>OZ010794.1:1423200-2102533 GCA_963932465.1 Maratus speciosus | reverse complement strand
TTTTATGCTTTTAATTACTTTGATTCAGCTCTCCAATGATAAGAGAAATAATACTATTTAGAAATTCTCTTTCATCTATCTTAAAATAGCTAATATATTGTTTACTAAATATTAATTTTACAGAAAAATAATCGTGTTTCCTTGCTTACTATTATTCTACACATCTGTGTATGCAGCACGTGTTGCATACGCTTTTTCATCTATCTTAAAATAGCTAATATATTGTTTACTAAATATTAATTTTACAGAAAAATAATCGTGTTTCATTGCTTACTATTATTCTACACATCTGTGAATACAACACGATGATACACTGAAAAAGACTCCTGTATTTATCCCTAGAACTAGAACTGACTAAACAATCTTTAAAACAAGATAAGAAAGGTATTCGCTGTGGAATCGTACAATAGTCAGGGAACGTATGTCAATTTATTTTTCATTGCACCGAAGCAGAAATTTTAATGAGTTTTTCAAGATAGAGGATGACATGTGTTTCGAGGGGTGAAAATCCTCAAATGCCCGCCCGAAAATGGAGTATTTAACGGTCTGGTTTTTCGTGTTTCGCACTTCCGTATTTTTCAGCACATATCATTATTCATTCCTAATTACTCCTAAAAACTCACACTCATGATTGAACGATTTTGGCTCTCGTACCACTGAATCCAGAGCAAAGGGGATACATATCAAGGGGTCAGATATCCAATGCTAAGGCTTTTACTTTTGGTGAGAGAGTTGTATATCCGACCCCTGTATATATGCCCCCAAACGTCATGTTGATGTCACAGCAGAGGGGTCACATATTCGATGCTATAAGAATATTTTTAGGTTCGTCAACAGCTGATTATCCGACTCCTGTATATGTGTCTTCCCCCCTTTTTTTTACGTGCATATTTTGATGTTGCTAGTATACGGCCTTGAAGAAATATGTAGGAAAGATTTAGTGTGTAATATAAAAAATAATATCTCACTTATTTTGCATACTCGGCTTTCAAGGACATACTATGCCGAAACAGGACCGTAGACAGAGACAGACGGCCCCGTTAATAATTCGAATGCCACCACAAGTATGATAAAGAAATATCTGCCAAGACGAAAACTTAATTAATCAGTAAAGAATTCCGTTTTACACAGGTTTTTTACGTCTGAAGTGGTATAATTGCATGGTATTTTTTGGCAAGGACATGATTTTTCCCGTTTAAAGTGAGATTCCGTTACAGACAGGCTTTACTCTATTAGAAAATAAATTTGTGGGCAAGTTTTTTTCTAACGTCTATAAATTTGCTTACAATTATTATTATTATTTTTTTTTTTTTTTTTTTTTTTTTTTTTTACAGCGTTACTGTTTATTATAACACTTTTCATCTAGAGATTTTAAATAGAAATATAAAATATTAAAATATAGGCAAACCATTTTCGATTTTCTTGTAGCAGCTCACTGTAGAAGGGATGTAAATCCCTTCTTTTCCCCTTCGGTAATCTATTATTTATATGATTAATCCAATTATCATGAAATTCAAATGTATTATTTGTGAGATACAGATATTAGTTGTTGTCAAATAAAAACTGCAAGCAATATAATTTTTTTTTTCGGAAACGTTATTGTGTTAGCTCTGCTTCTGAATAATAATAATAATGTATTATTATTATTATTATTTAAATTAAAAAAATGTGATTCTTATATTGTTTATTTATGTGAGCTGGAAACATTCTATTGTGAACAAACTATTGTAATGCAGCCAAGACCTTCTAGGGATAAATTTTGGTTAATGGTATGGGTTTAAAAGTCAAAGAATTTGAGATCTGAGTATCAGCACGCAAGTAAAGAAAAAAATCTTGATTATAATTCCGAAAGAAAAAAAAATGAGATTGCGTAATGCATCTTAAAATTTCATTCAGTAGGTTATACAGTTGTCAGGTTTTTTTTCCTAAACATGTGTCATAATCTATGTTTTTATGCTTTAATTAATAAAACTATTATTAGTACTAAAAGATTAAATCACCAAATTAGTTATTTTATCAGTTAGTAATACCATTATGTATGTTGAAATTTTGTAATAATTATGTAAACCTATATTAAATACTGCAGACATTTATATTTTTTAAAATTATTAATAACTTAATTTAATATAAAATTGTTAATACTATTTAAATTAATAGTTATTAAACAATAATTTCTCTAGTTAGAACATTACACATTTTACGTTTTGATTAATAAAATTATAATTAATATAATTACAGAAATAAATAAAACTTCACATAAGTAATTTCATCAGTTAACACAAATAACAATTCAAACAAATATCATGGCAAGAATTTTTGCATTTCAACTTATAAAAATTACTGTTAACACCATAAATGAAAACTTACACGCAGGTATATGCTTACTAATCAAAACAAATTATGAAAATGGGTGGAAACCATTAAATTATGCACACAAAGTAAATATGAAAATGGCCAATTTTATATCTGAAGTTATATTTGAAATCCACAAAATAGCAGCATTAGATTTAAATATCTTTTTTAAATTAGATGATTTTTACGCCAGATAAGAACTTGCTTTTCACAAACTTATCATATTTAATTTTTTATAAACATAATCATTTAAGCTAAAACATGTATTTAAAGCATTTTTCGGTTATTCATTAAGGCAAAATATCCATAGAAACTTTACAAATTAGGTTCACTTGATGTTTCAATGCTTTTTTATACCGTTTTAAAAATCTTTAATTTTTAAACACGATTTAATCATTAATTTTGATTGTCTGATTAAAATCGTTGACATTCTTATTAAAAGTATTAAAATCAAATTTGGAGTTTATTTTTATTTTTTTAGTTGTACTGGTTGCTTTTCCAGTATGAAAAAATACTTTTTTTTCTATTTGAGGGTTTTTTTTTTTTTTCAGATATAAAAAATTAATCTAGTATGAAAGTATTATAAAAATATAAGTATTTTATAAATTAAAAATTTATTAAATTTAATAATATTTTAATACGAGTTTATATATATTTTATTATTTATAATATTTTGTCTTTGAATGTTGCACTCTGAGTTAAATACAAAAAAATATCTTTCAAATATTTTACATAATGAATACTTTTATCTTTCAAAGCATCCCGAAAAATCTGTGTTTTTTATTTTCATGAATTTATTTAATTTGTGTATATATAGTCGGTTTCCCCTACAAATTTCAAAAGGTAATATTTATGAACTCTTTATCGCCTTATTTAATTGCAAAGTTTCTGCTGTTAAATAAGACAATTTTTAGATATTGAATTAGTGGTAATGCGTCGGCTCACGGTCTTCAGATTAACCCCTTAACTGTCGCATTAAATTACAGCTTAAAAATTCAAATTGCTTATTGGCACCTTTTTTTTTTTTTTTTTTTTTTTTTTGAAAAAGAAATATTCACCTTATTTAATATCAGGTGAAATGATACCATAATAAAACCAATTACACTGTTTTATAAAACTGGTGGGGATTAAACAAACTGAATAAAAGGCAACGCCCGTGAATATCACGGGCGCGAGAATTAAGAGGTTAAAGACACCTTAGGAGCTACTAAATCTGATATATTTAGCAAAATTTTCGTCTCAAAATGTCCATAATGGACAGAACTTTAGCACATTAAGATTCACAGAAAGCATATTGTTTACATATGTATTGTACTGATTGATGAGTTTAGACATTAAATTTTTACGTAATTAATGAAAATGTGCATCAACAAATTTTTCAGAAGGACATGTTTTAAAAAAATGGAACATATAAGTTAAAGTTTTTTTAAAATTATTTTAATTAATTTGCCTTTTAAAGTTTTGTATGTAACGGTTTGCACAAAATAAAATCTAAAACTGAATACAGTAAAGCGCCGATTATCTGAACAAGTTGGGACCGACCCTGGTTCGGATAAGCAAAAGTTCGGATAAATGGACAGATAATTTAAGGAATGTTTCTGACTTTACTAAAACCTTCATACCTTATCTAAGCTTAAGTCTGGCAGCACAAGTTACTGCTGGCAAGTTTATTTATTTTTATTTTTTTTTTATATGTTTACCATTAAATTTTTTTCTTTCCATATCATTTTCTCAACTCCAGAGATTAGCAAAAAAGCTTTTGATTGTTGCTTACTTAAACGAAGAAATTCTTTTCAATGCTGCCCTATTTCTAATTCTTCTTAAATACATTAGTTGAATACGATCAACGTTCTTCTGCCGTTCGAGCCATTTCATAGCTATTTCCAAATATTCAAATGCTTCATTATATGATGGACCTTGGTTATTTCCAGAGCATTCGTTTTCATTATCTACAATTTCTTTTTCATCATGAATCTCATCCACAATCTCATCATCTTTTAAAATCTGATATCCAGGGTTATGTACTACTTCACTATCTAACCACTCGTTAATTTCATTTTCTTCATACCTTCTTCCCATCTCCTTTATTGTTTTACATTCCTCATTTCCTGATCCACTATCAGCTTTTTCTTCATTTAAAATTTTATTTCAAGCCAATGGATAAGTGGGAGTTCGGTTACAAATTTTTTTGGGGAGAAATAGGCTGTTCGGATAACTGTAAGTTCGGTTAAAAACATTTTTGAGAGAAATAGGCTGTTCGGATAGTTGGAAGTTCGGTTGATTGGAGTTCCGATAATCGGCGCTCTTCTGTACATGGATTAAAATCAACAGATTATAACCATATATATATTGTTTCCCGTGAAAATTCACTAGACTATTTAAAAAAAGAGTTGTATATTGTAGAGATCATATCTATATTATAAAGGACAAAAATATCTGTGCGTAACGCATACGTCATTCTGCGAATGGCAACACTTTGAAATTGAAATGAAATTTCGCTTTTGCAATTTTTGCTACAGCAAATTTCTAAACTTCTAAACATTCCACATTTTAAATGTTTACACCGTCGTACGCAGAAAAAAATGCACTTTTAAATGCAATTTGTTTGAAAGCTGTATCTCAATTTATTTTTGAGATATTAATTTTTTTATAGTTTTTAATACCAATTTTCTAATCGTGGCAACTGAAGTACTTCATTTCTATTTAAAGTGGATTAGTTATCTTTATTGATTATATTCTTACTGATGCCATTTTCTCATTACAATTGAAAATATATTTTTACAAATTTGAACAGAAAATGACGTTACGCTTTAAAAAAGACACAATTTCCCTGATGATGCTGTTATATTTCACTATTTTTTCATTTCGCTGATATTGAGTTTGAGTCAATAGGCAAAATATTTCAGCGACTGAAAATGACGTCATATTTAAAAGTAAACGATAATTTTATTTTATAAAACGAGATATTTCTCCTTGAATGCGTCTAAAAGTTATAAATTTCTGGAATTTTTACGCGCAGGTACAGATATTATACTAAGACCTCAAATGACGAGTGGAAATTTTAACATGAAAAGATGTAATAGTTAACAAACGTGACTTCAAGCTTGAAAATATATTTATTAATAACCTATTGCGCATTAAAATGTTTTTAAATGGTTAATATGGATGTGAAACGTGGAAAATTACTTGATTTGGTTTAGATGTGAAGGTAGAAAAATTCAATGATTATGTCAAGGTGGAATCATTTTTGCGGATTTTTCATTCCGTAATACCAAGCATCAATTAATAACTTAATAAAAATTACTTATCTTGATTATATTTTACTGATGACGTATATGAATTAAGTTTAATTTTTCAATAATTTTAAAAGTTGAAGTTTATGGAAAAGTATTTTGTTAATCTTAGGTTAAAATATGTCTTTGGAGAGTTAAATTAACAAGTGTAAGATGGATTTTTTATTCTAATTATTGTTGTTGATGTATTATAAATTTGATGCAACAGTTCCTTTGTAAACATTTTCTTTCGTCGAAATTCGGCGGGTTCCACCTCGTTACCTTAAAATGAGTAGATTCATATTTCAAAAAGATTGATATATATGTATATGTAATTTAAATATTTCTGATTATAAAAGAAAATTAAGCATTTTTTTGTTAGCAACAAAATCTTATTATCTTGAAATTTTAAGAGACTAGAGCTGTTTAATCACCAAAATATTGATTTTTCAAAAAATTATATATGAAAGAACATTATAGTAGTTTGTTGCATTTTAAAACATTTTGCATAGAAATATTTCTAGTTTTACGTAAGTTATGACTAAAAAAATGCGTCCACCATTTTACTGCAAACAATGATTTAAAAGACACTTTTAAAGATATTTTTCTCAGAAAGATAAAAACCATTTTTTTTTGTTAATTGTGCACAAAAGATGTATTTTAGATTAGTTAATATTTTTGCATGCAATCTTTACGAATTTAGATATTATATCTACAACTTAAGATTGGATTTTAATTTGTACATAATTTAGTAAAATTTCTATTTAAAAATTATTGTTGAAAATATTGTACCCATTAAGATTATCTGTTTTTGTGCCTAGAATTACAAACGAACTTTGTTTCAGTTTTAATATAATTCTTGCGTTGCAGGTTTTATAGCGAGAACATAGCCAATAGTATTTATTTAGATTTTTTTTATCTTGCTGAAATTTAGAACTGAACATTGGCACTATGCGACTACTATATCATCCTTTACATTTCCCACTCTAAATGATTTTCGGGCTCAGGTTCTTTCCTAACGGAAGTGCTTGATTGAGTACTTGATTGATGAGTTTTTCGGAGAATCCGGAAAGTACGGTTTTGATTATCGCTTTCTTTTCGGTATACATCATTAATTTTCCATTTCCTCACACTGGTTTGATGGAACGTTTATTGATCTATTGGTTATTGATCAGTAAAGGCTTAGCAAAGATTATAGCAAAAACCAAGGTTGCCAACAATTAATCTTTGATGTCTTTTAACTATCGCTCGGTTTTTATTGCGCATAGAAAAAGATAATATAATCTGGACAACATGGAGATTCAAAAAAGAGGTAAAAAGAGACATAGAGAGTTACAAGATAAAATGTCTGTAATCTAGCGCCGATAATTCATATATATATATATATAAAGCAGTATAAGATTATATTTAGCCTGAACCAGCGCACGCCCCCCCCCCCCCCTCACAGAACAAGAAGAACAAGAAAAATAACTATGTAAACATTAAAACTTTAACAAAAACTAGGAAAAGATAGGCTGCGGCCTCATCGGCAGTGGGTTATGTTTCAAAAGCAGCCGAGCATTCGATAAAATATACATTAGTGGCAGTGGGTTTCGGCCAGAACAGTGATAGCAAAATCAAATGTTAAAACATTCGATGGCTATTATCACATGCTCCCCCACCGGACCCTACGCCAACAATATTAAATGAATGCCTCACCTGGAACACAGTAAAAGATGCTAAAAATATGTTCGTTGAAAAAACCACACTCAACCAACTTAGCCACATTGCCACAACCCAAATATAAAACATAAAACAAACTAAACAGAGCAGAATCCAACATCCAATCAACCAATCCTAATTCTTTCCAGGTCTGTTGCCAATCGACGCAGCACATCATCATAAAACCGTCCTTGAAAAGGCTTTAGGAAATATGAGTCATTCACTGACGTCGAAAAGCAATCGATCAGTAATGAAGAAAATCTGCAAAATCTGAATATTTTTTTGTAAAAATTAAAGGTATACTGTTTTTGTAATATAGATTACTTTTAAAATTAAACAATTCCCTCTTAAACAGATGTTTATCTGTACGAATTCTAAAAAATCGAAATATTTGACTAATAATTATATTAATATAAATGCGTTTGTAAATATTGGAGGACCAGTGAACAAGTTGATTAACCTGAAATTGAAAACTATTACGTTTATTGTAAATTGAAATATGTACTTTGTTACTTTCTAAAATTATTTTTAAATCAAGGTAATCAGCCTCTAAACCATTATTGTTAGTTTTCTTTAGTGTCAGGGAATCAGGATAAATTTCTTGAGAAATTTCATTAAAATCATTATTGAAGTTTAAGACGATCAAGTCGTCTATGTATCTGTAAGCCAGGAACTGGAGATCAGCTTTATTAATACTGTACTGAAACTCATAAAAAAATAAAAATAAGTTAGCAGCTGTGGATGAGTAACTAGTCCCCATACCAATTCCATTGATCTGTAAGTATACTTTAGAACCTGTATAACCTTTAGAACCTGTTTTTTGTTGGTGATTACTGTGCTTTACGTTTATATATATATATATAAATAATTCAGAGACATAAAACTCAAAAGAGAAGAAAAGTTAGAAAAAAAAAATTTTTTTTCAAAAAAGGTCTACAAACTTTGTAATATATTCTTAAAATAAAAAATCTTCATAAAAAAGACTAAATTCAGGGGATCACCACATTTTCAGAAGATATGCCTAAAAAAAAAAAAAAAAAAAAAAAATTATTTAAGATTATTTATTTCACTTAAATTATGATTTTGACATTTTTTAAACAATATTATTCTTCGTATTATTGTTGTTTATTAACTTTATTTTAATTTAATGTCAAATCATTTAAATCTAAAAGTTAGGCGTATCTGAAGTTTTTTAAGGTTTTCATATAAAAATATATATCGGTAAATAAGTTATATTTTAATCAGAGAAAGAAAAGTTAAGAAGAAAAATTACTAAAAAGACAAAGATTTTATAGGGGAAATGAAGCTTGATTAACTTTGTCAAGTTAACTTATGTTATTTTTTATGTAATAAAAGAAAATTTAGAAATAATTCCATTAAGAGAAAAAGTGCAAAATGCAATGAATTTTATATATATAAAAAAAATTGAAATTACTTTGTTATTTTTTTCAAATTCTGGATTAATCTTTATAATAAATGTACAATCGTAAAAAAAAAAAAAAAATTAAACAGCCCCCACAAATTAAACAATAAATTATCATAGCAGAAAGTTGTTGGTGCCAAACTATCGGAAATAAAGTCTACTGTTAAATAATGTATATAAATTTTGCTTAGGGGGCTATACGCATGTATATGAAAACAAACTCAATCTTTTTTTTTTTTTTTTTTTTTTTTTTTTTTTTTTAAGCAAGTCACAATTTTGACACCATAAATAAATTCTACACCACTTAATTAGTCTAAAAACGAATTTTCATGGAATTTGCACTATAGTTTAACGGAAATTATTTATTTTAAAATGAGCATATTTGGAAGGCTGTATAAAAATTTTAAATTACACATAATACAAGAGTAATAATAATAATAATAATAACACACGTATACAAAAATGAAATTTTTAATATGAACACCCAAAATTGACATTATATTTGTATTAATTAAAATACTGCCCTAGAATACCAAACACAAAGTCAATGTTAAATTCATTTTTAACACTTTCCAACAAAGTTGAAAAGTGTTTATGCATTCGGTTTGTCTGGTCGTCTGTCCGTCTGTACGCGCTCTAACTCCCGTAAATATACTCGGATCGTTCTGAAATTTTTGTATGTTAGTGACCTCTACCATAGCACGAACCCTATTTCAAGTGAAGTTTGTAGCATGTTTAGTTCATTTACAGGGACAGTCAAAAGTTTTCCGTTACATTACGGCCTATGGGATAAAATCGTTTAAAATGATTTTCAATGATGTTACATGCTTTCAAACATATTAAAATTGATATGCATTTATCAAATGCACTAAAATATGCATTCCTCAGAATATGCGGTGCAAAGAATAATTATAACAATAATTTACAGGGTCACACAAAATATCTCCGTTACATAATGATATACGGGTGGAGGGAATTTTTTCTGGCATATTTTAATTATGTTAAATTATTTCATGTGTAATGAAATTGATATACGTCGCTGAAGTTTACTACTATTTATTTCATGTATAATAATAAGTGCATAGCACTTACAGGGACGCAAAAAAGATTTCAGATACGATATTGTATTCGAAGTACTGTACGGTAGCAATCATTGCTGGAAATGCATTTTTAATTATGTTATGTGCTTTTATGTTTCACTATATTTATGCATTGTATATGGTGTGTATAAATGCTGCAATTCATATACAGGGCTACACAAAAGATTTTGTAATGGTTACTGAGTATGATTGTAAATTGCTTAAAGGTGGTTTTTAAATGGGTTATGCATTTTTACGCTGAACTGCATTTTGTTTACTAAGAAATGTTTGTAGAACATAGATAAAATTATATACAGGGTCACGCAAAGAATTGGATACATGACCGTCTATAAATGATAATTTCTGGAAATGTGATTCTAGTAGTTTTAAGAGTGTTTTACTTCGAATTAAACTTTAGCTAAATAGTGGAGTGTAATAAAGGTACTAGGTTAACTATAGGGTTGTACAAAAGTATACAAGTATGTTTCCATCTATTAGTATAAATTGCTGAAAGAGAAATTTCAACCTGTTATTCGTTTTCTTGCTAAACTAAATTTCCCCATTATATAGCATATATATCAACCTGCAAATCAAATACAGAGCTGTTCAAAAGAATTGGAATACATATTTGCTATGGATGGTAACTGCTGAAATCAGTTTTTCAAATGTTTTTTGCGTTTTCTAAAATGTTTACTTAGTCCTCTTATATACCTTATTTCCCTAAATAATGAAGTTTTGTTAAAGCATTCAGGAAGTGTTGGAAAGTGTTTCATAATCTATGATTAACGCATGATTTTTCTTACTTGTTATAGTTGTAAACAAAACTGCAATTCCTGTAGTTTCTTTTAATTTTAACTCGAAAACCACTTAATGGAATGAGCTGCAATTTTGGATTCGGATATTTGAAGCTTCTAATAAGCTTTTTCTCTTAATTTTTTCAAATGTTACATAGTATAATATTTTTTATCATATTTTTAAAAATATTTTATGTATTCCGTAATTAATATTCGAAAAAAATATATGTACCATAACGTATAAAATTAGATGGATTTGTAATTTTTTTGTTGGTCTATTACAGCAGGCTGCTATACTTAGTATTAACATTTATTTCTATTTACCTCTAAAATTGTTCAACTAAGTGAAAAAGACAAAATATTGAAAATTTTAATTTTTAATTTTAATTTTTATAATTTTCAGACAAGCACTCTATTAATTTAAAAATAAAAAATCTATTATGTATTTAATTTAAAAAAAACCTCATACAATTTATAATTAAAAAGTGGAAGCTTTTTTTCTTTTTTTTTTTTTTTTTTTTTCATGTTTATTATAATCATTGGGGAATGATTTAAAAATGTATATGAATGTGTATACACGTGGTGTTGCAACCAGAACTGTGGAGTCGGTGCGAAAAATGGACGACTCCGACTCCGGGATATTTTATCGACTCCGACTCCGATTCCTATTCCGACTCCGGGATGACTGCACTAGTACTCGGGCTGGGGTACTAATGTTGCCTGTTGATTTAAATAATGATAGAATATAAGAAAAATAAAGCTCAAATCTCACTATTTCGGCATTGATTATCTTTTTTAGAGGCCTGCACGGGTCGTAATTTCCGAGCCTGGCCAGGTTCATTTATATTTTCACAGTTTATGACCCGTTCATGTCAAAGTTCATGTCACAGTTCATGATCAAAATCAGTGAAATCAGGCCCGGCCGGGGCCGTGGAAAAATCAATTAAATGACTCAATTTCTACAAAAAAATCTAGGTTTTTCTAAACATACAATTAAAATTCTTTTAAAGAATTTGAATGCATACTGCATGCATATTTATGGGATAATTTTACAGTATATTTTAAAATTAGTATGTATTCGCAAGACAGTTAATACAGTATAGCAACATTAATGATTACTTATAGAGTATTAGATGTTTCAACATTTAAATAAGGATTCATTAAAAAAATAATGTAGTTCAGAATAAATGGAAAAATGGTGGGTTAAAAACATGATAACTTTTGAATCTGTATAACAAAAAGCAGATTTCTAAAAATATTTCTTTGTCATTTAATAAGGCTTTTCTCAAATACCAAAGGAGCTTTTTTCTGATACATTTCTGAATTCATTTCTTTTCTGAAACGCATAAGATTGGCGCCGGTGTTCTTATTCAGAAACTTTACGTTATTACGTTATCCATTTTTTCTATAAAGGCAACATATCTTTGAGAAAATACTGTCAAATTTAAAGTTTTTAATCGAATTTTCAGAAGCGATAGCACGGGAAAGTATGAAAACCTGCAGTCTCGTGACAAGAATCTCTTATATTTTATTAATTTATTTAAAAAATATGGAAAACACTGTTCGATTCCAAATCTCTTCAATAGTCATTAAAATAACATTTTAACAGTCATTAATGGTCAACATAAATTGTCTTATTTCTACTTACACGGCCTGTTTGAAAAATTCCCTTCATTTTCCGGTCTTTGGGTCCTTCCTGACCTTTGTACCTCTGGTTCTATCCGCAAACCCCAAAAATATGAGGGAAGTACTTATTTATATACTACTAGGGGGCTCTGCCCCCTACGAGCTACGCTCGCCAATCCCCGTTCAGGCACACCAAAATCCAAAAAGCACGCTAATTTGATCGGCTTTAAAAATATTGAATTAAAAAAAAAAAAAAAAAAAAAAAAAAAAACCGGTAGCGATCTCTCTGTAAACAGGTTTCCATTCGTTTTCCTTGGATTGGGACTTTTAAGACCAAATCTGCTGCTGTTAAGAGACACAATAGCTGTTTTCGTATTTAATTAAAAAAAATTCGTTAAACATTGGAAAGTAAGCTAATGTAAAATGAATTAAGTAAACAGTGTCATTGTCTCCCGGTATTTTTTAACTGCGCTACAAGATAGTTCTTTTAAATAATTCATTTTAAATGTATCGTTTCAAATCTGACGTAATTTACCAGAGTTTTATTTCTCTTATTAATATTCACGTGAAAATACTTTTGTTGTTAGAAGGAAATATTATTTGCGCTGTCTTCGAATTCACGATAATAGTTGAAAAGATTATCTCAAAATATCTCACGCAAATATATTTTTCAATTTAAACTGTTTTGCCATCTTTTTGGGGCATTTTAAATATGACGTAATTTCCTCCATTTACAAGTTTTAATGCATAATAATGATTTTTTTATTTTAAGATTTTGTTTCTCAAATTCAAGTGTAAATATGGTTCTTATGACGTAATTTTCCTTCTATTAACATGTAATCATTTAATTCTAATTTTAAAGTTTTTTTTCTGTTTGTAATAGTCACGTGTAAATAAATTTTTAATTTGAAGTAAACATTATTGTTTGCGCTTTTTATACAATTGGCAACAGTTTAAATTAATAACATTTTCTAAATTTTGTAAAAAATATCTCTCGAAATGCTGAAAATTTGAATTTAAAATAGAAATAAAACCTCAAAAAATGGGTCTAATAAGAAAAATAAATGCAATATGCACACCGAGAACTTATAACGTATAAAATGATCTAAAAATGATTAAATTCTCATGTATAGCTTTTGCTCCAATAAAACATTTTTAATAGAACGATTTTGTACCACTTTAGCATTAAATATCTTAAAATAATTCTTCGATTTGAAAACTGTCTTCATCAGCGTGTTTATCAAACATTTCTCTATAATACCGCCGATTTTCATATTTTTGTATGCAACAGTTTTTTTAATATTAACGATGAAAGGCCATGCTGAAGCATTCAAATTGGATGCCGATCTACCCGGAATATCTACGCAGATTTTCATTGGTCCATTTCCAAATCAAAACCTTTTTATATATATAGAAGGAAATGTAAAATATCTACTACAGTTATGAAATAAACAGTTTTCATCTACTCTGTATATGGGCAATACCTACCTACCCTTGTATCTACTTTGTACACTGCAGAAAATCGGTCATCTGTAACTTGAGTAGCCTGATATAGTCCACAAATAACAATAACAATTCATTTTATAGATTTCAAATTGCATATAATTAGTTTAACTAGGATTTCGTTCATCTGACGAAACCCTATTCGTCTCGCTCATCTGTCTGTCCGCATGTCTGTCTGTCCGTCACAGAGCCCGTTCTCAGAAACTATAGATGTTGGAGACATGAAATTTTGGGTACTTATAGCTGAACACCTCACATCATACGACAAATCATAAAATTTTGAAAATGTCGTACGTTTAACCCTTTGGGGTCCCACATGTGTATTTTAAACAATTCTTTCTAAGTGAGCCCCTAATTATGTTGGAGGCGTGAAATTTTGCATACTTATAGCTCAACAATTCAGATCACACGTCAAATAATAAATTTTGAAAAAGTTTTATGTTTAACCCTTTCAACTCCAGCTTGTGTATTTTAAGCAATTCTTTCTAATTGAGACCCTAATTAAATTGGAGATTTGAAATTTTGCATACTTATTGCAGAACACCTGAGGCCAGGCGACATATCATGAAATCTTGAAAAAGTCTTACGTTTAACCCTTTGAGCTACCACATATGTATTTTAAGCAATTCTTTCTAAGAGAGCCCCTAATTAAGTTGGAGACATGAATTTTTGCATACGTATAGCTGAATGCCTCAGACCACACGGCAAATCATAAAATTTTCAAAAAGTCTTATGTTATTTACTCCTCCGGGACTTGGGTATTTTAAGCAATTTTTCTAACCTCCGCCCTTTTCACCCGGGGAGTACTTTTCCAACTTTTGCCGACACCCCTTTGACCATTCTTTCATATTATGCACCATAACCTTACATATTTTAGTCCTACTTTTTACCGCCAGGGCGCCTTCTTATCTCGGCTGCTATCGGCCCAATCCCCTTGACTAATATATCTGCGGATAGTATGTAAAACGTATTTTCGTTCAGATAGAGGTTTGTTTAGAATCAAGTGCGCCCCCTGGTTGTGAAATGTGGAACTAACAGATTTTTCAAAAGGATAAAGTATTTTGAAAGAATATTAAACGAAACCCTCTGTACGATCTGTGATCACACTTACCCACTTGTTTCATTTTTAAGATGTCTAACAAAAAAATCTAGTGTTGGAGTCGGCTTGTTTTTTAGCGATTCCGACTCCGACTCTTTTTCTCAAAAATTGGTCCGACTCCGCAGCCCTGGTTGCAACTCAATCATTTTGGGGAAGAGAATAATCCCTATTGGAGATTTCGGACTGCCATCGGCCCGTCCCGAAGGAAAAACTTCAGCTCATTTTCCATTTTATGCTTTTGTAGCAGTTTTAGTTTGATTAAACTTTGGCAATTGTAACCAAGAGTTGAAGTCCTTCTAATATACGGCTTTATCTTTCGGGTGCTTTATTTTACGTTGATTTATTTTCCAGAGTTTTATATTCGGGTTGTTTATTTAATTGTGCTTCTTTTTTTGCGGTGTTACATAATTTAATAATCAACTCTATGGAGCAATTTATTATAAATATCCAGTCAAATATCGTAAAAATTCAGAAAGATATCGGCGTTAGAGTGAGCTAATTTTTAGTTGTTCTCTAAAAGCAGCTGAATGATAAGGGATTTTCCTCAAATTGTAATTTTTTATTAACTGACTTTTAGAAAAAAAGTTAGTATTTAGTGACTATCAACGAGTAGATTTGGAAAAAATGCTTCGATTTTGATACTTCTTTTGACCGAATCTAGGAAAAAAGTGAACGGAAAAAACGTGACAGGAAAAAAAGTGACAGAAAAAACAAGAGCGGAAAAAGGTGACAAGGAAAAAACGTGACCGGAAAAAACGTGACAAGGAAAAAAAGTGACCCGAAAAAACATGACACGGAATTTATAAATATTCAACTTATTCATAAACAATTACTAAAAACTAACAAAGTAACAAATGTCTGATATTTTCAATACAATGTTGCATCTTATAAATTTGTTTTCATAAGTTACTTTACCATTATGCATTAGGAAATCAACAGAGATTTGCTTACTAGGGCGTGCTGAAATAAATATTTTGTTTAAAAAAAATAGATCCCCCCCCCCCCCATCCCTGTGCTCTTTCTTTTTATAATTGTTTCTTGCAACTTTTTTTAAGTCTTCCCACCCTTGAAGAACAGTTTTGTGAGCAAATTTTATTAAAATTAGACCTATTTCTTTTAATAAAACGATTATTTTTAATTTTATGCGATAATGTTATTAATACCTTAATAAATAATTTTTTAACTGACAAAACTAAGCTTTTTTGCATTTGTTTTTTATTATTTTCTTTTAATTACCTTTTTCCTCCATCTTTCCCAGAAAGTAAGTTTAATAATTTTTTTATCTTAGTTTTATTATTAATTATATTAATAGTTTTAAATCTCAGTAACTTTAAATATAAAATAAAAAAGCAGATAAAGGATGAATTTCAGCTTATAGCTAATATTAAATATAATGATAAACTGAATATATAATTTGTATTGAGTTTATTTTAAAGTAGAAATTTGTAATTTATATTAACGTTAATAATTTAATAAATTAAGAATAAATTGAATTAAAATATATATTTAATAAAGCATTAATTTAATTTTTATATTAAAATTACTAACTATTTTAATAATTAATTAATAGCAATTATTCATCAATTAAAGTTTTTATTCAAAAGTTTTTATTTATTATCCTCCCCCCCCCCCCCCCCCTCCCAAAAAAATGAAAAATCAGTCGAAAATTTAAGTCTAAGTAATTGTTTTGTTGACTGATGGTATTATTATTAATTAATAATAATAATAATGTAATATTGTACAAAAAAGTAAAAATATTTTTTAATTGATGTTAGGTGATGTTATTGCCCAGATGTAGAATTAGATTTTTATTTTTTAGCACAGTTATAGTTTGCAATTAAAAAAAAACTAGATATTATTAATTAATTATATTTAAATAGCAAGAAAATATTATAAACTAAATAATAAATAAATAAACAACATATTTATCCTCAAAATCATTATCATTTTTATATAATCTAATGACATTATAGTAAACGAAAATTAAAAAATATATATATATTTGCATTACCCTGTAATTATTATATAGCTCATGTAATATTTTTTAAACAAGTAATTGATAAATTAATTATATAAACAATTAATAATTGAAATAATTTTGATTTGTTACTAATAAATACGGCAATAAAAACAATTCAATTTTTGAGATTTTGTTATTAACAATATAGCTGCTTCCAACAACAACTGCAAGGGACCGAAATGGCTAGGAATCGAAATGGCATCAGGACCAAAATATCCTGTTTCCTAATTTACATATATCAAAAATCAAGTTGTGATGTAAATATGCATTTTCATATGCGAATATGCGGGACTTTTCTCAATATTTGCATTCTTAAACATCGACGGAAAATATTCGTATTCCCGTTCGCGATTGTCAAAAATCAAGTAGAGCTGTAAACAAGCATTCTAGTATGCAAATATTCCACTCCATTTTTAAAAATTCGCATTTGTAGACATTGACTTAAAATATTTGTATTATTTATAACGGTTCCATACCGGACAAAGTACAAGCAGCACCAAACGGTCCCGTTTTTTCAGTATCCCGTTTTTTCCTTGTCCCCTTTTTTCCGGTCACGTATTTTCCTTGTCACGTTTTTTCCGCTGTTGTTTATTTTGTCCCCTTTTTTCCTGTCACGTTTTTTCCAATCACTTTTTAGCTCACAGGCTATCAAAGCCTGAGAGCTAATGTGCCCGCCCGTTCTGTATGTATGTATGTATGTATGTATGTATGTATGTATGTACGTACGTACGTATGTACGTAACGCGATAACTCTTGATAGAAACATCCGATTTGCTTCAAAATTTTTTCCTAGGTTTACTGTGATAAGGTGCTTCCCTGATTAGTTTTGGGAGTTCATTGGTTAAGGATAAAGGGGGAAAAACGGGGTTAGTCCACCCCCCACCCCCCTTAATTCAGATAAATGGGTTTTTCATGCAGAATGATTCGATTTGCTCCGAATTTGGTATACCGGTTTATTATGTTAAGGAACTTACCTGATTAGTTTTGGGAGTTCATTGGTTAAGGATAAAAGGGGAAAAACGGGGTTAGTCCACCCCCTTAATTCAGATAAATGTGTTTTTCATGCAGAATGATTCGATTTGCTCCGAATTTGGTATAGCGGTTTATTATGTTAAGGAACTTCCCTGATTAGTTTTGGGGGTTCATTGGTTAAGGGTAAAGGGGGAAAAACGGGGTTAGTCCACCCCCCTTAATTCAGATAAATGTGTTTTTCATGCAGAATGATTCAATTTGCTTTGAATTTGGTATACCGGTTTATTGTGTTAAGGAACTTCCCTGATTAGTTTTGGGGGTTCATTGGTTAAGGATAAAGGGGGAAAAGGGGGGTTAGTCCACCCCCTTAATTCAGATAAATGGGTTTTTCATGCAGAATCATTCGATTTGCTCCGAATTTGGTATACCGGTTTATTATGTTAAGGAACTTCCCTGATTAGTTTTGGGAGTCCATTGGTTAAGGATAAAGGGGAAAAACGGTGTTAGTCCACCCCCTTTAATTCAGATAAATGTGTTTTTCATGCAGAATGATTCGATTTGCTCCGAATTTGGTATACCGGTTTATTATGTTTAGGAACTTCCCTGATTAGTTTTGGGGTTCATTGGTTAAGAGTAAAGGGGGAAAAGGGAGGTTAGCCCGCCCCTCTTAATTCAGATAAATGGGTTTTTCATGCAGAATGATTCGATTTGCTCCGAAGTTGGTATACCGGTTTATTATGTTAAGGAGCTTCCATGATTCGTTTTGGCGATTCATTGGTTAAGGATGAAGGGGGGTTAGTCCACCCCCTTAATTTAGATAATTTTTTTTTTTTTGCAAGATTATTGGATTTGCTCCAAATTTGGTATACCGGTTTATTATGATAAGGAGCTTCCCTGATTAGATTTGGAGGTTCACTGGTTAAGTATAAAGGGGGAAACGGGGACTAATTCCCCTTCACTTATATTTTTGAGTGGCATTATTCTTTAAAATAAGAGTATAATATACAAGTAGTGTGAATAGTCTGTGAGCTCAATGCCATCAGTTTAGCTGGGCACTTTTCTTTTTTATTTTCCGGTTACCCTTTTGATCATGGTATAGGCTCTTTCTGGTGGTTATCCAAGAAGAACTAAAGCATCAATAAAAAATGAAATAAAAAAAATTAATTAAAATTGACAATTTGTGGGCAATTCCTTATCATTCAGCTAGTCTAATCTAACTTGCTATCCAATCTAATTTGCTATATCAAAAAATGGATGAAACAGAAAATTTCATTTTAAATTATTTTAGTACAAAATAAATTTTAGCACAAAGAAAGTAGTTATAAGGATATTATCAATTGGATATAGACAAACAAAGCTAGAAAATCCTACTTTTCATTTGTTAAAAAAATTTAGATACTATAAGCAAAAGAGCATGTCATATTCTTTATTGCTTCTCAGTTTCTTTGATAATTTATCCTCCGTGTTATCTGTCTTAGTTAATATATATTTTTGAGAAAAATCTAGAATTAAGTTTAACAACCTTAAAGAAATTAAAACATGTGTATCTAAAATTGTAGGTTTAAGTGTATATTTAAATATACTTTTAATAAATTGCATTACTTTTTTATGATGAATTTAAATGGGCATTTTCAGATACTTTCATTCGTTACGGAATAAATAATACTAAAAGTAATGAAAAAAAGTTTGAAATAAAAGAGACAACATGATATACGAGCGGCTATATTTTGAATGAGTACTGTTAATCGTTATTAAATCATATATTGTACCCTTTCATAATAATATAATGTTAAATTTGTTTGTTTGTTTCGGAGAAACGTAGTAAGATTTATTTCAATGTATGTAAATGAAATTATCAAATCACGTATATATAAATTTTATTTATTTATTTATTTATTTATATTTTTATTTGACGACTTGTTAAACCATTTATTAAGTTTTCTACTAAAGGTCTTGAATTGGTAGCTCTAACTAACGCGGCCTATGATTAAAAATAAAGTGTCTACCATTTTCGGCATCTTGTGCCAGGCTATTACTTCTCTTGTGTTTGTGTTTCGATAAAATAAATTAATTCAGTAAAATTATTCGTTAAAAGAGATTTTGCAAAAATTAAGTAATAATTTATTAATTTTTGAATAGCCCGAACACAATTATATGTAGTTCTATAAATAAAATTCACAAACCTATTTTACTAATTATTTTATTTTACTAAAAACGAGGATTCACGAAACTAACATTTTGCTTACATTTTATTTATTTTTATTTGAAACATTTTGTAAAATTCACCTATATTTATTGAGATAACTTAATTATAAACGTTAGTGTGTAATTCCAGAGGTTATCATATAAAAAAAGCATGGTAATAGAAATTTACAATCGAAATTTTGAACTTTTTTGTCTCTTTCAAAGGAAATGTGCCTGAAATTAGTATTCGTAAAACTCTGTATTATTTATTTTATATTATTTTTCTTATTTTGTTATGCGATGTAAGCATTATTCTAAGCCCTAAATTTTAAGGGACACATTTGATGAAATATTGCGTTTTTTTATCGTTCAAGTGAAAATATTCTCTAATTGTATATAAACCACAGTTTAGTTGCTCTTGTATATTCTTGTGAATTATAACGTATAATTTATAAAGATATAATAATGTTTTTTGTTTATAAAAATGAATATTTTTTAATGTTTTTTATATACTTTAAAAATTTAGTTTGAAACAAAATTTTAGGAACTTAACCACTAATTTAAAACTTAAAACAAATAATTACAATTTAAATATCTTATATAAAGTTTTTATGTTGAATAATATACATTTTGAAATTTAACAAAGAGTTTATAAATTTATATTCACTGCAAAACTATTTTAGCTCATATCTTTCCATATGTGTGTACGAATTGTTCAAACAATAAAAAAGTATTACATCAAAATTAATATTGTTATTTCTCTTTTGAAATTTCACTTTTAAAATAGATATGCATGAAAAATTCACATAAAAATATTAAACTTGAAAATGCTTTAAGTAAATTTTGATGAAATTCAATGCTGTACACAGTTAAACTTACTCGAATTTAAACTAAATTCTTAAATTTTTAAATTTTGAATATTTTATTACACTCATTTCAAGTATTTAGGATTTACAGTTATTATTATTATTATTTATTATTTAATAAAGATTAAACATAATTCGGTATTTTTATGAAAGTATTCATTTTGACTACACTATTGAAGCTTTCTATTCCACTAACTCAAATCAATAACATATTCATCATGAAAAAAATACAATTTGAATATCCATCAAGTATGCTTTGACACTTTGAAATGATAATTATTATTTTTCAAACAGCATATGATTTCTTCGGATTTCATTCGGGGGAAAAGAGGGGGGGGGGGGGTTGTATTCACCAAGAAGGGAAGACAGATTCAGGAAACCACAAACAGGTATGCTAATGACATATACCAATAGACCACCCGCGTTAATCACCTTTACTGAAAAGGGGGTGAGGGTGCATACTTTTTAAACTTCTCGTAACTAAGCAACAAATTAAAGTAAACGGGTTATAAATGAGCCAGGAACTGTGTCAGAAAATTTCGCGAGCAGGTCATTTAAGAACCATCTTAAGAGGCTACTTCAGTCAAATGAAAAGACCCGTTCGCTAATTCTAATCCTATGGAAGAAATTTATAACGATATCTCGGTTACATTTCAATATTTTTAAATGATTTTTTTGCATTGGATAGCTGAGATCGATCTGTATGCAGGCCGTTTTTTACTTGTTCGATTTTTATTACAGATTTTTATTATGAGCATGCTTTCAGTTTCGAAACCGGTTCCGAAAGTGAAAGCGTCCTCGTTAAAAACATCTGTAAACAAAATCGAAAAATTAAAAAACGGCCTTTGTACAGATCGATCTCAGCTATCCAATGCAAAAAAATCATTTAAAAATATCGAAATGTAACGGAGATATCGTTATAAATTTCTTCCACAGGATTAGCATTAGCGAACGAGTCTTTTCACTTGACTGAAGTAGCCTCTTAACATCAGTTTTAACTTTTTTTATTATTATTAATTTCAAGAAAATTAGCAACATAGCTCAATTGGCTTATGTCTCCAGAAACAATTATCTTTCGTTAAGTACATGTCGTAACACATGTTCTCAATATGGGAGGTAAAAAGGACCGATTCGTTAGTTCTAACGTGGCATTAGTCTTATTTCCAATTACTTATTTCGACAATTAATTCACTTAACGATGTTTTCATGAATTGAGGGTGATCGGTGTGCCATGGGTTTAGGATTTTTTAAAGTTCACACGAGTGTCTCTTTTCTACATGATTTCTTTATAGACCATGGGACGAGTGGCGAAATTGTTCAAGTCCGTTTACCAACTCCGGGAACTAAGAAATTTTGCATGCAATACAATTATACAATACTTATTAACTAAAAAACGCAAAGTTCACCAAAAAATATTTGCACATTAATTTTTTATACCAATTTAAAGTGGTACCCTAAAGCCGACATTATGAAGGTAATGTTCAGTGTTTTGGTTAGTATTTTCACTTTTAAATAAGAATGAAGATAAAATTTATTGAATTGTCATCATTTACTAATAAATATTAAATACTGACAATAAAATATTATCTTTAATATTGGTATTGTATTTAATATTTGCTGTTTAAGAAGTTGAATATTTTTTAATATATTTTACACGAATGTAGCTTAAATAATAGATTAAATGAAACTTGAAAGTTAAAATAATAGAATTAAAATACTCTATACATTCAAAATGTATATTTTAACTCTAATAAAGTAATAAATATAAAATTTAAGGAATTGTCCTCATATGTTGACACCTATATCAATTGTTGAAAAGAGCAATTTGGCTCTTAAACTTGACATTCCCTTTAACTATTAAATTTTTGATGTAAAAACATTTCTAATACAACTAACAATTTTTTTTTAGTACTTCTAATAAAACGATAAAAGGTTTAAGTAACACAAGGCTCTTTTTAACATAAAATTAAATATTCAAAAATTGCTCAACTAAAGCTGCTACCTTTTTTTATACTAACAGGCAGCTTAATCCAAAAACTAAATTGGAAACTGTGATCTTGAAAGATACAAGCAACATTCTTGCTCATATAATTGTAATGGAGCAAACATCATAACCTGATATAAAAAATGTCATGTCATATAATTTAACTGCCTATCCCCCACCTATAGCAAACCCTGATTGTTCTATCGTAAAAACAAATAACGCAGCATTGACTCATTCTGTGCTGAAATCACTGGATCAGTATCAAATTCCAAGTGAGATCCTTGAAAGTAATGCCTTGATTTTGGACGGTATGGGAGTTTTGCAACAAATGCAGAATATTCCAAATACTTTTGGAGATCTTGCTTTACAAGTACTGGAATATATTATTGGTATGGGTGTTAGCTACAAACCTAAAGTAATTCACTTTGTAACTGACACATATCCTATTTTCAACATTTAGTGCAGCGAGTGACAAAGGAGGGCTACAGGAGGTGAAACTGTTATTAAAATAGGAAGTTCAGCGAAAAGAAAAAAAAAACCCTCATCAGTTAAAATTTCTAGCAAATGGGTCAAATAAGGCAGCTTTGGTTGAACTTCTTTTTAAAAAAATGGTCCTCAGTAGATCCCCCCAATTCTGAAAAGTGTATTGTTGATTGTTGCACATGGGGTAAAGTGTCATATCATAAGCGGTGAAAATAGTCATCTGATAGTAAGGGATATGCCCGAACCGCATTCTGATCACGAGGAAGCAGATACAAGAATGCTGTTGCATGTAGAAAATGCTTCGATATGTTTCATACATGTTATTATTAAAAGTTTGGACACATGTTTTCATCATCTCACTTTGTATGAGTAGATTTTTAACAACAGAATTATATTTCCTTCTGGGTACTGCGAGTAATTTAGAATTCCATAATGTTTTATCTATCGCTACTATTTTAGGTCCAGACATTTGTGATAGTTTAATAGGCCTTCGCAGTCTTACAGGTTGCCACAGTTGTAGTGCCTTTAAAGACAAGGGCAAAATTAAAGCATTGGCTATAATGAAAAGTAAAATTGACTATAATGAAAAGCAAAATTGTTTATATTGATGCATTTAAAGGGTTTGGAACTTCTTGGACTTTATCAAGTGCTCTTATTCAAACTCTTGAACTATTTGTTTGCGAACTTTATGGCCAACCTACTAAAACCTCAGTAAATGATTCAAGATACACATTGTTCAAACTGAAGTTTAAAATTGATGTTGCTTTACCACCAAATTATGATGCTTTAGTATACCATATTAAAAGGGCAAACTATCAAGCATATATTCATCGTCGGTGTTTCCAGAGCATAATGAGTGTCCCTAATCCTGCTGAACATGGATGGATCATTAATGGGATAAATATAAGGATTTGTTGGAACACAATTCTTTGTATTTCATATAGTTTACTAAAAAACATTTTGTGCAAGTGCCAGAAGACCGTTTGTTTATCAAGTAAATGCTCATGCAAATCAAATGGAATTACTTGCTACGAATTATGTTCATGTACTAATTGGAAAATTCCAATGAACAAAATGAATTTTTCAGTGATACTTTTGAAGTTGATTCAGACATATGAAGATATTGATAGTTTGCATAATGTAGATGATATTTTCTAAAAAATGTACCAAAATAAATAATATTAAACATAAAACATGCCAAAGTAAAGCTTTTATTTAAGACAAGTATTTAAGCATGAAACAATGTGATCTTGTTGATGGACTTCCTAGTTGCGTGGCAACTTAACATCCAGTTGGGAGGTGATCGTGTTGCAAGGGCATTAGGGAGACTTAAAAAAATTAATGTTTAAACGTGGCTGGTAGCCACAATGAGAGAAATCACTAGAAAAGTTAAGAAAAGAATAACTTAAAGTAAGAACTTGAAGTACTAAAAGTTTAACAATGTAAGAGAAAAAAGAAAATTTAGATAAAAAAAAGAAAGAAATTCCATTAGTTCCAAAAAGGACAGGCGAAAAAGCTACCGGGGGTATCCCATCTAAAAAAAGGGACTCTCTTCAGTGACCATACATTAAGTTTAAGTTGGTTAAAAATGCTATTTATATAGCAGATAAGCAGTATTATATTTAAGCATTACCAATTTTCTAAAATCATTTAGATATTGTTTGTCTAATTTTTCCTGTAACTTCTTAAGCATTTTATTAAGAGGCAAGTACATTATATCAAAGTCTCTTTACTGTTATTATGTTGCTTAATGTTATGTTAAAAAGAGCCTTGTATTACTTAAACCTTTTATTTATTAATTAGAAGTATTCGAAAAAAATTGTTAGTTGTATTAGAAATGTTTTTACCTCAAAAGTTTAATAGTTAAAGGGAATGTCAAGTTTAAGATTCAAAATTGCTCTTTTCAACAGATGATATAGGTGTCGAAATATGAGGGCAAATCCTTAAATTTTATATATATTACTTCATTAGGTGTTAAAACATACGTTCTGAAAGTATAGAGTATTTTTATTCTATTATTTTAACTTTCAAGTTTCATTTAATCTATTATTTAAGCTACATTCGTGCAAAATATATTAAAAAATATTCAACTTCTTAAACAGCAAATATTAAATACAATACTAATATTAAAGATAATATTTTATTGTCAGTATTTAATATTTATTAGTAAATGATGAGAATTCAATAAATTTGATCTTCATTCTTATTTAAAAGTGAAAATACTAACCAAAACACTGAACATTACCTTTATAATGTCAGCTTTAGGGTACCACTTTAAATTGGTATAAAAAATTAATGTGCACATATTTTTTGGTGAACTTTGCGTTTTTTAGTTAATAAGTATTGTATAATTGTATTGCATGCAAAATTTCTTAGTTCCCGGAGTTGGTAAACGAAAACTGGTTTTTAGCCACTTTTGATGCTTCGTCCCATGGCCTATTACGCCTTCTAGCTATGGGGAGTTCTTTTCACTGTACGTGACACCTCCTAAAATAATTAGTCAGCCAAATTTGGAAGTCGTATTCGTGTATTTCTTTTTTGCAAACACTTATCAAGAACACACTTACATTTGTTAGCCTTTAAAGGAAGGAGTGACTTTTTGTTCAAGTTCAGATTTTATAGTTACTAAAGCTTCTTATAATTCTAATTTTAAAACGGAAAAAACAGTTTTCGAAGTGCCTGGCGCTAAAAATGGATGATTATTTTCCAATGGTGATGGATTTTTTTTTATTAATTTCAAGAAAATTAGCAACATAGCTCAATTGGCTTATGTCTCCAGAAACAATTATCTTTCGTTAAGTACATGTCGTAACACATGTTCTCAATATGGGAGGTAAAAAGGACAGATTCGTTAGTTCTAACGTGGCATTAGTCTTATTTCCAATTACTTATTTCGACAATTAATTCACTTAACGATGTTTTCATGAATTGAAGGTGATCGATGTGCCATGGGTTTAGGATTTTTTAAAGTTCACACGAGTGTCTCTTTTCTATATGATTTCTTTACGCCTTCTAGCTATGGGGAGTTCTTTTCACTGTACGTGACACCTCCTAAAATAATTAGTCAGCCAAATGTGGAAGTCGTATTCATGTATTTCTTTTTTGCAAACACTTATCAAGAACACACTTACATTTGTTAGCCTTTAAAGGAAGGAGTGACTTTTTGTTCAAGTTCAGATTTTATAGTTACTAAAGCTTCTTATAATTGTCTGAGCGAAGCGAAGTCTAATACTCAGCGAAATATTACTGGCCGGACACTTTACTACTACGATGGATATTAACGCCATGTCCTACTAAAAAAAAAGCCTAATAAAAACCTTTCGTCAAGCATAACTCAAAAAATATCTGTCGGATTTCGTTTCTGATTGCACCAGAAGGTACCTATGAGGGTCGCCTACTGAATGCACCTACTATGAAAAATAAGTTCCAAACCGTTTAAAAATTATATAGAAAAAACTCTTAAAAAAGCACAGTTTATCTGCATACGTCACTGAAATTTGGTGTGCGTCACTTTCACCGGTTGATGTTTTCGTAGACAACTGGTTTGAACACATGGAGCAAATATAAAAAAAAATACGCACTCAGTAATATTGAATAGATCAGTTTCAACCACGTGATCACAAACCTTGCAACAACCCGCGGCAACCAGTTTTGGTGGGCAAACAAATAATAATACAGTATTCCGTACCACGGTGACCGTTTTTAGCCTGTTGTATAAAATCTGGCATGTTGTATGACATACAATTGTGGATGATTAAAACAAAAGACATGAGTGTTTATTGATCCGGGAGGTTATCTTTCTCTGGATGTCTGTCTGTCTATCATACAGCATGCAATTTTCTTGTAAAGGATGATATTATTATGCAGTAAAACCTCCATAACGGACACACCCGATTAGTGGACACCTCTATTTAGCGGGCATTTTTTCGATTACCAACCCTTAAATAACTGTAAATTTTTTACTCTCAGTAGCGGACACCTACAAATAGAGGACAAATTCTGACCTCCCGAGGTGTTCGCTATTCAGAAGTTTTACTGGTAAAACCTCCATAGCGGACACACCCGATTAGCGGATACCTCTATTTAGCGGACATTTTTTCGATTACCAACTCTTAAATAACTGTACATGTTTTACTCTCAGTAGCGGTCACCTCTAAATAGAGGACAGATTCTGCATTCTCAGGGTGTCCCCTATTCAGAGGTTTTACTGTATATAATATTGATAATTATTTTACAGGGCCGCACAAAAGAATAAGAATATATGAAACGAATATAAACTAAATTCGGGATTGGTAGATCGCTGATGGTAATGTAATTTTAGGATGTTGTTACAGTCATCCGCAGCATGTTTTTAGAGTTTCGTTCATCTAACTAAACCTACCTGTCTCACTCCTTTGTCTGTCTGTTGGTCCGTCTGTCACAGAGCCCGTTCTCAGAAACTATGTATGTCGGAGACTTGACAATTTGCATACTTATAGCTGAAAACCACACATCAAACGGCAAGTAATAAAATTTTGAAAAAGTCTAATATTTAACCCTTTGGCCTCTAACTTGTGTATTTAAAGCAATTTTTCTAACTCAGCCCCTAATTAAGTTGGAGACATGAAAGTTTGCATACTTATAGCTGAACACTTGCAATAATACGATAAATCATAAAATTTTGAAAAAGTCATATTTAACCCTCCGGTCTCTAACTTCTTTTTTTTAAGCAATTTTTCTAACTCAGCCCCTAATTAAGTTGGAGACATGACATTTTGCCATTTTGAATACTTATAGCTGAACACCTCACATCAAACGACAAATAATAAAATTTTGAAAAAGTCTAATATTTAATCCTTTGGGCTCTAACTTATGTATTTTAAACAATTTTTCTAACTCAGCCCCTAATTAAGTTTGAGACATGACATTTTGCCATTTTGAATACTTATAGCTGAACACCTCACATCAAACGACAAATAAATTAATTTTTCTAACTCAGCCCCTAATTAAGTTGGAGACATGAAATTTCGCATACTTATAGCTGAAATCCTCACATCAAACGACAAATAATAAAATTTTGAAAAATGTCTGATATTTAACCCTCTGGGCTCTAACTTATGTATTTTAAGCAATTTTTCTAACTCATCCCCTAACTAAGTTGGAGACTTGAAAGTTTGCATACTTATAGCTGAACACTTGCGATAACACGATAAATCATAAAATTTTGAAAAAGTCATATTTAACCCTCCAGTCTCTAACTTCTGTATTTTAAGCAATTTTTCTCAGCCCCTAATTAAGTTGGAGACATGAAATTTTGCATACTTATAGCTGAACACCTCACATCAAACGACAAATAATAAAACTTTGAAAAAGGTCTAATATTTAACCCTCTAGGTTCTAACTTGTGTATTTTAAGCATTTTTTCTAACTCAGCCGCTAATTAAGTTGGAGACATGACATTTTGCCATTTTGCATACTTATAGCTGAACACCTCACATCAAACGACAAATAATAAAATTTTGAAAAAGTCTATTATTTAACCCTCTGGGCTCTAACTTGTGTATTTTAAGCAATTTTTCTAACTCAGCCCCTAATTAAGTTGGAGACGTGAAATTTTTGCATACTTATAGCTGAACACCTCACATCAAACAGCAAATAATAAAATTTTGAAAAATAATATTTAACCCTCTGAGCTCTAACTTGTGTATTTAAAGCAATTTTTCTAACTCAGCCCCTAATTATGTTGGAAAAAAAATATGCATACTTATAGCTGAACACCTCGCATCAAACGACAAATAATAAAATTTTGAAAAAATCTAATATTTAACCTCTAATATTTTGTCTCGCGCAATTTTTAAATTTAAACTGTTTTGCAATACTATTTTTTGTTCATTTTGCATAATAAGTGTAATGTGACGTAATTTGTTCTATTCCAGATTTCTAACGCATGTTAATGAATTTATTTTACAATATCCTTTCTCTTTTAAAATTCACATGTAAATATAGTTTTTATGGAGTAATTTCCAATAAGTGCCTGCTTTTTATACCTAATTATTTCATTCCAATTTGAAGGGGTTTTTTCTGTTTATAATAGTAACGTGTAAATATTTTTTTTTTTATTTGAAGCAAACATTATTGTTTGCGCTGTTTATACAGTTGGCAACAGTTTAAATTAATACCATTTTCTAAATATGTAAAAAATATCTGTCAAAATGCTGAATATTTGAATTTAAAATAGAAATAAAACCTCAAAAAATGAGTCAAATTATAAAAATTAATGAAATGTGCAGACCGGGATCTTCTATTGAATAAAATGATCTAAAAATGATTAAATTCCCATGTATAGCTTTTGCTCTTATAATTTTTTTTAATGGAACGATTTTGTTCAACTTTAGCATTAAATATCTCTTAAAATAATTTTTCGATTTAAAAACTGTATGCATTAGTGTGTTGATCAAACATTTCGCTGTAATACCACCGATTTTCATGTATTTGTATGCAATAGTTTTCTTAATATTAACGAAGAAAGACCTCCGGTCACAAAAAATTCAAAACCGGCGGTGACAGCGTTAGTTACTTTTTATAGAATAGAGAGATATATAAAAATGAAAATTTGTCTATCTGTCTGTATGTAATTCTATAAAAAATCCACAATTTGGAAGCCAAAATTGTGAAGAGATACGTACATGTGTATTAAAACATGGCCGAGACAACTAAAGTAATCCGGAATCGAAATAACTTATAGTTAATTTTTAATTAATAAAAAACCACCAATTTAACAGCAATTTCTTATCAAATTTAAACATTTTTCCTTATAGCAGTAGCCAACAATTAAAAAACACAATAAAATTATTACTACAACAATTAATTTTCTACTGCAAGATTTCCACTTGAAAAATGAAAATGAAATAAATAGTTTGCCGAATTTTAAAAAAAAGGTGAATATTACGTCATAACTTTTCTATTGCAAGATATTCAAACGAAATATGAAAATGAAATAAATGGTTTGACGAATTTAAATGAAAGTGAATATAACTTCATAACTTTTCTATTTCAAGGTTTCCACGTGAAAGAGGAAAATATTACGTCATATTGGAAATATAAAGGGCATGGTGGATATAGTATAGCGTCATATGAGTGTGAAAAATGTATTGAAGCATGATAAAAACCCGATTAGGGAAATATTGGCATATTTTAACATTATTGCTCCAATTATAAATTGAAATAAGTTCATTTATAGCTGTATTCTTTTGCGTCTGTTATATACATTTATACATTTTTATATAGAGTTTTCATATGATTCATTCAACAACATTTCGACTGCTTTTTTTAATGTTTGTTTTGTGTTGTATGTTAAATTTTGAAACTGATTTTTCAGAACAAACATCTTTCAAATTCTGGGCAACGCCGGCACTTTAGTTTGTAACAGATAAATGGCTTTTGTATCTGCACATCTAATGCTAATATTATAAAGCGTTATAATATTATAAAGTATATATTATTATTAATGCTTGTACGTTTGTGAGGTGTTATCTCTGAAACTACATAGCCAACTTAAAAAAATGTTGGTGGCCATCTCTGCTCTGAAACAAAGACTATTTTATGTCAGTGCAAGAACCGACATCGCTGCAGGAGCAAAAAAGTTCTAAAATTGTGATTTCTGCGATATTGATTGGGTTAGAAACTTTAAATTTGGTGCGGTAGTTACTTTTAAGATGTGAATACTCGTAATGAACGCTCTCTAAAAGGTTCAATTTGACGGATGAACGTAAAAAATTCTAGAAAGGTTCTAAACTATGATTTATTTGGAATACTGAAATTTTTGGGATACTGTTGGGGTTAGAAACTAGAATTTTGGCATGGTAGTAATTAATAAGATGTAAATGCTCGTTGTAGAACGAATTCTAAAAAATAGAAAGACTAAACAAAGCGGAAAAAGATCTAAAGATGATCTAAGTAACGAAGAACATGGAACTGTTAGGAATATAAACATGAAAATTGAAATGGCTGTATTTATCATGACGTAAATTCTCGCAACAGAACAATTTCTAAAAATGTCGCTATATAAAACAGTGCAGAAACAAAAAACTTTCAAAAATTTTCTATTTCTCTGTTACTGCTGAGCCCAAAATCTTGAAATTTTGCTTCGGGTTAGTTTTAAAATACACAATTGTCTCTATGAATGGTTTCTAAAAAAATTAAAATTTAAAAAGATGAAATTAACGGAAAGCGATCTCAATTACCATTAATTTGGAATTATTAGGTACAGCAACTTTAAATATTTCATAATGCTGCATTTCCTCCGCAAAACATGCGATTTAAATACAACAAAACTGATAGATACCCACCTAGCATTAAATAAATTGTGTAAATATTGAATAAAGACCTGTATGAAACAGTGAGTAGGTTGCCCGAAAGTACTTGTTAAAGTGTTCCTTCTCTAGGCTTTTCTCTTTCTCGCCAATGCCACTAACAGAGGGAAGTGCCGTTTTAAATGTGATATGAATTTTTTATCCGATTCATTTTTCTAGACATTACAAACAAAACAATACAGCGTATGTAGTGGCCAGCATACACTCATCATTTAAATCCGATCGAGCATATCTAAAACACACTCTAACGAAGCATTGCATGCCACTTTTGATGTATACGGTACTTTGATACTATATTAGATTTTGAGAAGAGAATTCCTTAAATGTTATCGACAACCTCATTGCATCCGTGGAAAACAGATATTGTATAATATTAACTATTCCGGGGAAGCACACACCATATAAAGTATAGTCCATTCTTTTTAAACATCATATATTTGTCATTTAAAGTTCCTCAAATTGGTGCGGAGCGTCTGATTATGCTCTTGACATCATTTTATACAGTTAAAATTCCGATATAAGTAAATTAGTGTTTCATTTTCTATCTTACTTTTAATATATTGCGTACTTTCAATTTTATATCCATGCATGGCTGTCTTGAATGGTTTGATTTCCCATTTTTTTAAACAGTGTATACGAATTTATATATAAGATTTTGTAATTCTACAATTCATTTATTTTCATCATTTCAATTTTTCGCAGTATATGGCCAATTAAAGATAACATCTCATTTTCTTTGCTGCCACATGTTATTATTAAATCTATGTTCTCAGTAATATCGCTCAGACTAATCCCTCTGAGGGAAGTCCTAGTTCTAATTTTAAAACGGAAAAAACAGTTTTCGAAGTGCCTGGCGCTAAAAATGGATGATTATTTTCCAATGGTGATGGATTTTTTTTTATAGAATTAAAGACAAGTCCAGTGCCGGTAGATGGAAACTAACATGCAAAGATATTAAATGTCTGGGAAGAGCAGTCTTGCTGAATCCAGAGGGGTAGAAAAAAAATGAAGAAAAATCCGCACACACATGCAAACCAGATTTACTTTATAAAGAAAAAATCAATCTTCGTGAAGATATTCTTCATAGATGTAAAACGGAAACAGCGAAATTTTCCGAGAAGAGTGTGCGAAAAGGTAAGTGAGTTAATTTTTACAAAAGTATAATAACATTTCAATTTATTTAAACCTCTGAAAACGAAGCGAAAGGGACCAAGAAAAAAAAAATATGTTTATTAAAAGTTTCCGTCTTAGCAAGTATAATTGTTTGTTTTCTTTCCGTCGAGACCAGGGCTTTACAAATTCGGTCGCCACTGCTCGAGCACACTTAAAATTTCAATAATACCGTAATAATTCTATTCTACTTAAAGTTTAATTGCTTTATTTTGTTTTGATTAATTTATGTATCTCGATATAATAATCATCCTTCTAAAAGAAAACAAAATAGTTATTATAAATAGTTAATTATTGAATACGATAATAAAAAATAATTTTGACTCATATTACCCATAATCTTTTTCATTGGTATATTTCGTGTTTATATGAAGAATTATTGTGTGATATATGTGATATATTATTATATGTGAGGACTGTTCAGTGAGTTTGAATAAACATAATAAAATAATAGACGAATTCTAGTGTTTCACGTTTCTTGACAAATAAACTATTAATCTATATAAATAAATGCTGAACTATAAAACAAGCAACGCGTTTTGATGGAATAAATCCTTCTTCAGGCATGCATAATTACTACCAAGTGTTTGGACTAAAGTGGCACTTAATGCTTTTTAATTCTGGTGTGTTAAAATTTTCTCAAATTAAAATTTAGGAAACATTTTTAAGCGCAGTTTCATAACATTCGGCTTTTTAAAGATCTTCTGAAATTACAAGTAACTTTTATATGTCTTTTGAATAACAGAATAGACTGTATTTTCCATTTAACCTCTATAATAATTAATTATTTAATTACATTTAATGGTACTTAAATAGTAAGGAAAATTATTCATTTGCGTCTAACACATGATCGATATAATCTTACTGAAATTCAGTTTTCTTTAAAACAATTTAAATATCACGCTTGTTCTTTCTATTTTTTTTTATTGTCTAAATCCCCCCCCCCTTTCCGAAATCTTGCTTTCCTCCCCTTTTCATCCCTCTCATACACTACCCAAAGATTAAAATCATTAAATTTATAATTTATATCTGTAAAACTCTTTTGTTTGTTTCTTTATTGAAACGAAAAAATAACCGACTATCTAAATTTTTACTTTCTGCCATTCCCCCTCCCCCCCTATTCCAAGTATGCAAAAGTTTTTAAAAAGTTAAAGCTTATTATTATTTAATTATTTTCCTGTCCTATTTTTAAGCATATAGTAATGATAAATAAGTATTTATTTAATCAAACTCTTTCCCCGCCAGAAGAAGAAGAAGAAGAAGAAAAAAAGCCTTTTCTCCATTACCCCGCCTATCATCTCAAGAAGTTATATATTTTTTCAACTCTTTATTTTATTTTTATTTTGTTGCTTTTTGTAATATTAAATAAATAGCTCTCTAAATCAACGCTCCCCCTTATGAAATTTATATTTTAGTTACAGGGACACACAAAAGAATTCAGTCACATTGCAGCGTGTGGGAAAAATCGCACGAGGGTCATTTTTCTGCGGTTACTAGATATTAAACATAATTAAATTGATAAATTACTGAAGTTCGGTACAAGATAATTTCTGTACATTATTGGATGCATAACATTTATTAGTCATTTACGGGGACACGCAAAATAATAAAGTTACAGTACTGGCTATGAGCACTAATTAGTAAAAATACTTTTTCCGTTCTATTATGCTTTTTTCACACAATTTTTGCATAATACGAGATGTGTATAGTTCTACATCTGCATAAAATAGAGCTAGATAAAACAATTTGTAAGCGTTATTGTTAAGGATGTAAATTGTTCAATAAAGGTTTTTCAGTTTGTTATGCATATATTTAGTATACTGTATGATGTTTGTAGAATATAGATAAATTACTGTACAGGCTTACGCAAAGAACAAGATACATTGCTGTCTATGATTAGTAATTGCTAGAAGTTTGTTTTTAGTTGTGTTAAACATTTTTTACTTGGATTATTTAAATTTTAGCTTAATCCGGGGTGTCCATAAAAATCTGTAGATAATATGCAGACAGTATAAGGGAATACGAGTACATTTCCGTTTAATGACAGAAAATTCTGAAGATGATTTTTCACATGTTTTATGAATTTGAACTAACTGAAATGAATTTTAAAATACCTGTAATATATATTGCCGACTCAAAGCAATAGTAAAATATATCAATAAATAATAGAAAATTAGTTGTCTGCCTTACTGGTATGAAAAATTGTATCTGCATCTAATGGAGCAGTAGGAAATGTTTATTTGAACACATCTGAGTTATATTAAACACAACTCTGTGTTTTAGAAGTGTTCAACGATATACGAATCTGTAAATCATAGCCAGCATAAAAATAAATCGACTATATTTCCAACTTTGGACGGAAATTGCTAAAATTAGATTTTTAATATGTTATGAATTTTCTAAATTGTTTCATTAGTTATTATTTTTTTTGCTTCACTGTGAAGTTTCGTGACAATTTTCTGGAATTGTTAAAAGTAGTTTATAATTATCACTGTAAAGAATATGTAACGTTACTCCATAAAAAAAAATTTTTTCAATTATTCTGCCTGCATTTTATTGGGTACCGATATAACTGATGTTGCGTTACACAGGGGCGTAGCTACAAATTTATTTTCGGGGCGGGGGGGGGGGGGGGGTGAAGGGGAAAGTTAAAAAATTTTCCAACTTATATTTCAAAAATTTCACAATGTGAAACAAATTGCTCCATTTTCCAACTAAAATGATATGTTCAATGCGTCTTTAATAATAATAATAATACTTATACAAAAAAAAAAAAAAAAAATCTTTCCAAAGAAAAAGGCTGAAACTAAAAACAAAAAAATTATAATTATTGGTTCTTTTAATGAAAGTTTTTGTCTTCAATTGTGTAAGAGTCATAATCGTACTTCATACGAAAATAGCCTCATACTTTTAGATTTTTGAGAAAGGAACAAAGTTTTGTAAGAAATGTATTGGAGACACTGTTGATGGATAACAGTAGAGAAATTCAGGTCTGGTAGAAGTATGATATTTTCGTAGCACAGAGAAACATAATGAGAAATTGAGTCTGGCTGCTTTTTGTATTTCTTTTGAAAGTTTAACTATTCTGCTATTACAGAACTCAGAAAGGTAGTCGACAAAACAATAAAAAATCTTTTTTTTTTTTTTTTTTTACTTAAAAAAAATCTATAATTTCCAATAAGTAATAATAATTTCCAATAAGTAATAATAATTTCCAATCTATAATTTTAAAAATCTATAATTTCCCAACTATAAGCTCAAATTTCCGAAGTTCACATATGTTGGGGGGGAACCCCCATAGAACCTCTTCACTGATGTGTAATATTACGCCAATTATATCAGGTCAAATTACACTATTATATAAGTTAAATTACTCCATAAAATTGGAGGTAGCATGTTGCCACTAATTTTATGGAGTAACGTTATATAATTTTTTTTTTTTTTTTTTTTTTTTTTTTTTTTTTTACAATGACTAGGGGGCTCGGCCCCCTACGAGCTACGCTCGCCAACCCCCGTCCAGACACCGCAGACTCTAAATGCACGCTAATTTGATCGGCTTTAAAAAGATTTCGAAAGATTGAATTATAATTTAAAAAACAGTGGCGATCTCTCTATAAACGGATTTCTATTCATTTCTCTTTGATTGGGGAATTTTAACGCAAATCCGTTGCGGAACTACTTGATTATCCCGTCGACCAATTTCGCCAAATTATATAAATCGCCAAACCACTCGCCAAATTATACAAATTGACATAATTTTTATTTTAAATAACGAAAAAACCAATAAATTACTTCAACATTAATAAAAATACAAATAAAACGTCGAAATAAAAATAACTTGATGACGTAGACACGTGTAACAACATTTCAAAATAAGCTAATATAAAAGGAATTAAGTAAACAGGGTCTTTGTCTCCTGGTATTTTTTAACAAAGTGAAAAGAAAGTTCTTTTAAATGAGACATTTTAAATTAATCGTTTTTAATCTGACGTAATTTTGACCAAACTATTCTTTCTCTTTTTAATATTCACGGGAAAATTCTTGTGTTAGAAATGAAATATTATTTGCGCTTTCCTAACAAAAATAGTTGAAAAGTATCCTCTTAAAATATCAAATAAATGTCTAGCGCAATTTCTAAATTTAAACCGTTTTGCAATATTATTTTGTGTTCATTTTATGTAATAACTGTAATGTGACGTAAATATGACGTAATTTCTCCTATTTAAGACTTCTAACGCATGTTAATAAATTTATTGTTTTACAAATTCCTTTCTCTCTTAAAATTCACGTGTAATTATAGTTTTTATGACGTAATTTTTAATAAATTCCTGCTTTTTGTACATAGTTATTTAATTCTAATTCTAAATGTTTTTTTTCTGTTTATAATAGTCACGTGTAAATAAATTTTTAATTTATTTACACGTATATATATATATTTTTTTTTTTTGAAGCAAACATTATTGTCTCCGCTGTTTATACAGTTGGCAACAGTTTAAATTAATATCACTTTCTAAAATCTGTTAAAAATATCTCTAGAAATGCTGAAAATCTGAATTTAAAATAGAAATAAAACCTCAAAAATAAGTCAAAATAAAAAAAAATTAATGCAATCTGCACTCCGGCAAATTCTAACGCATAAAATGATCTAAAAATGATTAAATTCCTATGAACAGTTTTTGCTCCTATAAAACTTTTTTAGTGGAACGATTTTGTCCAACTTTAGCATAAAATATCTCTTAAAATAATTCTTCGATCTGAAAACTGTCTTCATCAGCGTGTTTATCAAACATTTCTGTATAATACTACCGATTTTCATATTTTTGTATGCATTATTTTTCTTAATATTAACGAAGAAAGACCTCCGGTCACAAAAAATTCAAAACCGGCGGCGGCGGCGGCGGTGACATCGGTAGTTACTTTTTTTTAGAATAGAGAGATGCTTGGTACATGATTTCCCTCTCTCTTTTATTATTATTATTATTATTATTATTATTATTATTATTATTATTATTATTAAACCTTTTTCAGAAATCTTCGTTTTTCTATTCTTTTCTACTCTTTTCTTACTCTTTTTAAATAACTTTAAATTTCATTTTTTCTTTGGTGGTGCTTATTTTGAAATAACTATGATTAAAAATCTTCTAATTTTCAACTGCTAGATACCAAAATCTATGCTTGATATAAAATTTCTCTATTTTTTTTTTATTATTATTTCACCTACATTGCCCCTTTTTATGAAATTTCCGTTTTTCTTTTCCTTGCTTTTCTCTTAACAAATATATTTAATCCTGAGCTCTTTTAATTTTTGAAATTTATCCGCCTTATCTGATACTTTGCTGTGATAATAACGGGCCAGCTTTACTTCAGTAGTTTTGAAAACGGCCCAGATTTACTTTACTTTGTTGCTTAGTTACGGAAAGTTACAAATGCATGAATCCGACTTTTAAGTAAGGCATCGAATAGACTGCGTTTCTTTTCGTCTTAAAGTTTGATATGGTCAGGCGCTCTCTTTCATGTTTGTTGACTTCTGCGGAATTCTAGATGACATAGAACTTCACAGGCCGTCGTTGACGTGTCTCCACTTCTTTCTTTTGTTGAGATTCTCCTTTCTTTGCTTGATGACCACAGAACCATTGGAAAAGAAAGTGCAGGTATTAAGCAAGGGAAGGGGGGGGGGGGCACTGACGGGTCTGAAACCCGCTCGCAATTTAAAGAAAATATAAAGTTTAATTCCAGTAGTATATGTGAAATTTACTTGAAGTAGTTTAGAAGAATCTAATGAAACCTACTAAGACGGAAACAAAAAATCGAAACGTATTCTGTATTAGACAGATTTATATCTGTGAAAGTGCATCATTTACCAGAAATCATAAAAGTTCCATTACTACCAGGTATCCGTTTACATATATTTCATTTACGCACGTTTTATTATATTTTACATAAATGTATATGAATGTGTATAAATAATAAAATGTATATAATTACTTTACATAATAACACATATCATGTTTTATTATATAAAACATGATATATGGAAATTCAAATTGCATATTTTTTTTTCTTTAGGCAAAAACACTAATAATATGTTTACTCTTGCTGTTTTTCCATTTCTTTTAATTTATTTTAATGGTTGGTACGTTACAGGCTTGTTATTCAGCTTGTTGCAACTTGCGCTATCATGTTTTTTTTTTTTTTTTTTTTTTTTTTTTTAATAACATTTCAAAATTTTACAGAATTTTTTTTTTTTTAATGTTTATGTAACTTTTTGCTAAAAATCAGCTTTATTTTATTTTAAAAACCTCAGAAGTATAACTGCATATTATAAATCGCAAACACACAAAAAATGTCCTTATCAACAACAATTTATGATTAAAAAGTATTCAGAAAATGCTACCAAATTTGACAGTTAAAGCCAACTTTCGTGAAGTGATCGTCTTGGAAAAGTCATCATCAAGGTGTGATTAACTGCAATTCCAAACGTATCCTATTTATGAAAAATGAAAAACGTTATTCAATTCTTAAGAGTACTGCGAATGGCATTCATGTATGCTTCAAAATGAGTCCGAAAATGTACGAAAGAGGGAGATAATTTTAAATATAATTTAAACGCACATATCTTATTTTCGGGTAACCAGATTTTAATCCGACCATACTTGTGTTTCTATTTGATGCTTTTTCTTTTCGTTGTGGACCAGGTTAACTTTCAATGATTCATGATCATATTGAGTTTTGATTTTTTCGAGTTTTGTTCAGACTCAACCAGTTTTTCAAAAATATTTTCAATTAAAAACTATATGTTTGAAAATTAATTATATGTGTTCATTTTAATACATAAAAGGATACAATTGATGACATAACTATTGACTACTTTTCAATAATTCTATTAAAATATGAATTAATTCTTCTTTCATTCCTGGTTCGCGATCGATTCGATTCGGGTTGATGTGTGTCAGATTTCAATTTGACTTGAAGCAGAAGTTTTGGTTCTGTTCTGGTGCAATCCTACTTGCGCAGGACTCAAATGTAGACCTTACAAACAAACATTCTGTTATATTCTATTATTGTGCTCTATCTTTGTTATTCATTATATTTGCTTTTCAGTAATTTACTATATTGTCACTAATGTTAAGTCATTTTCTTAAATAATTGCATCTATGAATTTTGAAAATTATTATTTTATTTATTTTTTTTCGACTGAAAATTTCCATTCTTTTATAAATATTTTTATATTATTATTTATAACAGCAACATAAAAACTGCAAAAAAAAAAAAAAAAAAAAAAAAAAAAAAAAAAAAATGGGCTTAGAAAATCGACAGAAATGTATATTTTATTTAATTTTTATTTTGAATATGTGTATAATATTTATTTGCACCAGATTACGTGTTTCCAGAGATGATACAATGATGATTTTATGATAAATTTTCCATAGGCATAAAAATTTGAAAGTTAATGTGTTAATGCATTTTTTCATAGAGTGTCTCTGAAGTCTAGAATTTCTAAAAGCTTTAATAATTTTAAATACTAACTGAAAAAAGTTTTTTAAAAGGTATTTCGCACTTTTTTCTTTAAACGCATAATTTTATGCGGATATTTTTACATATTCTGTGATACAAAAGGAGGGGCAGCCACTATGAGAAATGTGGCAGATGCAATGTATTTGACGCCTGCTCTTATAGGGCCCGCACCTATAACGTGATCTAAATACCTTTGTTTATCTTTAATAATAAAAAAAAATTCTTGCACTTTTTAAAATGGGGCCAGCACTGTACAAAAGTGTTCAAAAGTAGGTTATATGCTTAAGCTTGTTTAGAAAAGGAGGAAAATTTCCCACTCGATAACGAGAAACATTCGTGAACTAATTTTTAAATAAATAAATAAAAAAAAGAAAGAAAGAAAGAAAGAAAGAAAAATAAATAGCAGACATCAGCTGTAAAAAATTTGGAATCAAATAACGTTTTCAGTTTTCGATAAATGAATTGCATCTTATGAGATTAATTTATCATGGTAACGTGGTGACATTCACACTTTCTCATTGCATCTTATGTGATTTATTTTTCATTTTACTTTTCTCTGTAAGAGCTTCTGAAAATTTGTTTCAAAATATCATCTTTTCGTATTTAAAACAAAAATATTCTTTGCATTTATCGAAATATAGAAATCTCTACTCAATTTCCCATTTTTTGAATAAGAGTGCTTGCCAAGTTCGTGTATCTAAGATTAAATTTGACTTCTTGAGTGTGTGAGAAAGTTCTCACTATGAATATGATACTGATTTGAGGTAGTTGAATAGAACGCTGATTAGTGTAACAAATACTTTCATCTATGTATCCAATTATTTTTAATTTGTATTAAATTAAATAAAAAAAAAATAATAATTGTAAATTTTAAAAACAAGAAATGGGAAAAAAATCCATTTTCTTTATTTGCATGTTCTTTTAAATTTAGGAATTTTTCAGTGTAATTTGAAATTTGAATAAGTTTAAAGAAACTGTCTATATTGCGCGCATTGAATTTCACTCAATTTCCTTAAAACAATTATGAATCCAATATTTTTGTGTGTGCTCTTTATGGATATAATTTTTTTAAATGAAATACGAAATATTAATTTTATTGAGAATACATTTTTATTGTTTGAACAATTCACGCGCACATATTGAAAGAAATTATAAAAATATTTTTACTCTGATTATAAGTGTATAAGATCCTCGATAAACTTCTATATGTATGTTTTTTTAAAATCGAACCTTCATAATTAATAGTTCAAGTTCTAGTTATCAGTTTTCCATTTTCTATTAGTTCTTGAGTTCCTTACTCTCTGTTTTGAATTGAAATTTTAAAGTATATAACAAGACATATAAAAATATATTTTTTATGAGCATACAATTTTATAAATCTACATTTTGGTAAGCAGATAAAGTTTTTATTTCATTATCAATGATGCTATTTATTTTATAAGAATATACCAACAATTAAATTGCATATATATGCAATTAGAGAAGCAAAAATCTGATATCCGCAGCAGATTTTCTAAAAAGGTTACAGCAAAGAGGGAAAATCCCCTACATGCGTTAATTATGCATTTTTTCATGAGTGGCATGGTTTTAACGATATACCGGAATTTATGTCCTTTTTAAGTAAAAAAATGTGGTTTGTTTTTTTAAGAAAAGTAAAGAAATGAAAATTATAATGTTCGATTGTAATATGTACAAAACGAAAGATAAAAGATTTTTTAAAATAAAAGTTAAGTGTCATGAATCTTTATATATTAATGTAAAACAAATGTAGTAAAAGTGTCTATACTAGTGGCTACTATAATGCCTGAAATATAGGTATAAGTAAATTTAAGTTTTTCATGACCTTTTGATGAAATTCGTATATTTCTGCGACCCTTCCACAAAATTCAAGTTTTTTCGCGATACTTTGTCGAAATTCGCTTTTTTTTCTTCTTGTGAAGAAAATCAGGTTTTTTGTGATGTTTTGATGTAATTCGCGTTTTTTTCGCGATCCTTTGACGGAATTTGTGGGATTTTTTGCGATCCTTTAACGAAATTAGTTTTTTTTGCGATGCTTTGATGAAATTAGTTTCTTCTTTCGGGATTTTTTGACAAAATCCGCGTTCTTTCCCCTGATCCCTAGGCGAAATTGGTGAAATTTATATTTTTTCCGCGATTCCTTGACGAAATTTGCATTTACTTGCAATATTTTTGCTACATTCATATTTTTCCCCGATCCTTTGACCAAATTGACAATTTTTTCTGCGAACGATTGAAGAAATTGAGTTTTTGGTGACCGTTTGTCGAAATTGGCGATATTGTTGCGTTACATTTTTAATGTCAGAGTTTTGAGAACCGAAAGCCTTAAATTTTCGAAAAATTGGGAATAGAATCACCTCTATAATTAGACGGTGATAAGATTTTATTTTTTTTTTTAAATAATTTTTCTTGTGTGTTCTTGAAAAAAAAAAGGTTTAAACTGTATTTTGTTTCTTATAATGCAAAATTTATCAAAATATCACACATTCACAATTTTTTATATGTACAAATGTGTGACAAATTCACTCTAAATTAAAATGTCTGAAATTCAGACACTTAAGTGTCTGAAATGGAGTGTTCAATTTTCAGACATTTTAAAATGTCTGATTTTTTTCAGACACTTTTTGCGTCTGAATTTCAGACACTTCAAACGTCTGAATCGCATCCATTTTTTTGTAAGCATCATACGTAGCCATGTTTGACCACGTTGAATCCTGGAAAAATATTTGGCTGTGGTCCTGCCCCTGCCCCCCCCCCCCCCAATACAGCCTGATTTTTTTGGTGCTCTCAGTTTTGGTATACAATTTTCGTTACGTTGATAATTTAAATCTTTTACGACATTGTACTGATTATAATCAATATCTTGAACTTCAGGAGTAGAACAAGATTAAAAGACAAAAAATATTTATCTAAATATTAGATTTTTTTAAATTTATTTTGTTTTTAACCTTATTTTACTTTAAAAGTTCAAAATATTGATTATAATCAGTACAATTTCGAAACAGATTTAAAATATAAGCTTTACAAATATTGCACATCAAATTTGGGGGGCACTACAGTCGTAGGGGGTCGGGGCACTTCCCAGTTTGCCCTTCCTTTAATCAAGAAGTACTTTTGCAAGAAACGCAACCCTGCATTATAGTTGTCTAAATTGAGATGTCCGGTATTCGGGAGTATCCGTTGTGGAGGTTAATAGACATTCTCGAATAGCGAACACCTCTATTTAACGAATACTTTTTTAATCAGCAGACATACATATTTGTATATTTTTACCTCAAAAAAGTAGACATCTCCAATTATCGGACAAATTCCGCGGTCCCGAAGTGTTCGCTATTAAGGGCTTTTAAGGTACATAGATAAATATATATATATATATTATAATCTTGTCCTACTCTAAAAGTTCAAAATATTTATTATACTCGGTTGAATGTGGAAAAAGATTTAAAATATCAGATGTACGAAAATTGCAAAAATCCCCCCCACCACCCAAAAAAAAAATAATAATATATTGCCACATAGGCAATTTTACATATACATCACTTGATAATCACAACAGCCATTTAACTATGAATAATGAAAATAAATAAATAAATATTCTACTTTAATAACATTGGGGAAAAAATGACTTTGGTATTTTGTTAAATATATTTGCGTTTTTAAACTTGTCCTACTCTAAAAGTTCAAAACTTTCATTATAATCAGTGCAAGATTTAAGATATCAGCTTTACAAAAATTCATGCAAAATCCCCCCCCCCCCCAAAAAAAAAAAAAAAAAATTAAAATACTTATTTAAAAATTATGTTTTTAAAAAATTTATATTTCCACATGGGCAAGTTTTTATGTAGATCAGAGGGTACTCACAAAAGCTATTCAACTATCAATAAAAACAAATAAGTACATATTCTATATTAAAAACATGAGGAAAAAATAACTTATGATTTCCAAACTTCTTTCGTCTTAAATATATACAGTAACATCTGTCATTTTTGTATTTTTCGTATAAGTGCATATAAATAAAGTTACCACAATTTTAAATACGAAATCTAGTTAGAGGTTTTTACTTTTTCCCATTATAAATTTCAAATTACTTTTTTATTAAAAATAATAAAAAAATCAGTATTAGAGTTGATTGCAAATCAAATACATATGTATATTTTTACAGGCAGCTTCATATAATAGACCAGTCTCATTTACTTTATTTATCTTTTTTTAATCTGCGGTTTTATGCCAGGAAGTAAGAAAGCATTAGGTCATCTTTCAAAGTTTTTTTTTTTTCTTTACTTCCTTGTGGCCGTCATTTACTGCGAGATAAAAATTATCCATTAAAACTAAGAACTGACATTGAATATATAATTCGTAATAAAAAAGAACGTCATAAGTTTAAAAATGTATACTTCTACAATTAGTGGGGTTTTTTGCGAACAGATTCAAAACTAATTAAATTTCATGCAGGATTTTGTTTAGTACAATAAATAAAATCATAAAATACACTAATTTTACTACTATAAAGAAACTTACTTGAGTTGCTGCAAGAGGTAAGAAATATTCCTCGATTTGAAATTTTAAAAACTACCACAACCACAGTGAGGGAGAAAGACTTTCATCAGTTTAAAAGGTAATCCCATAATACATCCGACTAGCCATATTTAAAGAATGAGATGTTTCATCCTAAAAACAGGACCCGCCAGACAAAAGTTTCTTTTTTTTTGCCAGCTTCGACAGGACGAAGATGAATAACACAATATTATTGATATAAATTGATACGCGTTAACACTAAGCCCATTGCACACGCTTTGTAGAATTTCCGGGTGTAATCTTCAACCGTCGTCCACTTCTGTTCTGTGTCTATCCCGCCCTTGTATCGACGACAGCTTCTAAGAGACATTTGATGTCGAGCACACACGTCAGATGTATGTATTCAATAAATAAATAATCCAAGTTAATACGAATTAAAATCACAGTACTTCACATTTCGCAAAAAACGAATTAAAATACACGCGTACATAAAAACAAACTTTGTTTGAATTACAACGTATACCACTTCGAACGAAGACATCTAAAACGCATGCGCAACTGGGAGTGCTAGTGCCCCCTGGTGGTTATTGCGTCGGAAGAATCAAAACGTCTGAAATTAAGACACGTTTAAAGCAATGAAGTGTCTTAAAATAAGACGTTTGCGGATATTTTAGACATTATTCTCAGCTCGTTTACACCATGGTCATAGTAAGACGCTTATGTATCTTAAATTAAGACATCTATAGTGTCTTAATTTTCAGATTTAGACATTTAAGTGTCTAAAATTCTTTTTCAGTCACATATGTGTCTAAATTTAAGACGCTTCTATTTGCAGTGTTGAAAAAAAGAAATACTGCTTTTCTAATATTCCCCACTACCATGATTGCTTACTTTATACATATTTTTTGTAACATGTATCCTGCTCAGATTAATCTTCTGACCCTACATAGTTCAATATTAATGTTACACTTAATTTATATCCACGTTAAAAGAATTATGTGATTACAGTACACAATTTTGATGTAATTTGTATGTATTTTCTTGTACATGTGTATATATTAAGTAAATTATTTTTCACTTTGTATTCCTGAATTTTTTTCACACATAAACGTTATTACTTTTATGCGTTTCTTTCGCAGTTTAGCAACTGGAATTTTCAGATTAAGGCGACAGTGGACGTTCAAAATCATTTTCTACAGTTTTTGCTCAATCGTTTTGAAATTTAATACACATATAATTTGTGCAATAATTAAGAAAATTTCTTAATTTCATTAAAAAATATTAATATGCAAATGAGTAATTAATTAATAATATGCTAATTAGTGATACAGATTAAAAATGCTCCATGCGCATTAAATTTTGTTTCAGAAACTTCTAATTTTTTTTTTTTTTTTTTTTTTTTTTTTTTTTTTGTGATAACTTTATGATATTACATCAAAAATTGATATACATTTTAAAATTATACTAAGTAATTTGGCAGAAAATAATTATAAACATATAATATTGTTCATTTCGGATAAAATTCAATGATAAAATATTACTTTTTTTTTACACATATTAATAGCAAGTTTTGTAATAAAGTATATCAGCAGCAAATTAACAAGTATTATAAAAATTAGTATAAAATTAAGACGAATGGAGCATTTTGAACTTACTCAGTCGGCGAAAATTCTCATTTTGAGAAAACTGTATTTAAAGTTTTATTTTAAGTGCAGATTAACGATTGTTTATGTTAGAAAAACAGCTGTATCTCTGCAAAAAAATTATCAGATTTGAATATTTTTTTTTTTTATTTGAAAGTAGAAGATTGCCGGAACATTTTTTCGAAAAAACAAAAAATGATTTTTTTAATGTTTTTTGCGATTTTGAACGTCCACTGTCGCTTTAAGAAGCCACTTACTCCTTAAAAATCTCTGAAATCGACACCTATTCTAATATCCAAATAACATAATGTACTTACATCTAAACCACAAACACCTTAATTTGATGGATAAAGACTTATGGAAATGAAAACATGCGTCATCTAATTTAGAAATATAATTTCCGCACTTTTTGTTTCCGAAAACAGTTTTTATTACCAAATTTAAAAAAAAAAATAGAAATAAAAAGGATGAAAAGTTTTATGTATAAAAAAATACATTCTTATGAAATAGTAATTTAATTTTAATTAATTTACGATTATGCGTTGAGAAATAAAATTTTAAATTCTAAAATAAGAAATTAAATAATGTTTATTTTTTTTTTCTTTCTAGTTGCCTTATCTTAAAAAAGTTGCAAAAAAAATATGTATTTTGGAAAAAAATTCGTTTGTTTGCACTTTTTACGAAGTGTAAAAAATCTGTACATTTTTGATAATCGAATTCGATGTCAAATTAATACGGAAATTTTTGGGAAAAACATGAAATACATTAAAAGAATAGGCGCAATTTTCAAGATGAACATTTTATGCTTATAAAAGAAAGTAAAGAAAAACTATTTTTAATTTCTAGTTATAAATGTTATAAATTGAGGATGAATAAAATATATAATGTGAACTTAAAAAAGCCCACAGTCTTACTTAAAAGGCGACTAAAGTGATGAAAAAGTTTTTACAAGTTTAAAATATACATTTTATTTAAAACTTCTTAGTACTTTCAAGCTTTCCAAGCTCATCATCAGAGAGTATCTTAATAACTAAATGTTGTTTATTTATACAAATACTTCACTTTGTTTTGAAGATGAGAGAACCAATAATTACCAGAGTTGAAAGTAGAAGTAGCAGCAGCAAAGGAAGTATATATTATTATTAATTACAGTTCATTTATTTTATGACATCACTCTGTTCTCATACGTCACTTTTCATGGGTAGAAGAAAATATTTAACTGCCGTACTTTAAATTTTAATACGTAACTTTGCTCCAGTTTTCAGTATTTATTTTCAGGATATTGAAGCATAAACTGGGGTATTGTACGATAGGGCGTCGTTATATACTTGATTGTTTTTTCACAGGTTTTCTATGGATTCTCTTATAGTGGATGCGTAATAATTGGATGTTGGGAAAATGATTTTTGCATGATCAAAATCTATTGTGATATTCTGATAGAAACTTAAACGAGAGTGAGTTGTGGGTTGACGACAAAATTTTATCTCTGCTTTATGTTCTTTTATTCTTTCTTTGATTTTTCTTTTGTGTCATTCCGTCAATCGTTTAAGTTTCAATCAGAATATCGCAATAGATTTTAATCATGCAAAAATCATATTCCCAACATCCAGTTATTACGCATGCACTATAAGAGAATCTATAGAAATCCTGTGTAAAAACAATCAAGCATGTAACGACGCCCGATCGTACAACATCCCCAGTTTATGGTTCAATATCCTGAAAATAAAACTTGAAAACTTGAGAAAGTGACTATTAAAATTTATAGTACGGCAGTTAAATATTTTTAGTTATATAAATAAAAAGTAATAAAATTGTTTTTATGTGTATGTATATAATATAAAATTGTTTAAAATACCTTAAAAATCAAATTAGAATTCCAAAATGTTTTCGACCAAATTCAGACGATCATCGGAAGTGTTCATTTCATCGTCAGCGTAGAAATAAACTTTTATATTTTAATGTTTGCGCTTGTACTAAATCTTAAAATTAGTCTTTCCTTTCAGAAAATTTCGTCGCTATCCATTTTTTCTTGAATGTGCACAAAATTTTTCCTCTGAATGCTTTGAAATGTTCTATAGCTGTTTGCTATTATGCTTGAATTTTTAAAACTAAATACAGATCAAAAGTTAAAGGTAGTTAATTGCAGCAATATGAGCGAAAATTCTGAGAATTTCATAAAATTTAGAAAGATTTTTTTCTTACTTTTATATTCAAATATATAAAATTCGAGGCAGCGTTTTATTTGTATATATAAAGCAAACTTGAATAAAAATATTGGGGGTTTTGAATTGATCTGGAATGCTTATGTTATATTTTGAAAAGTTCTTCTAACACTTAAAACATCCCGGAAAATTCCTTATTTTTCTTTAAAAAAAAAAAAAAAATGTATTTAGTATTTCTTATGTGATAAATATATACCATAATGCATATAGTGTGCCCTTGATTAGTATTTAAAGTGAAAAAAAAATGTAAAATAAAAAAATGAGTTGTATGTTCCTTGTCGCCTTAAGTGATTAAATTAAAAAAAAAAAAAAAAAAAATCCGCGTAAATTTAATTTCAAATGGCATGTTTCACAAAGAAACAAAAGGGTAGAAAAGAGAACGTAAAAAAGCTATAACTGCTTATCAAAATGGCTTTCTCAAAAACGAGAAACTTTCTGACACATTATCTGGCTCATTTATAAACACAGAGGCAAAACTGGAAAGACTAGCTATTGAAGCAATCTGGAATCGAAATGAGTTTACTATTTTTTGACAAATAAATTACTTATCGAGCTATAAGCGATTTTTGCCTAGTGATAAAAAGTCTTTACCCTTTCTCGCGCTTCCGCGTCGGTAATTTGGTTTAAAAGCCGGCATTGAGAGAATTTTTAAGAAAGGTCTTTTGCTTTTAACAAAAAACGGAAAAGTCTTCCGGTTACACAGTTTCTGAATAAGAACACAGGGTAATTTCATGGTTTTCTGAACATAAATGAATTCAGAAATATGTCAGAAAGTACCCTCCTTTTATGCGAGAGCAGTGTTCAGCTATACTGCAGAATGTTTCTCAGAGAAAAGAGGGTGTATCTAACAATTATAGTTGTTATAGGGGGCAAACAAAAGAATTGGGATATATTAGAGTCTATAGCAGAAATTTATTTGAAGTGCATTTTGATGGTGTTTTTCTCGGACAAATTCAACGAAATTTATGTAATGTTAAGCATTGCATGAAAGTACAGAGTATTTCGAAAAACTGAAGTTGGATAAATGTAAATTAAAAAAGTAGTTGGGAAGTGTTTAATAATCTATACAACCGGCATGATTTATCTTTATCATTTTGGTCACATGTGCTACTGCAGGAATGAACCTCAGATGGAAAACCAGCAATAATATTTCTTTCTAACTATATATAGTTTCTAACATAGTTTCTTACTATATCGTAGTAAGAAACAATGTTAGTAACTATATCGTAGTTTCTGACTATAACATTTATTCGAACCATAACTGTCTATAACATTTTAAAATGGAAGCAAAATGATTAATTTTTTTTTAAAACTTTATAAATTTTCAATATATATTTTTTTATGTATATATGAAGACGTGAGTTTCAAACCTCGCCCTGTCCAGATAATCTAATTTTGGGAAATCGCATAAAACCCGTTGGTTTTCATTGTAAACCAATATTTTACAATGACAGACATACACGTTAAAACTAGGGTTTTTTTCAGATTATAGTGTTTTTTTATGCAGGTTCACCTATAGAATAGATTGATAAAAAACACTCTATATTTTAAAGTTAGGATAAGGTGAGTTATGAAACTCCCGTCCTCGTATATAATTACATAATTCTTGAGTTACATTTTAAATGTTTTTCACAGATTTCTAGATAAATAAGGCCTTCGCGGCAACAATAAAATCTATACGTAGAAGGGGACATATATGCAAAATATCCAACTCTCGGTGAGCGTAAAAATGTTCTAGCAATGTATATGTGTCCCCTCGACTGTGACATCAAAATGACGTATGGGGGCATATATACAGGGGTCGGATATACAACCCGCTCGCCAAAAGTAAAAGTCCTAGCATTGGATATCTGCCCCCTTGATATGTGTCCCTTTCTGCTGTGACGTTAAAATGACGTATGGGGGCATATATACAGGGGTCGGTTGTCCAACTCTCTCGCCAAAAGTAAAAGTCCTAGCATTGGATATCTGCCCCCTTGATATGTGTCCCCTTTGCTATGACGTCAAAATGACGATGGGGGCATATATACAGGGGTCGGATATACACCCTTCGACGAAAAGAAAATTCTGTAGGACTGGATATGTGTCCCCTTCAGCTGTGACGTCAAAATGACGTATGGGGGCATATATACAGGGGGTGGATATACAGGTCTTGAGAAAAATAAAATGTTCTGTATTGGATATGTGCCCCCTTCTGATATGGGGGCATATATACAGGGGTCGGATATACAATTCTCGAATAAAGTGAAATGGTGTAGCACTGGATATGTGTCCCCTGCTACTGTGACGTCAAAATGACGTATGGGGGCAGATATACAAGGGGTAGATATCAGGCACCTCCCTCGCACAAGCAAATGCGTAAGTGTACACTGCCATGAAATGTAAAATTTCATCGCACGTATCCTTCAACGATCTGGGCAAGAGCATGCGGGGCAGCTACCCCAGGCTCTCCATTTGAGGTGGTCACCAGAATTAAGTTTACAAGCGTACTCTCGTCAACCAGGCCATCATTTTTAGGTGCGTTCGTAATTATATAAATACGTAGCACCTATAGTCTGTCTGTCTGTCCGCCCGCCTATAACAGAGTAAAAACTACCCAACCGAATAGCCTGAAATTTTAAATATAGAATGGTTGCAAAATTGTGTCAAATTTCAAATTTTATGAAAATCGGATGTATAATTTAATTATAGGTTAGTCAAAAGTTTTCCGTTACATTACGGCTAATGGGAAAAAATGATTTTAAGTGCATTTTAAGGATGTGACAGCCTTTCGAACAGAATGAAATGGATAGGCATTGATGAAGTGCACTAAAATAGACATTCAGTACACGATGCGGTGCAAGAAGTATTTATAAAACTAGTTAGATTACAAATGCCCCTTATTTGCCACGTTTGACGTGCCATTTCCAACTTGTTTCTACTGGTTTCCAACTAATTTTCCTGCTGGTATTTTTTTTTTTTTTTAAATTGTCACCATCTATCTTGTGATACCCTGTAATGTGAATAGTTATAGTACCTGGTACAAAATACATGTATGTATACAATATATATAAAGTTTATTACTAGTCACTTAAGCATAATTCGCGAGCAAATTCTATGGATATATAGAAGGGGAGTTTCAGAATGATGCTTGTCCGGGCCTCTAGATAGTCTTATCTCTTAGCAGTTAAATTTTTTTAATATTCAAGGGTGAATATCTGAAAACCGGACAATTTCATTCCAAAATTTTTATTTTTTAAAATTAATGTACCAACTACCACATGGAATTATATACTATGCTACGTGTTTTGTCATTTAAATGAAGTAGTGTTTTGAGATAAAGGATGTATATTTTATGCGTAGGATAAACTTTTATGGAAGAAAGTGTCTGTTAACATCATAATCAGTGTCTAATAATTGGGACTGAGGTGATGTTTTTGTCTTAACAGCTGCACAGCCATTTTGTTCAATCATTTTGCACCCATGTACATTATTAAATACGCCATGTGACATTCGTATGTAACATAAATAAAGTTGCAATAAGCTATTTTTTTTTTTTTTATATAAATAAAAAGTTAAGTATGGGGACATGAATGATGCTATAAAAAATCCCTCATCCGTATTCAGAACAAAAATTAAATATTTTTAAATATGAAACAAAGAGAAGAACAACATATACCTTCAGCCATGGTGGCGAGTTGAATTTTAGTTACTGTTGAAATGGAAATAATTCTGCCAGCGCCACCTAGTATCTGTTGACCTAAATGTGTGTTGAGAGGGACTGGACAAATATAATATTTATTACAATATTTCAATATACAATCTATATCAATAAAGGAGTATTATACTTTCCAATACTGTATATATATATATATATATACACACACATAGGTATTAATATATCATAGCAAAAGTTAATAATATTTATAGAAATTTTACAGCATACATTTAATATTGGATATTTGAACCTGGGGACAGGGACTGAAATGATGATTTCGTTTGCTTAAAATGGATTATTTATACATCATGATATGTCCATATATCATTGGTAATTATTGTAACAAATGTTAGAATATAATATTGCATTTTTCAGTTTTTGGTTTTAGTATAATTAATGAAATAATTTTGGCAATGGGCGCAAATTGTCCAATTTTCAGATATTGTCCCTTAAAACGTTTCAAATCATGGAAACTAGCAGTGTTGTCTGGGAGCAGTGACAAACTAATACAGTGGAACCTCTTTTATCCGAAACTCGATTAACCGAAATCCATTTTTAAAGCTTTTTTTTTTTTTTTTACTATTACATTCCTTGTGCGCAAGCAGTCCTTTCCGGGCCAAGAATACACACACACACATATACAGAGTTTCCCCCAGACAGTTTCAGGAGGGTGCTGCACCCTGCCTGCCCTTAGGTTTACAATATAGCACCCCTCTTGCCCCTCATTTAAAAAATTAGCTCCCTTGTTGCCCCCACCTGAAAAAAGTGTTTTTACTCTTTTGTTTATTAAAAAATTTACTTGCATAGTAAAAATTGGCGCATCGCTGTCTTTAAAATAGTGTTCTGTCTATTAAATATTAAAAAGTAGTTTTAAAAATCAAAAGAATGCCTTTAAAAATTTCAAGAAATGCCCTTAAGAATCGAAAAGATGCCCTTCGGAATCCAAAAGTGCCCTTTACCCACAAGCAGCACCCTGTCCTTTTTTAAACCTGCGGGAAACTCTGCATATATATATATATATATATATATATATATATATATATATATATATATATATATATATGCGATCCTCTTTCTTAGAATTCCTTTGAATTTAACTTGAGCTTCCGTTAGTCGCGGAGTGAAATTAAGAAAACGAACAAATTAGGAATTCTGAAGCTTTTGAATGTTTTGCAAAATGTTTAGCTTGGCTGGAGCAGCAGAAAGACTCTAATACTGGTGAATTAATAATATTTAAAACCTTCGTGATAGAGCTTCAAAGCAAAGGCAATCGAAACTGCGACAAACAAAACATTATTTCAAACACCTGTGAAATATGTTAAAGGCACTCAATTTCAAAATTAAAATTGTGGTAATTTGATCTCGGTTCTATTTTGCTATTGCTTTATATTTTATTAAGCACTTGTTAATTAATATAATAAGAAATAACACATATATTTCTCCTTAATCTTAAAGTGGAAGCATTCTCGAATATCCGAAAGAGGGTCGGTCCCAATTCCTTTGGATAATCGAGGTTCTACTGGAGTTACAAAATGAACTATTGATTTAAAATCCATCAAGTGTAGGCCTCTATTTTATAACAGTAAACAAGGCACATGGAGCAGAGGTGGATTAACCAACTCCCAGGCCCCTAGGCTTGATTTTTTGTGAACCCTTTCCCCTCCCTCCAAGCAATACATATTATACATTTCTGAGAATATTTTTAAATCTGTTGCATACATTTTCTTTCGAAACAAATTTGCATTAAATTTACAAATAAATATATTTTTATATTTATGTGGAATCTCTTACCCTAAAAAAACTTTTTTGTATAGCAATAAATGTTATCAGAGTAAATTTCATATTGCTAAACTGAAACTTTGTTTTAATGTTGCAAATTATTATGTTTAAAAAACAAAATATAAAATCTTCTCATATTACTGCATACGAAACTACTTGTCCCTATGTAAGCTATGTGTAAATTCATCAAAAAGTGAAAGCCGAAAATTTCAGGAATCCAATATTTTCTTTATATTTTGTTAATGGTGTTTGTTCACTTGTTTGCTTTAGGAGCAACACATTATTATCCAACACATTATACATTACACTAAATTCCTTTCACAAGTCGGTCATATTTCAGTTGATATTTAAATTATGCAGAAAAAATTTATATTTTTTTCTATTAAATTACCTTACCATGTCACAATTTTGCTTTTGACATTTTAATTACAGCTCAAGTCATCATTACTAAAAAAAAAGTTATTTTTCTTTCTTCTTTCTTTTTTTTTTTTTTTTTTTTTTTTCCTTTTCTGCTGCATTGAAAGAAAGTGGAATAACATAAGTTAATATGGTAAACATTTTTATATCAGTCGTTAAATAACCGTATGCTTGTCAATAGTATATCCACGCACACTACATTGTAGATGTGATATTTTTATTTATTTAGGGAGGTTAAATTTTTAATAATAGTTTCGTGTAAGTTTCTTCTCTCATTGCGCTATTTTCCTAGGGGTAGCGCAATGTCTGAAGTGTATATTTCAATCTCTGGTCGAGTCAGTCGGCCGCTGACTCAATCAGAAATGGAATATGTTTACTTACATGATTCAAACGCTTAACATTTTTACATTAGTTTAATACTTCGTGTAATTTATCGCGTTCATCTTTTTTCATAAAACCTCCATTATGCATTTGCCATTCTTGCGCTAGTTCGCGCTTTTCACACTGACTTACTATGATCAGATAAATAGACACTAACTCCTATCGTATAAAAAAAATTGCAGTTCATGTACACATTTGTTACCATTTCATGTTTAACCTGGTACTTCATGCGCCCACATTTACACTTTCACTTCATATATTCGGTTTTGATAATAATTAAATATTCACCTTCGTTCAATACAGTCATGACTTTTGTGTGCTTGTATATGTTTTACATACATAGGATGAGTGTACAGTTTTACAAATGCATTGTTTGACACTTCTTTGACAACTCCATATTTTTAGTCAATATTAATTTTAAAGTAACATATTTTTTAAAATTTTTCTATCTTTACAAGAAGAAAATATTGGATTCGTGAAAATTTTCGACTTTCGGCTTTCGACGGCTTTACACGTTTTAGGGGTCAGAGATTCCAACAAACATGTTTTTACAAAATGTCTGTCTGTGAGCCTGTGCATCTGTGAGTCTGTCTGTCTGTATGTGACACAAATTTTGTGGGGGCTCTATTTCAAGAACTAATGCACGGAATTTAATAAAAAATTATATTCAGTTAGTACCTGATAGAAATTGGTGCTGATTAGTTTTTGGTGTAAATCGCTTAACAGGTGGCGCTGCTATGCAGCCTTTTTCACGATTTCCGCAATGGCTCAATCTCCAGAATTAATGCACGGATTTTCATCAAATTTCAGATTCCGTTAGTTCTTGACATGAATTGGTGTTTTATATATTTTGGTGTAAATCGCTCAACAGGTGGCGCTGCTAAACTGCATTTTTTACGATTTCCGCAATAGCTCTATCTCAAAAATTAATGCTTGGATTTTCATCAAACTTCAGATTCAAGTATACTTTGATATGAATGAGTGCTGTTGGTGTTTTGGTGCAAATCACTCAACAGGTGGCGCTGGTATGCTGCACTTTTCAGAATTTCTATTATAGCTGTATCTCAAGAACCAATGCAATAATTTTCACCAAACTTCAGAATCAGTTAATCCTTGCAATAAATTGACATTTTGTACATTTTGGTGTAAATTCCTCAACAGGTGGCGCTGCTATGCTGTATTTTTCAGAATTTCCACTATAGGTGTATCTCAAGAACTAATGCACGAATTTTCATCAAACTTTAGAATCAGTGAGTCCTTGACATGAATTGACATTTTATACAGTTTGGTGTAAATCGCTTAATAGGTGGCGCTGCAATGCTGCTTTTTGTTATTTCCTCAATAGCTCTATCTCAAGAACTAATGCTTGGATTTTCAACGAACTCCAGATCCATGTATACCTGGATATCAATAATTGCTGTTTATGTATTGGTGTAAATCACTTAACAGGTGGCGTTGCTAAGCTACATTTTTCAGAATTTCCTCTATAGCTCTATCTCAAGAACTAAGGCACGAATTTTTATCAAACTTCAAATTCAGATACACTTTGATATGAATGGGTGCTAAATTGATGTCATTTCTTGTACTATTTAAATGATTTAATTGACGTGATTTATATAGAAGAAAGTTTTGTGATGGCCACAACATACTAGTTTGTTGTTTGTTTATTTGTTTCATGTATTTTTGCAGAAGCTATGACATAATTTAATAGTACATAAAGTTTGCACATGTGTCTTAAATTTGTATACATGAGATAATTACTATGTTGTGCATTTTTTTTACACATAGGGGAGACTCGGGAGGGTTGACCATAGGGGAGTCTTGACCCACCCATTAGTTTTCATATTTAAAAGAATTACAGAGTTTCATTAGCAGGTGCTAACTAAAGCTACTAGAATGCTCAAACAACAGTCTTTGTTTCATACAGATAATCGAAATAGGTGTGGAAAAAATCAATTGTGAGGCGTTTTCAACCTAAAAGTTGTGTTTTTTAGAAATATTTTGTAAGCTTTTTTCAGGTAAAATATATCATAGAAATTTAAGTAAGTAGGTTTTAAGTAAGGCAGAAATATCGAGCTTTCATTTCAGGCATAAATATTGTACAGTAAATTAAGCTTAACATAACAATGTGCTATTCTTTAAAAAAGGGCTGTGTAGGGAGGCTTGACCCAGTCAATGTGAGAGAGGGTTGACCAGATGCTTAAGGCTCCCTTAACCCATTACCCGCTGACGTTGTGTTGACGCAACAGTCAAAATAATTGTCCATTCTTAAATTAACTAGGACTTCCCTTAGAGGGATTAGTCTGAGCGATGTTAGTGAGAACATAGATTTAATAATAACTCGTCACAAGAATAAAAAATAAGATGCTACATTTAATTGACAATATGTGGCCTGTCTGAAAAATGTTCAACCTTTGTCCGAAAAAATACATAAGTTACCTGAAACGATTGGTACTCTTATTCCTTTCCAGGTAGGCCCCTTGAGCCTCTACAGAAACAAATCGGCATTGACTGCAGCGTAAGTTATGATACGAGATATGGACTATCTCGTCTGCATAACCTTTGAGCTGTGAAAATGTCATTTCGCGTAATTTAGAAATCCGTACATATTTTTCCAACAAATCATGCAAGCTATAATACGTCAATATTAATCCGATTAAAAATTACCCGAATAAGTTACTATATAAAAAATTGTCTAATGGCAATTGAGAAAATGCCCTTATGAATAAATCTCTAGATTAGTGAAGCTAAAAAAAAATTGCATATTAAATTTAAACACACTTTTCGACCCTTTTGCCCAGAGAAATAACATTTTGACAAGCACTTTCGCGCAAACTATTCTCTGTTTCATACCGACATTTATTCAATGTTAACACAACCTATTCAATGCTAGATGTACCCGTTTTGTTACATTTAAGCTGCATGTTTTTTGTTGTTGTTTTGGGGGGGGGCGTTGGTGGTGTAGTTTTATTAAATATTTAAAGTTTCTATACCTAACAATGCAAATGAATGGTAATTTAGAGCGTTTGCCGTTCATTTCATCTTTTTAAATTTTATATGTTTTAGAAGCCATTCTTAGAGAGCATTTGCATCTTAAAAATATCCCGTCCAAAAATTTCAACCCGATAAAAAGGTTTTAGGTCAGCAGTAGCACAGAAATAAAACAAAAATTGAAAGTTTTCCGTTCCTGCATCATTTTACACAGCGAAATTTTTAGAAATTGACCTATTGCGAGTATTTACGTCTTAAAAGCAACATTCATGCAAATTTTCATCTTTATATTCCTAATAATTCCATGTACTTTGTTATTTAGATCATCTTTAGAACTTTGTCCGCTTTATTTAGTCTTCTTAATTTCGATTTTTTTAGAATTCGTTCTAATGCGTGCATTGCAGTTTGAATTCTTTCTATAACGAGCATTTAGATCTTATAGGTTACTACCATGGCAAATTTTAAGTTTCGAGACCCAACAGTATAACAGAAATTGCAGATTATACTTTTTTATGGTGCACCCTTTTAATTAGCCCCCGTTATGCTACTTCTTTCTCCCAGCAAATAAAATGTCGTCTCCAAAAAATAACATTCCGTTGTATAAGCCAGCCGTAAAACAAAGCAGATGTATCATTGTACTGTTAAATACGCTACTGTAATTTTTTATAACTTCTAAGCATTCCACATTTTCAAATTTTATACCGTCATATTGGGAAAAAATGACTTTTTAATGCAATTTGTTTGAAAACTGCACGTCCATATATTTTTAAGATATTCAATTTTTTTTTTTTTTTTTGTAGTTTTTAGCTCCATTTATTTAATTTCGGCAACTCGAGTACTCCGTTTCTGTAGAAAGCAAAGAAAAAATAGTTGGAAAATAGTAATTATATCTTTTTGTTGCCATTTTCCCATAACTGCTGAAAAGAAATGTAATTAAAATACGTACTATTTTGATAAAATATAAATGAATGATTTCTGATAAAACATGTAGCTATCACCAACTATATTTAATTTAATTATCTATATTACAAACAAATGAAGGCAGATGAAACATTAGGTAGCCGATTTTTTTGTCGAGTTCCTTGAGTGACACCTGTTTTTATATTTATTTATTTTTTTATTTTCTGATTTGTGTATTATTTAGCGACAGTGACGTCCTATGAATACTTTACTGTAGATGTTGTTTAAGACTGTGTCGTAAATGAGGAATTCTTCGGGGGATGCGAATGACGCCATTTTATATAAAATAAAAGCGTGTGTTTTAAATCTTGAAACTGAAATATGTTTTGCACTATATATATATACACATATATATATATATATATATATATATATATATATATATATATATATATTCCATCGGGGGCGACACTAAATTCTGAAAAAGCAGAATTCCTGTTTTTTTAGTTATTATTTATAATTTAACTTTTGCAAAATGCTCATGTTCTATGAAATTGATTGTTCTGTTTATTTATTTTTTTTAACTGACCGGCATTTACGACTTAAAAGTAATAGCCATGTGAAATTTCAAATTTCTTTTTCTAACAATTCCAAATAAATCGTGATTTAGAAACTTTCTAGAATGTTTACGTTTATTTCTATCTTTAAAATTTCGAACCTTTTAGAAAGAGTTCATAACGAGTATTTAAATCTTAAAAGTAACCACTGCACAAAGTTTCTAATTTCTAGCCCAAACTATATCTCAGAATTCGCAATTTTAGAACTTTTCTGCTCCTGCACCCATGGAGGTTGTTGTACCGACATAAAATATAGTCTTTGTTGGAGCAGAGGTGGTCACCAACATTTTCAGACCATTATTTATTAAATCGGCTTGTTAGTTTCTGAGATTGCATTCCACAAACACACAAACATTATTACTTCATAATATTAGCATACACGTACATAAAGGAGCCGCTTAACTTTTATTATAAAAAAACATAAATAATTTATTTAATACGTGTTAGCAGATGTATTTATTAAAATACATACATAAACCAGTTTAATACTTCTTTAATTTTATTTTCATAGTCGTTTATATCATTTGGCAAAAAACATCTCACTTTCTTAAACCCGAACTGGGCCAAACTTAAAAAAAAAAAAAACGCCAAGTCTGATATAACAACAAAGTATCGTGAGGGGTATTAGACAACAATAGTAGACAATGGTAATAAGGCATTTAGACGGATACAGGATATAAATCGCTAACTTTCGTAATGCATTCTTTTCATTTGAAATACATAAATTAAATACATCTTAAAAACACGACTTTGACTCATTTCTTTTAAAATGCAAATAAGTAAAAATAATAATAAGAGATAATAAATGAAAATATTGTCTTTCAACATGAAAGAGTTGTTTCTAAATTATTAATGCAAAAAAAAAAAAAAAAGTTACTTTTGGCGAAAAAAAGTGCTCGTCTAAATTTTAACCCGGCTAAAAATAAAATACCGTGATTACTTCAAATGTTATAGGAATGTTTCGTAATCAAGGTTTGCAACTAATGTCGTATTTTAAAAAACGTGTATATTTTATACATTTTTGTGAATTTTAATGAAAGCGTATTTTTTAAAAATATTTTTACGTTTATATTTATCATAATTCTTGCTGATCAGGGAGTGAAAAATCCCAAAATTCCGTCTTTACATAGTATACATGAACCAAATTTACTTAAATAAAAGAGTGTAAAAAAGATTACACAATTTCTAAATTGATTTCTCAACGGGTATCAAATAAAATTAAACTATTAATTGTGAGAAAAGCGTATTTTTAAAAAAAAAACTCTTCATTTTTTATTTACAATTTCTTTTTTTTTTACTTTTTACCCTTTAAATAGTTTTATTATTGCTGTTTCACAGCCATTGGGACTATTTTGGCTAGCGTTCATGGGCGCGTCTATTGTTTCAAAGGAGAACACTGGGCGATGGATCATCTGGGGTGCGCTAACGCAAAAATGCCTTAAATGAATGTATTAATTTATAATAAGTATTAAAATGTTGATAAGACACTAAAACACACCCATGATGTAATTTTAATAGTTCTAGCCTATCAGTAAGTGGGTTAAAAATCTATTACCAAATTCCATGTTTACAGTCAAAAATTAGATTGAGTTAAATAAAAGTGAGTGATAAAGACAGGAAAATATGTTTTCGAAATAATGGTTACAAAAAAGGAAATCCACACATAACTGCGTTCACGACACACACAAATCGTTACAGTATATTTTGGGATTCTAAAGAACGTAAAACAAAACAGTGTTTTGTTTCTATTAAAGAAATGAAAATGAACGCGGAATTTGCGATAAAGAGGATTGTTGCAGAAAACATTGGTGATATTTATGTAAACAAAATATAAATGGAAATATTCAGCATATTAAATTGTAACATATTAATTGTAAACGGCAGTTAAACATTCTTCTACACAAATTTAATCTGAAACACTGCTACTTCGATTGTCCAGCCACGCATTTAAAATGAAAGTGACGTATGGGAACATGTGATGTAATAAGATAAATGGAACTGCAGTTAATATATATTTTCTCTACTTAAATTCAATCTAAGACGCTGCTACTTCTACTTTCAACTCTAATAATTATTGGCTCTCTCATTTCAAAAGGAAGAAACGTATTTGTATAAATAAACGGCAATTAGTTATTAAAATATTCTCTGATGAAGGGCTTGGGAAAGCCCGGAAGTACTAAGAAGTTTTAAACAAAAAGGTTTATTTTTAACTTGTAACGTCTTCTATTATTTTAGCCACCTTTTAAGTACTCCAGTGATCTAAGTTCATATTGTATATTTTATGAAAATCAACTGTTCAGAAATTCTCAAGCTAACAATATCGCATAGAATAAGAAAAATGATGCAATATCTATGACCGTTTCGACATGCAGTGCAACAATTCAAATTTAGAAAAAGAAATTAATTTGAATTTTAATGGATGGTTTCATATAGTGCGTGTATAAGTAAAAATTTAGCTGGTATGTTAAAAGCTTCCAGTTATCAGAATCGAAAATCTACAAATTCGCGTTTTCTGTGAATATAAGTCTAATGCGGGTGAATGTAATTGTTTTAAAGTCAATTTACTAAATCCGGTCAAATAAAATATGAACGCTACTTACGATACAAATTAGAATTTTATTTCTATAAAATAGGGGACTTTTCCCCCTGCGAGCTACGCCCACCAACCCCTGTTCAGGCTTCAGAGACTGCAAAAACACGGTAACGTGGCCTATTAAAAAAAATATTACCAGGTTACGGAAGATTGAATGATATTAATATAGCAATGGCTATCATCTTCTGTAATCGAGTTGCCGTTCTTTTCCGTTTGAATGGGGGTATATTTCTATTACAATGGCCTCATCTATCGCAGTCGTAAAAACTAATGGAAGTTTCAGGATAGATAAGTAAGATCAATTACACATTTGAAAATCAGCTTGTATAAAATGGTTAGGTTAAATATGTCGTTATCGTTCTGCCTTTTACAATGACTCTATGGACAATATCCTTCTTTTAGTTTCGAAGTTAAAAAACTCCATCTGCTTGGGAGTATCTTTCAGAAACACGGTATTGAAAAGCATTGTATTTTTAAATTTTAACTGTATATTTTATGATTTGATTGAATTTTAGATATTTTCAGGAACAGATATATAGCTTACTCATAAATTCTTTCTTTATTTTAATACACCATCATGTATATTTTACAATGAATTCCATTATATTATTTCATATGAATATCCGGATTTTCTAAAATGTATTTATCGAATAGTAATTCGTACAAAATAAAATGAAAATATTTTGCGCATACATTTACCTGTATTTACGCTGCATCTAATCATGTAATATATAAACAAATTTGCTAGTCGTACTCCATTTATAGCATCTGACGTCATATTAAAATTCTTCGGAATGAAAATCGTTTTAAATGCATCATTTTAATATATGACGCAATTTTCACTATTAAATGCATTGCTCATGTAATAATTTATTTCTTTTCAAAAATTTTTCGCTTTTAAGATTCACGGGCACATATATTATTTAATTAAAAGTGTTTGGGAATATGATTATTTGAGCTTTTCAAATATAATCGAATATTCAACATTAAAAGTTTTACACGCATAATAATGGACAGTATTCCTGCGACGTCACAATTGATAAAATGGCAATTTTTTATAGCCTCGAACCTAATGGAAGAATACGGTCCATTCGCTTTAATTATGACGATATTTAATGTTTGGGAATTTTGGCTTAATTTTCTCCTTTGAATGCGTTTCGCGTGAAATATTTTTTTTCTACATTTTCGTACATTTTTTGCTTTTGTACATTTTTAAAAGTTACGTGTAAATATTTTGACGTAAGTTTCCTTATTTTCTGCTTTTGACACGTGATCGTTTAATTCTTAAATTTAATATTTCTTTCTTATTTTAATAATTTCACTTTTGACGACAAAAATCAAATCTGATTTTTATTTTTTCAAATTTACCGGAAAAACATAATTCAATCATAATATTTTTCCTCTATTGTTTGAAATAAAAGATAATTTCAATTATCAATTTGAAATTGACGAAAAAAAAAAAGAAATATAATAATCCCTATAGTTTTTCTTGTTCTCCCCCCCCCCCCCCCAAAAAAAAGGAGTAATTTTGTTGCCATTACAGATTTTCAGTACAGAAATGTAATTAAAATGATAAAAAATTTAATATTTCGAAAACTAATTCAAATATTTAAATTATATTACCAGTTGAGGTCTGCGGATCAATACGGATTTTTGGTGTTAATTTTATCACATAGTATCCGTGAAATATAATCAATCAGTCGTTTCATAAAATCGATTTATAAATTCGTTTCATTAAGATTTCATATATATAGGGTAGATAAGTCACATTTGAACGGTGGGTGGTTTTGGGGTCAGGGGGTCATGATCGATGAAAATATGCCAAAATTTTCTGGAAGTGCTATCGACCGGACGGCTGCAATAGCTTTTATATAGCTTTTTAATAGCTGCTTTTTACTTTTTGTAATGAAAGTTAACTAAAATAGGAACAAGGTCATTCATTGGTAATTTAGAATATTTTTATTTATTTGTTTTGAAAATGACTCTGGTAGAGTCGAAACATGTAAACAGTCGAATAAACCTATTTTTACTGTTTTCAAAAGTTTAATTTACACCTTTTAGCAATTAAAGTTACTGTTCATGTTTTACGCCCGTATTCACCAACTACTTCAACCCAGAGTTATACCGAAAACCTCGGTCGAACGCTCAAACGGTATTCATCTTCAATCATGATTGGACGTCTCTTTGATAATGTCCAATCAAATGTTATCGTGAATTTTATTTGAGCGTTCGACCGAGGTTTTCTAGGTTGAGGTAAATGGTGAATAAGAGCATTAGTGGTTAGTTAAAATTATAGGAACCGACGTGTTGCCTATTCTGAGTGAATGGCTAATGAAGAAATTGTTTCAATAATGAATTTTCTATAGATGGGTGCGGATAGTATAGTTGCTAGGAAATATTCAGCGTTCGGGTAACAGATTGCTGCGGCCTGACTTCTCAGTATTTTACGCGATTTTTTCGAATCTTGTGTTATTAAGAATTAAGTTCCTTTAGAAAGGCCCCTGAACTGATCCTGCTGATAACAGATCATAACATTACATAGCAAACACCGCCATCTTAATTTAGATTTAAATTTGACTACATATCGCCTCTGTTTTGCAATAAGGTACATATTTTAAGAAATTGTGCATATGTAGAGTCAGGAAGCATTTTTTTTAATAATATCTAATGAGTTCGTATCTCTATTAATGAGAGAGTTGAGTAGGGCTTAAGACACTATCCGTACATGTAAGAAATTAAGGGCTTAAGGAGCCCTTACTACGAATCATAAATTTTTGCGGGAAAAAGCTGGATGTGAAATATACCTAAAAATTAAAACTTTACTCTCAAGGGTGCTTACACAATTACAGGATGAAGAATTCCTTCCTTTGGCTCTCCTGAATCCTTCGTACCTTACGCCCTTATTGCAAAACACAGACGATATGTACAATGTAAAGGAAATTAGAAATGAAGCCTGTATCGATACACCAGAATACATCGATTTTAACTGAACTCAACAGCCCCGCCAGTTGGCTGGAGTTTGCATTATCTTTGTTGCTCCGTTTGGAGTTTTGGATGTTTTTTTTTTTTCTTTTCAAACAGAATTTCCTTTAAACACAGAATTTTGTTTTAGATGAGACAATTGTATATTTGAGTAATATTAAATTTAGCTAATTGCAAATAATTATATTAACTTAAAAATGATATAATATATCAATTTCTTGAAATCCCTAAATTCAGTGTTTGTACGAAGAAGTGTATTGATCAAGAATTGGACAAATGATAATGGTTTTTCACTTAAGTTTATTAATAAACATATTTACGAATCTCAATATGGAATTAATATCAATAATAAATTTATATTTAATGATGTGATGCTACACAAGTTTCAATATTTTCCAGCTTTATTTAAATGGTTTAAGGTTAAAGAAATACAATATAAATTTAATCGCCCGCCCCCCCCCCCCCCCCTAGTAAATTCAACGCAAGACTTCGCAATAGCATCAATCCTGTCCTTATGGAAGTTTCAGCATATACATAAAATCCCAGGTATAATACTATATAGTAAAAGGAAAGTAGATTATATCGATATTGACACACGGAAGGCTAAAGAGTGTTTAACACAACCTATCGCAGATAGGAAGTTTAACCGGTATCAAGCAGCTATTTCTAAACAAAATCAGGAGCAGGATATTATGATTAATTTTAAAGAAGCTAAAATAATAAAGAAATTATCAAGTTATCAAAAATTAGTAATTATGGAGTCAAGAGAAATTCTACGTCGTGTGAATTATACTTGTAACGATACATTGTTGTACACCATTCAAAAAAATTGTTATAGCACAATGAGAATAATCTGAACATCCCCTCCGACCCCTTCTGTTAAACTTTGGAAGAATCCGACAGTTTAACCTCCAACCTCCCCTTTTTTTCACTTTAAAATTTAGATCAGCCCACCTCGTATAAAGGGCTTTTATCGCTTTGAATGCTGATGATGAGCATGAATATGCTTGAAAGTACTTGGTTTTAAATGTATGCTATTGTGAAATTAAAAAAAGAAACACCTTTGAGTAATTTGAATAGTATTTTTGCAAATTTTTAAATAATTATAGTTCATACTAGGGGGCTCAGCCCCCTGCGAGCTACGCCCGCCAACCACCGTTCAGGCTTCGCAGCTTCTAAAAACATAGTAATATGCCCTGTTTAAAAAATATTACCAGGTTACGGAAGAATGAATTATCACTGTAATCAGCGGTTGGTAAGGGTCAGGTTGAATTTAATTTTTTTCGTTGCGGCTGTCGTCGCCCTTTGAACTTTTGCGGTTGACTTTAAATGCTTCGGGTTCAGCTTGGGTTCTCTTTCGAGTCGGGTTCAGGTTAACCTGATTTTTCAAAAAAATGTCTTGAATATTTTTCAAATGAAAAAATACTATATAATATTAATATTTATTTGTGCGTATGTTTTCATTTTTATACAAAAAACATAAAATTGATATTAGTGATGTAACTGTAGACTACTTTTCTGTATTTATTATAAAATATGGATTAATTTTTTTCCTTCGGATTCGGGTTGAATTGTGTTGGGTTTGGGTCGGGCTTGGGATTGGCTTTAAGCGGAAATTCTGAGTTACGATTGACAAACAATTTTTTAGAGCTGGAAAGCTCTGAAATTCCAAGCGTCAAAACTCGATGAGTTTTGGCAGGAAAAGAATGTAATTTTTACTTTATTTGTTTTCTAAATGTGACTTATAAGGCACAGGGACAATATAAAAATTTTAAAGCTGTAATCTGCGGCCAATGGAATGCCAGGATTATTTCTTACACATATTTTTAATTCTACCTTAATTTGAGAGCTTTTCCGAGATACATTACCCTATGCTATTCCAACAGGTAAAAAGTGAAAGCGCGTTTCAGTCATTTTATGATGCGCTGTATATAATGTTATTCATATTTTGGCATTTTCTATTAATTTTCATAACCCAACAACGAGACTTCATAAACAGAATAGTCTTTTCACAACGATTGGTTAAAAGGGTTAATTAAAAATTGAAATGTTCGTTTTCGATCATTTTTTCCCCAAAAGGTGTTCATAATCGTATGGAATTAAACATTTGCATCGAACTATAACTTTTAACCCTTTCAGGGGTACGTAATTATGCTTCTAAAATCTTGAATTCGCACCAGAATTTTCGGGAAATTTTATTTGAAAGCAAGAAAATGTAGTTTTACAGTTATTCTTCATTGTTTTACACATGAACGTTCGTTGTGTGTTTTTGCCTCGTATAACAATGTCACTTTTGGCGCCCTCCAGCACGTTTAGTTCCGACCATGCATTCTTTGATGAAAGTTGTTCGTTTGGATGCTTGCTATTGCTTCTTAAAGTTTTGTCCATCATTTATGAAACACCCTGTATATTTTTTCTCTCACTGTAGGAGATTTATTCAGGGACTTTATATCTTTTTTCGATTACATCTTAATTTTTAAACATGCCCATAAGTTACATATAAATTTAATACAGAACTTGCCAAACACTCACAATGTAGGGTAGGGGAGTACACAGTGAGACATGGTACACAGTGAGACAGCAGCCACTTTGACATATAATTGTAACTTTTACTTCAAGCTGGCACACACACATAACGACCTCATCTTATGTAACACGTGGATGTAGTTTCGGCACTTCAGTTACTCGTCCGACAAAATAGTAAATAATTCCTTATTTTATAGTGGTTAAAGTTACATTAACGCCTATTTTAGTGTTTATTTACTTCAATATGAAATATGTTTACTTCACCAAACCTAGCTATATCTAATAATTGACTATTTCGGCAAAACGGCATAAACTTTTTAAAGCGATGAAATTGATGTAACAGATGTGGCATCCATTTTGTTACAACGTAACGAAAGTACACAGTGAGACACACAGTTCTGGTACACAGTGAGACGTGTCTTATTGTGTACCTACTATGTGGTTATGATGTTATAAAAGCTATTTATTAATAAAAGAAGGTTTTTTTTTCTGCCTCTCTTTCTCTCTGTGTGTGTGGGCGTGCGATGGCTAGGTAAATTTACTAAACGTAAGAGGCTGAAAATTTGCATGAAGGTAGCCCAAGGTCTGCCATTGTCCACCCGAGACTCATATTTTTAATATTTTGAAAACCTAGAAATATTAATTAGAAATCATAAACAGCAGAAAATTATTGATAGAGTGTAAAAATGTATGATTTATGAAAATATATACATTGCCTCATTGTGTACTACTTGTGGAACACAGTGAGACAATTTTCGATACACCGTTATGCTGCTCCTGTGCTTAATAACTTTATAAATAACTTTTTTAAAACCATTTATACATTACAGGTGTAGCGCATTTGTGTAGCTTAAAGATGTAGTAAATTTTTTTTTCAAAAGAATAAAAATCGTCGCCATTTGTTAAGTAATAATAATTTTCGTCTCTCTGTGTACTACCCTCCCCTATGTAAAATCATAATGTTTCGATGAATATAATTCAAATCGTATTCACACTAGCAGCCAATATTGCTTTTAGATTGAAAATATTTATAATATGATGGAACGATTCCAAGTGTCTATCCTATAGTGGTGACGAATGGAGTTATTTGAAATACTGGTTAGCATATTGTCATTTAATGGTCATAATTAGAACATTTTCAATAAAACCAACTGGTCACACTGCAAATAGAAGCGTCTTAAATTTAGACACATATGTGACTGAAAAAGAATTTTAGACACTTAAGTGTCTTAATCTGAAAATTAAGACACTATAGATGTCTTAATTTAAGATACATAAGCGTCTTACTATGACCATGGTGTAAACGAACTGAGAATAATGTCTAAAATATCCGCAAACGTCTTATTTTAAGACACTTCATTGCTTTAAACGTGTCTTAATTTAAGACGTTTTGTTTCTTCCGACGCAATAACCACCAGGGGGCACTAGCACTCCCAGTTGCGCATGCGTTTTAGATGTCTTCGTTCGAAGTGGTATACGTTGTAATTCAAACAAAGTTTGTTTTTATGTACGCGTGTATTTTAATTCGTTTTTTGCGAAATGTGAAGTACTGTGATTTTAATTCGTATTAACTTGGATTATTTATTTATTGAATACATACATCTGACGTGTGTGCTCGACATCAAATGTCTCTTAGAAGCTGTCGTCGATACAAGGGCGGGATAGACACAGAACAGAAGTAGACGACGGTTGAAAATTACACCCGGAAATTCTACAAAGCGTGTGCAATGGGCTTAGTGTTAACTCGTATCAATTTATATCAATAATATTGTGTTATTCATCTTCGTCCTGTCGAAGCTGGCAAAAAAAAAGAAACTTTTGTCTGGCGGGTCCTGTTTTTAGGATGAAACATCTCATTCTTTAAATATGGCTAGTCGGATGTATTATGGGATTACCTTTTAAACTGATGAAAGTCTTTCTCCCTCACTGTGGTTGTGGTAGTTTTTAAAATTTCAAATCGAGGAATATTTCTTACCTCTTGCAGCAACTCAAGTAAGTTTCTTTATAGTAGTAAAATTAGTGTATTTTATGATTTTATTTATTGTACTAAACAAAATCCTGCATGAAATTTAATTAGTTTTGAATCTGTTCGCAAAAAACCCCACTAATTCTAGAAGTATATATTTTTAAACTTATGACGTTCTTTTTTATTACGAATTATATATTCAATGTCAGTTCTTAGTTTCAATGGATAATTTTTATCTCGCAGTAATGACGGCCACAAGGAAGTAAAGAAAAAAAAAACTTTGAAAGATGACCTAATGCTTTCTTACTTCCTGGCATAAAACCGCAGATTAAAAAAAGATAAATAAAGTAAATGAGACTGGTCTATTATATGAAGCTGCCTGTAAAAATATAGATATGTATTTGATTTGCAATCAACTCTAATACTGATTTTTTTATTATTTTTAATAAAAAAGTAATTTGAAATTTATAATGGGAAAAAGTAAAAACCTGTAACTAGATTTCGTATTTAAAATTGTGGTAACTTTATTTATATGCACTTATACGAAAAATACAAAAATGACAGATGTTACTGTATATATTTAAGACGAAAGAAGTTTGGAAATCATAAGTTATTTTTTCCTCATGTTTTTAATATAGAATATGTACTTATTTGTTTTTATTGATAGTTGAATAGCTTTTGTGAGTACCCTCTGATCTACATAAAAACTTGCCCATGTGGAAATATAAATTTTTTAAATAAGTATTTTCATTTTTTTTGGGGGGGGGGGGGGATTTTGCATGAATTTTTGTAAAGCTGATATCTTAAATCTTGCACTGATTATAATGAAAGTTTTGAACTTTTAGAGTAGGACAAGTTTAAAAACGCAAATATATTTAACAAATACCAAAGTCATTTTTTCCCCAATGTTATTAAAGTAGAATATTTATTTATTTATTTTCATTATTCATAGTTAAATGGCTGTTGTGATTATCAAGTGATGTATACGTAAAATTGCCTATGTGGCAATATATTTTTTTATATTTTCATTTTTTTTGGGGGGGGGGGGGGATTTTTGCAATTTTCGTACATCTGATATTTTAAATCTTTTTCCACATTCAACCGAGTATAATAAATATTTTGAACTTTTAGAGTAGGACAAGATTATAATATATATATATATATTTATCTATGTACCTTAAAAGCCCTTAATAGCGAACACTTCGGGACCGCGGAATTTGTCCGATAATTGGAGATGTCTACTTTTTTGAGGTAAAAATATACAAATATGTATGTCTGCTGATTAAAAAAGTATTCGTTAAATAGAGGTGTTCGCTATTCGAGAATGTCCATTAACCTCCACAACGGATACTCCCGAATACCGGACATCTCAATTTAGACAACTATAATGCAGGGTTGCGTTTTTTGCAAAAGTACTTCTTGATTAAAGGAAGGGCAAACTGGGAAGTGCCCCGTCCCCCTACGACTGTAGTGCCCCCAAATTTGATGTGCAATATTTGTAAAGCTTATATTTTAAATCTGTTTCGAAATTGTACTGATTATAATCAATATTTTGAACTTTTAAAGTAAAATAAGGTTAAAAACAAAATAAATTTTAAAAAATCTAATATTTAGATAAATATTTTTTGTTTTTTAATCTTGTTCTACTCCTGAAGTTCAAGATATTGATTATAATCAGTACAATGTCGTAAAAGATTTTTTTAAGATAATCTTTTTGAAAAGATAATTTTATCAACGTAACGAAAATTGTATACCAAAACTGAGAGCACCAAAAAAATCAGGCTGTATTGGGGGGGGGGGGGAGGGGCAGGACCACAGCCAAATATTTTTCCAGGATTCAACGTGGTCAAACATGGCTACGTATGATGCTTACAAAAAAATGGATGCGATTCAGACGTTTGAAGTGTCTGAAATTCAGACGCAAAAAGTGTCTGAAAAAATTCAGACATTTTAAAATGTCTGAAAATTGAACACTCCATTTCAGACACTTAAGTGTCTGAATTTCAGACATTTTAATTTAGAGTGCATGATTGACAATGTTCCAATGCATTATTGTAATATTGGAAGTGTTGCTAATTCCGGCGGAATATTATTCAGAAATTGTATTTGTTAGTATGTTTCCCTTCAAAAAAAAAAAAAAAAAAAAAAAAAAAAAAAAAAAAACGGAAGGTTACTTAGCAGCTATTTCTAGGTATTGGAAACATTTCCGATTTAATCCCAATGTTGCCTGTTATATTGTTTCACTGGATATATCTCCAGTGATACACAAAGTAATGACAATTTATATATACTTATTTTCCACTATTTAACCATTTTATATTTCCTAAATTCTGGCAAAATATAAGTACTCTAATTTCTCCTCAAAATGCACCAAAATTTTGATTCGTTAAAAAGCCAGTTACAAAAAAATTATAAAAAGGAGTTTTCACGATCCATGAAACAAGCTTAACGTTAACTTATTTTAAATCAGGTTTTTCTATCTGAAAATAAATGAAATTATATAAATTTCATTTATTTATGTTAAATATTAAAATATTGTTTTTTTAAATCTTAATTTACAATAAAATGTTTGAGATCTATTTAAGGAGAGTTTGAGAAAGTTATAAAAATAATTTTTGTTGAAAATCTTCGATAAAAAAATAAAGCTTAAAAAACATGTATTAGAAATTGTTAATATTGATCATAATAAAATTGAGTCATTATATATATATATATATATATTCCAGATTTAATATGTATAATGTCTGTGTCATGTATCGATACTCAATTTATTAATTTTTATTAAAAGAGTGATGATTAATTGTAATATTAATGATTATATATATATATTCCAGATTTAATATGTATAATGTCTGTGTCATGTATCGATGCTCAATTTATTAATTTTTATTAAAAGAGTGATGATTAATTGTAATATTAATGGTTATATATATATATATATATATATATATTCATTCAAATTATGTATGTAAATCCAGCTGAAGATTAGCGTATAAAAAATACTTTAAAACACGAAATTTAATTCTTACTAAAGTTTAAAATCTTCTATTGAAGTATAGTTATCTAAGGAATCACTCCAATATTATATAACATGAAATTAATTACAAATGCGGGACATCCTTAGATGTCTAAACAATCTTTAAAGCAACAAAAAAGAACAAATTACAATAATTTTAGCTGGATTCCTGTTTTCTTTTTTGTCATCTGAATACGTCAAGATTTTATTTGCCATCCATCATCAGAGATCTTCTTATGCAATGAGAATATTTGCAATGATTCAGTATCCATGGAGCTCCCTAAAATTTGGAAAGAAATGCTACACAGAATCATAAAACAATAATGTAAAATAATTTACGTTCACAAATTTCTATTGCTGTTAATTTCATGATCCTTGTATTCGCGTGATTTTTGCTTTTGTTTACTAGTTTTTCAATTTGAATTTTTGCGAAAATATTTTTATCATTTTATTTTCTTGAGAATGTTGCAGTCTGATGCAATGAAACATGTCAATTTTATAATAACTTATAGCATTTATGTAGTATTTTGATATTGTGAAGTGATTTTTATGTGATATTCTGTATAATACCTTGGTTTATTCTGAGTGTAAACTTGTACTACAACACTTTGATGTTTTCTTCTATTCTTTGACTGTTCTGTTTCTTACGATGACGCCTTTCGGTCAACAGTGTGATAACATAGTAATATCATATTGGCTGCTGTTGCTGTTAGGGCAGGCCAGATAAGATGTTGTAATTTGATAGTGTGGCGGTCGATGCCATTGTTTCAGAGACTGGGCGGCATAGAGCGACCCTATTTGAGAATGTTCACAGTAAACGCATAAAGTGGCGAGTAACATCGACAGTGACAACCGATGCGCCAATGAAGTGCTTGGCAAATTTGGTGCCGATACATCCCACCACCCTTGATGTGTTTCTTTATCGACCCGCAGTGGCCGAACGGTTAGTGTCGAGTTCGTAGCCGGAGGGCTGGTGTTCAATACTCGGCTGATGAAACAGACCTGTGTACTGGAGTGGATCTATCCTTGTATCGTTGCTCGGTTGTGGTGGCAGAGGGATGGTACTGTTTGCCTCTTTTCGGTAACAATCATAATGTTCCTTCTTTCTCCTGGACATTGAATCTTTTCCTGCTTATAAACTTTTGAGATAAGTCCGGCAAAAGACTTCTAAATTTTTTGTACCATGTAGGGCTCATGGTATAGACGCTCTTTTGGACACGAGTACTACGCAATGTAGTTTCTTCGATCCATATTTTGATAACCAATTTTTGCCGCTGTTTATTTCAACACCGTTTGTGCCCAGTCCTGCGATGTGAACGACTGTATTTTTAGTAAATTCGCCCAGTTTCTTGTGTAAAAATGCCTGTTGTTGATTTATTTCTCTGTACTATAAGATTTAATTTTAACAATAGGGTTGAAAATGAAAAGGGAACATCCCAGGATTTTCGACATTTTTTCTGTAATTTACGAAACATTAAGCTGGAAAGATGCTCCTATTACAGATGCTCTTATTATTTAAATTACATTAAAAATGCGAAAATACAAAAACAAATATTTATATTAATAATTTATGCTATTTGTAACCATTACCTTTTTTTTTTTTTTTTTTTTTTTTTTTTTTGCAATTTATATATCAGCATTTATTTATATATACATATTTATTCTATTTGATTCTTTGGATTATTATTAATCATTTAATTAACTCTTAACCGGAAACGTACATCTGTCAGATGTTTGCGTCTACATATCTGCCCTTAATATTTTCTCTCTCCGACATTCCAAACTTATTTTTATTTATATTAAAAATTATTTCTATTATTTCCATTATTTCTATTAAAAAATGGGTCCTGTTAATGCATTACTATTAAAGATTAAATGTTTAAGTTCACTATTTGGTAAATTATTAAGTGTTCTGTTTGTGCACGGGATTTTCACGTTTCCGGATAAGGATTAAGCATTATTCCTTTGTTTTAACTCATTTGTATGAGACACGATAAAATTTTAATAGTATCGATTCATCAATTTATTCTCTGTAGAAAATTCTTTTATGTAATTATGATTGTTTTTGTAATGGAGTATGTTTTGTTATTTCTAATCTTTAAATAAGATTTTGTGAAAAAGTTTTAAAAAATTTGCATGAAGAGGTTATGTTATAAAAGAGGTTGTGTGCTATTTAAAAACATTGTAAAAAAACAAAATTATGATTTAAAAAATGGTAAAAGAGAACCTTTGTAAAAAAAAAATGTTAAACAAAATGTTAAAAGAATTGTACAAAAAAAATGAAAATTTAAAAAAAAAAATGAAAAGAAAAAAAAAATTGAAAAAAAAAAGAAAAAAAAAAGAAAAAAGTGAAAATGAAAAAAAAAGTAAAAAAGAAAAAAAAAGAAAGAAAAAATGATAAAAAGAAAAAAAAGAAAAAAATGAAAAAAGAAAAAAAATGAAACAAAAAAATGAAAAAAGAAAAAAAAATGAAACAAAAAAATGAAAAGAAAAAAAAATGAAAAAAAGAATAAAAAAATTAAAAAGGAAAAAAAAAATTATAACATGTTTTTAAAAAATATATGAATTGTACTTTATGTTTTTAATGTGTTTAATGCGATGTGCAATGTGTTTAGTATAAAACACGATATTCTGCGCAAAATGTTATTTTATAAATTGTAACAAATGTTCAAATATTCAAAAAGTTTCAGAACTATTAGGTTGTTGCAGACGAAATGTCGTATTTCGATATGAACATTTTTTCATTTATATAAACAAAACCAAATGGCGCAAATGGTGCTGATCAAAAGTTGCTTGTTTTTCTTTTTATAACTCTTTTGAAGTCGTAAGTTGTGTGACCCGAAAGAAGCCACAGTTTTGACATAGTTTTATTACTCGACGTTTATCTAACGTTTTCAACATTTCATGTGCAACAACCTAATATTATGTATGATATGGTATTCTAAAAAAAAAATGCTTTTAATATGTGAATCTTTAAGGGGGTCCGGGACACAATTTAAAATAATTTCCATTTATTGAGTTCATTTTTTTTTTTGTGTGTGTGTGTGTGTGTGTGATGATTAACCATGTTATTTGTAAACAAAATCACATGATAAAACTTCTCATATATATTTTTTTTAATTTAAAATTCACTAAAAAAGTGGGGGTAATTTAAAACCGTTATAACTCGAAATATTATTTATAGAATTTTCATTTTTTTTTCATTTAAATAAACAGAAATATGTAAGCTTTAGTTTTGATTCAGAATTTTAAAAAATATTAATTAAAAAAATTAAAAATATTTAAAGAGAAAAAAAAATGCTATAATTAAAAAAAAAAATCATATTTTGAAAAGTAAATATTTTTTTCTAACTTGCTGAATCAAAATTAAAGTAAAACAATTGAAAAAGACATGTTCCAAGTTTGAACCATTTATCTTTAACCGTTCTTGACTTATAATGATTTAAATACGAGAAATGGTGAAAAAAAAAAAACATCATGAAGAAAAACGCATTTTCACAAGAAGTTGTTTCCATGTCAACCATTGCTTGAAAGCTAGATTTTGTAAACAAACCAAACAAAAAATTTAAAATTTCCTGTTCTAATTAAGATAGAAACATGATTTAAACGTAATTTTAAGGAGGAAAAAACAGAGAAATTTTTCATGCAATAAAGTTTTTCTTTTAGAAAATTTGGAAATTTTTGTGTCCCGGACCCACTTAAGTGAATTGAATCTTTTGACATATTGCAAATCATACGTGTACTATTTATTGTAACTTCATGTATCATGAAATTTTGAATGTGCTTTACTGCACTTTTTTATGTTATATATCTACCTACATGTTATATATCTATATATGTTATATACCCCTCTTCTTTATGAAAAGAATTTCGAAAGGAGATCCTATTAATTAAAAATGAAAAAAACACTATCTCTGTTCTAAATACAAATTTTATGAATTGTGATAAATCTTACGAAATATATTTTTTAAATTAATATCTCCATTCTAAATTTCAAAGTACAGTTTAGTTTTATGGATCGTGATCAATTTTGTGATAAATTATCTAATGTTTCCATTTTTACTAAATCAAAATTGGATATATATTGGAGCCAATATCAGCATTCTAATATTTTGCCAGCATTTATAAAATATTAAGAGATTTAAACATAAGTAAATATTCATGTGTAATCCATGATTGTTTATAAATATATCCAGTGCAACAATATTTACTGAAGAGAACATGAAACAGAAATGTTTCCAATATGATGTCATTATCTACACTTTTGTGGGGTGGGATCATGACAGTACAAAGTGCTACCATAATTTCATTATTTGAAATACTATTGTAAAAAAGTTATTGCCAGTCATATTAATGAAAGTTCTAATTTTGATCAATTGCTTAAAGAACAAATGACAATGGGGTAAATCAATACTTTGAACAACTAGGGAAATTTTCACTACCAAAATTTGCTAGAAAATTTGTAATCCGATTGGGGGGAGGGGGGGAAAGGATAAGGATTTCACTCCTGTGTATTTCTCGAATTGCTTCACTATATTGAAAACACTATAATAAAAATATTATAGTATAGTGTAGTGAATATTCACCCTAACTGGATTCGCTATATTAAATTTGACAGTTCAGATCTCTCCAAAATATTTTTATTTTTACAATGTTGTTGGTTAAATATTTAATATAATGCAATAATTGCATCACTTTATATATATTTCGAATGAAGTACAATAAAAGCAATATTAGCTTGCTACCAGTGTCTGTTTGGTATTAGGAATTGTATGTAACTAAGTGTACTATTTTTATAGAGTAACATTAACAACAAATTCTGTTATAAATGTACATATAAATTAATGTTTCGACATTTGAACATAATAGAAACATAAGCATGTTTAGCGTTAATTATGGCTTTATTAGAAAGGTATAAAGTAAATGTAGTGAGAAGAAAAATACGACAGTCACAAAAACCGTACGGTAAGTTTTCTCTCTGCTTCTGGCCCTTTGTTCATATGAGGGTTTTAAGCTATAAAAATAAGTACTCTTAAATTAGTTTTTGCCTAAATTTTATTTTAACTCGTGTTTAGAGGCTTGATCTAGATCATTTTGGCCTGATATAAATTATTTTCTACTCAATTTAGCATAGCATTTTAATTAGATCACTATAAACAGAGAAAGAAAAAGCAAAGAAAAAAATGATTCAGCATATTTGAGTTGCTTAGGAAACAAGTTAGTTTGGAGACATATAATGCTAAAAGCCTGTCATCAAGACCAGTACTAAGTATGGAATAATCTCTTTCCGATTATTTTAAACTACGCCAGCAAGGTATGCAGGTTTTTTAAATTCACCAGTTGGGAATTTTAGCATGTAACGTTCGTTACATGTTGCATGCTGAAATTCATGTTAAGTAAAGTACATGTTTATTAAAAATAACAATAAATATGTATTTGAGCACACAAAATAAAACAATATCCCAATATTTAAATGTTCCATGATATGTATATCCGTGAGATTATTCAAAATGAATTATTTTATGGTGTTAAAACACAGAGTACAAAACTACTTTAGCTATTAAAATATCATCTATGTATAATATTTGGCGATTTAACACATGTGACCACCTAACTGAAAAATTCCTTAAAAATAATGTATTAATTTATATTTATTTGTAAAAATATTATACTGGTCATCGGAAACACACCTTTGAATATAATTTATATATATAAAATCCTAATGAAACGATTTTATGAAAAGACTGATTAAATGACTGATTATGTTTTACAGCTATTTCTCCAAAAGTGTGGAACGTTTGGTGATGAAATAACCTCCAATTATCCGTATTGATCCACGGGTTTAAAAAATGGCATTAGAATTTTAAAAATTGAATTAGTTTTCGAGATATTACTTTTTTTCCCTAATTTTAATGGCATTTATTAATAATGGCAACTAGATTACTCCTTTTTTGTGGAAAAAAGAGTACGGATTCTTAACTTTCTTCTTTTTCGTCATTTTCGAATTGAAATTGAAATTATCTTTTATTTCAATCGATAGTGAAGACTACATATTTTGATTAATTTATGTTTTTCAGGAAAACTTAAAAAAAAACAAAACAAAAAAAAAACATTTTTTCACATTTTCATCACCAGGAATCGGATTATTTTAGCAACCAAAAATCGTCTGTCACTTTTAAATTCCATAGACGTGAAAAAAAAGTTTTTTTTTTTTTTTTTAAGTTTAAAGAGTAAATGACATCAATTACCTTAAACACAGAAAGAAAATTTTAAAATAAAATTAAATGATCGCGTGTTAAAAAGCAGAATGTAAGGAAAGTTACGTCAGAATCTTTACACGTAAATTTAAAAGAAAATACGAAAACTTTAATATAATAAAATTTTTACACAGGAAACGCATTTAAAGGTGATAAAGGGTAAAAGGCCCAAACATTAAGTATCATAATATTTAAAGTGCATAAGTAATTAAATTATTACACGTAAACTTTTAATGGTGAATATTAGGTCAAATAATTTAAAAAGCTCAAATAATATTTCTAAGTACTTTAAAGTTAAAAAATATATGTACCCGTGAATCTTAAATGAGAAAAAAAATTTCAAATAAATAAATTATTACATGGGAAATGTATTTAATAGGGAAAATTACGTCATATATTAAAACGATTTTCACTCCGGACACTTAATCTGATGTCACATGGTATAAAAGTAGCGCGGCAAGTAAATTTGTTTATACTTTACACATCACTTGATGCAGCATAAATGCAGGTAAATGTATGCGCAAAATACTTTCGATTTATTTTGTACGAATTACTTATAAATAAATAAATATTAGAAATTTTTGATATTCTTGTGAATTAATACAAACAATATACATTGTGAAAATAACCTGAAAATATGCAGGGTGGCGTATTAATATAGAGAAAAGAATTCATGAACAAGCCATACCTGATCTTGAAATACCTAAAACTCGATCAAGACATAAAATTTTCAAAACACAATGCTTTTCAATGCGAGGGTCTGAAAGCTAGTCCAATTTTATAACCTCAAACCTAAAGGAAGAATATTGTCCATACCGTCGTTATAAAACTCAGGAAGATAGCGTCATTTTTAACCTAACCATTTTATGTAAGCTGATTTTCAAATGTGTAATTGATCTTACTTATCAATCCCAAAAACTGATGTCATTTATTACGACAGCGATGGATGAGGCAAGATAACTGAAAATGCCCATTCAACTGAAAAGCATGCCAACGCGACTTACAGAAGATAGCCGCGCTGTTATACTGATGATATCATTCAATCTTCCGTAACCTGGTAATATTTTTTAAACAGGGCACATTAGTATGTTTTCAGAGGCTACGAAGCCTGAACGGTGGTTGGCGGGTGTAGTTCGCAGGGGGCTGAGCCCTCTAGCAATTTATATAATTCAGGAACTGGTATCATGAAATGGGTTGAAAATTAATTGCAATATTCCATGCATAAAAAAAAACAATTTAAGTTTAAAAAAATGTTAAAAAAGCTACCGAGCGATCTATCAGGCACTTAATATTAAACAAATATTTCTCAAAAAAAAAAAAAAAATCCATAATGAATTGGATTTTTTTAACGCTTTTCCTGTTTTATGTATTTGTAAAATTCAGCACAGAATAACTGCACGTCGAAATGAACCAAAAATTCCAAATTATCATTAAAAATGTAGATCTGAATTTTACAGACTATTTTAAAATTCCTTATAGGAAATACGCATTCGACACAACAAGAGAAGTTTAGTATTCTTGCAGAAATTGGCTTTTGAGAATTTAATTCCCTCGCTCTTTAGCTGCTCCGAAAGAAATTATTTATCTAAACGTGCACCCTCATTCGGAATTTGCCTAAAACATCTGGACTCTGGACATCTGCCAACTCTCTAATGCCAGGAGTCCTGCACAAGTCTGTTTGCACCCCGCCCGAACCCGACAAGAAATGTGATGGGAATGCTTTGCCCAACCTAAAGCTTCAAATGTTTCCAAGAAGAGGAAGGCCATTCGGGAAACAACTTAGAGGCCCCTCCATTCCCACAACAATCTCAATAACTGCTGAGGATGCTTCGTCTTAAAGTAAAAGTGAATGGGGTGGAATGAATGAAAAATTTTCTTTTTGCTTGTACAATGTTTGCAGAGGTGGATTACCCATTAGGCTGAGTATCTGCAATATTAAAAAAAATCTGCAAATGTATAATCTGTACTATTCTTTGCTTTGCTCACTTATTGAATCTTGAAGTTTGTTAAGATGTAAATTTTATTTTAAACATTACTGTCTTTTTAATTTCATTTCTTCTGTATTTATAAAAAGAAAATATTGGATTCGTGAAAATTTTCGGCTTCCACTTTTTGTTGGATTAATATAGAGGATCGACATTAGTAGTTTTGTAAGTAGAAGTACAAGGGATTTTTCTTTAATCTCTCTCCCCCACCCTTTTTTTTTTTTTTTTCAAAACACGATAATTTGTAATATTAAAACGAAGTTTCAGTTAACATACAATGGGAAATTTACTCTGATAAAATTTATTGCTAGAAAAAAAAAGTTTTCTTACAAAGAGATTCCCCCTTAAATGTATGCATGAAAGTATATTAATTTATAAATTTACTAAAAATTGATTTTTAAAGCAAATGAATGCGAAAGATTAAAAAATATTCCCGGCATTATATTGTATATTGCTTTGAGAAAGGAGGGGGGGTTGGGATTAAAAAAGTCAAGCCTAGGGAACCGGCAAGTGGTAAATCCGTCTGTGGCTGAAGATTAGGTAATTGACTGTGGGTGACAGTGAGAACACAGAATGGCTGCATTCAACAGCTAAAAGGCACAAAAAGGGACATTATTTACCGAAAGGACGGGACTGTTTTGCGGTTTATTTTTATTTTTAAACTTTCAGAGGGATAAATAACTTCGAAAAAGCGAAGCTATAATAATTATGCATTATTTTATATGTTTTGTATAAAACGGAAAAAACGCTTGAAGGCAAAATGAAAAGAATAAAAAATTACACCGAAATTTCCTAAATTAGACATATTCCACAAATCCGGTAATTGAACACTTTCGTTGCTTTATCTTTGATACACTTATTACTTGGACAATTTTCTTCCCCTCCTTTAGAAAGAACATGAGTTTTTCTAGGTCCTTTCGAAAGACTAGGTTTTCAATTTACAACAGCATGTGACTCACTTGATGTTTGAATTTTAAGTGAAAATACAAATTACATTATAGATTCCATTTAATTTCAATACATAATAAAAATGAATAAATGTAATATATATATGTACCGGGTGTCCCAAAAAGGACTGACTGATTTTAAAATTCAATAAATTCCAAACGGTGACAGATATTAAAAAAATTCTTGCAGGAGCGTTATGCATAAAGTCAAAAGTTTTTTTACAGTGATTTTCGATTTTAGTTCGAATTACAAACAATAGATGGCGCTGTAAGCAATAGTCGCTAAATACAGGCTCGATTTTTGGTCCTTTCTGTTGTTCCATGCAGAAAAAGGAGATGGGAATGTATTATCCGGGCCACGAAGTACCAAAAATCGAGCCTGAATTTAGCCTTTATTGATCGCAACGCCATCTATTGTTTGTAATTCGAACTAAAATCGAAAATCACTGTAAAAAACTTTTGACTTTATGCATAACCCTTCTGCAAGAATTTTTTTAATATCTGTCACCGTTTGGAAGTTATTGAATTTTAAAATCAGTCAGTCCTTTTTGGGACACCCGGTATATTGAAAGGCATGCTTTCATTAAATTAAATTGCGTTGAGCTCGATTTTGAAGATTAATGTGTTTAAACGGGAATTTCCTCCCAAAACTGCCAGCTATCGCCAAGTTAACTTCATATACAGTGAAATACGTTTAACACGAAACTAAGGGGATCTAAAAAATTTTTTCGTGTTAAAAGAATTTCACGCTAAGAGACCCGTAAAAAAAGAACAACACTTAGAAACATTTTTGATGTCGTCAAATTTTATTTCGATTTCCTGTTAAACTACTAGTAATTTGCATCCATTAGGGTAAAAAGCAAGCAAAAAAATATTGTTTTGGGGGGAAAAAGTCATATATCTTTCTTTTAAGTGTCTTTTTCAGCATTCTGAGATCTAGCTTATTGTTTGAACCCAATAAGCAAAGCTGTCTCTAAATCTTCGTGCTTAGCAGTTCTCATACGTTTTCTCTCTGGCTTAAACATACTGCGCTCAGACCTTAACGTAATGGGATCTTTGTTTTTTATTATTGTGTATAAAGTAGAATTGGCAATGCCAAACTCTTTGCAGTTTTCTGTTTTCGCCCTTCTTTTCCATCCACTGCATTAAGCAGCTTCATCTTCATTTGAATCGAAATAGCAGTTTGTTTTCGCACCGATTTCTCAGCCATTACGCTCATAAAACATAAGATAATTTACAAAAAACACGAATTCACTAATTTTCACCCAAAATTCCGTGGTTTTAACACAAAATTCACCCATTTCAACTGAAACTAACTAGCTCGAAAGTGAATTTTTTTTCGTGCTAAACGATTTTTGTTTCGTGTTAAAAGAAAGAAAATGCATTAAATTGCATCGTAATCTGTCCGGACCGCTATATCATTTCGTATTAACCGATTTTTTATGTTAAGCGTTTTCGTGTTAAACGTATTTCACTGTATGGCAACTTGTTTTTGTCGCCCTATTTGCCATGATTTCGTCCAATTTTGGCAATATTTCGCCAAGTTTGCCAAAAACTGGCGCTATTGTGGTACCCCGTCATTAGCATTTCTCAACAATGACTCATTGTTGAAGTTGATTTCTCCATAGGAAATCAACCATTGTTCCTCCCCTTAGCGATCGAATTTTTAAAAATCGATCGTGATTTAATAACACTGAAGTATTCATGTGTAACAACTTTTTGAAGTATGAACACGTATAAGAAGGAATAAAGTTTTGGGATTGGCAAATCCGACTAGTTTAAAGAAATTTTCGGTGGCTGGACAGTCTTTCATAATCAGGCAACTGGCGTTTCGCGATGTACTGTCACGGTCGTACAGTCCGAAGTTAACCCTTCGTGACTCCGATTTGAAAAACATTTTCCGAGATATTAGAATACATCATTTTAAGCACGTAAAAAATAATTACAAAATTTAGAGCCTAAAAATAAATTGATACTTTTTCACATCTGCCATAAACACACCTCTTCTAAACAATTTACCGTATATACTCATGTATAAGTCTAAGAATTATTGACAAAATTTGGGAGTTAAAAATGGGGTGGGGGTGGGGTCGACTTATACACGAATTAGTAAAAAAAAAAAAAAATAAATAAAAAATAAACGCAGATAACCGGCGAATGGGCAAGTTTTTTAAGTAATCACACATGAGTCTACGTTGGATAGAGCGATAAAAGCGGACAATGGTCAATTCCCTGTAACTGACAAAAAAAAAAAAAAAAAAAAAAAAAAAAAAGAAAGAAAGAAAACTAGAAAACAGAAATTCTGCTTTTTCAGAATTTAGTGTCGACCCCGATGAAAAACAAATATATGTATTTATAAATAGTACAAAACATATTTCAATTTTAAGACTTAAAGCACAAACTTTTATTTTATGTAAAATGACGTCATTCGCATCCGCTTAAGAATTACACATTTACGATCCACTCTTAAACATCTACAGTAAAGCATGCATAGAATGTCACCATCTCAAAATAATACACAAATGCAGCAAAACGATGCCGTCATTAAAGAAACCGGACAAAAAAAGGCTATCTAATGATTCATAGGCATATAGACGATGTCAGTCTTGACGTTTTCGTTGGAAACTGACTCCAAACAAACGGTTGCTATGTTGTATTTTCTATTTTGTTGGTGTGATGCTGCTATATCTTATATCTATATCTCACATCTAACTGTTTTAATACTTGATGTGTACTGGTAACTTTTTCCACGATTTATATTTAAAAAGAAATGACGCATACCAACCGTTTGTTTGGAGTCCGTTTCCAACCAAAACGTCATGACTGACGTCACACTGAAAGGGTCTACAGATACTTAAAATTAAATATAGTTTATAATAGCTCCATGTTTTATTATTCGTTTATATTTTTTTTCAAAATAGTAAGTGTTTTAATTACATTTTCTTTCGGTTGTTATGAGAAAATGGCAACAAAAAGATATGATTGCTATTTTTCAACTATTTTCCCTTTACTTTCTATATAAATGGAGTACTTGAGTTGCCAAAATTAAACAAATGGTGCTAAAAACTACAAAAAAATTAATATTTCAAAAATAAATGGAGATACAGTTTTCAAATAAATTGCATTTAAAAGTACCTTTTTTTCCCAATACGACGGTATAAACATTGAAAATGTGAGATGCTTAGAAATTAAAAATAATGCTATAGAGCATTTAATTGTACAATGATATATCTGCTTTGTTTATTGCTAGCTTCTGTAAGGTAACGTTATTTTTTGGAGACAAAATAAGCTGGGAGAAAGAAATAGCATACCGTTCCGAGGGCTAAAAAAAACTTAACAATAATGTCCCTGTAATTGTTCTGCACCCAATTTCTCTTGGAATAGAATTCACTTCAATACAGGGATGTTCCTTTCAACACACTGGTGATTCTGAGTAGATTTTTTTTTTCTTCTGAGATTCACATCAAATTTTCTGAAAGGTTACAACAGGGGGGGGGGGGGGACCCACTCACGGAACTATTTACGGGTTTTTTTTGCACCCCTTTGACGAAATTTGCGGTTTTTTTCGCGATCCTTAGATGAAATTTGCGTTTTTTCCCGTGATTCTTTGACGAAATTCGAGTTTTTTCTGCGATCCTTTGACAGTATTGGTGATTTTTCTTTGAACGATTGACGAAATTGAATTTTTTCGTCGACCTTTCGTTGAAATTCGCGATATATTTTATGCCCGAATTTTCGGATTTATTACCGATTTTTTTTTTTAATTTTCGGAAAATGACTGCCTTAATTTTTCGGAAAAGAATCATCCCTGTTTCAACATTTTACTCCGCTTTAAAAAAATAGTTCAACTTGAGAATGCTTCCAGCTATCTCTCCCAAAAGTCCTACAACACAAAGAAGTACTCTATTTTAGAAGTCTAAGAAGTTGTTTCCCCCTGTAAATAAGGCTTGAATAGATTTTTGAAAGGATTTTTTCTTCTTAAGTATCATTAAATCAATGTGAATAGGTTTCCAAATACTTTAAGCTTCTTCGGTTTTACATAATTATACAGTTTTAAAACGATGAATAACAAAAAACTAGTAAGAAAAATCATGCTTACAGCATAGATTATGAAACACTTTCCAACACTCCCTGAAAGCTTTAACGAAACTTTGTTACTTAGGGAAATAAGGTAAATAAGATAACTAAGTAAACATTTAAAAATCTGATTTCAGTAGTTACCGCCCATTGCCAAATATGCATTCCAATTCTTTTGAACAGCCCTGTATTCGATCTGTAGGTTGATATATAGTATACTATATATTGGGAAAATTTAGTTTAGCAAGAAAATGCATAACAGGTTGAAATTCATCTTTCAGCAATTTATACTAATAGATCGAAACATACTTGAATACTCTTGTACGGCCCTGTAGTTTACCTAGTACCTTTATTACATGCCACTATTTAGCTAAAATTTAATTCAAACTAAAACACGCTTAAAACTACTGAAATTACATTTCCATAAAATATCAATCGTAGACGGTATGTATCTAATTCCTTGCGTGGCCCTGTATATTATTTTATCTATATTCTACAACTATTTCTTAGTACACTAAATTCAGTTAATTTCAAAAATGCATAACTCCTTTAAAACCCACCTTTAAGCAATTTATGATCATACTCAGTAACCTTTACGAATTCATTTCTGTAGCTCTGCATATGAACTATAGCATTTATACGCACTTTATAGTATACATAAATATAGTGAACAAGTAGGTAAGTATGATCACAGATCGCACAGAGGGTTTAGTTTAATATTCCTTTCAAAACACTTTATCCTTTTGAAAAATATGTTAGTTCCACATTTCGCAACCAGGGGCGCACTCTATTCTAAACAAACCTCTATCCGAACGAAACTCCGTTTTATATATTATCCGTAGATATATTAGTCGAGGGGATTGGACCGATAGCATCCGAGATAAGTAGGCACTCCTGGCGGTAAAAAGTGAAACTAAAATATGTAAGGCTATGGTGCATAATATGAAAGAATGGTCAAAGTGGGTGTCGGCAAAAGTTGGAAAAGTGCTCCCCGGGTGCAAAGCGCGGAGGTTAGAAAAATTGCTTAAAATACACAAGTTAGAGCCTGAAGGAGTAAATAATATAAGACTTTTTGAAAATTTTATGATTTGCCGTGTGGTCTGAGTTATTCAGCTATACGTCAGCTATACGTCTCCAACTTAATTAGGGGCTCTCTTAGAAAGAACTGCTTCAAATACATATGTGGTAGCTCAGAGGGTTAAACGTAAGACTTTTTCAAGATTTTATGATTTGTCGCCTGGCCTCAGGTGTTCTGCTATAAGTATGCAAAATTTCAAATCTTCAATTTAATAAGGGGCTCAGTTAGAAAGAATTGCTTAAAATACGCATGTGGGAGCCCAAAGGGTTAAATGTACGGGTTTTTCAAAATTTTATGATTTATCGTTTGATGGGAAGTGTTCAGCTATAAGTATGCAAAATTTCACGACTCCAACCTAAATAGGGGTTCACTTAGAAAGAATTGTTTAAAATACACATGTGCGAGCCCAAAGGGTTAAATATGTACGATTTTTTTCTAAATTTTATGATTTTTCGTTTGATGTGAGGTGTTCAGCATTAACCCCTTGACTGCCAAGGCCGTGTTAACACGTTCACCAAAAGTTCTCTCAAAACTGGCGAAGCCGACTTAAGACGTTCATCGATAACGGCTTGAAAACAGGCGACACCGTGTGAGAGTTCGTTCTGAGAAAATGCCTTCAATAATGGCAAGCCCGTGTTTACAAATTTCTCTTCCCCCAACATTAGACACCCTATCTTGTCTACTATCTTGTTAACAATAGATAATTGCTACAACCACCGTCATCCCCCACGGTGATGGCTCGTCGCACCTCTCCATTCAAGTTTCCCCGGCACAGCCCGCGGCAGGGACCAGTTAGCTTTCTGTGTCAACAATTTTCGTTTGATTTGTAAAAACGTTTTGTCATTGGGAAGAAATTTTTTCTCCAAAGTGTAGAATATTATTATTACTATAATATTGTTATTCTATTTTGCTATAGATAGTTACAATTTTTTTTGTACGAATTCACTGCAAGAGTGAAATCAAGTGTTAAAAATTAGGTTTAAAATGTGATGTGCGCGAATATTTCATATTTGAAATTTTTTTTAGAAAAGTTAGGTCGTTGACATATTACACTAGCCTTTTTTTGAGCCCGGAGCAAACATGGATTTTATCGACCCCCCGCCCCCCTCTCCGCAAAGAAAAGAGTTTACAAAAGAGTTAGGAACCTAACAATATGCCGCTTTATACAGGTTTTCGTCTTAGCAGGTATAATTGTTGGTATACTTTATGTTGGAAATAAATATTTTTTTTATTTAAGACTGAATTTCGCTGTAGACAGATTACGTTTTTACAAATTTTACGGTAATTGTGGCATTACAATTGGGGAATTTAAAGTCACAGTGATATGAATTAAGGGGAATCTTCACGCACTTGAAAACACACGCTCCGTAATGTTAATCCTATGGGCAGGTTTTTTTCGAATTTCTCCCTTCAATTTGAATATTTTTAAACGATTTTTTTTTTTTTTTTTTTTTGTATGGGATAGCTGATCTCAATCTTTAATATGACTTTTTTTTACTTTTTCGATTTTGGTTACAGATCCTTTTATAAAAGGTACTTTCAGTTTCGAAACCGGTTTCAAAAGTTTATAGTTATTTTACTATATATATGGTATATAACTGCCTTTTGATTATGAGTCATTATGAGTCATTGCAACCAATCATCGAATCATGTCACCCCAACCCCTAAAAAAAGAATAAATAAATAAATAAATAACGTATAGAAAGTTAGACTTCTGCATAAAACAAGTGGATAATCTCATTTTTTTTTGTGTGACGCCACGGGTCGCTGTTCGTGCTTGGGCCGACTGGATTCTGGATTTTAGTGTCGACGATATTTGAAAGGAATCAGTTAGCAAACAACTATTGAAAACTCATGCAGTGATTAAACAAATTATTTAAATTTGTTAAGCAAAGTATCATCATGGAAATTACCAGTTAAAAATTATATAAACTAGATTCCTTTCAGGGTAATAAAAGAAATCACAGTGCCGCAAATTTTTAATTAAAACTAACCCGCTATACGACCCGAGTCCAACAAACAGTATTTTGTTGCCATGCAACCCGACCAGAACACCAAATACTTCGAACTGAACCGATAATATTCCACTCTAATCTGACCCAAAATCCGGAATCAGAGAAAATTGATCCAAAATTTTATGTAATTATGGAAAAATAGTTTGTGATCATATCCACAATAGACCTTTTATGTTTAAAATCCTGTAAAGAGTCATTCATATAAATAATATATTTTGTATAAAGTTTTCCAACTGAAATAGAGTACTGCGCATGTTGGGTTGTGTCCGACACAAATACAAAAATTCAGCTTATAGACATTCTGTAATTCATCCCGTACATGACAATATATATATATATATCTGTAATGTAATACAATTAAGAAAAAATAGTTTGCAATCATACCTGTATTATCAGTTCTATCTGTTATGTATAAAAATAAACATATGTAAAAATAACCCTTATATTTAAATATATAAAATCTGTCATTTAAACCAACAAGTTTAGATCTTCTTCCCCTTTTTTTTTGTAAAACTGAATTAACTCGAAATATCAAAATTCAACCCGAAACTGATCGAAACCTGAGACAATTAGAGTAAACCAGACCCAAACCCAACCTCAAAAAAAAAAAAAAAAGTTAGCTCTCCAACTCAAACCACCATTGGGTCGGGTAACAGGTAAAATCGGGCTACCGGACGCGATGCATGAATCTAATCTGAAAATACAGGTTTACCCAAACTGACGCATAATCTTAAATGACGTTCAATGGGAAAATATCGTTTCAAGTTCATTACATTAATGTTAGGCAATTTGAAACATAATGACATTTATACACATTTATGTAATACACTGAAACATGCCTTCAGTAGAATATGGGATTCAAAGCATTTACTATTCATTCACAGTTCCATATAGAATAATTCCGTCTCATAATGGTCTACGGGAGGGAAACTGTTTGCATCATCTTTTTGTTCACACTATATTTCAAATATAATGAAATTGATAAACATTACTGAGGCTTACTACAAGGCACTTGTGTAGCATGATGTGCATAGCATTTTTCGTTCATTTACAGGGACACGGAAAAGATTCGGGTATAAGAATGTATAAGAATTCGTAAGCATTGCGAATTATCAATGAGAATGCCTTAAAGGCGGATTTTAATTGAATTATGCATTTTCAAATTATATTATATTTAGCATACTAAGAGATGTTTGTATAATATGAATAAAATCATATACAGAGAGGTTCGCAATGAACTGGATACAGGACCTCCTAAGGATGTTAATTTCTGGTAGTGTGATTTGAGTAGTTTTAGCCTGAATTAAATTCTAACTTATTATGTGGCGCATGTAAGTTGTTTTTTTTTTTTTTTTTTTTTGTTTTTTGGTAATATACAGGGCTGTACAAAAGAATTAATGTATGTTTCCAGTTATTGACAGAAACTGTTGAAAGTGAAATTGCAACTTTTTATAAGCGTTTTCTTAGATTTTCTTTTACCTTATCAAAAAGCAAAGTTTCGGTAAAGACTTATTCGGAAAAGCACATTTCAATTCCATACATAGCTTTGAAAAAAATAAAAAGTATGGTGGAAGGGGGGGGGGGGGCGTTTACAAATAGTGGTCTCCATAAATTACATTCCTAGTGTTTTATTTTATTTCTTCAGGGTCAAATTTTAGTGCGTATTATAATAATTATTATATATATACATATATATTTTAATAGAAGCAAAGTATTCGTAAAAATAAGTACTAAAATATTTCGTAAAAAGCTTTCCGCTGTAATAGATGTGTAGGATTAGTAAGAATTAATCATTAGCTTTCCCAGAAGTTGGAAAGAGAGAATTATGGGAGAGAACACATTTTCTAACTTTAGGAAGAAGGAAATCATGTGTAATCTTTATCACCTTCCAAGAAGTAATAATCAATCTCACCGTCGCGCGCCGACTGTCAATGTAATATTCACACCGAAAACCAGTATGACCTCAGGCAGTTTGCTTCGTTTTCAAATTCAACCCTTCTCCGGGGATTTTCTTTTCAGACAATATCGCCTAATTACATTTTAAACTTCGAACTTGACAATATGGAATTCCTTTTCACATTGCGTGTGGCATGTCATGTGCTCTTGTTTTATACGTAATTATTTTATTTTATTTTATTTATTTATTTCGCAGCTTCAGCTAATGAAATTTGAAAACATAATTTCTTGCATAAAGAAAAGGAAGACTCAATATGATTACTCCTGGACTCTATTTATATCTGGCACATGATTTTACCCTGTTTTTGGACCAGTCTCAGAAACAGCTAAAATGACATTTTAAAAAAAGCTGATTTCAGAGAAAAACTGAATACTTTCATGTCAGTTTCAGAGTACCTCCTCACATTAAAATTTGCGGATTTTCATTATGTTTATGTTGAAATTTTTTTTTATCACATAATGTAGAGCTATCTAAGATGGGGGCCCTGAGCAGCTGGCCCATCTGCCCCCGAGCAAAAATCATCCGAGTGAAGCTACTTTGAAGTTAACTTTTTTGGAAGGATTAGTGCGGAGGCAGCTGCTCTCTCCCCTCCAAAACCCCCAAACAAACACCCCAATAATAATAATAATAATAATAATTATAATAATAACAATAATGTGCAAAAATTAATTTTTACCAATAGCAGTATCTACATTTTTCTTTTCATGGTTAAGCGCGAGTCCAAGGGGGGGGGGGGGGGGGGTCATGGGGATCATGACCGCTGTCTAAGCGAAAAACATTTATATAAAACAATGCATTTTTAAAATATAAACATACAATAAAGGGTCTTTTTTTTATTTGCTTAAAATTTCTAATATTTCTGGTGCATTCACAGTGTTACTTTCTATGAAGAAATGCATAAAAAGTGTAAAAAATATTGTTTAAACACCAAAGAATCGAATAACTTTTTTCATTTTCTTGTAAATGTGATTCGTCTGGAATTGTATTCAGTTTCTCTCGAGACGAAATTTTCATGGCTCTCGAGTCCAAATGTTGGCCTAAAATGCTAAATTTGAGAACATTTTCTGCGAGAATTTTCTAAGAAAATGGGAAAAAAATTCTGGACGGATAGCAAGTATCTCTTCTTAGCACTTGTGCAGCATCTGCAAATTTTATACATTTACGAATATACCTGAAAATTTCATGCATTTACGAATGAATTAAATTGGGTATTACGCCAGGGAGTAGCCAACTTGGATTTAAGATAAAATTCCCTAGTAAAAATAGGTGACCCCCCCGCCCCTCCTCCGTCTAAAAGAGGGCTATATACCCCTCTGTTCATAGTTATCGATCACTTCTTGTACCCCAGCAGAAATTAAAATCTTGGATGCATCTCTATATTTAAAAATTTTTAAAGTTCCTCTTAAATTTGTGAAAAAAAAAAGGGGGGAAGTTACATCCTCTTTAGAGTTAAATAAATTCAAATACCAAGGTTGAGAGTAAACATACGCTACGCGAGACTTCCCTTGCACAAAAATTCGCGTGATTCCGTTATTGATATGAATATTTCACTCATAATTTGTGACCACCTGATATGGGTACTCAGGTACTAATGTATTCTACGTTGTCCGTATAGTGTGTGAAATGTTCCTTTGATCGACACCTAACATAGCATTTTTATTGCTGTTTTTTCAGTTCATTAATGTGCTAATATTTTCAGAATTTGGCGCATACACACTTTAATTGACTGGAAAACGTAACAAATTGTAAATATCACAGAACTTTTTGGCTCCCAATTTTTTAATTCCCCCACTTATTTATTTTTTAATAATCACATCTGCATATAAGTGCATATTTCAACTGCTTCTGATAAATAAAGAAAAAAGTATTGCAATTAATACATTGTAATGCAATATTATACAAAATTTATCTTGATTTTTGTATGTTTTCATAGATTTAAAAGGCGTTGTAAAATTAATACTAGATAAAATATATATTGAGCAGGTTTGACATTTTTTTAAAGGCCTTTAAATTTGTTTGAACCAGGTTTATTTATTTATTTTTGTGTGCGTTGGGGGAGGGGGGATGAAGTGTTAGAAATCTGTTTTCTAGTACATATACAGTGGTGCCCAAAATTGTAGACACTTTTAGGTAGCTTTCATTACAAAAAGTAAAAAGCTACATATTGCAGCCGTGCGAAGGAAAACATTTCGGGAAAATTTTCTATATCTTCGCCAATCATGACATCCAGATACCAAAACCAACCTCCGTTGAAATGCTGACTTATATATATTTATATCTGAATTTTGTCATGCTGTAACTCTCGAATTTTTGTACCGATTTGGATGAAATTTTTCATATGCATAGTACATACTCTCTCGACCGAGTTCGTTGGCCAGCTTCATCCACCATCTTGTTTCAAAATGACGGACATCTAAATTTTCGAAATTTTTTTATGTTTTCTAACATTGTATACTTATAGAAAATGTTACGTTTCACAAAATGTAAACTCTTGTGTATCCTTTTAAACAGAATGTTAGAAACATTAACAGATATTTTAAAGAGTCACACAGTGCAAGTTAAAAACATAGATCATTTTAAAGAGAAAGTTAGGAAACCTAAAAATTTCCAACGCTCGTATTCACGAATAACTTCGACCCGGAGTTATGCTGAAAACCGGGTTGAAAACTCAAATGGCATTCACCGTCAACCCCACTGAACCGGTTCGAGGTTAAAATTTAACGCCGGGTTCAGTAACCCAACCTTGGTCTACTGCAAGTTCAACCCAGGATTTTTCAACCGAGCATGCGTATTTAACGAAAAACAAGCGGTGAGAGTGAGAGGTCGACGTGTTGATAGAAGAAGGTGCTGTGTAAAACATAGAAGTTCTACTATTAAATAAAACGGAATAACATTATCCAAAGGTATGTAATCTCATATATATGTAATTATCTTCAATATTTTTATCTGATTTGTTTATATTTATGTATATAGCCTCTATATATTGAATACATGTTTAATTGTTTGTTTACACAAATACGCGTGGTCGCGAAAAATTTATTTGCCTTAAAAATAGCCAATATTACTTAAACAGCCGAATAATTTGTTTTAAAGTAACAACTGTCGCGTTTAAGATCATTTATTTTTTGCAATTTTGATGTTAAAAAATTCACAAATGTATTTTAACAGGACCGAAATAAACGCCATACTTGCATAAGTTCTAATTAAAATGTGAGACTCAGGCTAATTTGCATTTTTGTTTAAGTAAAGAAATACACAGATTATCTTAGAATATCCATAGATTCTCTGTAGATTTTTGATCAGTACTTATAGAATGTTTTAAAATTAAATTTTGGGTCTATTGTGTAAAAGATATATTATTGTTTATGTACAAACTGAGATAAATATAAATCAGATCTATAAATTAGATATTTTAACTTAAAATTTAAACAATTTGAGTTTTATTACTTTTTTTTTTTTTTACGACTGTTTGTAAGCTTCTACGTATGTTTCCCAATTTTTGTGGAATTTGAAATATTTATTTTTATTGCATTTATTTTTCAACTGTATTTTAATTTCAAAACTATACATAATATAAAATATTGCATTAGTACTATTTTATACGAAAATAATAATAGTAATAATAAATCCTAAAATGAATAACTTTTCAATGTTACCTCCTGAAATTGTGACTTTTTTTAGAGATCACTTATAATTTTTGCTTCTTAATTGACGGCTAAATTAAAATAAATTACTAAAAAGTTGAAAAAAAAATTCCCTTTTTAAAATAACCCCACACAAAAATATTTTTTATCAGCCCTTGTAGTAATAATGACTATTTTTAAGGTAAATGAATTCTTCGTGATCATGAGTATTTATGAAAGCAAACAATTCAACATGTAATGAAGGAGATATAATGTATATATATAAATAAACCAGTCAAAAAATATATAGATAATATATATATGTGTATGTATGAGATTACATATATTCTTCTATTTTTGGTAATATGTACTTTAAACTTTCTTTTTATTTCTATATCTTACACAGCATCTTGAGAAACGTTTAATTTATTTAAATTAAAGAATGACACCAAAAAAGAGAAAAAAAATAGAGGGAATGGGTAGAGTGGTACAAATGGGAACTTGTTTTTCTCCACTGATTCTACTACAACAGACAGCTATTTTATTTATTAGCTAATGTAAAATTATATGAAATTATTAATAATTAATTTGAGTTGTTTTGTTAGATTACAAACTATCATTACTCTGCCTATTTAGTCTAGAAATCTATCATTAATCAGTCATCAAAAAAAAAAAAAAAAAAAAAGGAATCCCACTTTTATTTTCTATTCTAAATGAGATTCTTATTACATCTAATGAAGTGATATCTAAATGAATTAAAAATATGAAATTAAGAAGCTGGAAAAAATATAGAAAATAAAATAACATTTTCTAAATAAATACATTTTTTCAAATGCAACACTGCAACCAAAAACAAGTGTCTTCGTGCATGTAATAATATTTCGTAATTATTAGGCTAATTTATCAAAAAATAGTCAAAGATAATCGAGTGAATAGCTTTGATCTTGTAAATGTGATAATAGAAAAATTCTCATACATATGGCTGGAGGGGTAGGGGTGGGGGGATAGGTCCTAAAAGCTGGTCGATAAAAATTCAACTTTCTGTAATATTTCACATTTATTTGTCCAGATAGTATTCAGAATACATTTATCATGATTTAGGAAAGTCCTTATTCGATTATATGTGTTGAATGGAAATTCATACACTATACACTAGTAGTCTTAAAAAGTTTAAAATATTTGTGTTCCTTTAAATAATATCTTATAAAATATCTCCACTGCACACAGTTTAAACTTAAAGGAAGTATAGAGTTTTATTTAGCGACTAGTTTAATGAAAAAATGTTTATCAATCGCTCGGAAGTGATAACTATATGCGCCTATGGAGCGCCTCTGCGGCTTGGTACCTGGTGCCAGGGCACCGCTAGGATCACCTGTTCCGCTTTTTCTGCAGTTCTGTTAATATTATTTCACTCATTTTTCCTGTCAACCTGGAATATTAATTACTATCTAATTTAATTAGAATTAAACATATCTGGGATACCATCTATACTAATAAAAGAAATAGTATATATAAAGTACAACAGACTACTTTCATAATTTTTTTCCTTTTTTCTTCATTTTAATATTTTCATTATCAGAAATTGTTTAATTGCTAACTAGAGCTATTAATAATAGAAATCATCTTAATTGCTGTTGAAATAAAATTTTAGTTTTTATTCAAATCAAGTTTCATTAGTTTTGGCCCAAATCAAGTTCATTTTTTAGCAACTATGCGAACATTTATTTTGAAAAAGAACCTTTTAACATTTATTTTAGCAGTTGACACGTTTCATATCATTAACCTAACTCATTAATAAATTTAAAAAAAAAAACAATTGTTTGAAAAATATTAAAACTCAAGAAAAATTAAGTTGATTCATTTTTAATGATTACAGGTTTTTATTTGTCCATACATTTTGTGGAAAAAAAAAACAACAAAAAAAAAAAAAAAACACACTACATTGAATCTTTCTTTCTTTTTTTTTTTTTTAAATTGGCGTTTTTCTTCCAAAACATACACAAACGAAATCTCGATGCGAAACCGAACAAGGCATGTGATTTTTTAAACCAATAAACAGATTTCGTTCAACCTAGGTCGAGAAACCCCGAGTTGGGTAACTTTTCATCCGAAGTAAACGGTGAATACGAGTTTTCAACTCCCGGTTGAAAATACCAACCTGGGGTTACTGAACCCGCGGTTTAACCCTCGGTCGAAGTTATTCATGAATACGAGCGCAAAAGTGTCCACAAAATTCAGTTAACCGCCCTTTTGAAACCAGATGGTGGATGAAGCTGGCCAACGAACTCGGTCGAGACATTAGTATGTACTATGCATATGAAAACTTTCATCCAAATCGGTGCAAAATTTCGAGAGTTGCAGCATGAGAAAATTCAGATATAAATATATATATAGTATATATATATATACAGTCGTGGCCAAAAGTTTAGGACCACCGTACAGAAGCTAGCATTTTAAAAATTGAAACCACTGATAACGTCATAAATCAAATCGATTTTCGTCAGATGGCATCATTCCGTCTGACAGTGGAGTTACTGTACTCGCTTTTCGTTTGAACTTTGAGTAATAAATGTCTGGATCTTAAATTTCAGTGGTGGTCCTAAACTTATGGCCACGACTGTATATATATATATATATATATATATATATATATATATATATATATATATATATATATATATATATTCAGTATTTCATATATATAGTCAGTATTTCAACGGAGGGGGGGTTGGGTAACTGGGGGTCATGCTGGGCGAAAATATAGCAAAACTTCCCGAAATGTTTTCCTTCGGACGGCTGCAATAAGTAGCTTTTTACTTTTTGCAATGATAGCTACCTGAAAGTGTCCACAATTCTGGCCACCACAGTACGTGTATATTTATTGATAAAAATGAATATTGTCGGATACTACAAAAGTAACAATACTCTATTCGAAAATAATTTAAATTAAATAATTACAGTCCAGTCCTGTAGAAAATTTAATTTATTTATAATTTAAACATTATAAGTAATAGCTATGTCTTAAGTAAAAAAAAAAAAATAAGTAATCTACACAACGAAACCTTGATACCTTAACTATATTTACCAAAAAAAAGGGGGGGGGGATAGTGTATTTGGGTTGTTTTAAAAAAAGCAATTGGTTATTACGAGAAAAAAATAACCAGTTTAAATCGTGGTTTAAAGCCGGTTCAAACCACTTCGTTTAAAGCATACCCAGCATAAAATATGGCTCTTAGACAATTTTATGCTTAAATAGACAATAACTGTATTTCTGTATCCTTGTAATTGAACGATAAATGTTACGCACACTCTGTTCCATAGAAAACATGGGTAGCACACCTCAGTAATGCAAATCAAATTTATTATGTTGGAATTAGTGTAATATAATTAGAGCATATTGCAAATATATATATATATATATATATATATATATTAGATCATAATGTAACGGAATTCTTTTGTGAGCCCTGTTAACGAACTATAAATGCAACGCACTCTAATTTCTATTGAGAATGTCCAACTGTACACACCACTTACATGAAAATAGAAGCAAAATATATTTAAGACTATTAGAGCACGGACCAGAAAAGAAAGAAAGAAAATATCTTTTGCATTTTTTTCTTTTTGTTGTTATTGTTGTTTCTTAAAAATTATATGCTTAGAACAATTTCTAAATTCTATTTATTGAAATTTCTTTTTTATGCACATTTCTCTGAATTTGAAGAATATTTAAATAAAAAAGAAACAAAAAGAAAATATGTATTTTTTAATAAATTCACTAGTTCGCGCTTTCTAACATGCGTAAAAAAGCGGTGAATTTTCTATAATCGTGCTCCATGCTCAAGAAAATTAATGTTTTATGAAGAAATTTATTTATTTATTTTATTTTTATTATTCATTTATTGAAATATATTGAATTGCAGGCATGAGAACTCCTTTATTGACAATGTAGTTAACTGCAACTACATATACCTGTTTTAGAAAGTAGCGACTAGAAATTACTTTTCAAAAGTAGTCACTATTTCGCTACTTTCAGATTTTGATAAAGGATTCAATTTACACTCGAAATTGAAGGCATGGACAATACATGTATCCTCCATATATCTCATCGGCCCAGATACAATTAAATGAGTCAGGTATAAATAATCCCGTTAAAATGTTAAGAAAGCAAACTTTTAAAAATTATTATATGACTACTCTTGTATATAACATATTTATACACAATCATACACTGCATAAATTTCCTTTATTATTATATGTAGTGCATTAAGATGGAAAATTACCGTAAATCATCCAAATAACAGACACCTTGGGAACGCGAAATTTGTCCGCTAGAGATAAAAATGTACAAATATATAGGTGTTGAGAATCGAAAAAAATGCCCACTAAATTGAGTTATTTAGGAGTGTCTGTTATCTAGGTTTTACTGAATTTACCAATAGATTTGTGCACTTAATTCTCAATACAGCCTTAGTATTAAATTAAGTTTTGTTGAGAGTAAATTACATTGAGTTGTCTAATTCAGACCCTGATCAACTTTATATGAGACCCGGGGCACACTGGTCATGTTGGGGCTCCTTTCCCACGAAAATATCTTTATAAACATAACAAACAGATTTATGTGCAGTTTTAAAATTTAAACCATATAGCTTTAAGAAAAAAGAATATACTATGTCTACGTATAAAAATGCATTAAAAAATATGAAAATTTAAAATCTTCTGCACTATATGATATTTAGAGTGAGTAAGTAAAACCCTAAAGATAAAATATTGAATGAAATATGTTTGGTGGAATATCCACATTTTTCGGAATTTAGAAATTTATATTGCATTTCATTGTTGTTTGTGAAAAACACTGATATAGCTTAGTTGGCACGAATGGGAAAAAATGGGTAACTATAAATAATCTGCATTCATTTATCTCAGAATCCCCAATCGATTCCGAATTACTCGAACAATAACGAATCTAAATTCCTTACCTTTGCTCATAAAATGACTTCGTGACTGTATGGAAAATTTGCGTTGATGTACGTTATTATTATTATTATTATTATTATTATTATTTATTATTTAACAATAATAATAATAATTATTATTATTGTTGTTGTTGATATTGTTGTTATTATTTGAAAGTATTATTGAGACTCAACAAACAACAAAATATTTTATTCCATTAATTAACGCGAACATTTAGGGCGCATTCACGAATTTAAAAAAATTTAATTAAGTATAAACTCATAAAAAATTTTATTAGAAACTAAACTCAAAAATTGTAGTGCGAAAGCTTTGATCAGTTCTTCTGATTGGTTATTATTCATCAGATAATTATACCGATTTCTGATCTATCTTTGAAATAAAGCACATAATTTTTTAAATTTTTTTGTACTTGAATAAAAGAAGCATGTTTGTATAGTTTAAAAAAAAAGCATTTTCGACGCTTTTTTTATCGCTGAAAAAGAACAAATTTTTGGAAATATTTCTAGTTTGAGAGCTATAAAAGATTACGAACAGTTTCCCTTTTATCTTTTGTTTTAACCCTCTAAGTGTTTGGGGCGTAATATTCCGTTCACTAAGCTCCAGGTTTCACAGCAATACAAGCAATATTTATGATAATATAATTCTATAGATTTAATGAATTTTAAATACATTGAAGAATGATTAATACTCTCAAAGATTACATTAATCTTTGTAATTGAGGTGTTTTTTTTTTTTTTTTTTTTTTTTTTTTATAATGTTGAAAGAATCATATTTTCTTAGCATTTAAAACAAAATGCAAAGAAAACAACATTACAACTTTACCCTTTTGCAAGACGCTCGGAGGGTTTTAAAAGTGCCATACGGACATCGTTAAGCGTTTCTAATTAGCGGCCACAGGTGTTTTTGAGGGGTTAATCTTTTTGTAAATACCGCTGAAATCTGAAGTCTTTCTGGAGATGAATTTATTCCAGTTTTCGTTTGCTTGACATAGCTGTTATATATGGTTGGTTCGTAGGAGTTCTTTATATGCACCTTAGGGGTGGGGTGGGGTGGGGGGTATGCGGATGAGGAATAAATCATTTTACTGACCAGTGTAATCACTTGTAATTAGCAGATTTTAGATTAAGGGAAATAGCGAGTCAGGTAAATTCCAGGAATTATGCTAGAGGATGGAAAGGAGAGTTTTTCAAGTTTTCTTATCTTAGTATCAATTTTCAAATCTACCGAAAAAAGTAGACACATACTATTTTCAGTAGCTTATCTAGTTCCTTAACGATTAGTAAGATTGTACAGAAAAATTGCTTGTGTTTGGAATTTTAATTTTGAAAATTTAGGGCTCATTGACGGATAAATAGTTATCGATATTGACAACGATGAATCATATCAGTCCGACAATTCATCATTGTGGAATGATTCTTCATCAGAAGATGATTCTGAATCTGATAATGAGGAAATTGACAATGTACGTGTATGGTGCAGACTTGAATCAAATAGTCAACAACAAGCCCACCCTGCTTTCACTTTTACTGGAAGCTCTGGCTTAAAAGTACGTGGAAATTTAGAAGATCCTTTGGATTTCTTTAGTCTCTTTTTTGATAATGAAATTATAGATTATATCGTAAGTGAAACGAACAGGTTTGCGGATCAGTTCTTGGAAAAAAATGAATTAACACCCAGTGCGAGAGCCCAAAATTGGAAAGAAACTAATGCGAAAGAAATGAGACTATTTCTGGCTATTCTGCTTTATGAAGGAGTGATACAGAAACCTGTGGAAGACTGGTACTGGAGCAGACGGCATATTATATGTACGCCCTTCATAAATGAAATAATGCCGTATAAACGGTTTCAAATATTGATGAAATTTCTACATTTCAGCAATAATGAGACTTTTGATTCTTTGACACATCCACATCCGCGCATAAAGAAAATTTATGAAGTCTTTCAGCTATTTTGTAGAAAATTTCAAGCCGTTTATGTCCCTGAAAGAAATGTAGCTGTGGATGAATCGTTGATTCCATACAAAGGAAGACTTGGATATAAGCAATATATCCCTACGAAAAAAGCTCGTTTCGGAATCAAATTGTTCGAACTGTGTGAATCTCATAGTGGGTATATATGGAACATGTTGATTTATACTGGAAAAGACACGCCATTTCATTGCGAATATGAAAAATATGGGATGGCAACACGCTGTGTAATGACACTATCACAAGCACTCCTCGGTAAAGCGTACTGTTTGACCCTGGATAACTTTTATACTTTACCAGAACTAGCAGAACTTTTGATAAACTTAAAAACTGACGTTTTTGGGACAATACGCCCAACCAGAAAATATTTGCCACCATCTATAAAAAATGAAAAAGTACAGAAAGGGAATGTAATTGCGTTTCAAAAGGGGAAAATGTGTGTCTTGAAATGGCAGGATAAAAAGCCAATATGCATTTTGAGCACAATTCACAATGGCGAAATGGTTGAATTAAGATCGAGGCAAAAATCCGTTCAAAAACCCAAAGCCATAATTGATTATAACATGAACATGGGAGCAGTAGATAAGTCTGTTCAATGTATGGCGTACTACCCCACCATTCGAAACCAGCAGAGGAAGTACTACAAAAAAATATTTAGGCATCTTTTGGATCAAGTTGTGTGGAATTCCTTCGTACTATACCAGAAACAGGGACGACCTTTGAAACATTTGGAATTCCGCTTGCAACTGATTGAAAGTTTAGTGAAAACTAATCACGAAATCAAAGTGGTTCATAAAAGTTTAGGGAAAAATCCTGCCAGTATTTTGCGGTTAAATGGGCGTCATTTTCCCAGTACTGTAACACCAACAGAACGAAAATCAAATCCCTGTCGACGCTGTGTTGTTTGTTCAAATACAGTTGTTGAACATGCAAAGCGCAAACGAAAGGAAACAAGATACGAATGCAAAATATACAATGTTGGTTTATGTGCTGCAGGCCCGTAGCTAGACGATGCTTCCAGGTCGGGCAAATGTTTTTCCAAGAGGGGCAAAATTACTTCTTCATTTTTTTAGACTTTTACGATCCTTTAAAAATATATATTACGTATTCAGATTCAGTATAAGTTTATAGCTCTTCCCAAAGTAGTTGAAAAATGATATTCTTTCATCTTGCTGTCAATCCATTAACTAATTTTTGTAAATATGGTTAAGATAATATGGATTTTCACAAAAATGATGGGTGTTGTTGGGGATTGCTACAACAGCATCACCAGCCAGTTGTCTGTGGACACCCCCCCTCCCCCACCGTTGTCCGTAGAAAATTATGGATACTTGCATTTTTATGCTTTATTAATAATAAACTAATAATACAATATTCCAAGAAATTCATTTACAGTAAAACCTGTAAAAATTGATTCGCAAAGGATCGAAAAAATATTCCGTTTTAGAAAGTTTCCATCTTATGAGGTATAACTGCAATGTTGAATTTAGGCACTTTTCTCCGGGAGAGATTACTGATGCTTCCGAAGTGGTAGACAGAATGGAGCTTTTAGGGTGGGAATTGCACTTTTAGAACTTTAATAAGCACAAAATTAGAAAGCTTCCGGGAGTGACATTTCGAAGCTCAGAGGAGAACTGTCCTCCCGGGTTACCCCTTGAATTCATTATTTATAATACGGTATTCCTTTCAACGGGACCATGAAATTCTCTCAAGTAAGACAGTATTTTGTTATAGACAGGTTCTCTTTACACAGGTTTTACAGTATTTATGGAATTTCATATGATTTAAAATTTAATGTAAAAAACGCCTTGGTACTTACGTTGATAGATTCGTCACTTATTTACAAAGTAGGTAACCTTCTCACAACTAAACATTAATATATTTTCACGGATTTTTTACAAATGCTTTAAAATTATTTGTTTATAACTGATAACATTTCCAAACAGCTTGGACAATAGAAAAAAAAATCACTGCCGGCTAGGCCTGCAAGCACACATAGATTTCGAAGCTATGTACTAATTTCACCAACAAAAACTAAATCAAGATGAGAGACACAGTTTAACAATTTTATCTGGTCGCTTTTGACGAGTTTTTAATTTCATTTTTCTGTAAGAGTTGGTTTTATCAGAATCATGTTAATACTATAATTTTTTCTACAACTCCGATTTTTTTCACCCCTTGAGAATATTTTTAGTAATATCACCCATTAGTAGATTTCATCTTATCAGAAACTTGTTACTACAAAAGTTATAAATAATATTAAGAAGATTTATATAATACATTTAAACCGTGTGGTGATTGTTTCATTAAATGAACCATGCACTGGATTTTAAATTATGACGTTCTTTTTATTGATGCATGCGCACGTTTAATAATACAACCCTATATACATTATCTGAGATTTGTCAAAAATTTTCATCACGCCAATGATACTTTTTTTTTTGTTGCCTTAGTAGTAGATTACCGGAGATGTGAATTTTTTTCTTCTACAACACCTCCCTTTTTTATTTTAATTTATTTTATTATTATTTTCTATTATTAATATTGTTTCGTGTGTGTGTAAGAGTTGGTCCTATCATACACTTGTAATTACAAAAGTTGTAGATAATATTAAGAAAATTCATAATAAATTTAAGCGGATTTGATACCTTGTGAATTGACGAAGTTATGAATTTTCTTCTTCACACTCCCCCTTCTTTTTTAAAAAAAAAAAAATTCTGTAAGAGTTAGTCTTATCAAAAACTTGTCAATATAAAAGTTGTAGACAATATTAAGAAGATTTATAATCAATTTAAGTGGATTTAATATCTTGTGAATTGACGAAGTTAGGATTCTTTTTCTTCTTAAAACCCTATTTTTTTTCGCTCCTTGAGGCCATTTTTAATGATATCAAAAATCTGTCATACATAAATTATTGGCCCTTTTTCTAGGAGTAATAATAAGTTTAAACGGATTCGATATGTATCATAACTAAGAAATTATGGGTTTTTTCTGCTTTCACAAAAATCCTTTCCATTTCCATTTTCTGCCCCTTGATTTCATGTATCAGTTTAGACGAGATTTCTGCTGAATTATGGAAGTTATCGTGTCTATAAAAAAGTGATACATATATATATATATATATAGATAGATAGATAGATAGATAGATAAGTAGATTAGATTGATAGATAAAGTTTTCAACTTGGTCATGGTTTTGGGGTTCTAGGAGTCATGATCGGCATAGATCTGCAAAAAGTTTTCAGAAATTCCGACATAGGGGAGAATGTAATAGGTAGTATTATTTCATACGAAATCTACCTAAAATAGGGGTGCACAACCTTTTTTAGAGAAGGAATAAAAATGTCTGAGTTGTCGAGAACCACATCAGTAACACAGAATTTTATTTAAATGAGGTGGGAGGGAATCTACGGCCTATAATCAGATAAAAATGAGGATTTCAGAGGAAGGAGGAATTTTACCCCTCTAGGTTCCCCTACCCAGTCAACATACCCAATTCAGTTGACAATTTTTCAGCGTCTGATCAATGAAATTCGCGATTTTTTCACACCTGATTACCAAAATTCGTGAGTTTGTCCCCCCCCCCCTTCAATTAACGAAATTCGAGATTCTTTGCTGAATCTGATGAAATATAGATTTTTTTGCGCGGTAAATTGGCAAAATTCGCGGTTTTTTTCTGGCGATAAACTGACGAAATTCGCGACTTTTACGCAGCCAATCACCGACATTTGAGTTTTTTCCGCGCTCGATCAACGAAATTCGCGATTCTTAACTGTCTGACGAAATTTGCAATTTTTTTCTCGCAGCAAATTAACGAAATTTGCGATTTTTTCTCGCGGTAAACTGACGAAACTCCGGATTTTTCCGCAGCCAATCAACCAAATTTACAATTTTTCTGCGCCTCATCGACAAAATTCATGATTTTTCCGTGCGCGATCAATGAAATTTGCGAGTTTTCGCTCCCGATCGACAAAATTCGCGATTTTTCCGTTCCCGATTGACGAGACTCGCAACCTTTCAAGTCCCGATCGGCAAGACTCGCGATTTTTCCGTTCCCAATCGGCGAAAATCGCGATTTTTCGGTGTCGATCAACGAAACTCGCATTTTTTCCGTGCCCGATCAACGAAACTCGATTTTTCTATGCCTGATCCACGAAGTACACCTTTTTTCATGGCGAAATTAGAGTTATTTTTCGTTTAGCGACTGATGGGATATGCAACTTGAGAATTTCCTATGCTGATATGTATGGTATCAGCCGGCCGCTTAACGAAGTTCGCAATTTTTAATTGACTGACGAAATTTGCAATTTTTTCCCGCGACAAATTGACGAAATTCACGTTTTTTTCCCTGCTACCTATGTACAAAGATTACTAGTTTTTTCCTGTTAGACGAAATTCGCGAGCCACAAGTTAACCCACCGAAGGCCACTTTTGGACCGCAGGCCACAGGCTGTGCATCCCTAACCTGAAAGTCTTCTTACAAGCGTCTTCCCACTAAATATCAGTAGTTTCCCACGAATCTTGTGCATAATCTTTGAAACCATTATGCTTATGACTCATAAAAATTTCAAAGAGTTAAGACAATAAGAACTATTTTTTTTAAATATTAAATGTCTGATGGGAAAAAAAAAACCCCGCGCAGTTTAAAATTCCGAATCCGCTATTTTTTTTTTTTTTTTTTTTTTTTAATACGGAAAGATATATAACATCCTTTAAAGGGCGCACATTTTACTTTAAAATGTCTCATTCGGTATAAATATTGCGGAGCCACCGATATGAGGTTCATTTTGCTTTTTTTTTTTTCAGATAAATTTTTAAAAAAGTGGATTAAAGATATAAACTAATGCAAATTTAAGGTCAATATCATCAATAAGGTCACATCACGGGCGACAATGGGCTGGTCAGCAAGTATCACACAAATAAAAACTATGTATGTCAATATAATTCACTATTATGGTTTCCGTTCTAACTCTCTATTCTCTAACACAATCACGAAAACATTTTTATGCTTAAATTCCATAAAGTTACAATTATTTTGATTCTGACTCCACGATAGCAAATAGCGTTTTCTGTTTTCTATAAAGGCAAAGTATATTTCAAAAAAAAAAAAAATCCCTGCCGGCTCGGGCCTACAGACGGAGGTAGATTTCGAAGTTAAGTACTAAATTCACCAACAAAACTTAAATCAAGATTAAAGATAAACCCAGTTCCTTCGCTAAGAATGAGCTCTAGGGAGCTAAACATTTTGTGAAAATTCTAATATACACACACGCATGTATATGGAATAGGTTTAAAAATGGCTAAATCAAATTCAGAGAACCTCAAAGTGTTAAAATATGTTAATATTTCCATACTCGGGTTTTTATCATGTTTTAATACGTTTCTTCAAACTCAATGACGTTACATATTCACCTGCTGTGGTCCATTACATTTTCAATATGACGCAATATTTTTTTTTTTTTTTTAAATTCGTCAAACTATTTATTTCATTTTGAATTTTCATGCAGAAATCTTGCTCTAGAAAACCTATGACATAATATTCAATTTGTTTTCAATTCGTCAAACTATTTATTTCATTTTGAATTTTCATGCAGAAATCTTGCTCTAGAAAACTTATGACGTAATATTCAATTTGTTTTCAATTCGTCAAACTGTTTATCTAATTTAATTTTTCACGTGAAAACACTGCATTAGAAAACCAATTGTTGTGGTGAGAATTTTATTGCTTTTTTTTTAATTGTTGGCAACAGCTATAACGAAATATATTTATTTTTTCTTGCCATTGTTGTGTAAAAGCTGGTTTTATCAGAATCATGTTAAGACGGTATTCAAAATTTTAAACCTTCCCCATTCCCATTCCCTTGGACCGATTTTGCTCATTTTCAATCCCCGCCGAGAAATTAGCTATCTTAAAGTTGTTGGCGAGTTTGAAGACGTTCCGTGCATAATTGCGACTTTTATCGTGCGGACAAAATTTAGTACATACATACATACATACATATATATATATATATATATATATATAAACTTTTTAGGTGGGTGTGGTTTTGGGTTCCTGGGGTCATGTAATGAAAAGTTATGAAGGAATTTTTCAAAAGTCGCACCATGGTAACGACTGCAATAGGTAGTATTTCTTACGAAATCTACCTAAAAAAAATGCAAAATGGTGTTATAAGCCAATTTTTGAGGCTAGGAAAAGTCATCTGAGACACTATTGCTTAAAGCTCAAGATTCGAGACATTTGTCAAAAAATGAAAAATGCTATTCTATGCTAAACTACTTCAATAATCTTTCATGCGAATGTCATGCCTTAATCATAAAATGCCTTAATTATCGATGCCTTAATCATCGTTCGCATAAATCCGCAAACGCAGTATAAAGTTTCACAAAGTCGAGTGAACAAAAATATTTTTTACAAACAGCCGTACGTGATTATTGTTTGCAAACAGCAGCTATAAATTAGGGAAATACCAAAATAAAAATGAGTATTTGATAGCTTAAAAATATTAATGCTTGTTTAGTATTTTAAAATTTTTTCAATTTATCTTACCGCTTCACAATCTTTCATTTATTTCCCCTTTTTCATACAGAAACTATGTAATATTTGGATATTTATATCACATATATAGGAAGAAAGGAAGAAAACAACAAAAAAGTATAATAAATAAGGTGATACCTTTGTTAAAAATAAAAGGTTGGGGGAAGCACCATAGAAAAAAAAACACTTTTCGCTTCGCAATCTTACATTTATTTCCCTTTTTTCATACAGAAACTATGTAATATTTGGATATTTATATCGCATATATAGGAAGAAAGGAAGAAAACAACTAAAAAGTAGAATAAATAAGGTGATATCTTCGTTAAAAATAAAGGGTTGGGGGGGAGGACCATAAAAAAAAAAAAAAAATTGTACTTATAAATAGTATAATTTAATTCAGTAATATTCGCATTGCTAAATTCCATTTAAATCCTTTAATTAATAAAAAAATATTATATTCAAATAGTCATATATGACATTTACAATGATTATAAAGCCTCTTTACTCTGAAAAACCCTTCCTAGATGGAGACCGGCTAACTGCGCCGATTCCGACCCTTCTTTGCCTCCCCCTGTATGAACTGCGCTCGGCGTCACGTTGGACCGGATATCATTGTCAACCCCCTCTCTTATACTTATGGGCACGAAGTGACAGCTTTTTTTGTTAGAAAGACTCTTTTATGTTGGCGTTGATTCGCTAAATTGGGCACTTTATCGATAATTTCGGCTATCAATAATGCTTTTCTTAAACTCTCAAAAAACTTATACACATATATTTTATATATGTGTATAATAATTTTTTTTTTGTTTTTGTTGTTAATAATAACTATTAAATCACAGAAAAATCGACACTATAAAAATGTATATTCCGTTAATATAATATGCACAAATTGAAAAAAAAAAAAAAGGAAATAAATAAAAGTATGATGATAAGAAAATCCATATATGTAACCATTATAGAACATTACAAATCATCATCAATTTCAAATATTTACATAAGAAATTTAAACATTGAAGAATTTTTTTAAATTACTTTAGAAGAGAAAATTTTATGAAGAAATAAAACTTGTTACCTAATAATGCCATTTTTTTCTCCAAGCATATTATTTTTCGTTCAATAATATAATATCTGACATGGGCCAATTATGCATGGAAACAAATATTTTCGTAAGGTTTGAACTAATATCTCATTCACTCTGCCTTTAGATGTTTCATTCTAAGATTCTTCAAGAACCTTAACCATTATTAACATTTATATACAGATTTTACAGATATTTCATAATTCAATTAATATGCTAAAAATAAATTTCACTTTAATATTATTCTCTGTAGTATTTTGAAAGAAAGATGCTGAGGAAAAAGAACAACATTCTAAATGGAAGAATATTCTTGCTGCTGAAATATCCCTATGAACGCTAATTTGTACTTCTTTTATTGCTCTTAATATTATTGTTTTTACTTTTATTATTATTAAACTTATTTAGAACTATGGTATATAAATAATCATTTTTTATTTTCTTTCAAAACTTATTTTTTTCCAAGTTCTAAAGTAAATTTTAAAATTCCAAAGCGGTTGCACGATGTTTTATAAGTAAAACTTAAATATGTATTTCTTGATAAAGTTTAATTTTTTCTGAATATATAATTCTTATAATCACGCACGATTCTCTTATGCACAGGCTGATAAATTAATAATAAGAAGAAGAAGAGCATTAAATTCTCATGAATTCAAAACTGAGAAGTGCATTATCATTTGAAAAATATGCATTCAAAAGTGGTGTAAAGAAACTTAATTCCTTAAGGGTGTTCTCAAATATCAAAAGGGCAACTTTCTGACATAATTTTTAATTTACTTTTGTTCGAAAATGCATGAAAATAGCTGGTGTTGTTGTTCAGAAACTATGTCATTGAGTTATTTTTTCCATTTTTTTTTTTTTTTTTTTTTTTTCAAACGCAATAGATCTTTCAGGAAAGAGTGTCCAAGTGGACGTTTGGAACCGAATTTCCTCGCGAAGGAGGAAAGAGCCCTCAAGAGCGGGCGAAAAACGTGTTTGTCACGTAATCAAATTCGCTTCTAACTCAATAAGTAATGGATGGATCAAAAAATGGAAAAAACAGTTCCATTCCAAATCGCTTCCATGGCCAGGCTGTCCCATTTTATACCTTTCCGTTAAAAATGAATTTGTAAATGTGTCCAAACGTTTTGCGCTTGTTGAGCAGAGCAGTTAAGAACAGCTTAAGGTGCTTCACAAATTCCCTGCTCGCAACACAAAATTTTGTGACACATTGTCTGATTCATTTTTATACTTAAAGAAAGAAAATTAACAAGCCTAAGCGATTTTTAATTGAATAGCGTATTCCATTTCCAGATAAATAAATTATTTAAACAGTTATAACCCATTCTTGTTATGTGATGAGAAATTTTTATGCTTTATCGCACTGCTGCTTCGTGAATTTGGTTCAAAACGCCAACTTTTACAGTATTTTCTGTAAAATTATCTACTTTTTCCACAAAATAGAAAAGTCATTCGATTACATAGTTTCTTAATAAGAACATCTTCTCATTTAATGTGTTTTCAAGCATTCAGAAATGTGTCAGAAAATAGCTTCTTTGAATTTGAGAGCAGCCTTAAGGCTGTTTTCAAATGCAAACTGGTTACTTTCTAGAATTCATATTTGTTTGTATTTACATGAGAGTGACCTATCTGTTATTTAGAATCTGTGAAATCGAACGGTTTTTCCAATTTTCATTAAAGGCAATCTTTTACAAAATGCTGTTAAAAGCATTTAGCATTTGAACTGTATTTCCACAATGCGTTCTAAACTGAATTTCCAGACGTGACAGTCCGATAAATTTTTATCAAACAACAATTGCTTATAATTCAACATGTAATTCAGTTATCTGAAAATGAAAGATTAATAGATTCTAAATCCATTCAATAGTCATGTCTGCAAGTAACATGCTTTTACGTTTAAAAGGAAGTTTGTAAGTTAGAAATTTTAGAGGGAAACTCTTTGCAACACCCTTAAATCTAAAAAAAAAAAAAAAAAAAAAAAACCTTATACACATAAGATTATGATTTTCTAATTTCTTATTAAATCAACACATCTTCTCCAAATATAGTAATTTCACACATTAGATTATGATTTTCTAATTTCGTATTAAATCAACGCATCTTCTTAAAATATAATTTCAAAGTTTTATTTATCTATAAAGATAAAATATCCTTTTTTAATAATAGATGACTTCCTATAAAAGAAAAATACACTTTAAATAATAGATTATAGTTGACTTTATGATTTTGATCCTCAAAATATTTTTAAATTAAATTTTTGCTGACTTTTAAAAGCCAAATTTTTAAGTAGAACTGATGAATTAGTTATTTGGCATCTGAAAGAGAATATAAATACATGAATGGATGAGAATTATGCTGTGATAGAAAAATTTAACATATTAATTATTTTTAAAATAATCCTAAATTAGACCATTCTCCATTCTGCTTCATTTAAAAAATAATAGTAGTAATAATAATAGTAATGCTACAAACTTATAGTAATAATCTTGTTAATTTAAACATGCTTCTGACGGATTTGGTATTACACTGCTCAAAACAATTAAAGGATATTGCAGTTTTAGGTGGATTTTGTATCTGGTAAACTGTTTAGCTGATTGATGCATGGCCGACAGACATAGTAGGTTATATGAGAATAAATTACACATGTTTGGCAGAAAAAAATGCATTTTATTGCGCATTTGTGTACTAAAGGAAAAAAACACAATTTGTGCATATGAGAAAAAAAAGAATAAGAAAATGTGTTTTCTTCAAAGAAAATCATTTTCAGTAGGGGGTATGGTTTCCACGGGCGGCCAGCAACGTTGAACACCTTTGAGGCATGGACTCAATGAGGCTATTAATGACGAGTTGGGGTATTCTGCCCCACTCTTCCAGAAGAGCTCTTTCCAGTTCTTGGAGAGTTTGTGGGGATTGTTGGCGGTCAGAAACTCGTCTTCCTAGAGCGTCCCAAACGTGCTCGATAGGATTCATGTCTGGAGAACACGCTGGCCATTCCATTCGAACGATTCCTTCCTCGAAAAGGAAATCCTCCACCAGGTTTGCACGATGTGGCCAGCAGTTATCGCCCATTAAAATGAAGTTATCTCCGATTGCTGCAGCGTAAGGGACTACAATAGGTCTGAGAATCTCATCCCTATATCGGCGACCAGTCAGAGCTCCATCTCGAATGATGTAGAGGTCAGTGCGCCCGTCAATGGAGATTCCACCATACACCAACACTCCTCCACCGCCAAATCTGACACTTTCGTGCACGAACGCAGGATTATTCCTACTGCCACGGTCCCTCCAGATGAAAATACGCCTATTATCCGAATGCACAGAAAAACGGGACTCGTCAGAAAACAGAATATTGCTCCATTCATTTCTCCTCCATTTGACATGCTCGGTTGCCCATTCCCTGCGGTCGCGACGATGCCTTGATGTTAATCTAACACATACCATCGGTCAGCGAGCATACAGACCTACAGCATGGAGCCAGTTTCGGACAGTCTGAGTTGAAATCGTGATGCCTGTAGCCGAGCGAAGGTGTTGTTGGAGAAGAGTAGCGTTCATGGTTCGGTGTCTCCGAGCTGTTAACGCTAAATACCGATCTTCATTGGGCGTTGTTGCCCGTCTAAGACCTTGCCCTGGTCTTCGGCCTGCACATCCACTCTCCAAAAAACGGTTCCAGATCCTGGAAATGACACTTTGTGACACTCCAATGGCTTGCGCTACTTCGGCTTGAGTTTGGCCCCCTTCTAACCTACCAACAATTCTCAAAGCTTCTGAATCTGTCAAATGACTTCGCTGAGACATCGTACTCATCGAAACAAAGCAATCACTTAATGCCGATCATCCTTGTCTTCATTCTCTTTTATCCAGTTGAAAGTCAAATTTCATTCGCTGCCGCTGAAGCGACGTTTTTGACGTCGAACTCAAAATTTGCATACTCCACAGTTTGAAAACCAGAAAAATTTGCATTTGTGATTCTCTTCTTCTATTTTCGGCAAAAAAAATTTCGTTTATATCTTTATTTTATATAAAACTTCAAATATCCTTTAATTGTTTTGAGCAGTGTATTTGAGGAAAATAATTATGAAAAGTTCAAGTCCATTATTTTTATCTTTCGAAAATAAGAATTTTCACTGTATATTAAAAATCATAATAGCTTTGGAAATGAGGGTTATGATTATCTGTTACAGGTTATCTCGCGATTTATTTCGGACACCAATATTTTGCCAAAAATTTTCCCACCAGAGAATAAACATTTATTTTATATTACTACCTATAGTTCTTGCAAAAATGAATACATTTTTAATCTTTTTTATTATTATTATTTAACCATTCCATAGATTTTCGATTAAAATAAATAAAATGTTCCGTTTTAAACATCATTAGCGCAAAATAAGGTAAGGGAGGAGGGGGTTCTACGTCAAATTTCTCCAAGAGTATAAACTAATAACATACATACAAAACTCATTGTGTTAAATAAATACATTATATGTAAAACCAACGTAAAGAAAAGTATAAACAGCCAAAATTTTTAGCATACAACTGTTTCGTGGCTCCATAATGAGAGCCTTTATTAGAAAAGAAAAAAAATTTTAAAGAAAGAAAAAGAATGCAGCAATAACTGCAAAGTTGTAATGTTACTGCTACTGCTGTTTCTCTGTCTGTCTTTTCTGAAGATTAAGCCTTTAAGCCCATAAACCCTCAATTTATATAATGGATGTTTGTGCTTTTCGTTAGTCTTTGGGATGGATAATTTTCTTCTGATGGACTGATGGCTTCCATTATTATGAAACAGCCATTATAAATGAAGTGTTAGGTGAAAGTGAAAGAGCAGTCGTAAAAAGTTAGAAGTCCAATTTTCTGGTCAGAATGGGAAAGAAAAATGGCCATAATTAAAAAAAAAAAAAAAAAAAAAAAAAAGTATGGGCATTTTCCCCCCCACATTCTGACCAGAAAATCAGAGTTCTAACTTTTTACGGCTGCTCTTTCATCTTCACCTAACACTTCCTTTATAATGGCTGTTTCATAATAATGGAAGCCATCAGCCCATCAGAAGAAAATAACTCGGTTAAGGCGGAAACTTGGTTAAGCGGGACTCGGATAATCGGGACTCTACTGTATATTTCATTTAAAAAATCGTCTTTAGAATATTTTTGTTGGTGTTCAGAGGGGGGTCATGACCCCCGTGACCTCCCCCTTGTACGCGCCATTGTAAATTGCATAGTTCAGTATTACATATGATTACATATTTTAAATTTTAAAATAAGTCGGCTATTAGAAAATTAGTAAAATTCTCTTTGTAAATATACTTTCCTGAAGAGAGAGGGGGGGGGGGGGGGGAGGGCGGCGGCAAAATCCATGTTTGCCCCGGGTGCAAAAAAGGCTAGTTTCGGTCCTGCTTAAAAGGTGGCTTGATAAAGCAGCATTGAAACGATGCAAAGTTAAAAAACAAAAGAAAATCACAACATATTTGGTAAAAAAGATGAAGTGTCGTACGTGTCTATCCAATAAAGTGCCCGAAATTACGCAATTGACAAAATAAGTAAGTTGACTCTGTTTATTATTTTCATAAAGAACATGCTTTTTAAACACTATTTCTACCCACATCCAATAACACCTTTCAAAGTTTTGATTTTTATTTATTTTCCTTTTAATTTTTAAAGATAATAAGTATTAAAACAACTCTTCAATGTACTAGACATGATTCGGAATTGTTTGATCTAAAACTTACAAATAAAATATTAATCATAAATCAAAATATGTTAAAAGTTGTCATTTGACATCGGTCAAAATAGTGTTGGCAATAAAATTTTTCACATTTAAAAAAAACTTTGAGGAATTTTAAGGGCTTTCGGTTAAGCCGATTTTCGGACAACCGGGTTTCGACTGTATATATATATATATGAAATGTTATTTTTAAAAGTTACAGAAATTTAATTTTTTACGGGATTTAAATACTATATATTTAGTAAAACTTTCTTCGTGTACTAATAATTAAACAATAAAAGTTTCATTTTTGTACAAATAAAACTTACCGAGTTATGATAACTTGAATTTTATGTATTTTCAGAATCTTTTGTCATTGAAAAAGGAAAAACACTTTTTATCCAAATGCTACATGTCAAAATAAAAAATTTCTTAACAATGGTATGTGTTTTCTTAAAATTAACATTAGATATTTCTTGAAATACCTTGAAAGAGCTAACAAAATTTGGGGCGGCAGTTTGCACCGCGCCATTTAAATGAGAAGTAACCATCTTTCGTAGTAAATATTAGTAAGTATCCTCTAGTAATATTTTATTTGTATTCATTACGTTGGATATCTCATAAGATATAATGCAATGCTAGATGAATACAGACCTTAAGTATTGTGATTATTGTCGCCAAGATTTACCATGGCCGGATTTGCATCCAGAAGACTTTTTTGGGAAAAAGAACTCTTTAAGGCAACCCTCAATAAAATGATGGATTGCTTATCTCACCCCTTCGAGCGCAGTTCATACAGAAGGGGCCGAAACTGTAGGCGCAATTTATGATCTCCTCCCACCGTAGGCGCAATTGATGTACACCCAAAGGAATATAGTGAAGTTAACAATGACAAAACCACATGATTGTAACACATGATAGCTGCCTGTTTTGTGGAACTGAAAATCCAAGCATTTGGTTTCAACCTTACCTGATTTCAATAAATTTCACGTATGACAGTTGTACAAAGAAAACGATTTTCGTGGACATCGGAACCAGTTTGAGAAAAAGAGTTAAGAGGATAATCTCTAAAACCTATTATTCTTGCAGTTTGACTCTTTTGGGGAGGCGGTAATGTAAATTTCTACAAAGGAACAAAACGAAAAATTTCCTACAGATCTTGGAATGAAAGAAAAAAATGTCTTTACAATTGATTTTTTGGTTTAAATTGGTTGTTTGAATTGAGAAGTTTTAGGGATGGGTGTCTGCTAGGTTATGGTCTATTATAAAAAAAGTTTTTTTTTAAATGAGGCTAAAAAAAAAAAAAAAGTTTGGAAATTTAATGGGTCGATCAGGGATCAGGATGTCCAGTCAATTGTGCTAGGTCGGGCATTGCCCGACCTTGCCTACGGGCCCTACCTAGCTACGGGCCTGATGTGCTGCACCCTGTTTTGAACGTTATCACACGCTTGAAAACTTTTAATTTTTATATTTTTCTGAACGAATCAAACAGAAATTTAAACAAGATGATAAATCCATTTTTTAAAATGGTACAATAATTTCGTGAGTATCATGGTTTTTTATTATTACAGTTTTCACTAATTTGATTGCTTATTCTCATTCTGCTTCCCTTTTTTAAATTCTTATCTGAAATTTTCTTACAGTAATGAAAAAATACATATACACTATGACGCAAAAGTTTAGACAATGAAGAAATTCTTACATACTTTGAAAAATATTTATTCAATTTTCAAATCACCGCTTGAAATTAATGTGCTGTACATATAAACAATATTTATAACAAAGAAAAGTGGAATTGTGCATATTGCAATAAATTAAATGGTAACAAAAATAAACTGCTGTCTTAAAAGTTTAGACACAAATTAAATAAAATCGAAATAAACAATTTTTAAAACCTGGTTGCGCATCCATGCTTATGTATTACGTCATATACACGAGATTGCATGGAAGAAACTAAATCTTGCATAGTTTGTGGATCGATATCGTACCATGCATTCTCAATAGATGTCTTAAGTTCCTTTTCAGAAGAGTATTGTCTAGCGTTGCTATAAACTTTGCGACACATGATGCTCCAAAGGTTTTCTATAGGGTTAAGATCTGGGCTACATGCTGGCCAGTCGAGAACTCTTATATTATGGGAATTAAACCAAGATTTTGAATGTTTTGCAGTGTGAATTGAAGCATTGTCTTGCTGAAATTCCCACTGAGGACCCCCTAGAAGCTCAGCAAATGGCAGTAGGTTTTCTTCTAATGTCTGTGTATAATGCTGTGAAGTTTGACGACCACTGGTGAAGGTCAGAGATACTTGTCCATTATAGCAAAAGGCTGCCCAAACCATCACCGAGCCCCCTCCTTGTCTGCGACTAAAAAAACGTCGAGGTTCCTTCCGCAAGTCATACCAATACGATAAACAACCATCTGGACCCTCCAGATTCCACTTTTTTTCATCGCTAAATATGACTGACTGCCATTTCTCTCCATATGACATATGCTTTCGAGCCCACATAAGTCTTTGTAACTTATGATGTGGTTTCAGAGCTGGTTTCTTCTGCATTTTGCTATAAACGATTGTTCCTTTTTCCAAAATTCGTCTACGAATCGTATCCTTTGATACAGAGAGTCCCGATGAGCTTTGAACTCCACGTACGCTCATTTGTTGAGTACTCGCTAGTCTTTGTATCAGGCGATCCTCTCGTACATTTGTCACACGTGGCCTCCCAGACCGACATTTTGCTTTATATTCGGAACCACTCGATAAAACTCGATAAATAGATTTTTTTGACCTATTAATAATAGCAGAAATTTCAGAAACGCTCTTCCTTCACCTTTCAACTGCCAAATCCTTGAAACCTCATTCACTTGAATTTCTTTAGCTCTCGGCATGTCGACTATGAAGCGCAATCGTTTGCAGAACTTAAGTACTCCAAATTTGTGACATCATCGATTCTAAATTTGCATATGCCAGCGAATATTCAAAGAAATTTAGAATAGTGTCTAAACTTTTGCGACAAGCACATTTGAATTTTTATGAAAAAAATTAGTATTATAGCAAATAAAACGACTGTCTTTTGTACATAGCATTTTAAATCAGTTTTTGAATATATTTACAGGTTTTTGTAATTCTGACGTCATAATTCTACATTTTAAAGCTGAATGACGTCATTGTCTAAACTTTTGCGTCATAGTGTATTATATCTAATCAAATGTATTTTTATCTTTTTTAATTTTCTTTACTTACCATGAAAATATTTTATTTCTATCATGGTGTTCATGTAACACAAAGTATAATGTATAAAATAAAAAGTAATTAGTCATTTTTATATGCTATCTACTTTATCAGATGTATAGTATTTTATTTTTCGCATAAAATAGAAGTACTTTTCATGATGATGATTCATTGGTAACATTTATAATATTTTCAACGCTATATTTAACATGAAAGCATTTTTGTGTAAAATTTTCTTATAAAATAGAAAAAAAAAAATGTTTATCATGGGCATAATCTTTCTTTCATTTTTAATATTTTCTTTATTTGTTACTATGTTTTGATTTTATTTTTTTTTTTTTGAGATAAGGGGCTGTACATAAATAACGTTATCCTTTTAGGAGGAGGAGGCGGGGGTTACGGCACATGATATCGTAAGAATTGTCTAGAGGGAGGGGTTGTCTTTTGATATCGTTATCCGTTTAGGTCCAGCCAAAATTTTCTCTATTTATTTGTAACTTGTTCTATATATCAAAATGGTCTGTTATATTTTTTTAGCCTGTTATCTATTTTTATTGAAATACAAATTTATCATTAAAATTGTTAAATCATTATAAAATTAATTAATTACAAAAATGGAATACCCAAACGTTTGACATTCCTATTCTTAAATCATACATGTATGAATATGCAATCTGCTGATCGAGAAACCAATTGCGAAGCATGTTTGAAATTATGCTTGTTGTGTTTACTAGTAAATAAATGAGAAATAATGTTGCCTACCTGTTTCGTTTATAAGTTCTGTCTGCCCCCCCCCCCCCCCCACACACACACACCATTGCAGGACAAGTGCAAGGAGACATTATTACTGTTGAATGCATTATGTAACTATTACTTTTAAGTATTATTTTATATAAAGTTATTTCATAGTGATCCTTTTCAGTGATTTTTTTTCTTTTCAATTGAATAAATAAAGTATGTGAATAATAAATGTGTAACGATATCTGTAAACCACTCCAAACGAAAAAAAAATCCAAAAATGAAGATCTTTGTTTATAGATATTGATAGCAATATTATTACAGGGGGAGGGGGTCCGACGTATGATATCGTAAGGGGAGGAGGGGTCGAAAATTACCAGAAAGTTCATAACGTTATATATATATATAGCCTCTAAATAACAATGTTTTGAGAATCTAGAATCTTTTAACGGTATTATTTGTTAACTTGCACAAACTTAGCAAGAATTTAAATTTGAATACTTTAAATGTACTTTTCATGATGATGATTCATTGGTAATATTTATAATATTTTCATCGCTGTATTTAATATGAAAGCATTTTTGTGTAAAATTTTCTTATAAAATAGAAAAAAAAAATTTATATCGTGCGCATAATCTTGTTTTTATTTTCAATATTTACTTTATTTGCTATAAAGTGTTTTGATTTTTTTGTCTGATAAAAAACAATGTTTTGAGAATCTAGTATAGTTTAACGGCATTTTATTTTAACTTGCACAAATTTTGCAAGAATTTCAATTTGAATATTTTTAAATATTTTTAATATAAATTTTTAAAATAATTATTTTTAAATTAAGCGTGTATTGCATAGATTAATTAGTTTTAATTAATTTTTGTTTCGACTCATTCCATGAAAGCTTTATAATGGTTGATGTAATGCACTCGTTCAAGAATTTCTAATTGAGATCCGGATATTCTGATTTTAATTTAAAATGTACTATAGTGTGTGAGGCACATGCTAATGCATGGAATGATTTGAAAAAGGTCTTTCAAAGAGTGTCTGCTCATATTCCATTTATATACCACAGTACAGTATATACACATATTATTATTATTACAGTTATTACATATTATTAGTATTATTACAGTTTTTACTATTTTGAATATTTATTCTCGCTCTGTACTACTTTTTAAAATTCTTATCAGAAATTTTAGTACATGAAAGAAAAAAATATATATTATACTTAATCGAATGTATTCTTTTTTTTTCTTAACATACCATAAAAATATTTTGTTTGTTTTATCATGTAACATAATGTATAGCGTATAAAATGAAAATTAATTAGTATTTTTTACTTTCTATCTACTTTATCAGATGTATAGCATTTTATTTTTCGCATGAAATAGAAGTATTTTTCATGATGATGATTCCTTGGTAATATTTATAATATTTTCATCGTTGTACTTAATAGGGAAGCATTTTTGTGTAAACTTTTCTTATAAAATAAATAAAAAAATATATATCATGGGCATAATCTTGTTTTTATTAATAATATTTACTTTATTTGCTATAAAGTGTTTTGATTTTTTTTTTGTCTGATAAATAACAATGTTTTGAGAATCTAGTATCATTTAACGGCATTTTATTTTAACTTTCACAAATTTTTCAAGAATTTCAATTTGAATATTTTAAAAATATCCTTAAATTAAACGTGTATTGCATAGATTAATTAGCTTTATTTTAATTAATTTTTATTTCGACTCATTCTATGAAAGCTTTATAATGGTTGATGTAATGCACTCAATCAAGAATTTCTAAATGAAATCTGGATATTCTGATTTTAGTTTAAAATGTACTATAAATAGTGGAAACATGCTAATGCACGGAATGATTTGAAAAAGTTTTTCAAAGAGTGTCTGATCATATTCCATTTATGTACCAGAGGTTTTGAAATTGATATGAGATAATATTTTGAAAAGAAATATTTTATGTTAAGCTTTTTTGTTCTTCAAAATTTTGTTTTAGAAAGTTATATTTTCCATGTAAAATTTGTGTAAATGATGAAACAGTCTAATTCTTTTGTTATTGTTTCATTCTATTTAAATATTTCGATGTTAAATGTACACTGTTAAAAATAAAGTGCGATGTTTCACCAAGAAAATGGTTAAAAGTCGCTGAAATTTAGCTGCAACCAAGATATAGGTGATAAGTTTCACCAGTTTATTGGTGCTTTCATAAATACCATTATATTAGTGAAATGTTAAACCATGATTCAGGTTTTTTATAAATCCAATTTTCTGGTGAAAGGTTGAACCATAAATCAGGATTTTTTTAATCCAATTTTATAGTGAAAGGTTGAACCGTAAATCAGGGTTTTTTTAAATCCAATTTTCTGGTAAAAGTTTGAACCATAATTCAGTTTTTTTTTAAATCGAATTTTCTGGTAAAAGGTTGAACCACAAATCAGGATTGTTTTTAAATCCAATTTTCTGGTGCAAGGTTTAACCATGATTCAGAGTTTTTTTAAATAACATTTTCTGGTGAAAAGTTAAATCATAATTCAAGGTTTTCTCTATTCCAATTTTTCGGTAAAAGGTTGAACCACGATTCAGGATTTTCTCTCATCTTTATGAGGAAAGGTTACACCGGATTGTAGTTTTCTTTTTTTCCCCCTCACTTTGGTTTTCAATTTATCATTTTATTGTATAATAATAAACAAAATTTCAGATTATGCGAGATTATATTGCAGTAGGGAAAGCATATATATTTATTTTTTCATTAAACCGAACATTATTAAATTTTTAATTATTGATTCGATTGTCTTTGAAACATATTTAAAAAACAAATGTAAACCAGTTTGATCTAATTTGATTTCACAAAGTAACTGCATTTTTTTTTTTTCTTCTCACAAATATTACCATTCTGTCATTGTACTTTTTGGAATATTTCTCTGCACTCACTTACACTTAGTCCATTTAGTGCTTGCTTATTCACAAAAAATATTTAAAAAAAATAATAATTTTCTTAGATTTAAATGCATACCCAGTTTTTATTATATTTTAATTTAAACAATGGCTGAATGAATTTCTTCAACCAATATTAATTTTTGAACAGGTTTGAAAAAGTTTTTTCCACAACGCAGTTAGCTGCTGCTTTCATGATCTGTAATTTTTTAATTGTTGTGAATCTATAGATGGGCGATTTCCATGGAGAGTTTCACACACATAACGCAGGCTTTAATTTGCATTTATTCAATTATTTATTAAATTTTAATGTTAATTCTGATTTTAAGTGGTATGGTAAATAAGTTATTGATATATTTTTAAATTTAAATGTGTGGCAATAAAACTCACAGAAGTATATCATTTAATTTCATTACTCAAAATGTGCCTTTTTTCTACTTCAGAAAAAAAAGCACAGTTTGAGTATGAAATTAAATTATATATTTCTGTGAGTTTTACTTACACACATTTAAACTAAAAAATATGTTAACAACTTATTTACCATACCACCTAAAATCAGAATTAACATTAAAATATAATAAATAATTGAATAAATGCAAATTAAAGCCTGCGTTATGTGTGTGACTCTCCACATGGAATCGCCCAGATGCTGAAATTTTTATATTATACAGTTTTCAAATTTTTACCTTCTTTTCACAAAAAAAAAAAAAATAAAAGTATTTTAATTAGCAAAAAATATTTATAGACATTTCTGCATATACTTAATATAAAGGTACAATTGTTACACATATGAAAATTTCACATATTTTCACTATTTTAAGTTACATAATTTTTAATAGTACTATTTTTGAACCGTAAAATTGACTAAAAAAAAATTAATTTTTCTACTGTTGCTGACATATATCGACAGTAACAATCTAAGCAATCCACTTCCCCTTTTCCTCAAATTGAATTATTGTCACATAATTTTCATTTTTACGTCGTTAAAAGGGGGGGGGGGGGTTGCAATGTGAAATGCAATTAAATTAAATCTGTATTTCAATTTACTGATTTTTCATAGTTTTAAAAATAATTTTCAAGCATGATTCTTTTAAAAATTTATACTGCACACAGCTCGATTATGCAAAATTAGCTCATTTGGATATAAAAACAACAACAAAAAAAAAAGTCAGAATTTGTTTCTGTTTAACATTCAATGATGAATATAACACTTTTCAATAAATAAAGACAAAACATAACGGATACATAATCAAAGTATATGTGTAAACACTGAAATAATCAGCATGAAAAAGGCAGCTATAAGTAGCAGAATCCATTTAACCTCTAATATCAGCTAATACAAAAGTATTACTTTAAATTTTAAAGCTTTTTTTAAATACACAATGTACATCCATAGTATATTAAATACTTACTTTGAAGGGTTAATTTAATAACAGCAGTGTCGCCACCAAGCGACTAATTATTGTTACATATATATTTTTTCAGTATTCCTAAATGATAATCGATGACAATTTATTTATTTTTTAACAATACTCGTAGAGAAGAAAAATATTCACCAACAGCAGCCTTGCAATAGCTGAAAAAAGAAATGATTACAGGCACAATTAAATAGCAACACATTTAAGTTGGTTTGCGGTATGCCGCTCCATTTATTGAAAATACAAATTATATAATCATTAGATTATATGTATAGTATGTCAGACTAATATTTATTGTAATATAATATCATTTTACATAGAGTTTCTCTCAGACAGTTTTAGGAGGGTGCTGCACTCTGTCTGACCATTCAGGTCATCAAATATTTAAATTCTTGAAGCTTAGTATATTCTGAATCAGGATTTCAGTCAGGTAAAATGGAAGAGATCCAAGCATCAGGTTAATTTCTCCACCTGTTTTAAATGAAACAGTAAATATTTTAAGACATAAAATTGTTTCTTGTGCAGACATAACAATAGTCAAATTTCACACAGGGGAAATAATCAAAAAATTAAACAGCATATAATTCAAATCTCTTTTACAAGGAAATCTTCAGCATTTGAAAAATCAATCAGTGTTCGAAATCATTGATGGTCCACTGGTCAGAGAAAACCAAAAATGATATTGGACATTGGACCACTAATTTGAAAATTTTAGTAGTCAGCAGGATCAATAACTTGTTCCCCCTTCTCTCACAGGGTCACACTCACAGGTAAACTTAAGTTTTCCCGTCCCAGAGAAAACCACAACCAAGCAAAAATCACACAATTTTATTTATTTAAAAAAATAAATAAATAAAACTGCATTAAACGTAAACCTTAGTCAATTGAAATATTCGAAATATCTAAATAATTTTATAGTTTTTCTTTATGTACTGTTTATTTAAGTTTTAGTCATAATTTTACATTTTATTATGGTTGAAAATTTTGGATAACTGCAAAATAAGTTTGTAAGAAAAGACTGCAGAATTCTCCAATTGTTAGGTAGAAGGAGAATATTGTGAAATTCTTGAATCAAATGTGGAAAAATATTGCAAAAAGTGTCAGCTGGTTGAGGAAAAAAATTCGTCAATTGTGATTAACAAAAACTGACGTTTGCCATTTGGCTGCAATAGGGTGTCAACGATTTTAATCAGTTGATTTAAATCAATGATTAAATCATGATTTTAATCAACTGATTTTTTTTTTTAAATCATTGATTAAAAACACAAATTTTCTAAATTTTAAAATGACATATAAAATTATTAAAATCTAAGATGAACAGAAGTAGAAAACCAAAATAATAAGTGGCATTTTTAGAAAAGACGATACTCTTCGTTTTATGATTTTGAATTTTTATGAGCGAATGTTATTAATCATGGTCAAATGTTTATAAAATTGAATTAAGACACTCTATTCATTCAAGGAATGCAGTAATTCCCTCACAAAACAAAATAATCATGAATGGAAATGATGTTATATCAAATACAGGGTGTAAAAAAATCATGATTTAAAAAAAATAAATAAATAAAAATAATCTGATTTTTTATATTTTTTTCCCTGTGTTAGAATATTAAACATCTACCAAGAATTAAGCATTTCAAAAATGAATAACCCTCCAATAACATAATCTATGTTTTGTTTTTTTTTGCTTTAATTAATAAAATTTTAATTATGTAATTATAGAAATTTAAAAAAAAAACTGCAAATTAAAAATTTCTTTAGTAGCATATAACATTAGGTGCACTAATATTTTGTAATAATTATATAAACCAATATTAAATACTCCTTATATTTTAAAGTTATTGATAAATTGCATTTAACTTTAAATTTAGTGATTATTAAACAATTAACTGTTTAATTAAGAACACAATCTACATTTTTGAAAAAGTGGTTGAAAAAAAGGTGATAAATAATCGTTTGATAAATTCATAAAGCGGCCAATAATTTTACACAGGTTCTAAAGCATATTTATGTCAAATTGATCAAAAATTGTAGCAATGTATACAGCAAACTCGCACATAATTTATAAATAGATTACAAAAATTGTATTTTGAAATTTAAATCAGATTGTTTCCCCACAACATTAAAATATTTGAATAGCTACTAAATATTATAATATTTTGAAGTTATTTAAAATTTAGTTAGATTTTTTTTAAATGTATAATACTTCTTTTTACACAGTTTAACATTGTTATAATTAACAATAACAAATGTTACAGTTTTTACAAGTGATTTAGTGATAATTTTCATTACTGATTATAATGCTTTTTTACTCTATTTCAAAAAATCAGAAAATATGTGATTTTATCATCTGATTTAAATCAGTTGATTAAAATCACTGACACTCTATTGCTATGTTTATTGTATATAAAAGAATGAATAATTTGATTATTAAAAGGAAATTCTGACATTGTAAGTTATATTTAGATTTAAATATCATTTTTAAATTAAATGTTTTTTATGTTAGATAAAAACCATGCATTTTACAAACTTACTGTACTTAAATTTTTCCCAATACTCAGGAATTACACTTAGAAAGAATTATTTAAAACTTTGTTTTGTGTATTCATAAGTCACAATACCTGTAGAAACTATCCAAATTATGTTCATCTCAGATTTGAATACTTTTTTATGTCATTTTAAACATTTAGAAAATTTTTGATTTTAATCAATGATTTAAAAAAAAAAATCACTTTATTAAAATCATGATTCAAATCGCTGATTTAAATCATTGACATCCTGATCAAATATAAAGACAATAATAGAAAAAAAAATCTGGATACATGTAACTTTTAAAAACTATGCTTAAAAATCATATAAATCTCTTTTTATTATTATTTTGTTTGTATAAATTGCTTTAAACATGGTAACTAATGTTTAAGATACTGATAGAGATATATATTATAAGTTTTTAAAAGTAATAAGTTGCATTTTTAGAAAAGGCGATACTCTTCGTTTTATGAATTTGAATTTTTATGAGAGAATGTGATTATTTATGGTCAAATGTTTATAAAATTAAATAAGGCACTCTATTCATTCAAGGAATGCAGTAATTCCCTTACAAAACAAAATTATCATGAATGTAAATGATGTTACATCAAATATAAAGACAATAATAGAAAAAAAAATATCTGGATACATGTAACTTTTTAAAAACAATGCTTAAAAATCATATAAATCCCTTTTTTTTATTATTATTCTGTTTGTATAAATTGCTTTCAACATGGTAACTAATGTTTAAGATACTGATAGAGATATATATTATAAGTTTTTAAAATTAATAAGTTGCATTTTTAGAAAAGGCGATACTCTTCGTTTTATGAATTTGAATTTTTATGAGCGAATGTTATTATTCATCGTCAAATGTTTATAAAATTGAATTATGGCACTCTATTCATTCAAGGAATGCAGTAATTCCCTCAGAAAACAAAATTATCATGAATGTAAATGATGTTATATCAAATAAAAGACAATAATAGAAAAAAATCTGGATACATTTAACTTTTTAAAAACAATGCTTAAAATTCATATAAATCTCTTTTTTTTATTATTTTGTTTGTATAAATTACTTTAAACATGGTAACTAATGTTTAAGATACTGATAGAGATATATATTATAAGTTTTTAAAAGTAATAAGTTGCATTTTTAGAAAAGGCGATACTCTTCGTTTTATGAATTTGAATTTTTATGAGAGAATGTGATTATTTATGGTCAAATGTTTATAAAATTAAATAAGGCACTCTATTCATTCAAGGAATGCAGTAATTCCCTTACAAAACAAAACTATCATGAATGTAAATGATGTTACATCAAATATAAAGACAATAATAGAAAAAAAAATATCTGGATACATGTAACTTTTTAAAAACAATGCTTAAAAATCATATAAATCCCTTTTTTTTATTATTATTCTGTTTGTATAAATTGCTTTCAACATGGTAACTAATGTTTAAGATACTGATAGAGATATATATTATAAGTTTTTAAAATTAATAAGTTGCATTTTTAGAAAAGGCGATACTCTTCGTTTTATGAATTTGAATTTTTATGAGCGAATGTTATTATTCATCGTCAAATGTTTATAAAATTGAATTATGGCACTCTATTCATTCAAGGAATGCAGTAATTCCCTCAGAAAACAAAATTATCATGAATGTAAATGATGTTATATCAAATAAAAGACAATAATAGAAAAAAAATCTGGATACATTTAACTTTTTAAAAACAATGCTTAAAATTCATATAAATCTCTTTTTTTTATTATTTTGTTTGTATAAATTACTTTAAACATGGTAACTAATGTTTAAGATACTGATAGAGATATATATTATAAGTTTTTAAAAGTAATAAGTTGCATTTTTTTTAGAAAAGGCGATACTCTTCGATTTATGAATTTGAATTTTTATGAGCGAATGTTATTATTCATGGTCAAATGTTTATAAAATTGAATTAAGGCACTCTATTCATTCAAGGAATGCAGTAATTCCCTCAGAAAACAAAATTATCATGAATGTAAATGATGTTACATCAAATATAAAGACAATAATAGAAAAAAAAAATCTGGATACATGTAACTTTTTTAAAACAATGCCTAAAATTCATATAAATCTCTTTTTTATTATTTTGTTTGTATAAATTACTTTAAACATGGTAACTAATGTTTAAGATACTGATAGAGATATATATTATAAGTTTTTAAAAGCAATAAGTTGCATTTTTAGAAAAGGCGATACTCTTCGTTTTATGAATTTGAATTTTTATGAGCGAATGTTATTATTCATCGTCAAATGTTTATAAAATTGAATTATGGCACTTTATTCATTCAAGGAATGCAGTAATTCCCTCAGAAAACAAAATTATCATGAATGTAAATGATGTTATATCAAATAAAAGACAATAATAGAAAAAAAATCTGGATACATGTAACTTTTTAAAAACAATGCTTAAAATTCATATAAATCTCTTTTTTATTATTTTGTTTGTATAAATTACTTTAAACATGGTAACTAATGTTTAAGATACTGATAGAGATATATATTATAAGTTTTTAAAAGTAATAAGTTGCATTTTTAGAAAAGGCGATACTCTTCGTTTTATGAATTTGAATTTTTATGAGCGAATGTTATTATTCATCGTCAAATGTTTATAAAATTGAATTATGGCACTCTATTCATTCAAGGAATGCAGTAATTCCCTCAGAAAACAAAATTATCATGAATGTAAATGATGTTACATCAAATATAAAGACAATAATAGAAAAAAAAAATCTGGATACATGTAACTTTTTTAAAACAATGCCTAAAATTCATATAAATCTCTTTTTTATTATTTTGTTTGTATAAATTTCTTTAAACATGGTAACTAATGTTTAAGATACTGATAGAGATATATATTATAAGTTTTTAAAAGTAATAAGTTGCATTTTTTTTAGAAAAGGCGATACTCTTCGATTTATGAATTTGAATTTTTATGAGCGAATGTTATTATTCATGGTCAAATGTTTATAAAATTGAATTAAGGCACTCTATTCATTCAAGGAATGCAGTAATTCCCTCAGAAAACAAAATTATCATGAATGTAAATGATGTTACATCAAATATAAAGACAATAATAGAAAAAAAAAATCTGGATACATGTAACTTTTTTAAAACAATGCCTAAAATTCATATAAATCTCTTTTTTATTATTTTGTTTGTATAAATTACTTTAAACATGGTAACTAATGTTTAAGATACTGATAGAGATATATATTATAAGTTTTTAAAAGCAATAAGTTGCATTTTTAGAAAAGGCGATACTCTTCGTTTTATGAATTTGAATTTTTATGAGCGAATGTTATTATTCATCGTCAAATGTTTATAAAATTGAATTATGGCACTCTATTCATTCAAGGAATGCAGTAATTCCCTCAGAAAACAAAATTATCATGAATGTAAATGATGTTACATCAAATATAAAGACAATAATAGAAAAAAAAAATCTGGATACATGTAACTTTTTTAAAACAATGCCTAAAATTCATATAAATCTCTTTTTTATTATTTTGTTTGTATAAATTTCTTTAAACATGGTAACTAATGTTTAAGATACTGATAGAGATATATATTATAAGTTTTTAAAAGCAATAAGTTGCATTTTTAGAAAAGGCGATACTCTTCGTTTTATGAATTTGAATTTTTATGAGAGAATGTGATTATTTATGGTCAAATGTTTATAAAATTGAATAAGGCACTCTATTCATTCAAGGAATGCAGTAATTCCCTCACAAAACAAAATTATCATGAATGTAAATGATGTTACATCAAATATAAAGACAATAATAGAAAAAAAAAATCTGGATACATGTAACTTTTTAAAAACAATGCTTAAAATTCATATAAAACTCTTTTTTATTATTTTGTTTGTATAAATTTCTTTAAACATGGTAACTAATGTTTAAGATACTGATAGAGATATATATTATAAGTTTTTAAAAGCAATAAGTTGCATTTTTAGAAAAGGCGATACTCTTCGTTTTATGAATTTGAATTTTTATGTAAGAATGTGATTATTTATGGTCAAATGTTTATAAAATTGAATAAGGCACTCTATTCATTCAAGGAATGCAGTAATTCCCTCACAAAACAAAATTATCATGAATGTAAATGATGTTACATCAAATATAAAGACAATAATAGAAAAAAAAAATCTGGATACATGTAACTTTTTAAAAACAATGCTTAAAATTCATATAAATCTCTTTTTTATTATTTTGTTTGTATAAATTACTTTAAACATGGTAACTAATGTTTAAGATACTGATAGAGATATATATTATAAGTTTTTAAAAGTAATAAGTTGCATTTTTAGAAAAGGCGATACTCTTCGTTTTATGAATTTGAATTTTTATGAGAGAATGTTATTATTCATGGTCAAATGTTTATAAAATTGAATTAAGGCACTCTATTCATTCAAGGAATGCACTATTTCACTCACAAAATAGAATTTATACCACACATTAAAACAATAATTCAAACGAATTTCGCTTCGGATATAATGCAGATCGGAAATACTTTAGGCTTAAGCAAAATATTCAGCATTTGCCGGTAAAAGAAATACGTTGATACGAAATTTTGTTTACGAGAGTTACAGTAAAACATTATTATGTGTATAACAGTAAAATAAACAATCACTAGTGCACTTACTTCGAGTATTTCATGGATTGACATGGCGAAAAACTAAACCTGGATACCAGTATCCACGTTTCTGCTTGAGATATCCAAGTTTTGATTCGGCATCGGCAGAGCGGAAGACGCCATTAAAGTTTATCGATTGTTGCCACTCAACGATAACAAATGTTGAACCATAATTTCGGATATAGTGCGTCCGGCATGTAATTATCTTTTCCAGACATTTTTACTTGAACGAAAAACATGGTGAAACCTCCTCCTTAATCCAGTTTTTTGGAGAAAAGTTAAACCTTTATTTTTAACAGTGTATATGTTACAGTGAAAGCGCAAAATCTAGCAAAATTGCGAATTATCCAAGAAAGTTAGCTGGAAATTATAAAATATTTTGGCTTTGAGCAAACTTCATATATTGTTGAAAGTTATCAACTAACAGCCTATACATGATATTAATATTTAAAAAACTTATAATCTTTACATAAAAAAAGAAAGAAATCTAACTCGCATTGATTATTATGCACTTTCCAACAGAAGTTGGGCACCTTCCGTTTAAATATAAGCTTCAAAGGACAGTAACGTTACTACTTTGTAATCCACAAATAAGAATGTGATAAAAAATAAATATAATTTAAAAGATGACATTATTGTAAGGTATGTTTTAAAGATATTTGTTTAGCGATACTATTTTCAAAATTTTCCAAACAACTTAAATTATAAAAGAAATATTACAATATCTTTTTTTTTTTTAAACTAAAGGCATTATTATTTTTTCTATTAAAGTTTGATAACCAATTATTCGAAACGTATCACAATCAGGGAAAGTTAATATTTTAATGTCAAATTGGATATTCCGCTTCATACCTCAATAGTTATCTTTTTCTACTGATTTTATAATTTCGAAATCATTCTCTTGAGTATATAGCGTGTTCTTGAAATGTAACAGGAAATCAATTATTCAATATGTCAATCTTCTTGATAAAGGAAAGAAATAAAACCGTTATAAAACACTATAAAAAAAACACATCTATAATTGGTAATGAATTAATATTGTTAAATGCATCATGCATGTAAAGAAAACGCCACGCGTTTCGAAGGTACGGGCGCTTCTTCTTCAACAAAAAACATGTTATTACTAATAAAGTGTTAAGGCTGTTCTTAACTGCTCCGCTGAACAAGCGCAAAACGTTCTGACACATTTACAAATTCATTTTTTAACGGAAAGATATAAAATTGGAAAGCCTGGCCATGGAAGCGATTTGGAATCGAACTGTTTTTTCGATTTTTTGATTAATCAATTACCCACTGAGTTATAAGCGATATCGATCACGTGACAAACCCGTTTTTCACCCGTTCTTGAGTGATTTTTCTACTTTCGCGCAGAAATTCGGTTCAAAAGGTCCACTTTGACATTATTTTCTGAAAGATCTATTGCGTTTGCAAAAAAATGGAAAAAACAGCTCGATGACGTAGTTTCTGAACAACAACTCCAGCTAGTTTCATGCATTTTCGAACAAAAATAAATTCAAACTTATGTCAGGAAGTTGCCCTTTCGGATTTGAGAACAGCCTTAACAGCAGTAAAAGAAAATACATTACAGAAAGAACATGATATGGGATGGACCCATTTTATAGTCTCGCATATGGAGCCCATTAATCCAAGTTACGACGCTGGGCAAATGTCGTCATTTAAGCGGCACAAATGTCTACAAATAAATATAAACAATTTATTATCTTTAATTTATGTAAAAAATAAACATAAAATTTTTATAATAACAAAATATATATATATATATTATAATAATATACTTTTCAAACATTAGCTTAAACTTAAGCAAATTTAATAAAATTTTAACCATTTAAAATTATATCGGATATAATTTAGTTTAAGACTTGCAGTCGCTTAAAAATTTTATAGGATATAATTTAAGGTTACCTGATTTTTCTTTAGGTTATCTCTATATTACTACATAAGTAATCTTGTAGATTGCATTTAATTTAATTTTAAATTATGTTGTAGTGGTTAGTTTTTCCATTCAATCGGTAATTTTTTTTATCGCCTGTACCATATATCACCTGTATATTTCATAGTATTACGTGTGGGTATTGATCTACATCATTTCCTCGTAAACGAAAATTCTATTCAATAGAGAAATGTTTTACAACGAATATTTTTTCTAAGTTCATCTTGATCTTTGAGGTGGAGCAAATGGTTACTCTGCTATCCTTCTTTTCCTCCATAGAAATATACCATTAAATATCCATAGAAATACACCCTTTTACTTTTTTAAAAGATCTAATTAAAACTTCTTTAAAATTTTGTAGAATGAAAAGTGTAAGCAATACCTACTTTTCACACATTTTTCGATCGCCATGTAACAATTATTAATAACATTGATAAATATACCAAAATGGTTCGAAACTAACCTATAAATATAAAAGCCTTTTATTAAGAATTTTTTTTAACCCGTTAAACTCTGGTGGGTAAATTTTTCAAAATTCCCAAATGTCACATTGGCACCAGTATTTTGCAAAGAAATAATTCGGTTTACTATTATGCACGAATAAATGCATTAAGATTTTTTCAAATAAATTTGGTCGAATATGCCGGTGTTGTTGTGACATTTCGAAACTAAAATTAAGTGGGAAGAAATCAATCATCAGAGCTCAAAGTGTTAAATAATTATACAATTCTTTAGAAGTATTTAAAAAATCTAAGTTATTTAAAGATAAATTTTATGCACATTAAAAAAAAAAAATGTTTTGTCTGCTAACATGTATAATAGGTATAAAGGAAAAGCTGTTAGAAAAACTTTAAATTCTTATTATAGTTAATAAGAAAATCCAATACTGCTCGATAAAAAAAAGAAAAAGAAAAGAAAAAATCCGTATTTTTTTTTTTTTTTTTTTTTTTGTTCTTTCTAGCGGGCCTGCCTTCGAGTGGTGACTGGTGACACATGAGAAATTATTTTTGCTTAGAGTGTGATTGTGAACACCTCTTACCAAACACACACAAAATGACAAAAGGCTTTTCTGATTGTTCTAATTTATACTAAGGATTTTCAGCAAGCCATTGCTAAAATTAACCCTTTATCGGTCAAGTCAATTCTGTGGCTGAAATGTTGAAAAGATTCACTGCCACCAGAATCTACAAACAAATTGATTTGAAAATAAAAGGCAGCGTTTTTTTTTACTCATCACGTGCATTATGAAAACAAAACATTTTACTAAAAAATTCCAGTGCAAATCAATTAGTTTTCAATAAAATTTAAGTTGTAAGTATATTACCGTTACCAGTGATGGAAGAGTGTAGCAGCAGAGAATCAATTGACACCGCAAAATTTTATTAGTATTCTTCTAACTGCGGGACAGAATTTCTGAGATTTTTGAAGGCGAAGAAAACTATAAAAATTTAGTGGTGACAATCGCTCAATTGCTGCGCCACTGTATCACTGCATTACCCGAAAAAGAGTTAACAAGGATATTTTCCTTTCTGTGGGCAATCTACAAAAGTTAAGACAGAGACGATATCACCATTTATAATTTGGGAAGGATGGTCCCCTCTAAACCAGTGATGAACAATGTGATGACCAAATTGGTTACATATAAATATACATGTACTTCATGGATTAGAGTTTTTCGGATTATACCCGATGATTCTATTTCAGTCCGACAATTTTTTTTTATCAAACCGTAACACGACCAGAACGTCTCACACTTTAACCCAAAACCTACCAGAACCCAAATGAAAGAAAAACAACCCCTTATTTTAATGTAATTGTGTAAAATTAGCCTACATTTGTATCTCTACTTTCAGTTTTAGCTTTTAAATGTAAAAATAAACATATACACATATATGTACTAGTATGTCTAATATTTATAATATTAATGTAATATTAATATAAAATTAATATTTAACTATAATAACTTTTCATCAGAAAAAAATATTCTGAATTTTCTTTTGAAAAACCGGATCAACCCGAATGAGACCCAAATGAGTCAAAACTCAACCCAAAACTGACCCAAAACCGAAAAATATAAAGTGGCTCGACTCGCAATAAATAAAAATAGCGTCAACACGATCAAATACAGGACTCTATCTGCGTCCAGTCGTCTGTCTCTGCGCTATTTATCAAATAAACAGGCACACTGATACACATTCAGTAAAATCGCACATCAGGTCGGGTAACCAGAGTTTACTCCACCTGCTGTTCGGGTGAGGTCAAGTGGACTTCTATTTTTTTTTATTGCGGGTGGGATGCAGGTAAAGCTGACTTGAACTCTTTCGGATTTGGCTTCGGCTTTGACATGTACCGGTTGAGATTGGGTTAATTCAATTTCTTGAAATTATTTTTTCAGATGGAAAACTATATGTTTGAATATTGAGTACAAATTGATTTTTCTTCTGAAAAGATAAAATTGATATTTGAGATATACAATTGAAAACTATTTTTCCAACATTCCATTATAAATTGTGATAATTTTCTTTCAGTTCGAGTTCGAGTCAGGTTGAGTTCAACGATTATTATTTTTGCAGATTTGGGTTGGGTTACGGGTCTACTATTTTTTCTTTTCTGTGATTTGGAATGATTTTCAGGTTGGCTTGATATAGAATTGTCCCGGGATACAGAATATGTCCAATCCGGCGATCTAGGATCGGGGGAAATTCTAACCATCTGGGGAAATTTTGCAGAAACATATACAATTGATTTCAATTTTAACAACAAATTCCATAATCCCTGAAATAGAAAAATTTCACTACAAAAAAAAAGATCCGTATGGTGACCTTCTCAAAATCGATTTCAGAATAATGTGCACCGTATATCAGGGTTGATTCTGTTCCGAATTTTCCAAAAATTTAAGACATTCGGCTCCAAAAATTAAAAAAAAATATTCGGACATAAAAATACCTCGAATTTTGTCCAAGAATTTCGAGAAAAATGCGAATTTCGTCACAAGATTGCAAAATAAACGCAAATTTCGTCAAGGAACGCAAAAAAATCTCGCAAATTTCGTCAAAAGTCTCAAAATAACCGCAAATTTCGTCAAAAGATCGCGAAAGAACAGCAAGTTTTGTCAAAAGATCGCGAAATGAACGCAAAATTTATGGAAAGATCGTGAAATAAACGCACATTTCGGCAAAAGATCGCGAAAAACCGCACATTTTGACAAAAGATCGCGGAATGAATGCAAATGTCGTCAAAAGTTCGCGAAATGAACGCACATTTCGTCAAAAGTTCGCGAAACAACCAGAAATTTCGTCAAAAGATCGTGAAACAACCGCGTCTTTCATCAAAAGGATCGAAATAACCGCAAATTTCATGAAAAGATCACGAAAGAATCACAAGTTTCGTCGAACGATCGCAAAACATCTGTGAATTTCATCAATAGATGGCAAAACAACTGCGAATTTCGTCAAAAGATTACGAAAGAACAGCAAATTTTGTCAAAAGATCACAAAACAACTGCAAACTTCGTCAAAAAATCACGAAACATCCACAAATTTCGCCAAAAACCACAAAACTACCGCGAATTTTGTGAAAAGGGGCGAAATAACTGCGTATTTTCGTCAAAACATAGCAAAATAACCGCAAATTTCGTCAAAGGAACGCGAAAACCCCCCGCAAATTTCGTCAAAAGTTCGCGAAATGAACGCAAATGTCGTCAAAAGTTCGCGAAATGAACGCAAATGTCGTCAAAAGTTCGCGAAATGAACGCAAATACCGTCAAAAGTTCGCGAAATAAACGTACATTTCGTCAAAAGTTCGCAAAACAACCATAAATTTCGTCAGAAGATGGCAAAACAACCGCGCATTTCATCAAAAGGGTAGAAATAACCGCAAATGCCGTCAAAAGATCACGAAAGAACCACAAGTTTCTCGAACGATCGCAAAACATCCGCAAATTTCATCAATATATGGCAAAAGAACCGCGAATTTCGTCGAAGAATCGCAAATTTCGTCAAAAGTGGGCGAAATGACCCCAAATTTCGTCAAAAGGAATGCGAAATAACTTCAAACTTATCAAAAGATAAATAGAAAACACAAAATTTCGTCGAAAGATTGCGAAAAACGCGAATTTCGTCAAAGGGCCGCGAAAAAAACATATCAGTGCTGGGAGTGGACTCCCTCTTCCCCCATTCTGCTGTAAACTTTCAGAAAATTTGCTGTGGATTTGAGAATTATCTTTTTACTCAAAATCACCTCTGCCATATATACTGGCACATAAGGTGAGAAATATTGGATAAATAATTTTTCTATACCTATGGTAATACAGCATTTACCTATAACATACCGTAAAATTTTGGGGAAAATTTCATGCGGATTGGGGGAAATGTTAGGAGTAGAAACATTTCTTGCACCCCTGGCATTATCGACTTCGAATTTGGCATAAACCGAACCACGCAGATCCCTAATACCCACTGTGTTATATAAATTAGGGGATCCTATCTGAGTTTCTCGGATTACAGAAGATAGACAAAAACTTTTTTTTTTCCTAGCTGTAATATATTTTTTTTACATTTGTTATGTATTTTTTTAGATTCCCATTGAAAACCCCAGAAAGCATTTTTTTTTAAAAATCAAAAATATTAATAATGTAGTTCAAATAAAGTTTGGAAACTGTGCGATATTTTCGTATTAGCTGCCAAGAATTAATATCTTGAAGAAATTGATAAACATTGTGGTATTTACTGCAGCCTTTTTTTATTATGATAATTTCAGCGATTTAAGCACATAGTTCGACTAAATGTCTATTAAATTTGTGTTTTATGTGTTATGCTATTAGTTTTGTTTGTTCATTGATGTAGCTTTAATTTCGTCCTGGAATATTAGCTTGAAACAAATGCTGGACTATTTATATTGTTTTAAGTGCAAATGAAGTAATCTTTATTAATCGCGCTGCACACGATAGAGATGGATTTTAAAATAATCCGTGCTTGATAGCAATTTTTAAAACCTCATTAACACTGACTAAACATGATACACTTTATAAACAAATAATACACGATAGTGCACCTTTTTCCTCAATTCAGCGGTTTAAGAATGGAAATTGTTCGATATAATGTAAGTATGTGTCTGATTCGATTTGATTTTATATTATTAATTAATTTAGTAATGATATTTTAATTTTGTTATGGAAAATTAACCAGATACAAATTGCGACTTATTTATGTTGGTTTAAGTGCAAGTAGATTATATTATTGCGTAATGGAGCCTGTACGCTACTAGAACAATTAAAAAAATAATAATAATGCTTAAAACTTATTATAAAAGCAACAGTAAATAAGTTATTTGCAATATAGTTTTCAAATAAAGTGCATTTGTTAAGTACTTCAGCTTCCTAAACGACGATGTAGAAATTGAAACATACCGACGGTTAAAACTTAAAAAAATTGCAGTAGCGAAAATTACAAAAAAAGAAAGTTAATTTCGACATGTATAATCCAACCTCAAAATGAGGTCAGCGTTATGCACATATTGCTATCCTTTATAATATGGTTTAGTGATGATAGGAGGCCAAACGAGTTTCACTTGAAAAATAAATTTTGCGGTTGCCAAAGAATATTATTAAGAAATGGCATGAAAAAATTGTTCTTTACAAAAGTTATTTTTCAAACATTTTACCAGTTACCTAATCTTTATAGGCGAGAAAAACTAAAAAGGGAAAAGTTTCACACAATTTTAATTGCTACCTGAAAGGAAAATCTATGCCTCGCACTCTTTTCCGACCTTCAACCTCCCAATAAGAGGCCACTCAACATTACAGATTTTATGGGCATATATATTGCATATACACAGCAAGGTGTCAAAGGCTAAGTATGTAACTGACCTTAGATTATGAGTCAAATCATTGCAGTGCATCATGTTTCCCCACCCCCTAAAATAATAATAATAATAATAATAATAATAATAACTTATAGAAAGTACTCCTGCTACAAACAAGTGGATAATCCCTTTCTTTACCGTAACATCACGAGCCCCACCAGTGTCCGAGAGGGTCTACTCTCGAAGCTAGTAGACGGGAGGTGATGGGTTCGATCCCAATCGCGCCCGTCGGCCTAATCGTTCGGAGTTTTCTTGGTTTTCTTCGGACCGCGTTATTTCCATGTGTAAATACGGATTAGGTTCCCTTAGAAAAACTTCCACGGAGGGCACTTGCCGCCGGGCCCCTTGTAGATAATTGGCTGTCAAAAATTAACCCAACCCGTAACGTCACGACGCGGCGCGCCATTCGTGCTTGGGCCTGCTTGATTCTGGATTTTAGTGTCGGCCATATTTGAAAGGAATCAGTTGACAAACAACTATTGAAATCGCATAAAGTAACCAAAAAGAAAAAAAAATTAAATTTATTAAACAAAATATCATCATGGAAATTACCCGTTAAACATTATATCAAGTAGATTCCTCCCAAAGTAATAAAACAAATAGCAGCGCCGCAAATTTTTTATTAAAACTAGCCCGCTATCCAAACCGATTCCAACAAAGAATATTTTGTTGCCATGCAACCCAACCAGAACCCAAAATATTTCAAAATGAATCAATAATACTTCAATCTAATCCGACCCAAAATCCGCAATCAGAGAAAATTGACCCAAAATTTAATGTAATTAAAGAAAAAATAGTCTGTGATCATATGTCATTAATATAAATAATATATTTTTATAGAGTTTTTCAACTGAAATAGTCCTGCGCATGTCGGGTTGTGCCCGACCCAAATCCAAAAATTCAGCTTAATCCATCCCGAACATGACAAAAATTTTTTCGTTGACCCCAAATGCGATCCCGGCTCAAATTCGAAATATTTCAGCACAAACCTACTCAAAAATAAATAAATAAATAAAATGAAATAATATCTGTAATGCAATACAATTATGAAAAATAGTTTGCAATCATGTCTCTAATATCAGTTCTATCTTTTATATAGAAAAATAAACATATGTAAAAATAATCCTTATATTTAAGTATATAAATTCTGTCATCTAAAATAAAACGTTTAAGATCTTCTTGCCTTCTTTTTTTTCTTTTTTTTTTTTCTTTGGTAAAACTGAATTAAACCAAAATATCAAAATTCAACTAGAAATTGACCAGAACCTGAGACAATTAGAGTCAACCCGACCTGAACCTAACCGCATAACGAAAAAAAGTTAGCTCCGACTCAAACCGCCATTGGGTCAGGTAAAATCGGGTTACCGGACGCAATGCGTGAATCTAATCTGAAAATATGTTCTGAACACTTTTTGCAATATCAGGTTTACTCAAACCGACGCGTAAGAATCTAAACTTAAACAGAAATTGAAACACTTATAGCCATACCGACTTACAAAGAAAAAAATCAGCGGCAACCTGACCCACCGGTTGGTTTTTTCTTACCAATTAACATTGGATTACTTTTTACCCGACTGAAAAGAAGGGTTATGTACTTCACGCGTATTTGTGTATGTGGATTTCTTTATACCCTCGAAACATCCCAACGGCTGGATGGATTTTTATGAATGAGGTCTCTATCGATTCGTCTTAATCTTCCGATGGTTATAGGATAGGTTTTGTTTTTATAAATTCAAAATGGCGGCCGTAAAATAAAAAATGGCGGTAGAGACGAAAAAAAATTTACACACCATATTGAGTGGCATATCATTGGATAGGTCTTTCAAAATGAAGATGATGTTTCATTGACCATTTTGTAGTCAGAAGATCCGTTTAAATATTACACAACCTGGAAGTTTTGTACTTTGGATCGCCACCTTTACTGTAACTCTAACCTTCATAATAGGCATCTATAGGCCTCATCAAAAGAGTGTTTGTAGATAGGAGCTAATAATTAAACACAACTTAAAAGTCATCAATACAAGTAAATAAAAAAAAGGTAAATAATATAAAAAATAGTTTCATATTGATGAGAAATAATTAATTAGTTCGCTTTTTACGCAGTCGGGTTTTTTGATTTTTTAAATTTATTATATTATTAAATTAAAAAAACCTGCACCCGACTATAGCCGAATCGTGGACGGGGAAATCGGTTAAAGGACTGGATGCAAGACTCTGCTCTACTCCCTAGTTGAAGTATATTCCCCGACAACAATTAAATTTTTACCGGTACGTTATCTCACCTCCCCCCCCCCCCCCCCATTAAGTACATCATTGGTATCATCTGATTTATAGCATAAACTTACTAATTTACAGAAAAAAATAAGGCAATTATTGTACTTTATGATTTTGTAATTTTGATTGTATTTTATGATTTGAATTATTTTTTTTATTATACAGCATTCAAAGTTGGGATATTTTTAACTATGCCTTAAAAAAATCTAAACTAGATTAATTTTTTAAATGTAATAGTCTTCTAAGCGATCAATAATGTTGCTATTCTGTATTCTATGGCTTACAAACATATAGTAATCTAAAATAGACAATAAAAATTTTCATAAATATGTATATAGTTGTATTCATTTAAATAGTCTTAGTTGTGTTAATGTTAGTAAAAATAGGAATTTTTGTTAAAAATTGAATAGGGCCCGGAATAAATTTATTTATTTTTGCACGAACCGGGGAGTGAACTGCATAATCATAAACGGGCCGGGGTGGGCACGGGAATTCGGCCGTGCAGAGCTCTAATCAGAGGCAAACCAAAATTTATCTGCGGCACAAAATACTGTACAATGTCAAGAAATAATATCATAATAACGCATGAAACATGAAAAAATTTCATTTACAAAGAAAATATAAAAATATATAAAATATCTAGAGGTGTTGCAGCGTTATACAAGCTTTTTTAAATTCGACATTTTTCTTAAGCTATTAGATTTTCTGTAAGTTTCAAAATATTACAAACTCGTTCGACTTTCGACGGTCGTAGAATGGAAAGTATCTTTGACAGATTTGACAGAGAAAGGGTGTTGGGGGGGGGGGGGGGGGGGAGATGCGAAATTCTTTTTCCGAAAGGAAGAAGAGAAGTTTCATGCCCTTATCTCCCCTACTGTGACCACAGAGGAAAGATGAGAGGGATATGAGATGTCAGGACTGTGACTAATTGGACAGGGGGGGGGGGTCGGAAAAATACTCCGCATTTTCGGAGAGGAAACTACAAAAGCCTCTGGTCTATTTAGTACAGTTAGATTACCACCTTATGATGCTGGATTTAAATCGGTGATATCTGCAATGCTTTGTCAGTGAGAGGGTTAAGTATGCCAAATTTCACGCCTCCAACCTAATTAGGGACTCACTCAGAAAGAATTGTTTAAAATACACATGTGGGAGCCCAAAGGATTAAATGTACGACTTTTTCAAACTTTCATGGTTTGTAATTTGATGTGAGGTGTTCAGCGATAAGTATGCAAAATTTCACGCCAATTAGGGCTCACTTAGGAAGAATTGTTTAAAATACACATGTGGCAGCCCAAAGGGTTAAATGTACGACTTTTTCAAAATTTTATGATTTTTAGTTTGATGTGAGGTGTTCAGCTATAAGTATGTAAAATTTCATGCCTCCAACCTAAATAGGGGCTCACTTAGAAAGAGTTGTTCAAAATACACATGTGGGAGCCCAAAAGGTTAAATGTACGACTTTTTCAAAATTTTATGATTTGTCGTATGATGTGTGGGATTCAGCTATAAATATACAATATTTCAAGTCTCCAACATGCATAGTTTCTGAGAACGGGCTCTGTGACAGACGGGCCGACAGACAGACAGACAGAGGAGCGAGACGAATAGGATTTCGTCAGATGAACGAAACCCTAAAAAAGAGCATATCATAATTAAAAATGCATTTCGAGCAATCATCACTAATATACAGTAATACAATATAGTATCAATATAGTACAATATAGTATCTGAAATCTTTTCAAATACACCGCAAACAATTTCCCCTGTACCATTATGAACGGAATTCTTTTGTGTGGCCCTATAAATGAACAATAACTATTCTTTGCACCGCATATTAAAGAGATTGCCTATTTTAGTGGGCTTCATAAATGAATATCAATTTTACTATGTTTGAAAGGGTGTAACATCATTAAAAATCATTTGAAACGATTTTTTCCCATTGGCCGTCATGTAACGGAAAACTTTTGACTGTCCCTGTAAATGAACTAAACAGGCTACAAACTTCATTTGAAATAGGGAGCGTGCTATGGTAGAGGTCACTAACATCCAAAAATTTCAGAACGATCCGAGCCTATTTACGAGAGTTAGAGCGTGGGCAGACGGACAGACGGCCAGACAAACCGAAGTCATAAACACTTTTCAACTTTGTTGGAAAGTGTTAAAAATTAAGGAAACATGTATAAATAATTTAAAATAAGACTATGAAGAGAAGTTAGTTCCTTCTTGTCCTATTCAAAAACTATTTATGTATTGCAATCTATTACAAAGCTATGTTTGATAGTAAAATTTTGATATTTTTGATGAATCTATTCACGCTCTAGTTTGTTTGTGATTAATTTTTCACGCTCTAGTTTGTTTGTGATTAAATTATTTTATTTAAAACATTAGAGAAACATCTAATTTGGAGGTAATATTACTGTAAAGTTTTACAATTAAGCTTTTGACAAAAAATTAATCAGAGCACAGATTTCAGTTCAGCCTTCAGTTTGCCAATGAATTGAGGACTAAGAACGCTGAAAATTCAGAGGAGAACGAGAAAAAGAAAAATTCCTACTTCAGGTACTTACAGCGCCTTCCATTTCCCTACTTTTCGGTTCTTGGTACTTCCAGCGTTTTCCACTTCACTCCCTTTGTGTTCTTAGTACAATACTTTAAAATGCCTGTACCCACCTTTGTTTTAGTGTAGTTCTTTTTGCTTGTTTTGGGGAACAACGGATTTCGAGCTTATTCTATCGACGATTATTTCCAGAATTTTCAAGCTATGATTTTGAGACTTTCACAAAAGTTGCTCTATATACTTAGCTAACACATTATGCACATTATATTTTGATTACATTCGCGCATGCGCAGTGAAATAGCCTGCTCATTTTTCATCCAATTTTTATTATTTTTTAATTCTGATTGCAAAGTATTATGTACAAATATTGATTGTCATATTTTCTGAAAAGAACTTTTTCTATATTAAGAACTCAGGAAATTATAAGCAAAACACTTGGCGAAATTTGGGGCTGTTTTTATAAAAGCCTTAATTTCTCTACGAGTATACATGCTCTCCTCATAAAAATGAACACAGTACATTACAATAAGCCACTTATTAATAATCTCGTGTTTGAACGCTTTTGCTACATTAGTTTTTACAGGGTTATCCAAAAGATATTCGTTCTTTTCAATTTGTTGACGGTCCCCTATGGGGTTTCAGGAAAAAATCTTCACGGAAATATAACTGTTTACACGGTTTGGGTGTCCTAACGCAACAAAATCCCTTCTTCCAGTCTCCGGCTACGGGTGATTTGAAAAGCCAAACCCCAAAATACTCCATCTTTGCTGAAATTTATCCTCGAATTTATCTCTAAAACCATCGAACAAGGAAACCACTTATCCCATATCTACGTCCCCGCGGTTGCGCTGTTGGGGGTAACAGGCGGTCGGTTGATTGTTGAACTGGAACTTCTGCAGATGTCAAAAGTGTAATTAATCATTTCGAACCTCTTTCAAGAAATGAAATGCGTGTTTTACAGGGCATTTCATTTTACAGTTTTAAAGATGCTGCCAATTCAGGGTTGTGATCACTGTCGCTTCAGTAATTAAATTAATTGTATCCGGGGCTCTTTGTTGACTTATAGTAAGAAAAATATTGCATATAAAATATGAAAACTGGAAATTTTATAGTGAAATGTACAATAAGTTCGCTGAAGCAAACAGATTTTAATGCGAAGAAATGCTCTTCAGTAATTAAATTAATTGTATCCGGGGCTCTTTGTTGACTTATAATAAGAAAAATATTGCATATAAAGTATGAAAACTGGAAATTTTATAGTGAAATGTACAATAAGTTCGCTGAAGCAAACAGATTTTAATGCGAAGAAATGCTCTTTAATGTTGAAAAAGGTAATATAGTTCGATTAAAAAGTTTTATAGTATTAAAAACTAGCATTTTAACCTTTTTCAGGCGCATTTTTTAAGTTTATATTTTCAATTTTATTTTAAAATTGCACTCTCTTAATTCATTTTACTTCATAATTCAAAAAAGTAATTTAGTTACCAATTTTTCCGTAAATTTAAAAAGCACTAATAATAATATTTCCTTTCCATAAACAAAGATATTTACACACGAGTATTGAAACAGAAAGACTACTTTAGAATAATTATATTTTAATGTGAGAATAACATTATATGCAAAAAAAAATTACGTCATTAAAAAATTATAACATTGAACTGCCATCGGAAGCACACCTTTGTACATATTTTTATTTATTTTTTTTTTTTAATTCTAGCATATTTGGATATGATTTAAAAAACTATTACAATTTTGAATCACATACACAAATCAAGTTGAGTTCAACAAAACAATGTAATTAGGATTGTCTGTTTTTATTTTCAAACTTTAAAAAATGTATCTTCAATCAGGGTCGTACTGGCCCACCGGGCATCGAGGCAAATGCCCGGTGCGCCCCTCGCCTTTTTTTTTCCTTTGTAGCACTCTTAAAATGATTTATTCTGAACGATAAAAAAAATTCAAGAATTTTTGTTTAACATTTAAAAAAATATGTCATGAGTCAGAGGGTCAAAATTCTGTTGTCTGCGCCTTTGCGAAATGATACTTTCTAAGGAAACAAATAAGTATTTAGCATATATTCTGCGCCTCGAATGGTTGCCCGCTTTTTTGGTATTTCTACATATTGGGTATAAGTACAAATGACGAAATAGGATCGAATGAGAGTTCAAGAAAAAATTTCATTTTTATTCGACCCATTGACAAAAGGCGTCTTTGGCAGTCATTTACGCCCTAGGACAGAATTTTTTTTCAGCGCCTCTACGCTGAAAAAAAAATACGAATGATAAGGAAACTGATATTAAGAATTAAACTCGTATTTTCTGCCTTTATGTATTTGGCGCCTCGGATGGTTACCTGGTATTTTGGAATGTCTGCCTATTAATGGCGCCCCTACCAACTTTTTTTCAGCGCCTCTACGAATGATGATTTCCAAAGAAACTAATATTAAGTATCAACTATATATTTTGTGTATTTTCTGCCAAGTATTTTGCGTCTTGTGTAATTGCCAGATATTTTGATACTTCTGCCTTTTGTGCTAGTACAAACGATGAAAAAATATTGAAGGTCAGTTTAAGAAAAACAGATTTTAATTTTAAAATGGTCACATTGGCAAAGGTGGCTTTCGCAGTCATGATGTCCAGAGTCATATTTTTTACAGTATTTAATACGAATGATATCTAAAGAAACAAATGTTAAATATTAAGCGTTTTTTGTATTTTCCGCCTTTGAGAATTTGGCTCCCCGGTAGTTGCACTTTTTTTTTTTACTATGTACCAAAGAATATAAAGAAGAATAAACAGAGTAGATATTCTTTGCATATACCTTCTGCGCAAGTGCAAACGAAGAAAGGGGATGGAAATGGGAATGTCAAAAACGGATTTCCATTTTAATTACTCTTAAGTACAGTGCCGGCTTTTGTACCCGGCGCCCCAAGGAAGACCTTTTCATTGAATCAATTGGTGATGGCTTCTAAAGAATGTATTAATATTAATAATTTTGTATCTTTTCTGTTCCTTACTTTTTAGCATTAGCGGCAGCTTCCCAGCCTCGCCCCCCTCCCCTCCCTTCCAATTCTCTATGAAGACTTATCGGTCCCTTGGCTTTGGTTTTTCATCTAATTTTTTGTCAAAAGACTGACACGGCGACATGTGGCCCCACTCCAGAGACTTTTCTGAAATTGGTACCCCTTTACACATTTTATCTATAAAATTAATTGAAAAAAATATTTTAAAACAGTTAAAAGGCGCCCCTAGACTGTGACTAGCATTTGATTATTATTTAGCCACACTTATTTCTTTTACCAATTTGGAGAATTTTTCTATTCCGAAATCTACCGCTATTTTCGAATAGTAATATTCGGCTTATTTAATTTGTCATTAGATAAGGCGAATATAACAATTTGAAAATAATCGTAGATTCTTTCAAAGAAAAAAAAAAAAAAAAAAAAAAAAAAAAAATCAACACTGGGTTATCATTAGATTTTTTTTTTTAAGTGCAATGTTTTTAGAATTTCTTCATGACTTGTTTATACATTCGAAATTTATAAATTATGATTTAAAAAAAATAAAATTTATTATTTATTCTACAACTAAAAATAATTTGATGTATCTGTCATTTATTGAATGTTTAGTATATCTTTAAAAATATACATTTTACGAATGCTTCAGTAGAACAGAATCATTTTCTTACTGCAATTAATTTTTTAAATATATTTTCTATATTTTTTAACCAACTTTTAACGAAGGAAGGCATGAAATTCGTTATATACATATCTAGTAGTGTAGTCGAGAGCGGATGGCGTCCCCCTCTTTTTTATTTTATTTCAAGTGTCCTCTTACTTTTTTGTTTTCAAGGAGAACAGAAAGGTGTGAACTACCTTCCTAGTTTATTATATGCTTTAAAGAACAAACGCATTAATAAATTCAATTTTATGAAGAAATATATTGATTTTTTAAACTATTTTAGGCTTAAAAATTTTAAAGGTATTTCAGACAAAAGTGATGTTTATTTGCTGTTTCATTATCCCCAGTAGTGAGATACAGCGGTATTAGTTTCTTCAGATGCATACATTAGTTTTACTCGGAATTCTAGTAATAGAAAACTAATATTACCCCTCCCGCCACCAGATGAAAGGAAAGACCTCCCAAAAAGATCTACACACAAAGATATCACATGGACACGTTTTTCTTAAACGACAATTAACAACAGATGTTTGGCATAAGTGATTAAAAGGGGTCCGTTTTAAACACATTAGGGTAAACAGGAGGGATCATCAATCGAGACCGACAACTCCTTGGTATGCAAGAATCCTAAAGGCCATTATCTCCGTTTCCCTACCTAAGATCTTCGTTTTTCATTTATCATTCACAATGACAATTATTCCCTGATTGGCTTCAAGGATTAACACTTTTAAACAGGAAAAACTACAAGCATTAGATTAATTTAAATTCCAGCAAGTATATTTCACTTTGGAGTATTTTTTTTTTTTTTTAATTCTGTGTTCTTTCGTTCTTTCTGAATTTTGATTTTTAATTTTTTGAAAAGTATAATAGCAAAACGAAAAGGTATAAGACAGTCAAACCTGGAAAGTTTTATAATTCTTACCAAACGCGGTCATACAGATACGAATTCTTAATTCCAATTGGAGATCAAACATCCTATCCAAGAGACTTGTAAGTATTTTTAATTCTTAAGTTTTGACTAATAATAGGCTGGTAATTAATTATATGCTATGTTATGCCATGAATTTTCTGTTAATAAGGGTTGGATATTTTCCAAATATCAATATGCTTCCGATATAAAACTATGTATTTCGTAGAAAGTAATGAAATATGGATGCCTGCAGTGGAGGGAGAGCGCAAACAGAAGAGGGCGTCCGCCCCTCTCTGAATTTTCCAATTTAATTAACTGAATTTCCTTTTTCTCTCGTGATTTAAAAAAACTAACATCTTAAAAATATTGGAAAAGTAAGTTGTTCCTCTCAAATGTTTTACAATAAATAAAAATTAAGAGAAAAAGGAACCAATGATTAATCATCAGAGAGGGGGTCTGTTCCCCCCTGAATTCCACGTAAAAGACCATTTTTAGTCTTTGACGTTTACGCGCTAAAATGTATTTCAAATGGTGGTTCAGGAAAAAATAAACAAATTGATGAAAAAAACTGATTAACTAAGTAACTAATCTCTAATTTTTTTTTCACGGTTGGTATGCTTGGTGAAAATTGTCTTAGTTGAGATTGTTGCAAAAAAAAAAGGGGGGGGGGGGCGAAAGGTCTTGATAGCGTACTACAAGCACATATCTGTTTCAAAATATTTTCCCTCCTTGGATTTTGTTCTGTGGGCGCCCATGGGATGAAACCAAATTTACATGAGCTTTTCAAGATATTTCATTTTTCAATTTTTTTTTCTAGTTAAGATACATGTTTTACTGAGTAACAGTAATATTGTTTAAATATGTGTCTAATCTCTATAAAATTTGCACCAACATAAAAATATAACACTTTAACACTTTCTAATACAGTTAAAAAGTGTGTACGACGTCGGTTCGTCTGTCCGTAAATGTAAATAAACTGGGATTGCCACGTCATTTATTTGTATTATGTGGTTTATTGTAGGAGGTTTCTTAATCAAAATGGGGTGTTTAGCTCTTGTAATTCGTTTGCAGAGACATTCTAAAATATTTCGTTGCATTATGTACTATGGGAAAAAACTATTTGCAGTGTATTTTAATGATATTACACCTCTTCAAACACAATTAAATCGATATGTATTATTGTGGTGCATTAGAAAAAAAACTGTGTAGCTTTTATTGTTTATTTACAGGGTTATAGAAAATAATTAAATTGTATTATTATTTTCAATATAGAGTAATTGTTGGAAGTCACTTTGTGAAATTGATACAAGTGGCTGAATAAAAAAATTCTAAATATTTCTAAAACTCTATTTTAAAAAAAGAAAAGTCATTCATCAAAGTTCTCAAATTTTTAATTATGTTGTAAGCTTCATGATTTACAGGTAAATAAGTTTAAATTGCGTTAACTTTAATTTTTCAATCACTTTCATTTTTTGCTCAAGATAAAAAAAGTTTGAAAATTAAGTTTTCCCAGGTATCAAAGTCCTTTATTTTCACGTTTCTAAGAGTACCCATACTTTTTTTTTTCCAAAACTACACCACTGTATACGTTCTTATATTTTTTATAAAAAGGGCACCGAAAAAAGTGCATTGTTCAAGCAAAACTCTTAGACGGTTTTATTTTATTTATTTATTTTGAAGGGTCTCTGCATAGATGGCCTCGTTTCAATATCATTAAGTTTTAAAAATGATAGTTTTGTCTGTTTGTTTTCACGCCTCTTTTTTTTTTTTTTTTTTTTAGTTATAGGTTTTAACTTTCGTAAAATTTGGCCAGTGTTTATGAAATTTTAATATAGTGTTAAGGCAATTAATTTTCAAAAAAGTATTTTTCCTCGCTCAACAATGCGTATCTTTGACACATTCAGGGGCTCATTTTTAAACGGAAAATCTGGACAGTTGTAGGCTTGATTTTTGAAGTTATTTGTAATGTAATTTTTTTTTAATTTTCCTGCATATAAATTTTATCCTGAGTAATAAACAATTATGCTCCACGGCGGCAGATTTTTGCCCTTTCTTTCCCGCGCTGTCGGAGCCAGGAACCCTGTCCAAAACGCCAACTTTGACACATTTTTTGAAAGATTTTTATCTTTATAACGAAAAATGAAAAATGAATGTTCACTTACATAGTTCTGAATAACAACGCCTGCCAATTTCATGCGTTTAGAAAAAAAAAAAGTAATTCTCAGAAAGTTGTCAGTTTGGATTTGAGAACAAAATTAAGGCACACAACACTATTTTGCACTTTTAAAATAGTCGCCGTTTTGTGGTGTATAATTTATATTATTTTATTTAACTCAACCTGGTTTTTGTATGTAAAGAAAGAATTTGGCAATTGATTTTTAATCCACTTTCAGAAATGCTAGAATTGTAAAGAAAAAAAAAAATGTGTACAAATGTGTACTTCTGATGAGAATACAAAATTTTAACATTTTTACAACTTAATTATAAATTAATATATTAATTTTAAGGCATTTTTTGATTAGTCCGCCACGGGTGATCAATCGACAAATGTTTTCTGTATAATTCGTACAATTCTATGGAAGTATAAAAACAATGTATTTAATGATACGTCAAGAAATGCCCGCCAAAAATTTCCAAATTTCTATGAAACTGTGACAATTAAACATTTTAAAGATCAAAAATAGAAAATAAATTATAAATGAAAAATTAAGAGTGTGATGTTAAAAAAATATTTTTTTTACCGGGACATCTTAAAAAATTAATAAAGCATCGTCTACTGCGCATCAAAATAAGCTATCTTGATACTTACAAAAATGAGATTTTAAAATATTGCGAATTACAGCTCTGCATCAGCTCAGGTGATCTGATTTTACCCGATCACACCCGTGGTTTGGATCGGATCGGTTCAGGTTGGCAATATATATATACTTTTATATATATATATACTTATATATATATATATATATATATACTTATATATATATTTTTTTTTTTCACTGAGATTTGGATTAACTGTAATTGTTTCAGACTGGCTTTCGACACTAATTGTTTCGGGTTGGCTTTGACTCTTGCGAATGGATTTTGGTACCCCCGGGTGCCCACAATATTAAACTATACAACTCCATAGTATATATATGTGTGTGTGTGTATAATATAAAAAAATAATTACAGGATATTTTTGCATAATTACATTGAATTATAGATAAATGCATTAAAATCTGGGGTTGAAGTGTGTCTGGTTTCGGTTTGGCTTCAAAAAGAATGTTCGAGTTCGTATAATTCGACTCGTGCAACTGTGAATAACAATATAGGATCGCCGTAAAACACGAAGGTAAGGAAAAATCTCTTCAACACGGTTTTATTTTTTGTTGTTAAAAAAATATTTTTATGCATATCACAAGTCTATAGCAAGACCCCCTTATCATGTTAACCCCTCCAGGACGTACGCTGCATACCTCCTCTCATTTCAGTAATCAACGACCATAACGTACACCGCATACGTCGTTCATTACACTGTAATGGTTGCACATTTGAACCGGATTGGTCTGTGATACGCAACTGATATAACAGGGCACTGGTTGAAAGTGAGTTTTGTGACACAAACATTTTACACCGCATTGTAGCCTGGTATATAGCCCTTCATCGGCGAAATTAAGCCTGTATGTCAAGATGTTAACAATGTTAATATGATAAAGGTGTCTTTGTCTGTCTAAGTAAATAATACTAATTTGGGAATTCCGGGATAAGGGCACTAGAAAAAAAACTCCCATAAAAGAGGGACACCGAATAAAAGTATACTGTTTACATTCAAACAAATTTAACTTTCCTTTAATTTATTTTAATAAAACAAATATATACAAAGTATGTATTAATAAGGAAACCTTACCAGTGCCAGTATGCAAAAATTTTAATTAAAAATTTCTTATGATGTTTGCTCTGTTTCTACTTACTTTATATCTCAGATTTCCAACAAGTTCATGAACCTATTGTCGTTTGCATTACTTTTGAAGAATTCTACTTCTATTATGAAAACAGAATTCCTCGGTTAAAAACAATCTCTGACCCGTTCAACAGCTAGAAGAGAGGATTAACTTTCGTTTTTTTTTAATGTATTGATTAATGAGAAAGCTTAAAGAACGTAGATGTGGTCTGGTGTTTCCGAACAGTTAAGCTGATGCGCGTTTCGAAAGACGGGCTAAAAGAAGCCGCTTTCAGGTTTCCTCTACTTCCGCGATTCGAACATGGTTTTTGGCCCTCACAGGCGCTGCGGGATGTTTTTTCAGTAGGGCGTATTAATTATGGGGTTTAATTAATATAGTGGCCAATTATTTAAAAAAAATTAACTTCAGGTGCATTAGGATCTGCTTTGGACTATCCTTATCCAAATTTTCAGACTTTTCGTACAGTAAAATTTCCTAGCCATTGCGCGCGCGCACACACGGACACACACACACAAACAGAGACAGAGAAACTCTTTTCTTTTATTAGTATAGATATCTTTCAAATAAATTACAATGACAAACTTTCTTTCGCATAGAACTGTGCCATATATATGGTTATTAGTACGAATTGTAGTTGGAAAATTAAAAAAGAAAGTTTATGATCAACCTTCTTGGAACGCAGACTACACATGGAGGTAGCGGGGGTAAAAGGTGTTTGACGACGAAATTTAAATTTTCATAAATCCATATCCGTTTAAGTTGGATTTCAAATGCATTTAACCTCCAAATAAAGAACACTCCATTTGAAGAAAATAAAATATTTATTTCAAAGTACATAAAATAATCTTGTAATCGTTACGTTAACTTAAAAAAAAAATGTTTAATATATTTTTTTAAATAGTAGTTGGCGCCCTTCTGATTACCATTTGGCGCCCTTTTTATCCAAATTGCCACCGCCCTCTTTGTCATGCCAGTACGACCCTGTCTTCAATACATGAAAGGTTTCTAATTCAGATTGAAGCTAAAAGTAAATTTACAAATGTGTTTCAAACCACACTGGTGCAGCGAAGGATGGGGGGAAGAGTTTGGGATTAAAACCCCTCCCAGAGCTGCGATTTTGTATGTTTATACAAAGCTCAAAGGTTCATAAAATCTTACACATTTTTTACACACATAGATTAAATAAAAATATCACAAATTTACGCATTTATTTTCATTATATCAAGTAATTGTCGGGGATTTATCTGCATTCTTTCGAAATTGAGTACATTAGTATAGTTAAACATTAGTCAAAATGTCAGTTTTTGGAAATTTATATCTCATGAGGAAACTATGCATTTTTATAGGCATTTACGTATACTTCCCAGCATGTCAGTCAAAATAAAAAAAGACAAGCTGTTATCTCTTTCCCTTCTCAATTATAACAATATTAATGTTGAAAAAATTTGTAGCAGGGTCGAAACTAGAGGGGGCAGAGGGAGCATGTGCCCCGGGCGCCAGAACGAAAAACATACGGGGCGCCAAATGAAGATTGGTTTTTGAGTTCTTAAGAACCAACACTAGCCTAATATTAAATGTACTGAAGCGTCCTTTTCAAATTTCTCGCATGCATTTTAATATTTTTATTTATTTTTCTTCTTATGATAGATGAGGTTGATTTTTAAAGTTGTTAGTTTGTATACGTTATACGTTTTCGATTTTGGTTGCATTTCTTTTTTTTTTTTTTTTTTTTTTTTTTTTTTTTTTTAATGAGGCTACTTTTAATTTCGAAACCGGTTCCAAAGTGAAAGTAACTTTATATATATATATATAAAAAAAAGCTGCAACAAAATTTGGAAAAGTAAAGATTACCCGATTAGAGATATACCTCAGCTATCCCAAACAGAAAAAATCATTTGAAAATATTAAAATGCAAGCGAGAAATAGAAATTTGGAAAGGACGCTCACATAGGTTTAACTAGCTAGCGAGTTTCTTCACCTTACTAGTGTAGTCTTTTAAGACAATGTGGCTATCTATCAATGTGTCACTGTCACTTTAACCGCCTCATTTGTAATTTTACAACTACCGTAAAATCTGTGAAATCTATATAACAGAATCCTGTCTTAGATGGAAAAATTACGCGTTCCCAACAGAAAGAATACCATCAATTATACCTGCTAAGACAGAAACCTGTATAAAGCGGATTTTTTTCCGGTTCCTTTGGATTTCGTTTTCAGTGTTTTAATGAATCACTATTTGACAAAGTTGATTGCGTAATTCAGTATTACGTATTTTTTTATTACATACTTTAAAATTTAAAAAAAGTCGGTTATAAGAAACTTAGTGAAATTCTCTTTGTAAAATTACTTTGCGGAGGCCGTGGGGGGGGGGGGGCAACGAATTCTAAGTTTGCCCCCGGGAGAAAAAAGGCTAGTTTCGGCACTTGTCGGACATTTACTTTTATTCCATCTGCTCTATGAGATTGAAATTGCAGAAATGACATTCAAAGAAATTTATGTGAAATATTTTCCTTACAATTTTACGCATGCAAATTTTAAATATTGGTGGTAAATTTACAAAGATTTAATTACAAAAAAATTACAAGCCGTTCTTTGAGTTGAAACATACTTTTAGATTTTTGTTTATTATTATTATTCAACATTTTCTCAAATTTATACACGCTAATTATTTCTGTTGCCGACATCCGTTTTTCTAAGCATTTACATAACGCAGGACGATGAATAAGGTATCATTCGAAAGGACTTTGAAACGGCTTCTGGCATAGTTCAGTTACATTTCATTAAAACATGTTTTTAATTAAAATTGCAGTTAATTAAAAATGAAATCAGCATTGCTTTCACAAATAAAATCAGAGGTTTTTCTCAAATCAATGTTGCCACAAAAATAAAATACCGCATTATTTCATACTCAGCAATCATTCTAAAAGAAAATAATAAATAGTACAATAAAGAAAAAGTGTGACGTCTCCGTACGGGTGGATTTATTTTATATTTATGATTAAAAAGCAAATTTGAAAGTGAAATGTTTAGAAGAATAGATACCATCGATCGACCGAAGCAGTGGTATTTCACGTGTTAGCTTTAAAACTGTGCTTTGTTGTATCAGATTAAATTGTACTTTATATTTATAAAATTTATTTCTCTTTGTCCCGGGTTTTTCACGAAGCGATGACATCATGTTTTAATGCAGTTAAAATACGATTGTTAATTTTTTTTATCCCGCGTACCTTTTGCCATCTTCGATTATATTTTACTGTATAACTTTGATTGAATAAATGAGATGATATTCTGGTTTGTCTAATGTTTCTTGCATATATTTTTATCATTAATTCTCTTTTAAAAGTTTAAACCTGCACCTAAAAAATATTAGATATTGCTAAAAAAATATTAGAATAACATGTGAATTGGGTTCACTGACATATATTTTACTTCTGATGTCAACTTCCCTTTTTCTACGCATATACAAAACACACAACGATGAATGGCGTATCATACGACAAGTTTCTTAACACTTTTTTGACATAATACACTCAAATTTCGTTAAAATACGTTACTTGATTTTTTTTTTTTAAAAAAAGCTCTTAATTAAAAATTAATGAAAAAAGAATCAGGAATTTTTTTTTCAAAAATTGCACTGCGAAATGTGAAAGTCTCGCACAGGTTTAGTGCTATATTTTAAATGTGCAAACTGTAATTTCGTTACGTCTGCTTATAACTTGAGTTCCGCTGAATGTATTTTGATGGGATGTGCACGGCTACATAATTTTTCAAGGAAGGTTTTAGTCTTTCTACGTTGCTTAGTTATAAAATTATAGGGGGAAATTCTTTAATCAGATGAAACTGATTATTAAAGATTCGCCTATATGGAAAGTGGGCAATTTTGATGAGACTTGCATTGTTAGTTAAATATTTTTTCAGAGAAGGCTTTAGTATATTGCATAATATTCAACGCTTCTTAGTTATGATTTATGAAGGAAAGTTCTATAATCCGGTGAACCCGATTATGAAAGATTAGTCTTTTCAAAAGGTTCTAATGAACAGATTTTGTTCGGACTTGCACCGGTAAAAAGACTTTTTTTTTTTTTTTTTTTTTTTTTTTTTCAGGGATGCGTTTTAGCACATTTCATATCGTTCTATCTTTTTTTTACCAATCCTGCTGTATATGATCAACTAAAAGAGTCGGTTCTTAACTGCCCAAACTTTCTCAGATATACATTATACATTAGAAAATATAATAGCGCAATGGAGTTCGCATCGGTTTCAGCAATGTGGAAGGATATTCCAGATAAAGGCCCATGTTGCGTTAAAGCACAAGATAAAATTCACCGATATACGTCGGTGTATTCAAGGTTCGTTTCGAGAAATCAATCAACGTAGCGGGCGAAGCCTGCTAGTTATAAATGTAATAAATCTTGTAGAAAAACAAAACAATTTTTTTATTATGATATATGTCAGAGGTATCACTAACAGAAATAAAAAAATTCATAAATATACCGTAAAATTTTACAAAATAAAGTATGCATGCTTTTTCAATTATAATGTTGATTTTAAAAATAGGCATATACAGGTTGTTTAAAAAAAGTGACAAACTTAAAGAAGTGGCAGAGTACGCTACAATTAAAAATTTTTGTATGCAAAACCAAGTCGCAATCCATTTATTCAGTTATTTTCTTCGACGAATCTACCGGGTGTCCTAAAAAGGACTGGCTGATTTTAAAATTCAATAACTGGCAATCGGTGACAGATATTTAAAAATTTCTTTCAGGAGGTTTATGCATAAGGTCAAAAGTTTTATTACAGTGATTTTCGATTTTAGTTCGAATTACAAACAATAGATGGCGCTGTAAGCAATAGTCGCTAAATACAGGCTCGATTTTTCGTCCTTTCTCTTGTTCCATGCGGAAAAAGGAGATGGAAAGAAGGAAAAAGGAGATCCGGGCCACGAAGTACCGAAAATTGAGCCTGAATTTAGCATCCATTGATCGCAGCGCCATCTATTGTTTGTAATTCAAACTAAAATTGAAAATCACTGTAAAAAAACTTTTGACCGGTAAACTGTGACTTTTGTAAACTGTCACCATTTACAAGTTATTGAATTTTAAAATCAGTCAGTCCTTTTTAGGACACCCGGTATGATAGATATAAGACAGTAGATATTTGATTAACGAATAATAATGTAGTATTAGTCGGATGTGACAATCCCAAAACTTTCTTCTATCTCATATACAGCTCATATTCAAAATATTAGAATAATTACTTTTTTTTCACAAACTGGAAATATCGTTTGGTAATTTAACATCTTTTAATGCAAATATGCAAACGATATTTTTATTAAGAACTTATTGTTGATTAAACTTATTTATTATCTTAAAATTAATATCATTTCTGAAAAGATTAATTGAAAAAAAGTTATTTTGAAAAGTCAAAATATTAGAATATTTATTCAAGTGGTTCAAAATATTGGAATATTTCGTATTAATTCTCCTTTAATTATCACCAATTCATAACTGGTGGCATCATTGATTAAATTCAGACGATTTTATTTAAAATTGGTGTTCTTTTTACAGTTTGTTTGCTTCTTCGTCTTAAAATGGGTCGTGTGTGTGATATTCCTGAATCTATTAAACTTCGTATGGTTGATTTGTATCGGCACGGTAAAAATCAATGTTATATAGGGAATTATTTAGATTGTTCGCAATCAAGCGTTAGTAAAATACTAACACAATATTCAAAAAATGGAAAATTTCAGAATAATCGCTGAAATGGCGGCCGAAAACCAAACGCATCTGCTAGAGCTGACACGAAACTGAAGCGTATAGTTAAGAAAAACCGTTTTAAAAGTGTGCAATTCTGGCACCGAAAATGGAAAGAAGAAGGAGTTGAAGTTTCTACATCGAGAACATTAAGATGTCTCCATAAATTTAAGTTTGAATTTTGTATACCGAAAACAAAATCTCTCATGACTGCAAAACAAAAACGTATAATATTCAATTGTGTAAATCAAGACGTTTATGGAGCGAAGAAGAATGGAAAAATATATTATTTAGTGATGAAAGTATGTTTTGTATCTATACAACATAATTTCATCACTAACTAATATGTTTTTCTAATCTTCTTCGCTCCATAAACGTCTTGATTTCCACCAATTCAATCTTATACGCTTTTGTTTTGCAGTCATGAGAGGTTTTGTTTTCGGTACACGAGATTCAAACTTAAATTTATGGAGACGTCTTAATGTTCTCGATGTAGAAACTTCAACTCCTTCTTCTTTACATTTTCGGTGCAAGAATTGCACACTTTTAAAACGGTTTTTCTTAACTATACGCTTCAGTTTCCTGTCATCTCTAGCAGATGTTTTTAGTTTTCGGCCGCCATTTCGGCGATTATTTTGAAATTTTTCATTTTTTAAATATTGTGTTAGTATTTTATTAACGCTTGATTGCGAACAGTGTAAAAAATTTGCTATATAACATTGATTTTTACCGTGCCAACACAAATCCGCCATCCTAAGTTTAATAGATTCAGGAATATCACTCACACGACCCATTTTAAGACGAAAAAGCAAACAAACTGCAAAGAGAATATTGATTTTAAATAAAATCGTCTTAATTTAATCCATGATGCCACCAGTTATGGATTGGTGATAATTAAAGGAGAATTAATATGAAATATTCTAATATTTTGAACCACTTGAATAAATATTTCAAATGAAAATCAAATTTCGAAGTAATTGCTTAAAAGGCGCAAAGGCCAACATAGTGAAAAAGATTCCAAGCCGGGACTCGAACCCGGGCCATCAGTATAGCGCACTGACGTTCTACCGACTAAACTTGAATAAATATTCTAATATTTTGACTTTTCAAAATAATTTTTTTTCAATTAATCTTTTCAAAAATGATATTAATTTTAAGATAATAAATAATCTTAACTAGTATCCGTCAGGCCGAAATGTCGGAGCATGGAGTCGTATAAACTTAACACATAACATTTAAAAAATAAAAAAAATATTTTAATTTTCATGATTATTGTTTAATAGTACAAAATTAAATTTGAAATAACGCCCGTTGAATCCTCATTTTCTAGTGTTTAATTCAGTCATCAGTTGCCTCAGGTAATGCTCAAATGCTAATTTGTGGCATGATAATCATCCAAATGAACCATTGTAGCCTGTGACAAGCCTGGGTGTTGAAATTTTGGGTCATAGACAGTATCTTTTACTGTACTCAGTACACCGCTTATCAATCCCCACTCCGTCCAGATATTGGTATGTAATAAACTCTGCATCCAACTGCTGAAAGAAGTCCAGCCTGAAGTCCAAATACGTGATCATCTTCACTACATCTTACTTTTAATTATTGTGGTCAGCTAACATTCTTGTCATTGACCACTTTGATTTCAGAAGTACTTCTTGATTATGTTCTTTCGCTTGCTTGTTTTTGGAAAAAAGACATGTAGCATCTTGAAATCATTCAAGTTGAGCCGTAAGCAGTGTAGCTTTTCACCGTTGCATAAGGGATGAGAGTAGTCTGAAACTTGACCCACGCAAAGCGAATATAGAGTCTTTCGATACTGTCTTTGCTGATCGTCATTTTGTTTGAATGAGTTTGTTAAAGTGAAGCAATTTTCAAAAGCTCTAAGCAGTTTTGTCTGCGAAGAGCCAAAATGTCTTTTATAGAATGTCTCTTATATAGAGGGATGTCTTTTACGCGATGTAACTACCTAATATCTCCAAGGATTTAAACAAAGTACCTTTGCGACATCTTTCTTAAAGTTCAGCCATAAGACGACAATTGAAAATTCGTCAATAAAGATAAATAATACTGTATTCATGCTGAGCTGTAAATTTCTTTCTGCCTGACTTTTTAAATCTGCGAACTATTTAAAACACTGTGTTTTTTTAAGCACTGAGTGAATTAACTTTCCTTCGACATTAAGCGCAGCAGTACCTGTTAGTGCCAAAAGAATGTCAGCTTCTGATCCTAACTGCTGTATGATTGTTTTACTAATTTCTCCTATTTTTCCAGCTCTTGCTTTTCCAATAATAAAAGTTGACTTAGGGAAAATTGTAACTTTTGTTTGCAATGACGAAAGCTGTTCTGTGCATAACTGAAGTATTTTCTGCTGCTCATCTGTAAATCTGATGTCAGAATTATCAAAATTTTCACGCAGCGTGATCTGTTGTTCTTAAATATAATTCAGAAATGTTAATAATAAAGAGAATTCATTGAATAAGAGAGTCTATGGTAAAGAGAAAGAATAACCGCCGGGGATGTGTTGAGCGATTTTGATTTGTTTAATGTAGCTCCGACCTTTGAGACAATCAAAAATTGGAACTGGATCCATCGAGCTAACGGCAGAAAACTTCAAAGCTCCTTCAAAGACTTGCATGTCTGGCATAGCCCAGACTTATTTAAAATGGTATAAGGGAAAGGTTTGTAACACGCATATAACACGCACACATGGGTAATCTGCTATACTCCTCTATCAAACTTGATACTTTTGTTCATCTGAGTTACTGTTATATCGTTATATGCGCAATTACTCGTAGGCAGCTGGGTTATTCTTATGTGACTTTTCCACACAGAATTACGCTGAATAACTCTTTTCATCTCAATTGCTTTCTTTTAACCGGCATTTTCGAAACTTTTGTGTATAATGTTACACATATAAAAATATGTACATTTCTTAAAATGTACACTGCATCTAGGCAACAGGTTAAAAAAATCACAGACTGATTTATGACTTTTAAAGTTGATTTCTCACGAATTATTTTTCATTGTTGTATCCATTTTCCGATTATAAGCATAAAACTATATAGTCATATACATTAACGTCAAAATTTTCGCCAAGCTTGGAGACATTTCGCGAAATTTCGCCAAATTTTGCGACCCAAAATATGTTGATATAAATGCAGCGATATTTTGGCTGTAGCTGCCAAATTAGGCAAAATTTCCACTGAAATTCAGCACTGATTATTCTTCTCTAATCGGGTTCTTCACATTTTAGCTTAGTGTTTTACCGTAAAATTAGCTAAAATCTTAAAATCAAGAAATAAGTAAGCTACCTTTTCTTTACGCTTTTAGGACTTTTTTTATTTTGTTATCTACATATTTTTGTTTTCAAGTGTACATCTAGGCCAAAAATGCTTTTCTCATTCACTTCAGAATGTTCATTCGCATTTCAGTTGCAACAAATCACTTACGGTGAATTTTAAAAAAATGAGTAACCTTCTGTAATTGGGACCACTACCAAATGGTTATATTTGCGCATAAAACAGCGCTCACTAAATTATGAAATTTTCTACCAACCCGATAACGGAAATTTCCTAATACAAACATATATACCTCTGAATAAAAACATACATAACAATACATACATATAAGTAATACATACATAGCATTATATTTTTCTCGATTTCTTTTATTATCATTCGTTGCCATGCGGTTAATACTGAATGCTGTATCCATGCTGAGCTGTAGATTTCTTTCTGCCTGACTTTTTAAATCTGCGAACTATTTAAAACACTGTGTTTTTTCAATAGTTTTGTGTTGTTGTTGTTTGTTGTTGCACTGTGTTTTGTGTTGTTGTTTTTGTGTGTTTTTTGCTGTTATCATGCAACTAACATCCAAAATGGTATTCTGCGTATTCGATTTCTTTTTATTTCTTATTTCAAATTCAAAGTGAATCGCATCGATTTGGTAGGTTACGGAAAATGTTCACTTGCATTTCAGTTGCAGCATATTCACTTACGGTGAATTAAAAAGAAATATTAATAACCTTCTGAAATTGGGACTGCTAACAAATAGTTAAATTTGCGCATGAAATAACGCTCACTAAATTATGAAATCGTCTACAAACCCGATTACGCAAATTTCCCAATACAAACATATATATGTTTTAATACAACCATACATATATAAGAATACATACATATAAGTAATACATACATGACATTATATTTTTCTCGATTTCTTTGATTATCATTCGTAGCCATACGGCTAATACTGAAATCGTTACCATGCCGCTAATAAACGAATGATTTCTTTTCATTTCTCTTAATTTAAAATTCAAAATGAATTGCACCGATTTGGAAGGTTACGGATAATGTCCATGTGCATTTCTGTTGCAGCATATTCATTTACAGTGAATTAAAAAAAAAATGATTAACCTTCTGTAATTGGGACCGCCACCAAATGGTTAAATTTGCGATTGGTCTGTTAAACCAAGGCATACTTAGATACTACTACCGGCAGACCGATTTGGGTTTAATGTATGAAGTTGCTCGCCAGAGGACTCTGATACGCTGCTCAAAACAGAAATTTGTGACTCTGACCGTAACTTCAACGACGAGAACCAAGCAAACCGCTCTGGGCAGGGTTCAGAGAATTCCATTGTGCTTACATTTTTTTTTTCCCGTATAGATATGATTCAAAAGAGTTTAATAAAAATAATAACTCTAATCATAAAAAAAAAGCATTATCATTTTAACAATTATCGGAATAATAAATGGTGTGACCGGAGAATACTTCCAAGGTTGCTACTTAATACCAAGTTAAATACCAAGGTTGCCACTTTGGCGCATTTACCGCCAGGTTGGGGAGAAGTAGAGTATTCCACGATTCACCCCAATAAATAAAAACATGCATAGTTTAAAAACACAAATTTATTTGCTATCTTCCCTGCTGAAACAATAAAACTAATGCAATTTCTTTTAAATAATTTAAAGTACTCATAAAATTCCATGTAATAATTAATAAATATAATTTATTAAGTAACAAATACACTTACATGATTTAATCAAAATTGCTTGGATAACATAAAATATTGCAACGATATTTAAATCTGCGATCACCATTTTTTTCTATGATTAAAAATAAGAATATTTAATGTTTAATGAAAATCGTTTATTTATTTATTTATTTATTTATTTATTTTTTTTTTTTTGAAGTGAAAACTTCTTTAGGCGCGTTGAGCTTTTTTTGAGATGGGGAAAAATCACTGATTTCGAGACACTGTAACGTAACCGACATGCTAGCATTTTGACACATAGACACTAGCGCGCCAAGCGGTGAATGACAGGAACTTTTCCCTCTTCAGCTCAATCCGCAAAAGAAGAAGGAAGCTAAAACTCACTTTTTCTCCCGGCGTATTGCTAAAACAAATTATTATTTTGTTTTTCGTCAGTTAAAAGGAATTATACCGTATTCGTGACCTACCTATTTCGTGTAACTAAAAACCGATAACGCTGTATTTTATCGTGTTGATGGTCTGGTCAATGACCAACAGTATTGGCGGGAATTTCGATTACGGAAGATAAAATACGGGGCACAGATGTCAGATACGCACTTGGGTACCTAATTGACAGCAAAATGGCGTTACTTTAATTTACAAGGTAACCCGGCTACTGTTGCTTATTTATTAATAAACTGTTCATTTACTTTTATTTTATTTTTTAAAATTGTACAATTGTTTTGTTCTATAGTTATTAATGAAATTACCGTTTATTTATTGTTGTTTACTTTTTAAAACAATAGAAAATAATTTAAAAATATATATTGTAACTGGTATTAGAAAACGGGCTTTCGGCAAATTGACGTTAAAAAATCGCGCCAAACCTGGTTCGTATACCACATCTGTGCCAAATTCTCGGTTTTTTGATTTTTCGACTTTTTATCCAAATTTTCCCGATTTTTTAAATTTTCCCTTTCATTGTATCCCAAACACTGCCTTCATACCAAATTTCAAGATTCTAGGGATACAAGACATACCTCTGAGTTTTGATGATCGGTGAATCAGTGTCGAAAAGGCGAAAGTTTAAGTTCATATATCTTCTGAAATAAAAAAGATAGAAACGTGAAATTTCAGCATTTAGTTCCATTTCCACATTACTTTAGATTTACGAAGTTTCAAGTTTCTGGGAATCACCAACACAAAGATATTGGGGGGTCAAAAGTAGCCTGAGTTGCTTCCAGAAAAAGATGCTTACGGCTGTGCTTTCAAGACTTGGCAGGGGCACTGCAGTGTCCCCAGATGCTTTCATTAGTGCTGCTACACAATTCAACGTATAAAACATTTCCTAACGATTAAAAAAACACACACGTAATTGTTGAAGTTTTCACTTCTATTGGCACTCCCGGAGTGCCACTGTTTTTACTATTATTATTATTATTTAGTTCGGACGATATCAAACACAAACATTTTACGGGTAGCAATAAATTCCTCAAAAATAACTGCTTCAAACCAGTTATGAGAACTGTAGTTTGATAAAAACCAAATTTTAATTTTAAAACGTGTATATGAAACACAAGCTATTTTTATGTAAATACGGGACATTCAAAAAAGAATAACAGAATGAACCAAACGATCAAGTAAACAATCAGTAATTTAGCTAATCTTAAAAGTATGTGAACACTAAAATACTACAATCTAATCTGTGTAAAATATCCTTTTAAATCGAAGGAAACTGAAGAATATAAGTATTTAATTTATTATTCTGAAAATACGATCAATGATTCTGAAACTTCGACGATGAGAAACAAGCCGCTATCTGGGCAGGGTATAAATGTAAACAAAAAAGAGCACGTTGTGATGTTTTGGTTCAGGGTTTGAAGCTGAATCCGACTTCACTTTTACGGCGAAATGCGTGGGCCGTATATATCATAGTAGGCTATGGTTAAACAGACCGATTGAAAATCAGCAGAAATGATTTCACCATATCATAGAATTATTTTTCGCGTGAAACCTAAACTTAACGTCATTTTCTTCGTCTCAAAATTTACATACGCATCTGCCAAATTTACATTCACCATTTCAAAAATATCGCAGTACGCAATAAGTTATTAATACATATATTTCCAAACTTGAATTCAAGTTTGCTAACTACGACTTTGCATGTGAACATTCGCACTCTTAATTTATGATTCTAATCTGGGTATCGGCGAGTAAAATTCCAGAAATTTATATCTTTTAGAGGCGTTCGTAGTAAAATATTTCTTTTTATCAGAGAAAATGATTGTTTTCATTTAAATATGATCTCACTTTGCCTCATTGAAGTATTTCACATAGAATCTCAAACTCAGTGGAGTGAAAAAGTATTGAATTGTAGTAACTTTTTGAGGAAAAATTTAGTGTTTTTTTTAAAGCGTGACGTCATTTTTTGTCCCCCCCCTTTTTTTTTACAAAGTTAATTTTGAATTTTATTAGAAATTGGCATCAATAAAGATAAACATACTTTATTAATTTTTTTTTCTTTACAATATTGGAAGGAATCCAATTGCTACCATTTAAAAAAAAAAAATCATAGAAAATTTTTAAATTTTAAGCTTAAATATAAAAATAGGAATATTTAAAAAAATAGCTTGTGCCGCAAATCTACAAAGAAACAGCTTTCATTTAAAAAAAGAATTATTAAAATTGGTTCAGATAAAAGCTCAACGTAGATGTCTAAAAAAAAAAAGGTCTTATCTTTCAAATATATAGATTTAAACCCGCAATGTTATCTCTATGGAAAAATTTTGAGCAGACATTTCATGCCGTTAGGGTTGACGAATTTTTATGATTTTCAATACGCACCGAGATTTTCGCACTACCAACGCCCATTTCATTTTTGGTGTCGATACGACAAATATTTTGGACGCTATCGTGTTAACAATAAGTGTAATTTTTGCAGGGAAGCCGGAGCTGTGCTCCGACAATCAGTTCTTAATAAAAATATAGTTTGCATATTTGCAGAAAAAGACATTAAATTCGCCAAACGATATTTTCAGTTTGTAAAAAAAAGTAATTATTCTAATATTTTGAATATGAGCTGTATTTTGATATTTCAAAATGTTGCTACAAATACCAATATTTCCTTTTTATTAGTTCAATACTATATCAACTTTGACTTTCATCTTAAATTTCTGCGTCAGTCAATTAATCGGAGGAAAACGAGTTAATTTCGATCATGATATTTATTATAAGCAATAGTTTTTCGTTATTCTGTTGTATATCAGCTGTTTGCGAATAGTAGGCTCATCAGGATGGGAAGTTTCCGTCGATTTACAAGTCACCGGTGTCAACTATGAAAAATCAAGAAAACTTGACAAAAATCGCTGTTATAATGCCCCCTTTTGGCGGAATATTTCCAAATTCAGGGGTATCTTCTTGCCATGGCCAAAAACGTACACAAAAAATTTGGTTCAATTCTATGCATAACTTCATACATTTTTTGATGGTACAATGGCGACATGCGGACAGACAGACATTTTCTATAAACATGTTTTTTGGGATCTCTGACCCATAAAACGAGTAAATTCGTCGAAAACCGGAAGTCGAAAAAAATTTCGATTTGAATACTTTCTTCTATTGAAGGTAGAGGAAAGTAAAAATTATGTAAAAGAGAAGTTTAAAAAACTGACTAAAATTTCAACTACTTCAAACTTATCTTTAAATGATATTAGGTTCATTATTTATATTAATGAAAACAGTTTGTATATATATAGTATACTAGGGGGCTCTGCCCCCTGCAAGCTACGCTCGCCAACCCCCGTTCAGACACCGCAGAATCTAAAAATCTAAAAACATGCTAATCTGATGGGTTTTAAAAATATTAGAGGAGATTAAATTATATTGAAAAAGCTGTGCAGATCTCCCTGTAAACGGGTTTCCATTTAATTCCCTTTGATGCAAAAATTTAACGGAGAATCAGTTGCTGTTAAGACATCCAATGGTTGTTTTCGTTTTTGATTAAAGAGGATCAGTTAAACATTTGAAAAGAAGCTAAAATAAAATGAATGATATATTCAGAGTCTTTGTCAACCGATATTTTAAAACAATCTCTATAACAATAACCAAAATCATGTGACTATCATCAACAGTTCCGGGCGGAACACTTTTCTTTTTATACTCTAGGTGCCATTTTGATACTTTAATGTTATCCAGGCACAGGTGATAAGTCGCCAAATATTATTCTATCCCCATCATTTCATCTATATTATAATAGTTCAAGTCATCAAATGCCATAAACAAATACGATCTGATCCCTTCGCCTTTCATATGAAGGTTTGGAACAAATGTCATATACACCCCATATTGGCGCGATTTTTTTCCAACGCCAATTTGGGGAACGCATTAACAGCATAAACAGCAACATCCGGCTTACCATATCAAGCAAAATAACGGTACTTTTACGCCAGTTAAGTACCCGTTGCGTATATGACATTGGCGCCAGAAAAAAATCGTGCCAATATGGGGCCGTATATGACATGTGTGCCGAAAGAAAAAAAAGCCGGGTGCAAATCTCGCCCATATCTTTTTTTTCAACTCGCCAGTTAGCATTTTTTTTATTGTTCGAGTGGTAAATTAAAACATTGATTTGAAGTTGAAAGGAAATGTCATGGTTTGTTACATAATTTAATATTTTGCCATATGTCGCATGTTTGGCATGATTTTTTTTTTTATTTTATTTTTTTATTTTTTTTATTTTTTTACGAAAATTTGGCGAAAACCTCGTTTTTGAATGCCAGTTACATATGTATTTTTGGTACTACTTAGTTATCCCGTCGATCAAAAATCTATCGCGAACTATAAGATTAAATGCCAATAATGCTTGATCGTAAATGTCACATTCACTTGACTTTTAGTAAGTTACACGTGTTTACGTCATCAAGTGATTTTTATTTCGACGTTTTATTTTTATATTTATTAATGTTATACTAATTTATTTGTTCTTTCGTTATTTAAAATAAAAATTTTGCCAATCTGTACAATTTGGCGAGTGGTTTGGCGATTTATATAATTTGCGAAATTGGTTGACGGTATAACTACTACATTGTACCGTATTTTTTAATTATTTTCTATTATTTTCAAAAGGAAATAGCAAAAAAATAATTAATAACTATAGAACAAAATAATTTATATAAATTTAAAAAAGGAATAAAAGTAAATAAACATTCATTATTAAATAAACAACAATAGCCGGGTTACCATGTCAATCAAAATAAGGCCATTTGTGCACCAATTAGGTACCTCGGTGCGTATATGACATCTGTGCCTAATATTTTTCTTTTCGTTTTGTTTAAAAAAAAAAGAGTGAAAACCATGAATTTAAATGTTTCATTTTTAAATGAAAGTTTTGTATTTAATAAAATGATAACGAAATAAAAAAAAAAAGCATTGTTCTTAACATAGATTTAAAGGAGGCCAAATTGGTCGCCAAATTAATTTAAAATAGTAACCATCTCTGAATTATGAAAAAAAAATTTCTGTTATGATTAAAATTTGAGCTGCCATCATTAGAAAAAATGTATTTAAAATTAGAAAAAAATTAATATTTCGAAAACTAATTCGAATTTAAAAATTCTAATACCAGTTTTGAGATCTGTGGATCAACACGGATTTTTGGCCTTAATTTCATCGCAAAATATTCCATATTTTAGGAGAAATCGCCGTGAAACAAAATCAGTTGTTTAATCAGTCGATTCAAAAAATCGATACATTTAGCCGTTTCATATATTCGTTTCATAAATTCGTTTCATTAGGATTTTATATATATAGGGTAGATTTATGTGCAGACTTGCCAAGTTTTTTTTTTTTTTTTTTTTTTTTTAATGGGGGATGTCTGATTTTTACTTGAGTTAGCACACTCCTGATTTTGGCTGTATTGCTTCTGAATTTCTAATACTCTTTATAATATTCTGTTATTTTATTTACAAGTGGAATGAGAATGGTGGATAAAAAAATTCAGGAAACTTTCTTTTCATGTAATCGATAAGGATTAGTTACGCGATAAACTATTCAGGTCAAAAATAAGTAATAAGTATAGATTCTTTAAAACTTTTAATACTTACTTTATGTATAGAGCCAAGAACAAAATTTTAGCTTTCATTTTAAAATGATATAAAATAACAACTACTAGAATCCAATCAAGACTAAAGAAATGTCTCGAACTGTAGGTCGAGATGGATATTGCAAATTTACATTTGACATTTTTATCACTGATTTGTTGAATTTGAAAATAAATAAACAAATAAATATTTTTCAAGAAAATATGTGTCATTTATTTATTGATCCAATTTAAACGATATAGATAAATCTATTTTTTTCAATTCCTACTATTAGCTCACACTCTCCCTATATTTATTTATATATTTATATATTTATCTTGTACAAATTTTCAATCGTTAATAAAATACTCATTATTCATCCTATCAGGTTGAAATAAATTTTTTTAAACTTGTACTGGATGACAATTGATGTTAATAAAGTTTTTTCAAATATTAATTCATTAATTAAATTTTAATTAATTAATTTTAGTTTTGCATGGGAAACAAAATGGCCGCCATTGGTTATTGAATTTCAATGAAAGTATTTTCAATAAGGGTTAACGTAGGGGGGGGACCTGTTCTGTCGCCAAATACCGCCAAGTTTGTCGCCAACTTGGCGATATCTGTAATATTTCGCCAAATTCCCATAGAGTTCCATTGTAAACCTACTTGCTTATAGAAAATCAACAAATTGAGATATTTTAATGCAACAAAAGCTCATATTAGCTTAATTATATTAAATTTTTCTTTGATGGCCTAAGTAGGAATTGACTTTAAAAACAAAATTTTTATATTACTTGTTTTTTTAATAGAAAACCAATGGTAGACTCTTTGCGAGTTGCCAAGACATTTCAAAGGTATTTCGTTCGTGCTTTTATTTATTCATCTCTGTTAATTTTGAAAAAGTTATAAAAGATTTCCTGTTAGAAGTAAATTATATCTTTACGTCAGAAAATTGTAAATCGGTATTATTACTTTTTAATGTATAAGCGCTGCGTACTATTTTCTCTGCTCAACGATGCAAAATTTTCTGATACATTTACGAACTCATTTTTATACGTAAAATCATGTAATTAATAATGACAATTGAATTGATTTAGAATGTAATAGCACTTTTGTTTTTTGTAAGTATATTATATCTTCAGTTACAAATTATCGCTGTCTTATGACGACGTTTATCGGGTGGTAGCGTCCAGAATTTCAGTTTGAAACGACATTTTCGGAAAGATTATTTACCAATCTTGCGAAATCGAAATTAATTTTCAATTTCATTATTTTTGGACTTAAATACACTAATTCAAATTAATGCGTTACAGAATAAAAAGAAAAAGAGGAATGTATTATAAAGTGGTTAGACTGAATTTCAGAACAACCTTTAAAAGCATTTTATCCAATTACCGACCATGATTCATAAAGTCTTTTAAATAAGTAGATAAACTTTATGAACATCATTTTCTATTCTAAAATAAGTTATGGTTCATTCCAATAACGCATACCAATTTCATTATGTTAGATGTTGTATGATTTTATTAAAATATAAATAAAATCATTATCCCCCACAGAATATGCAATGTATCTGAATTAGATAGTCACATCAAGAGAAGCTAAAACGCGATTGAAATGAATAACGTAAAAGTGGTTTTATATTGTTCATGCATAACTGTCCATCCTTTCGATAATTTAAAAATCAAATAACCTATTTTCGACAAAAAATTTTCGGTAATGATTGAAATAAAACAAGAATCTGTAATTAAAAATAAAAATCTTTTTTATTCCTTAAATTTTCTGGTTGAAAATATGTTTATTTAATTTGGTAAGAAACAGGGACGTTGGCAGCCATGCATATTGCATCTATATTTTCATTCTTCTACATAAACCTTACATATATTATATGTTCCCAAGTAGATGCATAAATATATTTAGAAAAATGTCGACAAATTCCATTCAAAACTTTAAGGGATAAATCTTTTTTTTAATTTATGCATTCAATGTTTAAATCATCCTTGTGTGTACAGGCGCGGTAGCAATGTTGAGAGCCTTTGTGCAAAAGTCGTTTAGCTCTTTATTGTACCTCCTTACTTCTCCAAAAAATTACTTTATACAAATCATTGGATATAAATGAAATCAGAATTGTTTAAATAATAAATTTGTTGAACAACAACAATTAGCAGTAACATTATCAGCAATAATTTGGAATGATTCGACTCATATGGATCGTAAAAAAGAAAAAAAATTGCCGCTTTCAAAATAAGTATTTGACAACAAAAGTCTCAAATTACAAATAATTGTGAAAGTTCCTGTCGACCTTTAGTTGCCCAACATATTTTCCTAATTCAATATATCCGTACCAATTTCTGATCTATGTGTTTCTTTATAAGAGCTTAACAGATAGGGTGTACATCAATTGCGCCTACGGTGGGAGGAGATCATAAATTGCGCCTACAGCTTCGGCCCCTTCTGTATGAACTGCGCTCGAAGGGGGTGAGATAAGCAATCCATCATTTTATTGAGGGTTGCCTTAAAGAGTTATTTTTCCCAAAAAAGTCTTCTGGATGCAAATTCGGCCATGGTAAATCTTGGCGACAATAATCACAATACTGTATTCATCTAGCATTGCATTATATCTTATGAGATATTCAACGTAATGAATACAAATAAAATATTACTACAGGATACTTACTAATATTTACTACGAAAGAAGGGGATTCTCATTTAAATAGCGCGGTGCAAACTGCCGCCACAAATTTTGTTAGCTCTTTCAAGGTATTTCAAGAAATATCTAATGTTAATTTAAAAAAAAACACACCATTGTTAAGAAAATTTTTATTTTGACTTGTAACATTTGGATAAAAAGTGTTTTTCCTTTTTCAATGACAAAAAATGCTGAAAATACATAAAATTCAAGTTATCATAACTCGGTAAGTTTTATTTGTACAAAAATGAAACTTTTATTGTTTAATTATTAGTACACGAAGAAAGTTTTACTAAATATATAGTATTTAAATCCCGTAAAAAAATTAAATTTCTGTAACTTTTAAAAATAACATTATATATATATATATATGCAGTAGAAACCCGGTTATCCGAAAATCGGCTTAACCGAAAGCCCGTAAAATTCTTCAAAATCCTTTTTAAATGTGGAAAATTTTATTGCCAACACTATTTTGACCGATGTCAAATGACAACTTTTAACATATTTTGATTTATGATTAATATTTGATTTGTAAGTTTTAGATCAAACAATTCCGAATCATTTTTAGTACATTGAAGAGTTGTTTTAATACTTATTATCTTTAAAAATTAAAAGGAAAATAAATAAAAATCAAAACTTTGAAAGGTGTTATTGGATGTGGGTAGAAATAGTGTTTAAAAAGCATGTTCTTTATGAAAATAATAAACAGAGTCAACTTACTTATTTTGTCAATTGCGTAATTTCGGGCACTTTATTAGATAGACACGTACGACACTTCATATTTTTTACAAAATATGTTGAGATTTTCTTTTGTTTTTTAACTTTGCATCGTTTCAATGCTGCTTTATCAAGCCACCTTTTAAACAGGACCGAAACTAGCCTTTTTTTGCACCCGGGGCAAACATGGATTTTGCCCCCCCCCCCTCTCTTCCGGAAAGTATATTTACAAAGAGAATTTTACTAATTTTCGAATAGCCGACTTATTTTTAAATTTAAAATATGTAATCATAATATATGCAATACTGAACTATGCAATCTACAATGACGCGTCCAAGGGGGAGGTCACGGGGATCATGACCCCCCTCTGAACACCAACAAATATATTCTAAGGACCATTTTTTAAATGAAATACTCAGTAGAGTCCCGATTATCCGAGTCCCGCTTAACCAAGTTTCCGCCTTAACCGAGTTATTTTCTTCTGATGGGCTGATGGCTTCCATTATTATGAAACAGCCATTATAAAGGAAGTGTTAGGTGAAGATGAAAGAGCAGCCGTAAAAAGTTAGAACTATGATTTTCTGGTCAGAAGGGAAAATGCCCATATACATTTTTTTTTTTTTTTTTTTTTTTTTTTTAATTATGGCCATTTTTCTTTCCCATTCTGTCCAGAAAATCGGACTTCTAACTTTTTACGACTGCTCTTTCATCTTCACCTAAAACTTCATTTATAATGGTTGTTTCATAATAATGGAAGCCAACAGTCCATCAGAAGAAAATGATCCATTCCAAAGACTAACGAAAAGCACAAACATCCATTATATAAATTGAGCATTTATGTGCTTAAAGGCTTAATCTTCAGAAAAGACAGACAGAGAAACAGTAGTAGCAGTAACATTACAACTTTGCTGCTATTGCTGCATTCTTTTTCTTTCTTTAAAAAAATTTTTCTTTTCTAATAAAGGCTCTCATTATGGAGCCACGAAACAGTTGTATGCTAAAAATTTTGGCTGTTTATACTTTTCTTTATGTTGGTTTTACATATAATGTATTTATTTAACACAATGAGTTCTGTATGCATGTTATTAGTTTATTTTCTTGGAGGAATTTGACGTAGAATCTCCTCCTCCCTTACCTTATTTTGCGCTAATGATGTTTAAAACGGAATATTTTATTTATTTTAATCGAAAATCTATTGAATGATTAAATAATAAAAAAAAAAAGATTAAAAATGTATTCATTTTTGCAAGAACTATAGGTAGTAATATAAAATAAATGTTTATTCTCTGGTGAGAAAATTTTTGGCAAAATATTGGCGTCCGAAATAAATCGCGAGATAACCTGTATAACAGATAATCATAACCCTCATTTCAGCAGCAAGAATATTCTTCCATTTAGAATGTTGTTTTTTTTCCTCAGCATCTTTCTTTCAAAATACTACAGAGAATAATATTAAAGTGAAATTTATTTCTAGCATATTAATTGAATTATGAAATATCTGTAAATATCTGTATATAAATGTTAATAATGTTTAAGGTTCTTGAAGAATCTTAGAATGAAACATCTAAAGGCAGAGTAAATGAGATATTAGTTTAAACCTTACGAAAATATTTGTTTCCATACATAATTGGCCCATGTCAAATATTATATTATTGAACGAAAAATAATATGCTTGGAGAAAAAAATGGCATTATTAGGTAACAAGTTTTATTTCTTCATAAAATTTTCTCTTCTAAAGTAACTAAAAAAATTCTTCAACGTTTAAATTTCTTGTGTAAATATTTGAAATTGATGATGATTTGTAATGTTCTATCATGGTTATATATATGGATTTTTTTATCATCATACTTCTATTTATTTCCCTTTTTTTTTTTTTTTCTTTTCAATTTGTGCCTATTATATTAGCGGAACATACATTTTTATAGTGTCGATTTTTCTGTGATTTAATAGTTATTATTAACAAAAAAAAAAAAAAAAAAAAAAAAAAAATTATACTCATATATAAAATATATGTGTATAAGTTTTTTGCGAGTTTAAGAAAAGCATTATTGATAGCCGAAATTATCGATAAAGCGCCCAATTTAGCGAATCAACGCCAACAGAAAAGAGTCTTTCTAACAAAAAAAAGCTGTCACTTCGTGCCCATAAGTATAAGAGAGGGGGTTGACAATGATATCCGGTCCAACGTGACGCCGAGTGCAGTTCATACAGGGGGAGGCAAAGAAGGGTCGGCATCGGCGCAGTTAGCCGGTCTCCAACAGATAATGTGATAAAGTGTACCAGAATGACATTTATTTATTATTGATAAGACAAAATTGTAGATATCATAAAATTCTACTTACAAAATCGATGCCGTCTATTATAATCTACTAAAAAAAACTTTTCAAAATTTAAAAAAAGTGAAAGTTGTGGCTAAAAAATAGTGTTATATCAAATATGGTACTTATTTAACATTTTTTATTAAAAATTTACCATATGTAAGTCGAGTACCTAAATATGCGTTGATAGAAAGCTTTTCTCCTTTACTAAATGCATCATAACGTGTTTCTGAAAATTAATTTTTTTTTAAATTATGCATGATGGGCTTGGCGGCCATCTTTTCATACTTTACACAAATTTTTAAGCACACAAGTGCGTTGTTAAGATCGGAAGTTCGAAATTGTTGCTAAAGCAAACATTTTATGCTTTTAATTTATGGAAATGAGTGCCTAGAAATTTGTGTCTTAAAATAGAGCTGAAGTAACTTCAGGTTTCATCTTATGATTCTTTTTTTCGGAGGGGTTAATTAATTAAAGCAGTAAAAATCAATTTGTTTTTTCAATATAAAAGACTTTCTTAATTTATCTGTCTGTAGCTAAAACTAGAAGTTCAAAATTCTTAGTAATGCAAACATATTACGAGCTTGTCTGCTTAGAAATTTGTGTAAAATATGGAAAGATGGCCGCCAAGCCCATCATGCATAATTTTAAAAAAATTAATTTTCAGAAACACGTTACGATGTATTTAGTAAAGAAGAAAAGGCTTTCTATCAACTCATACTTAGGTACTCGACTTACATATGGTAAATTTTAAATAAAAAATGTTAAATAAGTACCATAATATAAGCTAGGAAATTCGATATCACACTATTTTTTAGCCACAACTCTCACCTTTTTTCTTTTCTTTCTTTTTTTTTTTTTTTTTACTTTTGAAAAGTCGTTTTTTAGTAGATATCAGTTCTTTTTTTTTTAAAACAGATTATATATAATTACAATAATTCTACTCGCTAAAATTAGTCCTTGTATAGCCTTTATAAGCAGGGAACAAACACCACAGTATACATTTTGTTTACTTATCATTCATTTTTTAGAGTAATTAATAATTTAAAAGTAAGGAAAGTCAATTTCTTCTTTCAAAGTATCAGTCTTTCTCAATTTATATCTCCTTAAAATTTTCTATGAAGGATGAAAATTTAGTAAAAACAGATAGAGTCGAAATAATATATATATATATATATACAGTTAGTCTGTCAGTTAATTGTTTGTTCTAACTTTTTCTTGCTGACGGTTTTGTAAAATAAATTTACCTTTACAAATACCTACGGATAATCCGCGAATGAAGCTCCGCAGACATCTAAAGAATCGAAGATCTATTTCAAGATCTGTAAATCTAGCAATTCTAGACATGATTATGAAACATTTTTGATTAAAAAAATTTAAAGATATAAACTGTACATATAACTTCATCTTCATTTAGATCGTGTTATAGAAAAGAAACAATAAATATGTAATTTTACTCAAATCTGTTTGTCCATACTTAAACTTATTAACTATTTAAACTTAAGTCATTTATAACTATTCATTAATTTTCTATACGAATTAAAGAAGTCGTTGTTTCCATGCAACTGTACCTTTCACTATTTCTTGTTTGTTTGTTTGTTTGTTTGTTTTATTGAACACATATATCAGATCACGTGGGGATCACGGCGGGATTCGAACCCGCCCCCACCTACGCTCTCAATCGATTAGCGGCATGGTGTCTTATCCACTCAGCCACGGTGGGCCACTATTGCTTTCTCTAATAATCAGATACTCAAATTTAACCAGCTGCGCTTAGAATCATGCTCATAACAGAGAACATTTAATGTACGAGTGGTGACATATGTACAAATCGAGTACTCATATTCAAGTTTTTGTACAAAGTACAGTAACTCAGTTTTCAGTAATAGACGTGGAAAATTTCGATTAAGCTAACCAGAAAAGTTAACAAACATTGGCTATTTTATTCAAAATCGTCTTAACCAACCAAAGTTAATGTCCGGGATGCAGATAAAGTTTTCTCTGTTTGTAAAATTAGATCGACTAATCAGTAGTCTCCATCCTTGCAGGCTTTTCGGTGTTTACTGCAAACATCAAAAAGTTCGCAAAAATGCAGTCTTCTGGTTGATCAATCTCATCTCGCTAATAGCGAAAAATCTATCTTGATCCCGACCTATTCAACGCCCTTTAAATATTCGAGAAAGCCTTGACACGCGTCAGGAAAACGTCACACAAAGCAGGCAAAACAAAGAAGAAAATCATTCATTGGCTCGTTCATATCCACGAGCCAATGAATGATTTTGTTTCTTTGCTTTGCCTACTTTTTATGATGTTTTTGTGACGCGCGTCAAGACATTCTCAAATATCTAGGGGGCGTTGGCTTATTTCACCACCATGAAGCTATGAAAGGAGAGGAACACACATGTCAATCTTCCCGTGTGAAAAACTAGATACCAAAAAAAGAGTTCTTTCCCGCTCTTCTGCCCTTTTCTCTCTTGATTTTGACCGATAGCAGCACATTTAGCAGTCTCCAGTGCAAGATGCCGCTACATATGGCGGACGCAGGAGGGAGGGTGTTAGAGTGACCAATGACATTATAGGCCAGTTCATGACGTTTAAAAGTCACACGGAGTTGGATCATCTTTACACGATGATTAGTACAAAGCGGCGCGCCGATTTTTTTGTGTTCATTGCCGTGTACAGATAATCAACTCCGTGTGACGTGATGAGCTGGCCACAGTTCAGGAACAGCTTCAAAAGACGTCATCTATATCTACTCCGAGGCTAACGAAAAAGACAGGCTACCGCAGTGGGTCCGATTCTTCTTTTTTTTACAGACCGCTGGAGTGACGTAATTCTCGAATGCACCAATAAAAGTGTGCGAAAAGAGCATCACGTGACTCCAGCGGTCTTTAAAAAACGAAGAATCGGACCCACCGCGGTAGCCTGTCTTTCTCGTTAGCCTCGCATCTACTCCGAGGCAAACGAAAAAGACAGGCTACTGCGGTTACAGCGTCTAGAATACCTAGTGTGGAAAAATTCTATCCAAACCAGTGCTAAAAAAATTTATCCCTTAAATGTGTGACGATACTGCAAAAAATTCCAAGTTTCGATCGCAGCGACATCTGCGGGATTTTCGTATTATTAGTATTACATTGTATAGATTAGCAGTACCTTGCAGTTGTAGAAAATATCCTGCAGATGTCACTGCGATCTGTATATTGCAGCAGCATCGTTGCACATTTAAGCGATACAATATTTTAGCGCTTTAAGTATTACAGATATAGCTACAGCGCCTAGAAGATGCAGTGTGGTAAACGGCTATTCTTATAATGCTTTAAAAAGTGCTAAAAACTTGTATCCCATAAATCTCCAGCAATGCTCAGCGGCAATATGATGATACGAGCGCCATCTCGTAACTCTTTTCAATATAAACCCTGTGTTTTCAAAAATTATAGAATGTTAAATATCGGAAACTATAAATATAAGATATTTTAGTCTGTTATAAGCTAATTTAGTTAAGGAATGACGTGAAATAGGTTAAAGAGTCTCTTTTAGAATGACTATCGTTTTTAAATCACTACGATGGCGCTACGATCAACATCTTGTTATTCAGCATCGTTGTACATTTATGTGATTCAATTTTTTAGCACTATTTTGTAGCCGTTTTCCACACTGTACCTTTTAGGCGCTGTAGCAAAGGTACAGCGTCTAGAATACCTAGTGTGGAATTATGCTTTCCAAACAGTGCTAAAAAATTTTATCCCTTAAATGTGCGACGATACTGCTAAAATTCCAAGTTTCGATCGCAGCGACATCTGCGGGATTTTCGTATTACTAGTATTACATTGCATAGACTAGCAATACCTTGCAGTTGTAGAAAATATCCTGCAGATGTAACTGCGATCTGTATATTGCAGCAGCATCGTTGCATATTTAAGGGATACAATATTTTAGCGCTTTTTAAGTATTACAGAGATAGCTGATTTCCACACTATGAATTCTATTCGCTATAGCCGCAATCTAGATAGATTTTTCGCTGTTAGCGAAACGAGATTCATCAATCAGAAGCCTGCATTTTTGCGAACTTTTCGCTGTTTGCAAAAATGCAGGCTATTGATTGGTGAATCTCGTTTCGCTAACAGCGAAAAATCTATCTGGATCCCAACCAACATTTCTACAAACCTTGCACTTCATCCATGGTACTAAGAAAATGACTCAAAACTTTTATGACATAGGCTGGGATCCAGAAACAGCAAAAATTCTCAAACATGCTGGCTTCTGATTAGTCAAACTCATTTCTCTAACAGCGAAAAGTCTATCTGGATCTCGGCCATAGTTTTCTTCGATGAAATCAATGCAAAGGATAATATAAAAGAATAGTATAAGACTTCTAAAATGTTTTGGCGGGTTTATCGCTCTTTGGCATAATTTGTAAACTTTAGAATTAATTAACAGTTTTTCGCTAATTAAGAATAGAAAATTTGTATTTTTAAAGCTGAATTTTATAAAAGCACGTAGATTAAGTAAATATCTGTCCAAAAATGCAATCCTTACTTTTTTTCTGTCCATTATTTAAATCTCTACCTCGATTTAAACATAAGGTGTGACGAAGAAAAAAAATCGGTGAATTTCAGTATCTCGACGATATATTAAAAAATCTATATACCTGTTTATAATTAACTTATGATGATGCATTTGGTCTCAAATTGAAGATCTTTTTCATTAGGTCCTTCTGGTTTTGGTTTTATTTTTCTGCGATGATTGGTTCTATTGATATGGGGAATTTTACGCTGGCATGTTTGGTCGATTTAACATGGATAAGTTGTCTTCAGTAGAATAAGCAGTTACGGTGTCTTGCCGTTTTATTCTTGGCTTTTGTTTGTTTGGCGGGGTTAGCATTTTTTTTTTCAGCTTGGTTTGGCAGAACGACCGTCCTGCTTGATAGTGGAAAAAAATAATTAAAAAAATTTCAAAAATTGTATGGCTTATAATCCAAACATTTTGCATTTCTTGTGTCCCTGCAAATGGATTGTAAATGTGTTGCATGCCATTTTCAGTAGTACTCTAAAAAAAGTAATAAACGGAAAATAAAGATGTGCTTCAAACAATTACCAAACGTAGATTGTAATGTATACGAATTCTTTTGTGTATTTCAGTTATTTTCAATAGAAACTATATTATACTAAATCTTTAAAAAATATACAAAATTCATTGTAGTCGAAGCATATCAATGAGAACGCGCGGGAAAGCTTGACAGATAGAGACATAACTGAAATTATATAATTGTTTTAGCAGATTTTAAAGTAAAAACAAATTACAATGAAATTTTTTTATACAATTTACTGTCTTAGATAAAATTTATGATTGAATTTAAGATATTACAAGAAAATGAAGAAATATTAAGAAAAATATAAATTAATTTGTCTAGATATTTTGAAGTGAAATTTAATTTTTTCATACAACTTTAGAAAATAAATTTTAATTTGAATTCCATGGAGTCGCGTAAAATGTTATAGTTATCCAAAATCAGAATTATTGATAACTTGCATTGTAAAGAAAATCGTGAAAATATAACACATATTTCAAACTAATAATATTGAGACAAAAGAAAACAATATATTTGTCTTGATACAGTGGCGTATCCAGTGAGTGGACTGATGGGGCTGCAGCCACCTCCGAAATTTGTTATGCAATAATAGCATTAAAATTTTTAATTACAAAAGTTTAGCGAAATATAAGGAAACCGGCTAAGTTTAAATTCAAAAGGAAGCGGGAAAATATTCCGTTTTATACGTAATTTATGTTATTTTGCAGAGACCACGAAATTTACCATTTAAGTCAAGTTTCCGTTACACACAGACTCTCTTTGTACCGCGTTTTATTGTGTAAAATATGATATGTAGTGACTAAAAAGGCATTATTAATTTTAATTATTTTAAAAAACATTAATTTATCACTTGAAACTCTGTGATTTAAGGTAATGTATTGATTGAGATATCTTGTCAGTATATGAACTGCAAAGCATTGAACCTTTTTTAAAAATTTATTTAAATACTTGGTACGTTATAGATTTCTTACTTAGATCGTTACAGCAGTGTGATGTGTATTTTATTTCGATAGCATTACAAAATATTAAAAAGGTTGTGTAACTTTTTCATCAGAAATAAGATTTATTTACATTTAAAATACAACATAAATCTAATTGAGTGATTCCGAATCCCCAATATACAAAAAGTTTCTTATCAACCACAATTTCCGATTTAAAAAAAAAAAAAAAAAAAAATCTGTCATATTGGGCAGTTTAACGAAATTTTTGGCACGTGGCAGTCTCAGAAAAGTCATCAACAGGGAACTGCAATTCCAAATGTATCCCATTTATAAGAAAATGTAAAACGCTGTTCAATACTCTAAGTATTGTAAATGCCATGCACGTATGCTCCAAAATAAGCCCGCGAATGTGTTGAATGAGGTGTGGGGAGGGAGGCTTATAGTGAGAACGTTTTGACATATTTACATATTCATTTTTTGAAGGAAAGATATAAAATTGGAAAACCTGACCATGGAAGCGATTTGGAATCGAACTGTATTTTCCATTTTTTGATCAATCAATTACCTATTAAGTTAGAAGCGATTTTGATCACGTGACACGGCATTTTGCTCCCCTTACTGACTAGATTTTCTTCTTTCGTTCGGAAGTTCGGTTCAAAATGCCAATTTTGACAGTATTTTTGAAAGATCTATTGCGTTTACAAGAAAACGGAAAAACAGTTCGATGACATAGTTTCTGAAAAACATCACCTTCTAGTTTCATGCGTTTCCGAACAAAAATGAATTAAAACTTATGTCAGAAAGTTGACCACATGGATTTGAGAACAGCCTTAAATAATTTTAAATTTGCTGTTTACGTCGATTTCATTTACTATTTATTGAGATACATTTTAGAATATAATTTTCAAAATTTCGTTTTAAAAAATGCGGTGTAATCATGGAATTATACTTGTTAAGATAGAAACCTGCCTAAAACGACAGTTCCCGGTCTCATGCGATTCCATCTTAGCAGGTTTCATTGTATGATAGATGCTTTACCTGTTATGCTAAAAACCCGTTTAAAACGAAATTTTTCCCTTTTTTTTGCGATTCCACCTTAGAAACATTTTCTATATCTCAGCCATCTCAACAATGATAAGTCTATATACGTCTGTCTTGAAGGGCGGTGGTACATTTTTATGCCTATTCCCAAATGCCAAAATAGCACCAGCATTTTTAAATAAAATTTTTCATTTATAATGTACGGGAAGGAAAGCTTTTACTTATTTTCAAATAAATTTCTTCGTAAATTCTTGTTCTCATTCAATCATTTCAACATTTTAGAAACAGCCGTACTTTGCCCTGAAAGGGTTAAAGAGTAGAGTCTTTTATACGGTTAAAAAATATATTTTGTGTGCTTTTACATACTTAAGAAAATAATTAATTTATTTCATTCTTAAATTTTCCTGTGCTTCTTCTTCCATCCATTCCTCCCCTTTGCTGTTATTTACTAGTTACGAACCTAATAAAATTCTATGTATAGACGTAATTTTCTCGAAAACGACTGAAAATAAATATCATGAAACTACACACTTCTGACGTCTGTCTCTACAAAATTTCGCTTCATATCGTAAAGCCGTATAATAAATGCATGAGAGATATAGGAACTCAATATTTTCGAAAACTTTAGTTACATGAGTTTTTAATATTGTTTTAAATTTTCAAAAGAATAAACTCAAGTTCAAATGAACTAAGATTTCGAATTATGAAAGTTCGCATTAAGGAAGGCCTAATGATGTATAATGTCAAATGTATATATAAAGAATGAACATCTTAAAGTTTAGTTAAAATGCATTTATTTACATTGGTATCATTATGAGTCTATTAATAATGCGTTGAACTTGGCTGTTTTATACCCAGTTACAAAAAAATTATATATATTTTTTTTATCTCTGAGTATTCCATACACTTTAATAAAAGTTGAATGTAAACATAGACTAGAGTTGCAAGCTCTTCAGAATTTCATGAATAGGTCTCAGCAAATGCGAATTTGAACATACAGTGGCACCAAGACAATTGCATCATCTAGGATGGATTTGTCTTAAACGCTAGAGATAGCATAAAATAAATCAGATTATTATTTTTTTGTAAAATTTAAATAAATTAAGTTTTTTGTTTTTTTTTTTTTTTTTGTTTTTTTTTGTTTTTTTTTTTTTTTCAAAATAATACGATATCTCATTTTTCATACATTATATTTTAACAAATAACACGCTTATTTACCATAGAACACAAATCATTCTTTTGCTTCAAAATTTTTTCTTAAGGCTGTTCTTAACTGCTCTGCTCAACAAGCGCAAAACGTTTTGACACGTTTACAAACTCATTTTTGAACGGAAAGGTATAAAATTAGAAAGCCTGGCCATGGAAGCGATTTGGAATGGAACTGTTTTTTTTTTTAAATTTTTTTCATCAATCAATTACCTATTGAGTTATAAGCAATTTTGATCACGTGACAAACCCGTTTTCCGCCCTCTCTTGACTGCTTCTTCTCCGTTCGCGCGGAAACTCTGTTCAAAACGTTCACTTTGACTCTTTTCTGAAAAATCTAGAGCTTTTGCAAAAAAAACGGAAAAACAGCTGGATGACCTAGTTTCTGAACAACAACACCAGCTAATTTCATGGATTTCTGAGCAAAAATAAATTAAAACTTATGTCAGAAAGTCGCCCTTTTGGATTTGGGAACACCTTTAAAGCCAAAATCTAAATCTTTATAGATACATCAATATATCTTAGAATTAAGAAATATAATTGAAGAGTATAAAAAAAAAATAAGAAGCAAAATGTAGTGGTGGTTATGAAAATGAATTAATATTGGTTTATTTCCCATACAGAAATCATACTGACAAAATTTAGATTAATAAATCATAAGGGAAATCCACCATTTATTCCAAATCTATAAAAAACAATTAATTTCTTATCTTGGATAATTTTTGTCATCTTTTAAATGACCAGCACCGTTTCATTTGGACATAATATTGTATAATTTTTCAAGTATTAACGTTTAAGGACTGTATATTCTTTGAACATTTTTAAAATCTCACTGACATATTATTAAATGGTTTTAGAAAGAAAAAATGATCTATTCAAGGAAAAATGCTATTTTTGAAGGAAAATTTGCAAAAATCAATTAATTTTTTTAAACCACACTAAACGAGCTAAAATAAATATTTTTGTTGTGAAAGTCTCGTACGAAACAATTTTTAACCATATCGACGGGAAAATCCAGATTTATTGTAGAAATTCAGTCGGGCCAGGTTCGGGCCGAGATTTTAACGTTTTTCCTGCCGGACAGGATTCGGGCCAAAGTTTTAGATATAAGCTACATTTTTTTTTACAACGTTGAAACGCTCAAACGTATTTGTGGGTTTGAACATTGTAAAAAGAGGAAAATAAAAGCTTATATATTTAAAACTCGCACAAAGTAATTAATTGGCTTACCGAACTTTTAGCTTTTTTTATCAGTCCGTGCCATTAATATTTTTTTGTATTTGTCGGGTTCGGCTGTGGTCGAGTCTTTAACTTTTATACTGGGCCGGGCTTTAAAAAAACTTTTTAAACCGGACTAGGCTTATAACAGTTAAAAGTTCGTCCCGACTTTTAACTTTTATACTGGGCCGGGCTGAACTTTTTTCAATGAGTCGAGACCGGCCCGGGCGCGGTATTTCCGCCCTCTTCAGACCTCTATCCTGACGCCTGTGTTCGCTGCACACATTATAACACTGGATTGGCGCCCCCCCCTGTAAAATAACACAATTTAACGTTTAGATTGGTACATTTTTAACATGCATTGCAAGATATGTTATTACTTTTTTCATTTATTTATTTCAATTTTTAAAAGGAATTGAGCTTATATTGTTATATCCAGTTGTCTTGTTTACACAATTTTAGCAAAGTCCTTTATATTAAATATATTTATTCACAGCTAAATAAGGTTCTAAGGTGAAAAGTTTTGTGAACAGTCCTTTAAGGCTGTCCTGAGAAATGTATTTTTCTCCGCTCAAGAACACGAAACTTTCTGACACTTTATTAAACAAAAGAAACAAACCTTTCTCTCACCCGACAAGTGTAATTCAAAACGTCTGAATAGAAAAACTGTTAGAAAAACCCTAAATTTGTAAAAGATTTAAAAAAAAAAAAAAAAAAAAAAAATCCATAATAAGCATTAATCGCTATATTTCAACCCCACTTCACTCCCTATTGTTCCCCTGCCTATCCCTTCCCCTTCTCTCCCCTCAGATCCTTATCGTAAACTGATCTCAGATACCAATTAGTTGTGTTGTAAATGGCTCCACGCTCTACTACAGATAAACCGATAACCGATCTCAAGGAGCAGAAAAGAGTTCTACTCTATAGCATCAAAATGGGTGCCTCTCAAAGTTTGTTATCAGTATCTTAAAGATTTTCCCTAAGATTCCCCATATTTTCTTCCCTTTCAGTTGCGAAAAGGGTACCTCACCGTTTACACACCTGCAGTTTCAGGTTAATTCTCCATGTTTTTTCTAGATATTTAACAAAACATCTAAAATCGCAAGTGACCGGTCACCTTTGGCCATATAGTGCATGTACAGTCGTGGGAAAAAAAAAGTAAACACCCCCTACTAACTCCCCAACAAATTATTGTAGAAGAAAGTTACTGGTACCGAACGATTGGAAATAAAGTCTACTTTTAAATTATGTCTATAAAATTTGCTTAGGGGGCCATCTACATAGTATAACGAACCATAACTTTGTTTTTTCTCAATAGTAGTACACAATTCTGACAGCATAAACGAACTCTATACCCTTCAACAATTAGTTTAAAAACAAATTGTTATGCAATTCGTACCATAAGTTTCCGAGAAATGAATTATTTTAAAACGACCATTTTTTAAGGGCTGTATCCAAGTTGAAGTTTGGTAATCGATTGTTAACCGAGAGAGCTCCCTTATCAAGGCACCTTAAGCAGTAAATTAAGCCTGTTAGATTACATTATAGCTTAAGAAATTTCAAAATATCTAGTCACTTCTATCACAGACGGCCCCTTAATCCATCATTTTGCCGTTTTTTAAGCATAATTTGAAAACTACTTGGAAGAAAAATGTGAAATTTTGGATTTCCATAAAGCAGGACTTAATAAATCTGAATCCATAAAAAAATGTAGGTTGCAATTCATAATTTTTTTAATATTAATTTCATAATTCATATCATAAAATTATAAAAATTGCAAATTCAACGTATTTGGGTATATTAGTATTATTGCCACACAAAAAAATAAAACATTAGGATCATAATTTCAGAAGTTATAAATAAAAATATGAAAATGTAATTTAACATTAGAAGCACTCCATTTTGAATGTTTATAATTCGAAAACTTATCATTCAAATCACTTGAAATTTGGTGTCTAGGCATAGTTTGAACCAAAGATTTGAAATTTCTCATTAAAATTAGGTATTACTATTGAAAAAAATGAAGTATGGATTCGTTTTAATATGTAGATGGCCCCCTAAGCAAATTTTATATACGTCATTTAAAAGTAGACTTTATTTCCAATCGTTCGGTACCAGTAACTTTCGTCTACGATAATTTGTTGAGGAGTTAGTAGGGGGTGTTTACTTTTTTTTCCCCACGACTGTACACTCTCACAAAGCTCCTGATATTATATCAGATTGTAACAAAAGTTTTCCGCCAAAAAAAGTTCTTGATAAAGTCAGAAAAAAAACATGAAAGCAGTACCTTTAGTGAGGGTAGTAATCACCATCCGAATGTATGATTTTCTTCCAAGGTTTTGGTAGTTTTTCAAAGCTTTCAAAGCCTTGGGGGCCGCGGGTCCAAAAACAGATCAACCTTATTTCGGGCGTCCTGTGCAGAATTAAAGATAGCACCAGCAAGATGTATCTGGTATTAATCTCAAGTGTGAAAAAAGGTAGTAGTCCGAAGAAGTGATGTCGGGGTTATATGGTGGGTGTCGCAAAAGATCCAATTCGAGTCCATACAGAGTCCAGCCGGTGAATGCAGACACATGTGATCTACCATTATCTTGATGAAACATTATCTTCTTGTGCCGGAACTCATTTTGACATTTTACCTTGATAGCAGCGTCAACACGGACTAGCATCTTGCTGTACACCTTACTGTCCATGGTTTTACCCTTTTCCAGATACTCTTTGTGGAAAATACCACGGCAATCCCACCAGATACAAAGCATTATTTTTTTGTTAGTCAAATTGCGCTTTGCGACGTTGCCGACGGGCTCAGCGGGCGTAGAGCAACCCCTTTTTCGGCTTGTGTTGTTGAAATGAATCCACTCTTCGTCACAAGTGACGAAACGGTCCAGAATTTTGTCCTTGCGTTGATATTCGAGCAGATTAGTACAGGCCTGAACACATCTGCACTTATCTGCTTGAGTCAGCTCATGCGGCACCCAGCAATTGAACTTGTACGTCAAGTTTATGCAATGCATAGCGCAGCTAATGGACATGGCACTAACGTCTGCTTAGCTAGCTCTTGAGTGGTTGAATACTGATATTCTTCCACAAGTTCTCGCAGGCGGGCCTCATCAACATCAGTAGGCCGGCCAGAGCGCTCTGCTTCTTGAATGTCACAGTCTTTGTTTTTGATTCAACAAGTGTCTAAAGCTGTACACATGATTCGGTGACATTCTGTCGCTGATTTTTTGCAACAGGACTGGAAGTAAATGCTAGTTCTAATCTGGCAGCGTGATAGTTTCATTTCAGACAAATTGACATTCAGACAAAGAAATTTCAAAATATCTAGTCACTTCTATCACAGACGGCCCCTTAATCCATCATTTTGCCGTTTTTTAAGCATAATTTGAAAACTACTTGGAAGAAAAATGTGAAATTTTGGATTTCCATAAAGCAGGACTTAATAAATCTGAATCCATAAAAAAATGTAGGTTGCAATTCATAATTTTTTTAATATTAATTTCATAATTCATATCATAAAATTATAAAAATTGCAAATTCAACGTATTTGGGTATATTAGTATTATTGCCACACAAAAAAATAAAACATTAGGATCATAATTTCAGAAGTTATAAATAAAAATATGAAAATGTAATTTAACATTAGAAGCACTCCATTTTGAATGTTTATAATTCGAAAACTTATCATTCAAATCACTTGAAATTTGGTGTCTAGGCATAGTTTGAACCAAAGATTTGAAATTTCTCATTAAAATTAGGTATTACTATTGAAAAAAATGAAGTATGGATTCGTTTTAATATGTAGATGGCCCCCTAAGCAAATTTTATATACGTCATTTAAAAGTAGACTTTATTTCCAATCGTTCGGTACCAGTAACTTTCGTCTACGATAATTTGTTGAGGAGTTAGTAGGGGGTGTTTACTTTTTTTTCCCCACGACTGTACACTCTCACAAAGCTCCTGATATTATATCAGATTGTAACAAAAGTTTTCCGCCAAAAAAAGTTCTTGATAAAGTCAGAAAAAAAAACATGAAAGCAGTACCTTTAGTGAGGGTAGTAATCACCATCCGAATGTATGATTTTCTTCCAAGGTTTTGGTAGTTTTTCAAAGCTTTCAAAGCCTTGGGGGCCGCGGGTCCAAAAACAGATCAACCTTATTTCGGGCGTCCTGTGCAGAATTAAAGATAGCACCAGCAAGATGTATCTGGTATTAATCTCAAGTGTGAAAAAAGGTAGTAGTCCGAAGAAGTGATGTCGGTGTTATATGGTGGGTGTCGCAAAAGATCCAATTCGAGTCCATACAGAGTCCAGCCGGTGAATGCAGACACATGTGATCTACCATTATCTTGATGAAACATTATCTTCTTGTGCCGGAACTCATTTTGACATTTTACCTTGATAGCAGCGTCAACACGGACTAGCATCTTGCTGTACACCTTACTGTCCATGGTTTTACCCTTTTCCAGATACTCTTTGTGGAAAATACCACGGCAATCCCACCAGATACAAAGCATTATTTTTTTGTTAGTCAAATTGCGCTTTGCGACGTTGCCGACGGGCTCAGCGGGCGTAGAGCAACCCCTTTTTCGGCTTGTGTTGTTGAAATGAATCCACTCTTCGTCACAAGTGACGAAACGGTCCAGAATTTTGTCCTTGCGTTGATATTCGAGCAGATTAGTACAGGCCTGAACACATCTGCACTTATCTGCTTGAGTCAGCTCATGCGGCACCCAGCAATTGAACTTGTACGTCAAGTTTATGCAATGCATAGCGCAGCTAATGGACATGGCACTAACGTCTGCTTAGCTAGCTCTTGAGTGGTTGAATACTGATATTCTTCCACAAGTTCTCGCAGGCGGGCCTCATCAACATCAGTAGGCCGGCCAGAGCGCTCTGCTTCTTGAATGTCACAGTCTTTGTTTTTGATTCAACAAGTGTCTAAAGCTGTACACATGATTCGGTGACATTCTGTCGCTGATTTTTTGCAACAGGACTGGAAGTAAATGCTAGTTCTAATCTGGCAGCGTGATAGTTTCATTTCAGACACCCTGTATTTAATTATAACGATATTGTTTTACAAATTTCACAACACAGTGTTATAAAGCAAGTCTCTTTCTTTCAAATGCCAAAAGTCGTTTGACAAAATATGAACAAATACAACAACGCGAATTCTTTGAAAAGACGATATTTGCTATGGCGGGAAACTTTCGTTACAACCTAATATTTAATTACAAATGTTTCAGATGGAATAAGCTAATTTTGCTTATTAATATTTGATTGCATATATTTAATAATATCACGAGTGTCATGGCTGGCGAGAGATCATGTGATTGATTTAATTTTGTGTTTGTGGTTAAACTATTTTATTCAAAGCTTTAGGGAAACACCTAATAAATAAATAAATAAATAATAATTAATTGAGAAATTTTTCGAAATATTTAATCAAAACAAAAATTACTTGAAACAAGCGGGTAAGTGTGATCACAGATCGCACAGAGGGTTTTTTAATATTACTTTCAAGACACTTTATCCTTTTGAAAAATCTGTTGGTTCTATATTTCGCAACCAGGGGCGCACTCTATTCTAAACAAACTTCTATCCGAACAAAACTCTGTTTTACATACTATCCGTAGATAAATTAGTCGAGGGGATTGGGCCCAAAGCACAGAGATAAGTAGGTGCCCCTGGCGGTAAAAAAATGGAACTAAAATATGTAAGGTATATGCATAATATGAAAGAATGGTCAAAGAGGTGTCGGCAAAAGTTGTAAAAGTGCACCTCGGGTGAAAAGGGCGGAGGTTAGAAAGATTGCTTAAAATACACAAATTAGAGCCCGGAGGAGTAAATAATATAAGACTTTTTGAAAATTTTATGATTTGTCGTGTAGCATCGTGTCGTTGATTCAGCTATACGTATGCAAAAATTCATGTCTCCAACTTAATTAGGGGCTCTCTTAGAAAGAATTGCTTAAAATACATTGTGGTAGCAGCTAAAAGAGTTAAACATAAGACTTTTTCAAAATTTTATGATTTCTCGCCTGGCCTCAGGTGATCTGCTATAAGTAAGCAAAATTTCAAAACTCCAATTTAATAAGGGGCTCAGTTAGAAAGAATTGCTTAAAATACGTATGTAAGAGCCCAAAGGGTTAAATGTACGACTTTTTGAAAATTTTTTGATTTGTCGTTATGTGAAGTGTTCAGCTATAAGTATGCAAAATTTCACGCCGCCAACCTGATTAGGGGTAGACGGGAGGTGCTGGGTTCGATCCCAATCGCGCCCGTCGGCCTAATCGTTCGGAGTTTTCGTGGTTTTCTTCGAGCCATGGATTTCCATGGCTCGACTTTTTTCAGCAATTGTAAATACGGGTTAGGTTCCCTTAGAAAGACCCCCACGAAGGGCACTTCCCCCTGGGCCTATATCCCTCGTGCAGATAATTGGCCGTCAAAAATCAACCAACCAACCAACCAACCAACCTGATTAGGGGCTCACTTTGAAAGAATTGTTCAAAATACACATGGGCGAGCCCAAAGGTTTAAACGTACGACATTTTCAAAATTTTATGATTTGTCGTTTGATGTGAGGTGTTCAGCTACAAGCATGCAACATTTCGCGCCTCCAACCTAATTAGGGGCTCACTTAGAAAAGATTGTTTAAAATACACATGTGAGACCCCAAAGGGTTAAATTTACAACTTTTTCAAAATTTTATTGTTTTACGTTTGATGTGAGATGTTCAGCTATAAGTATGCAAAATTTCACTCCTCCAACCTAATTAGAGGCTCGCGTAGAAAGAATTGTTTAAAATACACATGTGGGAGCCCAAAGGGTTAAATTTAGAACTTTTCAAAATTTTATTGTTTTTCGTTTGATGTAAGGTGTTCAGCTATAAGTATGCAAAATTTCACGCTTCCAACCTAATTAGGGCTCACTTAGAAAGAATTGTTTAAATTACACATGTGGGAGTTGAAAGGGTTAAATGTACGACTTTTTCAAAATTTTATAGTTTGTCGTTTGATGTGAGGAGTTCAGCTATAAGCATGCAAAATTTCACGCCTCCAACCTAATTAGGGGCTCACTTAGAAAGGATTGTTTAAAATACACATGTTAGACCCCAAAGGGTTAAATTTACAACTTTTTCAAAATTTTATGATTTATCGTATGATGTGTGGTATTCAGCTATAAGTATGCAAAATTTCAAGTCTCCGACAAGTATATTTTCTGAGAATGGGCTCTGTGAAGGACAGACAGACGGACGGACGGACAGACAGACAGACAGAGGAGCGAGACGAATAGGGTTTCGTCAGGTGAACGAAACCCTAAATAGTGGTATGAAGTAAACTTTCTGATGATGAATGAGTTATACTTATCTCATATCGCTGTTCAAAAAGTCCACGCAAATTATTAGATTTCCTAATTTAAGTAACTTCGTGGTTAAAAAAGCGCGTGTCTCCATTTTAATCGACGCATTTGTTAGCAATAAAACCGATTAATTAAATAATAATTAATATTTCAGCTTGTAATTAAGATAGGACTTAGATATGGGTATCAATGAAATCAGCGAGAAATTTGACATCGGGATGCCAAAAAATTTAATCAAAAAATTTAATATTTAAAAAGTTAAAATTTCGTATTAAAATATGATATTATGGAAAACCGCAGCGTCGTCATGTCTACCTGCTTTTCCGCCGAATTAAAATCTTTTTATTTCCTTGTCTTTCCAATTAAAGAAATTAAATTTTTATCGATCGATTTTTAGTGGATATTTTAACTTATACACATCGCAGAAATGTGAACTTTATACCAAATGAAAGTAGATTTTTTTCTGCGTCTGTCTATTCCATTTACAAATTTCTCGGACCAATATTTTCTGATATGCAATTTCGCTTTAAAATCTCCACTTCATTTTTCGGCTTAATTTCCTCCGTGGTAACCGTGCATTCGGCTGATTTTACTGGCAACCCTTAGGAGAAACACGGATGATTTCGAGAAATCCCGGTTGAACCTGCTTTAAAAAGGTGGATTGGTTAATTTTAGAAGTTAATTAGCCCGTAATTCCGTTAATTACCAACTTTTTAAAATTTTTATGATTTGTTGTTTGATGTGAGGTGTTCAGCTATAAGTACCCAAAATTTCAAGTCTCTAACATGTATAGTTTCTGAGAACGGGCTCTGTGACGGACAGACAGGCAGAGGAGCGAGACGAATAGGGTTTCGTGAGATGAACGAAAAACTAAAAACTAAAACTTTACACTGATGTTTAAAAATGTTATAGCTTTGATATGAAAAGTATTATATCAGTTGTATGAACGGAAGGAAAATCTCATTAACATTTAAATATTTTTTTAAATGTTACATTATGTAATTACATATTTTTTTGTTGTAGGATTAAATTCATTTTGAATGTTGATCATGATTTAGACATGAATCTGATTATCCATTAATAACCATTTTTAATTACTCATTTAATTGCAGCAATCACATGAAAGCACACATTCATTGAACACTCATTGTTATGTTGGTAGGCACTGGAAAGTTTTTCTGTAGGTGTAAATTATTTTGCAGTGAAGACTGCCGAAAAATTTTACAATTAGCCTTTCAGCAAAAATTCAGTCATCACTGATACTGAACGCATCTGATAATGCCTTCAGTTAGCAAAAATAGGATTAAAATCTATCTGGACTTAGCTAGAAACTCATGGAAAACTTCCCAGAATGATAGGATGCAAGAATAGGGTAACTCGATTATTATTCAGATATTTCGGAAGAAATTTTGGACATTTGTGTTCACTGCTATAAGTGGAGATTAAGGTTATCAACTTATGTATTTTCTTACTAAGTCATCATGACATTCACTCAACTTGGAACTGGAAGTCGAAGGGGACATAGACCCTTTAAATTTTAGGTTAAAACGAAAATACAGTAGAGCGACGAATATCCAAACGCCAATTAACCGAACTTCCAATCATCCAAACCGCCTACTTCTGTCAAAATTTCTTTTTTTCCGAACATCCAATTATCCAAACACCCTGTTTCTCTCATTCCCCCCCCCCCCCCCCCTCTCAAATTTAGCATGCGAAATCGAATCCCCGATTAGTGTATCGATGAGTGCAACTAAAAAGAAATTGAAGAAAATGAAAACGAATGCTCGGAAAATGACCCAGGTCCATACTTTTCGAGCAATTTTTGAGCCAACTCTGGATTTCTTCCAACTTTTCGCGAAATGTTGCCTCGACACCGAGTGTGATAGCAAACAGCAATATCCCCAACTTTTTATCCGCATCTCAAAAAAGTCTGTCCTAGCCGCAACTTTTCCTCCCACCTTTCAACATTTCAGCGAATCAGAGATAAGCGATTGATACGAAAATGCGATAAATATTGACGGCTGGTACTAGTAGTACTGGTTTTCCCGGGTTTTCCTCCAACTTTAGCAAAGACAATTGTAACCTTTTTCTCCCTTTCAACTGGAAAAAGTTAGGGTTAAAATCGGCTGTAATAGTCCAAGAGCTGTTAAGCCTTTTAGGGAAGGTATTTGCACAGACTTCTAATATAAGTAGACTCCCAATTCCATTGTTCTTTCGGGAAAGTTTTGACTCCAACATTTTTTGCTTTCATCGCCAAAAGGGTGCCGTATTTTGGCAGTAATCCCTTTATTGGCAAAGCAAAAGTGCGGTCAACCCAAGACAAACGCTGACAGACGATGTTTCGGCGGGAATCTGGAGAGAGATTCCGAGGAGAAAAACCGGTTTGGCGCGCTAAATCTGCCTTCCATCACGTGATGGAGGGCAGAGATGTAGGAGACAAGAAAAGGTTGCCGATTTGGAGTCTACTTATATTAGAAGTCTGTGGGTATTTGAGGCACCCTGAAAATTTGTGCAACACTTCTTTTGTAATGGCTGATTACAAAATCGAATGTCTGGCTGAAGGATCGTGGCCCAAAAAGTGTGCCAGACGCGTGTCAAGTGCCATTTTTTTTTTTTTTTTTGACTACCCAAAAAAGGTATTTGAGGCACGCTGAGATTGAGACAGAATAACTTAGAAAAAAATATTTTGAAAACGACAGACACTTTAGTCGGCCCAAAAACTGTGCCAGACGCGTGTCAAGTGCCATTTTTTGACTACCCAAAAAAAGTATTTGAGGCACGCTGAGATTGAGACAGAATAATATTTATGCTTAGAAAAAAATATTTTGAAAATGACAGACACTTTAGTCGGCACAAAAACTGTGCCAGACACGTGTCAAGTGCCATTTTTTGTCTGGCACAGTTTTTAGGCCACGATCCTTCAGCCAGACATTCGATTTTGTATTCAGGCATTACAAAAGAAGTGTTGCACAAATTTTCAGGGTGCCTCAAATACCTACTCAAAAATGTTCAACAGCTCTCCTACTATAAAGTTGGTTGCTCGAAAAGTCGGTGAATCTGATAGCGGCTTACGAAGCCTTTGACTGTTTGGAAACAGATATGAAATGCCTGGAACGGTAGAAGAACGCTGATCTTATTCAACTAATGTATTTAAGAACAATTCGATTTTTTTTTTTTTTTTTTGCAAGCATCAATCGAAAGCTTTTTTGCTTGAGTTATAATCTCTAGAGTTCAGAAGACGATAAGAAAAAGAAAATTTTAAATGATAAAAAAATAAACAAAAAAAATTAAAAAAAAAAAAAAAAAAAAAAAAAAAAAAAAAGCCAAAAAAATTAAAAAAAACAAACAATTTTTAAACACACCAGCATAAACCGGTTCTGGTCTGGATAAAGTGTGGAGCTTTCAGTATAGTCAGGATCAGGAAAATCCCTTAAATTGTCTGTCCATTTATCCGAACTTTTGCTTATCCGAACTAGGGTCGGTCCCCACTTGTTCGAATAACCGGCGCTCTACTATATATTAATTAAATAGTTTCGGGTAAAGATAGAAACAAGTAATATAAAAATTTTGTTTTTAAAGTCAATTCCTACTTAGGCTATCAAAGAAAAATTTAATATAATCAAGCTAATATTAGTTTTTGTTGCATTAAAATATCTCAATTTGTTGATTTTCTATAAGCAAGTAGGTTTACAATGGAACTCTATGGGAATTTGGCGAAATATTACAGATATCGCCAAGTTGGCGTCACTTTTGGCGACTCATTTTGGCCGCCAAATTTGGCGATATATCGCCAAGTTGGCGACAAACTTGGCTGTATTTGGCGAAAGAACAGGGTCCCCCCTATGGTAACCCCTTATTGAAAATACTTTCATGGATCTTCAACAACCAATGGCCGCCATTTTGTTTCCCATGCAAAACTAAAATTAATTAAAATTATTTAATTAATTAATATTTGAAAAAACTGTATTAACATCCATTGTCATCCAGTACAAGTTTAAAAAAATTTATTTCAACTTGATAGCATGAATAATGAGTATTTTATTAACGATTGAAAATTTGAACAATATATAAATATATAAATAAATATAGGGAGAGTGTGAGCTAATAGTAGGAATTGAATAAAAGGTTTTTGAAATAGCAAAGAAAATTGAACGGAATTTAAAAAAAAAATATGGAAAAGCATCTTAGCAAATTTTTCTTCTTATTTATTTGTAGAAAGAAAGCAATATTTTTAATATAAATGTTTGTGTATTCATGTGCGGATATTTTAGTGTATAGTTCGTGTGCTATTTTATATATATTTCGCATTAATAGCAGAAGAATTCTCTTTTATTCATTGGCAGAAAAGGGAACACAATGTGAGACTGTGTTTTAGAACAATTTTTTACAAGAATTTTATAACAATGCGTGATATATCATCAACCGTTTTTTTTTTGGTGGGGGGGGGGGGGTTCCTTAGTTAAAAAGTAAAAACTGTACCATTATAAGATCACTCCTGTGTCTGTCTGTCCGTCTGTCACAGCCATTTTACTCGTAAACTAAGCACATGGAAAGTTCAAATTGGGGATGAATTATGTATGGGGATGAAATTGTAATGAAGAACTACTGTAATGAAGAAATTGTAATGAAACTACGAAACGTGGAACGCTTAAATTTAGGGAAGTAATACAGATTATTGAATCATATATTTACAGATTATTAAACATTCACAAATATATTTATGAAAATTGCAGAGGGGCTCATTGTGTTACTTCAAAAAAAAAAAAAAAAAAAAAAAAAATATTTTCTTTGTATATCACGTGGGGTATCGTGTGAAAGCTTTCGTAACGCTGAACTCAAAAATACATTTCTTTTAATTTTAGGTATTCTATTTTCAGAGATATCGTCGGAAATATAGTGCAAAACTATGTCCCCCCCTCCCTCTTTCCGAATCTAGTGAAACTAAAATTATGAAAAAAATTAGAGGTGGTAGAGGTTAATTTAAATCTTGCCGGAAAACAATAGCGATTATCCTAGGTCACCTAGTTTTTAAGAAAAGCGCATTTTTCTGTTACCCACAAATTTCGATTTGCGGGCATTCAGCAAAGGTGTTGATGAGAGCCGGAGGTACCTACCGTAGCAGAAGTATAAAAGCATTGTTGATAATGATTTTAAAAAAAATGTCTATCATTAGCCGAGATATTAACCCTTAAAGACTCGGACGATTTGAACATACATAATGGCAGAGGCGGCTATAGGTGACAGAGATATTATATGTACCATCGGCTTTTAAAGCCTAGATGACAACTTTTAACAATAGATTTGTGTAATGCAATACAAAGTAGCAGTATAAAAGCAATAAACGTCAAATTGTTAAAGTCAGACTAATTTAATTAGAATTAATCACATAAATACTATAGGATTCGCGACTAGTTTGCTTGAGTGGATCTCTCAATACGCCTCTCGTGTCCTTAAAATTTAATTAAAAATCTATTTAGAATAACGCGGCACGGACCAAGTCGGCGTTGCAACTTCGCGACCTCCTTTTGAAGCGCGCTTAGCACAACTTTGAACAATGGTTTTGTTTTAGCTACACTGTAAAAAGAAAACATTATTACTGCTCTGAATTTAGTTTTATGAACTAACAAATTAAGTTTAAATATGCACAATTTTATTGTCAATTCCGTGCATTAGTTCTTGAGATACTACTGCCGTGAAAATGGTGTAAATCTTGAAAAATGTAGCGTAGCAACGCCGCTTGATGGGGGATTTGAGCTAAAATCTAATAAGCAACAACTTATGTGAATGTCTAACTGATTCTAAAATTTGATGAAAATCTGTGCATTACTTTTTGATATAGAGCTATTGCGGAAATCATAAAAAAATCTACATAGGAGTGCCACCTGTTGCGTGATTTACACCAAAAAACTAAACAGCACTCATTTATATCAGGGACTCACTGAATCTGAAGTTGGATGAAAATACGGCATTAGGTCTTGAGATAGAGATATTGCGATAATCGTGAATAATGCAGTGTAGCAGCGCCACCTGTTGGACGATTTACGCCAAAAAAGTAATCAGCACCTATTTGTATCAAGGACTCATTGAATCTGAAAATCCGCGCATTGGGTCTGGAGATTACAGAATTTATGAAAAATGCAACACAGCAAGCGCCACCTGTTGGGTGATTAACACCAAAAAGTAATCCGCACCCAGTTATATCAGGGACTAACTGAATCTTAACTTTTATTAAATTTCGCTGATTAGTTCTTGAGAGAGAGTGCCCACAAAATTTATGTCACATGCAGAGTGACAGACAGACTCACAGACAGACATTTTGTAAAAACAGGTTTTTTGGGATTCCTGACTCCTAAATCGTGTCAATCCGTCAAAAAACGGAATTCGAAAAATTTCACGAATTCAACACTTTCTTCTTGTAAAGATAGAAATGTGATCCAAGTGATATTTGTATGTCTAAGGCCCAACAGAATATGAAATTTGAGGAAATTCCGTGCATTCGTTCTTAAGATACGAGTAACATTAAAATTTTGTCAGAATTCTATGTCAAAAATTCGAAAACACTATTTGGTTCCATAGCTTCTTAATAGGAAAATTTGCCAGTGTTATGCATTTGCGAATACAAATTAATTCAGGAATGTGTCAGAAAGTAACTAGATTGATAATATAAATAAAATACAAATTTAACAGGCATGTAGTTGAACTACACTCACAAGGAGAGGGCCAACCTTGTTAATCACAGATTTTGATTATTTAAATATATGTTGTAGGGTAGAGACCCCTTTGTATTAGGTTCAACGGATTTTATCCAACGCTCCTTAGTTCTTGAGAAACCGGGGGGTCTAATAATAGTACATAACTTAAACACTGCAACCGCAATGATAGGTTGGGCGTAGCTCAGTTGGCACGGCGTTCCCTGGCTGATCTGCGGGCCCGGGTTCGGTACACGAACGCGCTACATTTGTTTTTCTCATTTTTTGTTTTATAAATATACTTGCAATAATAATCTAATAATTTCAGTTACAAATTTCAATATCATACATTAATTATAATGTTAACAAACTTAAATTGATCATTTTTTATTTTCAAACTATTATTTCTCATCCTTTAAAGAGGTTTAAAAAGAAATTGAATCTATTATTAAGTAATAAAAATTCCAAAATCGTGACAAAATCTGTTGTGGCTCCATCTAGTTATGATAAAATAAAAAAATATTCAAATAAAATAAAAATAAAAGCAGAAAGAAGATAAAGGTGAAAGCAAAAGTTTAATATGCAAAAAATCGGTTATAATTTAATTCTGATGCTAATTTTTAATATAATTATGCTTGTTACTTTAAAAACAGAATAATAGTATTATCGCATTGACTTGACTTCCTTTGTTAAAGCAATGCGTAGATGATGTTTCTTTAAAATCACGAATTGACACAATTGCTCAATATCATTGCATCGATAAAGAAAATATGAAATACATTTTAAAAGTGATTTTTAAAAAATTAACAGTTTTATGATGTTTTATACAACTATTTAGTTTAAAATAAAAAATTAAATAGGTTAAAATTATAATTGATATACAATATTATAAATTTTAATTGACAATGAGATTATTAATTATACTTACAAGTATATTTATAAAACAAAAAATGAGAAAAACAAATGTAGCGCATTCAGGTATCGAACCCGGGCCCGCAGATCAGCCGGTAAACGCCATACCAACTGAGCTACGACCAACCTATCATTGCGGTTGCAATGTAAGTATTTAAGTTGCGTACTATTATTAGAACCCCCGGTTTCTCAAGAACTAAGGAGCGTTGGATAAAATCCGTTGAATCTAACACTAAGGGTCTCTAACCTACAACATATATTAAAATAATCAAAATCTGTGATTAACAAGGTTGGCCCCCTCCTTGTGAGATGATCAGAATAAAAAAGGCTGCCGTAACTAGCAAAATCTTTGGTTAGTGGTTCCTGGCATGCTTTTGATAAATTTCAAAACTTTATTCGATTGCATAATTAATGTTTTTCAGATAAAAATGCCTTTCGGTATGGACAATCTAAAAAATATATTACATGCAAAAAATTTATTAGTTTTCAAAAAAAAAAAAAAAATCATCTATACTCTGTCACTATTAGAACTCGAGTACGACTCCCTAGTATTATCAAATTCGATATAGTATTTCTATATTCGCGTTGTCGAATAGACAAAATAGAAAAAAAGGAGAGATCAAACTAATGGTATTCGCGCCAAGACTGTAACCTCCTCCAATTCCAACCCACCTCTCCTATGGATGATTCTGTTCCGAATTTTCCGAAAATTTAAGGCATTCATTTCCGAAAATTGAAAAAAATCGGTCACCAATCCGAAAATACGGACATAAAAAATATCACGAATTTCGTCAAATGGTCGCAAAAAAAAAATAAATTTTGTCTCTCGTTTATAGAAAATACGCCAATTTCGTCAAAGGATCGCTTGTAAAGCGCAAATTGTGTCAAAGAATCGAGGAAAAATTGCAAATTTCGTCCTTCGGTTCCTTCTAGATCTTCAATTTCTCTTTTTAATCTTGCTTAAAAATCTTATCTTAAAAATATACGAGTTACCACCAGAAGAACGGGCACAGATATTTGAAAAAATAAACAGTATTAGAATATATGAAAAGCTAAAACATGAAAAGAAACTTGAAAAGAAAATGAAGTATTGGGAAATGAAGATTAATAATAGGCATAATAGAACCCAAATGACAACAAGCATACCATACATAAATATATCGGCATACAAACCGACCTAAGAAGAAGAGGCTTGCCTAAAGAAAGGCCCTAAATTTAATGTCGAGAGAAAAATAAATCTAAAAGAAGCCATCCCCAAAATCGAAAGAGTTTTGGAATATATTCCTGAAGAGGAAGCGAAGAAATTACGAAACTTAGCTCAGAACGAGATTGAAAAGCAGGGGAAAAGGAGGAGGAAAAATGGTAACGACCTTAGAATAATAAAACAACTTAAAGAAAACCAAAACTTAACTTTCTTGCATACTGATAAAACAGGAAAAATAGCAATAATGAATAAAAATGAATATGTTAATATGATGGAGAGCACAATAGATGAACTAGGGACCGAAATAGTAAAAAAAGACCCCCTAAATAAACTAACGAAAAAGTCAGAAGAATTGATTAAAAGGGGTAAATGGCCAAATGGAACTAAACCAATAAAGCAGAATTTTACTCCTAATACACCAATTATATTTGGAAAATTGAAAGACCACAAGAATCCATACAAAATGAGACCGATCGTTAACAAAAAGCTAAGCCCAACCTATGACATAGAAAAATATATGCGGAAACAGTATGAAGAAATGCTCCCCCCTTCCGATATATCAGTTAATTCAACACGAAAACTCATACAGATATTAAGAGAATACGAACCGCAACCAGACGATTATATGATAAGCTTAGACGTAAAAAACCTATACCCGTCGATTAACCTTAACGAAATGACAGAAGAAATAAACAAGACTATACAGAAACACTACACAGACACAGAAATTATAAATACAATGGAAAGTGCAACAAATCTGATCCTAAACGAAAGTTATTTTAAATTTAACAATAAGATATATAAACAGCTGAGGGGTGTACCGATGGGATCCCCCATTTCAAATGTGGTTTCAGAATGGAAAATGTGAGTAATGGAAAAAAGAATAATACAGGATCATAAAAATGAAATACGCCTTTGGGTAAGGTATGTAGATGATATATTTATCATAACAAACAGAACAGTAAACTTAAAAAACCTCTTAAACGAAATAAATAAATACGATAGCAATATACAATTTACAATAGAAGAAGAAAAGAACCGATCCCTACCATACCTTGACGTAAAAATAATATACGAAAATGACCAGATAAAAACAACAATCTATAGAAAACCTACTGCAAACCTAGCGATAATGTCAAGCAAAACAAATACACCAATAAACTATAAACTTGCAGCCCTAAATACCTACATCTATAGAGCACTGTATATATGTTCAACAGAAAAGTTATTAAAAGAAGAACTAAGGATTATAGAGAACATAGGACGTAACGCTGGCCATCCAAGAAAAACAATAGACAAGCTAATCAGAAAAGCGAAAGAAAAAATTAACTGGATCCAACCAGGACAAAATAAAAAGGATTATACACCCGCCCTACCATACATGAACGGAATAGCACTAAAAATAAAACGCGAAATTAGTAAACTCGGAAAGATAGTCCCAATCACACCCAACCCTTCCCTATTTAAAACGATACGAAATGAAGCAGAAAGATATGACGAATTACAGACGGCAGGAGTATATAAAATTAAAGCCTCAAATACAGAAAATAAGGAAATTACATACATCGGGATGACAAAGCGAAAAATAAGCGAAAGGTATAAGGAGCATATCCGCGACATAAAATATAATAATCAAGCAACAGCCTTCTCAAGAACAAATTTAAAAAACCCCATAATACCTCAATCAATAAAAATAGAAAAAATAGCTGCATATGATAATCCCCACAACACCCCAATGAGAGAGGCTATCGAGATTAACCTCGAAAGAAAAAATGTATGCAACGATATGGCGCATGCAAATGTTGACTCCCGTTGGCTAAAAATGCTGGAAAGAAGGGGAAAGTGAAAAGGGAGAAGGGGGAAAAAATGGAAAGAGAGAGATGATAAAAGGTCGAAAATGAAACTGCGAGCCGCCAAGTGAAACTGAAGAAGTCCAAGGAATGGACGAAAACGTTTTTTCAGAGAAGTGCCAAAGAGTATGGACAATGCAATATATATTTATAAATAGCATAGTTTTAACGATATACCGGAATTGATGTCCTTTTTAAGTAAAAAATGTGGTTTGTTTTTTCTAAGAAAAGTAAAGAAATGTAAATTATAATTTTCGATTTTAATATGTACAAAACGAAAGATAAAGGATTTTTTAAAATGAAAATTAAGTGTCATGAATCTTTATATATTAATGTAAAACAAATGTGGTAAAAGTGTCTATACTGGTGGCTACTATAATGCCTGAAATATAGGTATAAGAAAATTTAAGTATAATATGGGCATTAAGTGAGACAGAAATTACTGTCGAAAAACACTGGCTAAATACTTAACATTCATTTCTTGAAGAATTTCTGGAAGACAAGTGTTGGCTCACATTGTCATCTGTCCCTAGTTTTATAGCTGTCACCATCCTAATCTCTCGTTGCCTTTTCACAATTATTATACTACATCTGTTGGAATGAAATTAGCCAATATTGGCTTTGGTGACATTACATTGGCTAAATAATTCTTGCTAATTTTGGCGCAATATTGGAGTTTGATCGAAAATGTTTTCGAACTAAAGTCAATTTTGTACACCCAGTAACTGTTTGCTTTACTTTGGCTAAATATTTCTTGCCATATCTGGGGGCACGGCAGTGCCCCTGCCAAGTCGAGAAAGCACAGCCGTAAGCATCTTTTTCTGGAAGCAACTCAGGGTACTTTTGGCAGTCCCTTTCTTACAGGGTACTTTTGACATATCCCTTCGCTGGAATTTCCCAGGAACTTGAAACTTTGTTTTTTTAAAAGTACTCGTCAAATGGAAGCAAATGGTAAAATTTCCGCGTTTCCATCTTTTCTAGTTTAGAAAATATATGAACTCAAAGTTTCGCTTTTTCGACACTGACTGACTCACCGATCATCAAAAATCTGAGGTACATCCTGTAGCCCTAGAAACTTGAAATTTGGTAAGAAGGTAGTATTTGGCATATAAAGAAAGGAAAAATTAAAAAATTTGGAAAATTCGAAAAAAAAAATCGAAAATCTTTTATTTTCCGTAATCGGAACTGTTGCCAATACTGTTGCTCACTGATTATCAACATGATAAAACGCAGTTTGTCAACTAAACCATCGGTTTTTCAACTATACTAAATTGAGCACGAAATAGCTGGGTCCTAAATACAGTAAAATTCGTTTTAATTGACTAGAACAAATAAAGGTACTACTTGATTATCCCGTCGACCGAAAAACTATCGCCAAACTATAAGATTAAACGCTAATAATGGATGATCGTAAATGTCGCATTCACTTGACATTAAACACCATACAAGTGTTTGTTACGTCATCAAATGATTTTTAATTCGACTTTTTACTTGCAGTTTCATTAAGGTTTTATTAATTTATTTGTTTTTTCGTTATTTAAAATAAAAATACGGCAATTTGTATAATTTGGCGAATTGTTTGGCGAAATTGATCGACGGGATAATCAAATAGGGCACAGATGTCATATTCGCCCCATATTGGCGCGATTTTTTTCTGACGCCAATGTCATACACGCAATGTATACTTAACCGGCGCCAAAGTGTCGTTATTTTGCTTGATATGGTAACCCGGATGTTGTTGTTTATGCTGTTGATGTTTTCGCCAAATCAGCGTCTGAAAACAAACGGGTACTTTTCGGTTAGCCGGGCGCCAGTGTTATATATACACATTTATATACATACATATATGCATATATACATATATATTTACATATATATATATATGTGTGTATATATACAATATGTGTATATATATGTATATTTACATATATGTATATATATAAATATGTATATATATCACTGGCGCCCGGCTAACCGAAAAGTCCCAAAAAACGCGCCAATATGGGGCGAATATGACATCTGTGCCTCAAATAGTACCCAAATAAAATTAATTTATTTTACCAAATGTTAATTTAGTGAATTTAAATATTTTATAAACATTCTGCAAATATGCTAACATTTCTTGATAGATAGCAGCTCTTATACTTTTGCTATATTTAGCATCACTACCATATTATTTTAAACATCGCTATAGTTTGATGCAATGTCAATAGACCATGGCGCAAAATTAGCAAAAGTTTTAAAAGCAAGAGAATTTTGCTGTCAAACTTACCTCATATTTACAAAATAGCCCACATTTGTTGCCAAACTATTGACGTAGACGTAGACAACAACTGAATAATAAATTCAATGTTTATAAAACATGGAGAGTGGCACTCAGGATATGACTAACATAATCGCATACGTAAAAAAAAGTTTATTTTTTTTTAATGGCAATACAAACTCCCCTGCGATGTATAATTTTTTTAAATATGTTTTTTAAGTACTCAAATTATCGATTTGGAATTCAAAATCAAAATTCTACATTCCCCTCTCTCCAGAAAAAATGACATATTGAAAAGAAGTCAATTATTTTTATATTTAAAACTTAAACATTATCACTTTTGCACCACTATGACGTCATTTTCTCTGACTTTTCACTTTCAACCGTGCTAAGACTACGAGTGGTAGATATGAATATTCAGTTAACTTTGGTTGGACTTCCAAGGGAGGCCATTTTTCATCTGTAACCGAAATCTGCAATAAACGATGCCTTTAACATTAATTAAATATGATGGGGAAATGAAACTGTCCGCATTAACCGAAGATTCGTCTTAAGAGGAGACGCATTAACAAAAATTTCGCTACATTCTCCGCAATTTATTGATGTTTTGCGGATAGTATCTATCACATTTCTACATTTACTGAAACAAAATAAATATTTAAAACTAAACTGCCGAGCTATGCTCGGTCTACTGTGTACTAAAATCATTTAAATAATAAAATTATTACGATTTACTTTAAATTCGAAAGTATGAAGGATTGAAACTTTTGTGTAAAATTCTTTCACCTACTTGTTTCTAAAAATAACTTGATTGTAAGTGTTACATATCGAAAAGAGGAATAACTGAATTTCAAATTTTGGCGACACAGTTTTTTATTGTGTAAAATTTGAATTCTAGATGTCAGTGTGCATCTGCAAAATTGCTGAAAAGACTCGGTAACGAAGGGAAAAGCGAAATTGTACGATATTCCAACGAAAGACATTGTTGATCGAAGAAGTTTGAAAGGAAAAAACTGAAATGTCATATTTTGATCACAGCGAAGAAAGTCCTCATCGAGTAGTTCCTACATCTGGAGATCGTTCGTATCTGTTTCATCTATATTTTCTTTTCTGTGCTATGTAACATAGCCTAGTCGTATGATATCAGATGTGCTCTGGTTGAGTATGTGGTTGCGCACTGGGATTAGCTGGGATTAGTTTCTTAGGAGGCCACTTTGACGTTCTACTACCTCTTCTTAACAGCTAGCAATAATCTATTATTTTACCAAATGAATACCTATCACAGAGAGAAATCAACTAGAGAAAAAAAATTAGAAGACCTATTGAGGTCAAAAGGGGAAGGCCTAATCATTCCGAGAAATCACGTTCTCAACAGCTCCAAGAAGCTAGAGCTCTCTATCGTCAAAACCATTTTCGAAAACAAAAACACACATTAAAACGTTACAACGATTCACACTCTGAAATGGGAAGACGTAGCTCGCTAAGAAGTCGCGCGCTGTTCTGTTGCCCACCCTGGTATGAATATTGGAGCTTACTGACGAAAAAGGTCTAGAGGTAAGCTGCAGTTTAAAATAAACACTTTAGTAAACATTACGAGAGCTATAACTAAAAAAATTGTGAAATAGACTGGAAGCAGACAAAGTTATAAAATGGACTCTGCATAGTAGAATTAACTTTAAAGGACTTTAATTGAACAGCTGATAAATTGAAACAAAAACTAATATAGTTACTAGAAAATTTGAATGAATGGATTTCAAACAGTAGCACACATGCCAATTCGCTTTTCTAGGAAAAGCGGAACATCGAAGCAATCAGGAGCCATAAAGTCTATGAAGTTAAAGATAGTGTAATTGAAATCGACGCTACTGGAAAAGCTTTCTTTGGCTTTCTCCTTACAAAAAGAAGTGAAATCCCATCAAAAACATCTCATGAAAAAAAAGCCAAGTCTCCTGACTCTTTTTGACCGTAAAAAGTTCTGAGATCATGTGTAGAGCCAAGCTTAGCTCTCTTATTAACTCTGATATTTTAATTCACAAATTACTTCTAGTCTCTACACCTTTAGTAAATGATTATTTTGTGACTTGGCAATGACGCAGCACGAGAATGTAAAGGCTGTTGTTTACATTTTAATATTAACGTTTATTTATAAAGTTTTGCATAAAATAGTTTCTATAAGAGCACTGAACATATATGTATTTGTAGCATGGAAATAATTTTACATTACATTGTAAGCCCGGATGCGAAAACTCTCTACTGGTCAAACTTGATGCCCGGAGTTTTGGGTGATTTTCTTCCTATGTAACGTGAATACGAGCCAGACTCCTCTTTTACAAAGACCCCCAATCGGTGCATCCCTCCTTCAGGCTTCTTCTATCACTCGTGTTCATATTCAGCCTTAATCAAATAATCTAATCCCAATTCAAAACATAAGTAAAGTGTTTACGTAATAACTTTCCTGTGCTGCGTAATTGCCAAGTCACAGAATAATCATTTACTAAAGGTGTAGAGACTAGGAGTAATTTGTGAATCAAAATAACAGAGTTAATAAGAGAGCTAAGCTTGGCTCTACACATGATCTCAGAACTTTTTACGGTCAAAGAGTCAGGAGACTTGGCTTTTTTTTACATGAGATGTTTTTTATGGGATTGGTCTTTCCATTGACTAAACATCTCTTGATAATATTGGTTGGTTGGTTGTGTTTATGACGACCGATTATCAACACGAGGGATATAGGCCCTAAGGGGGGGGGGAGCGCCCTTCGTGGGGGTCTTTCTAAGGGAACCTAACCCGTATTAACGCTTAGAAATCCAAGGTTTGAAGAAAACCACGAAAACTCCGAACGATTAGGCCGACGGGCGCGATTGGGTTCGAACCCAGCACTTCCCGTCTACCAGCTTCGAGAGCAGAACCTCTCGGCCACTGGTGAGGTCCCTTGATAATATTGGCGCAATATTGGAATTTGATTGGAAATGCTACCTAATTAAAGTCGATATTTGAAAAGCCAATAGTTGTTCTGATGACTTTACATCGGCTAAATATTTCTTGCCAATATTTGTCTGCAAATAAGCATACTCTACATTTACATATTAAAAAAATCCTCTAATGAGAAAATTACTCCGAGAAAATTTAATTTCTTAATTCTAGAAACTTTCGAGTGCATTTCAGAATTAAAGGGTAAAAGCAGAACACAATTTCATTCAAAATGCGATAAAAAAATGCTCGAAACACCAAATTAGTTTTGTAAGTGTTATTCTTTTCAAAACACTTAAAATGAAATCATTCCAAACGAAAGAAATGCAATTTCCTGGAGTATTTTCGTATGGATTTCTTTTTTTTTTTTCAAGTAATTTTTAAACGATTAGTACAATAAACTAGTATATTGTGGCCATCACAAAACTTTCTTCTCTATAAATCACATCCATTAAATCATTTAAATAGTACAGGAAATTACATCCATTCAGCACCTATTTATATCAAAGTATATCTGAATTTGAAATTGGATGAATTAGTTCTTGAGTTAGAGCTATAGCGGAAATTCTGAAAAATGTAGCATAGCAGCGCCACCTGTTGAGCGATTTGCACCCAAACATAAACAGCACTCATTCATATCAAGGTATACCTGAATCTGAAGTTTGTTGAAAATCCAAGCATTACTTCTTGAGATAGAGCTATTGCGGAAATAAAAAATAAAACAGCCTAGCAGCGCCACCTGTTGAGCGATTTACACCAAAATCCATAAAATGTCAATTCATGTCAAGGACTAACTGATTCTGAAGTTTGATGAAAATTCGTGCATTAGGTCTTGAGATACACCTATAGTGGAAATTCTGAAAAAAAGCATAACAACGCCACCTGTTGATTGGTTTACACCAAAATGTATGAAATGTCAATTCATGTGAAGGGCTCACTGATTCTGAAGTTTGATAAAAATTCGTGCATTAGTTTTTGAGATACAGCTATAGTGGAAATTCTGAAAAACGCAGCCTAGCAGAGTCACCTGTCGAGCGATTTGCACCAAAACATAAACAGCACCAACTCATATCAAGGACTCACTGAATCTGAAGTTTTATAATAATCCGTGTATTGGTTCTGGAGGTTGAGCTATTGCGAATATCGTAAAAAATGCAGCATAGCAGCGCCACCTGTTGAGCGATTTACACCAAAAACCTAATCAGCAACCATTTATATCAGAAACTAACTTAATATACATTTTTATTAAATTCCGTGCATTCGTTCTTGAGAGAGAGCGCCCACACATTTGTGTCACATACAGACAGACAATTTGTAAAAACATGTTTTTCGGAATCTCTGACCCCTAAAACGCGTCAATCCGTCGAAAACCGAAAGTCGAAAATTTTCAGGAATCCAATACTTTCTCCTTGTAAAGATAGAAGAAAGAAAAAAGACGTGAAGCAAAAATATTTTTTTACTTTCTTCTATCTTTACAAGAAGAAAGTGTGGGATTCGTGAAAATTTTCGACTTTCGGTTTTCGACGGATGGACACGTTTTAGGGGTCAGAGATTCCGAAAAACATGTTTTTACAAAATGTCTGTCTGTGAGTCTGTCTGTATGTAACAAAAATTTTGTGGGCGCTCTATTTCAAGAACTAATGCGCGGAATTTAATAAAAATTTATATTCAGTGAGTCCCTGATATAAATGAGTGCTGATTAGTTTTTGGTGTCAATCGCTCAATAGGTGGCGCTGCTATGCAGCCTTTTTCACGATTTCCACAATAGCTCAATCTCCAGAACGAATGCACGGATTTTCATTAAACTTCAGATTCAGTTAGCCCTTGACATGAATCGACGTTTTATGGATTTTGGTGTAAATTGCTCAACAGGTGGCGCTGCTATGCCGCATTCTTCAGAATTATCACCATAGCTCTATCTGAATAACTAATGCACGAATTTTCATTAAACTTCAGATCCAGGTATACCTTGATGTCAAGTAGTGCTGTTTATGTTTTGGTGTACTTCGCTCTGCTATGCTACATTTTTCCGTATTTCCGCTATCGCTCTATCTTAATAACTAACGCACGAATTTTTATCCAACATCAAATTCAGATATACTTTGATACGAATGGGTGCTCAATTGATGTCATTTCTTGTAGTATTTAAATGATTTAATGGACGTGATTTATAGAGAAGAAAGTTTTGTGATGGCCACAACATACTAGTTTAATTTAATTTTAAGTTTTTGTGAGTGTGTGTGAAAATTTAGAAATATTTGTCTGTTTGTTTGAATGAAAAACTCCAACAAAGTGATCTAATTTTTTTTATAAAAAAGTATTTTTTGTAAATGATGTCTAATTTTAAATTCTGGAGCATAAAAGTTTAGAAACTATTTAATTAAAACAAATGTGGCCAAGGGCAAGGATTCTACAGCACCGCTCGTTTATTTAAGCAAAACTAGGAAAACATTTTGTTTTATTGAAATTGCCCAGTTCTTCTTTACCAAACGTTTTCTGAAGATAAGAGAAAGGTCTTCGGAATCATGAACAACTATGGATCACTCGTTAGAGTGGAAACAAAGGAGAGAAATTACAAGATCTGCGAAATGTAATTCGAGAGCAAATAAAAAGACTAAAATGAGAATAATAAATGGTAAACAGTTTTCTTTATGCTGTTTATACGTTGCTAAACTCAATTGCGCACCTTGGTAAAGAATGATTTATCTTCACCATTGCTTATTGACAACAAAAGAATTTTTTTTGCGTTTCCGAATCAGTAAAGAAAATATAAAATTACTTAACGATGGCGGACAGCACATTATTCAGGTATGAAAGAGTTCCTCCTAAAGGAGGTATTCCACCTTTTTAAATACAAATTTGGACATTCTCTGGATTGATGCAAAATTGCAAAGAAAATATATGAAGCATATAAAGACGGGGGAGGGGTGGCTGGAAATTTTAATAATCAGACATTTTGTCTGCTAAAATCCTTGAAGTTTGTTCCTGAATTGCTGTGCAATAGATCCAAATAATGAAGTAAACGAAGTTCTTTAAAGGGAAAGGAAGTTTCCATAAGGTTCTTTCTGGAATAGAATATTTTGTTCTTATCATACAACACTTTCAGGTAATTACAGTGATACATTTTAGGAGATGTAGAGGTATAACTTTGATATGAATGGGTGCTAAATTGATGTAATTTCTTGTACTATTTAAATGATTTAATTAACGTGTTTTATATAGAAGAAAGTTTTGTGATGGCCACAACATACTAGTTTTGGAATGGTGTTCAACTCCGCCATCGCATTCTACATGTCTCATCTCTACTCTCAAAACGGGATCCTTTTTAATGGCACCTTCAATTTCGGAAGCAATCAGAAGTAGCAAGCTGCCATGTCTGAAGAGTATGGAATTTGGCGAACGACTGGAATTCCACATTTTGCCAAGAAAGTCTGAATCAGGTGCGATCAATGAGCTGGAGATTTGATGAATCTTGCGAATTGTTTCGCTTTCAGGATCACCAAGCTTTGACAAAATTGGCTGCAGTACCTTTTTTCAGCCCGTTCAGTCATCTTGAGAGAAATCAAAATCCGACGCACACGCATGACAGCACCTCACTCGGCGGAAGCAGGCAACGACTGGCTCACTCGAATTCGTGAAAAAAACTGAAGCATGCGCATTAAGGGGATTTTTGCGCACTTGAAAACACCCGCCTCGTAATGTTAATCCTATGGGCAGGTTAATTTCGAATTTCTCGTTTCAATTCGAATATTTTTAAACAATTTTTTTGCATAGGATAGCTGAGCTCAATCTTTAATAGGACTCTTTTTTACTTTTCCGATTTTGGTTGCAGATTTTTTTTTTTTTTAAAGGTACTTGCAGTTTCGAAACCGGTTTGGAAACTGAAAGTACCTTTTTAAAAAAAAATATGCAACCAAAATCGAAAAAGTAAAAAAAGAGTCCTATTAAAGATCGACCTCATCTAGCTTATGCAAAAAAAAAAAAATCGCTTAAAAATATTCAAACTGAAACGAGAAATACGAAAATAACCTACCCATAGGATTAACATTACGGAGCGGGTGTTTTCAAGTGCGCGAAGAATCCCCTTAAGCTGTCTCTTTCCAATGTGCACACCTTCGAATCGCTATTGCGCGCGGAAAAAATAAAAGTCTGATACTGTAAGAGCAATATATTTGTACATTTCCTAATCTTATAAAGTGCTAAAAAAATATTTTAAATAAAAGATTTGACTGGAGTTATAAATATTGCACAGAATCCTTATAAATTTAAAGAATTAATTTTAATGTGCAAAATCTTTCTAAATTTATTAAATGATTGTGTAAATCTTCTAATGTAGTTTCAAAAATTCAAGAAAATGCTTTAGAAGAAGAAATTTTAAGGAATTCAAAATTTAGATATAAAGGGTTATTTAAGCTCATTAAAAGCTTAATATTAATTCATTTACGAATATCCCAAATCAATTTAGAAATATAAAAAGATGGTTTAAAACATGTTTCTTATTTCCTATGCGCTATCTTAAAAAAAAAGACATGAAATATTATAAAATGTTTTCATCAATTTTCAATATTTTTTTAAAAATAAATCTTACGTTTTCTACAATCATTCATTTTCAGTAAGTTTTTCCTAATCGAGCCCACGCCAGATTAACGCTGCAAATGAAAATCAATGACAAATGCATAGTTAGTACATAGTTTAACCCTTTATGTACTGAATTATGAATTCATCAACATTTTATCTTCTAAAGCATTTTTCGTGAATTGTTTAAACAACATTAGAAGATTGACATAATTATTTAATAAATTTTAGAAGGATTGAAAGATTTAGAAGCATTCATTAAATTTGAATTTAAAGGGGTTTTGTGCAATATTTATAACCCCACTCAAATCTTTCATTTCAAATATTTTTCTCCCTGTATATGAATTACAGCATTTATACACACCATATACTGTGCATAAATATACTGAAACATGTAACTGAATTCTTTTGTGTATCCCTGTAAGGGAAAAATACCTATTCTTTGCACCGCATAGTCTACAGAATACATATCATTTAAATTTCAAATTAATATTTTCAATATTTTGTGTTTTTCACTTAGTTGAACAATTTTAGGGCAAATCGAAAAGTAAATGCTAATCATAGCAACCTAATGCAACAGACCATCAAAAAATTTACAAATCTATCCAATTTTTATATGTTATGATACATATATTTTTTTATGTTAATTACGAAATACATAAAATATTAAAAAAATATTATAAAAATATATAATATGTAACATTTGAAAAAAATTAAGAGAAGTCGATTATAGGAGATCCAAGTATGCGAATCCAGAATTACAACTCATTCCATTAGGTATACTTAAAAGAAACTACATAAATTGCAGTTTCGTTTATAACTATAAAAATAAATTTAACATTGACTTTGTGTTTGGTATTCTAGGTAAAATTTTTTAATTGATCCAAATCTAATATCAATGTTTGATATTCATATTAAAAATTTTAAATTTTGTATACTTGTGTTATTTTTTTATTACTTTTGCATTATTGTGCCATTTAAATTGTGGATGCAGCCCCCCCAAATATGTGCATTTAAAAATAATCAATTTTTCTGAAACTAATCTTTCGAATTTCATGAAATTTGTATTTAGACTAATTAAGGGGTGTAGAATTTATTTATGGTGTCAAAATTATCTTGCTATTGAAATGAAAACAAAGATTGAGTTTGTTTTGATATGTAGATGCCCTTCCGCATCCCCCCAAATTTCATATACTTATTTAACAGTAGACTTTATTTCCAATAGTTTGATATCAACAACTTTCTTCTAAGACAATTTGTTGCAGATTTAGTATGGGCTGTTTACTTCCCCCCCCCCCCCCCCCGCGAATGTACATTTATTATAAAGATTAATCCAGTATTTGAAAAATAGCAAAGTAATTCCGAATATAGAGGTTTTTTTTTTTATTTGTATGAAATTCATTGCATTATCTCTCTTAAGACTGTTCTGAACTGCTCTGCCCAACAAGCGCAAAACGTGTTGACACATTTACAAATTCCTTTTTTAACGGAAATATATAAAATTGGAAAGTCTGACCATGGAAGCGATTTGGAATCAAACTGTTTTTTCCATTTTTTGATCAATCAATTACCTATTGAGTTATAAGCAATTTTGATCAAGTGACACGGCATTTTTCTCCCTTTACTGACTGGATTTTCTTCTTTCGTTCGGAAGTTTAGTTCAAAATGCCAACTTTGATAGCATTTTCTGCAAGACCTATTGTGTTTACAAGAAAACGGAAAAAAACATTTCGGTGACATAGTTTCTGAATAACAACACTTTCATGCGTTTCCGAACAAAAATGAATTAAAACTTATGTCAGAAAGTTTGACCCTTTGGATTTGAGAACAGCCTTAATGGAAATAATCTCGTTAATTTCCTTTTATTCTATAAAAACTATCATAAGTTAATTTAACAAAGTTAATGAAACTTCATTTACCCTTATAAACTCTTTGTCTTTATAGTAAGTTTCTGCCTTAACTTTTCTTTTTCTGATTAAAACATAACTTATGATATATTTTTTTAAAATTAAAACCTTCTAACGATTACAGAACCCCCCCCCCCCCCCCCCCTGATATGCCTACATGTAACTTTCAGATTTAAATAATTTGACATTTAATTTAAATAAATTTAAAATAAACAATAATGGGAAGAATAATATTGTTAAATAAAGTCAAAATCATAATTTAAGTGAGATAAAAAAATTTTTAAATAAGTTTTTTTTTTTTTTTAGGCATGTCTTCTGAAAATGTGATGATTCCTTGAATTTAATATATATATATATATATATATTTATGGAGATTTTACATTTTAAGAAAATACTTGAAACCTTGTAGCACTTTCGTGAAATTTTATTTTTTAATGACATAATTGTTATTTAATGACAGGTAAAATGATACTATAACACTATACCAGTTACATATACTATACCAGTTATATACCGTTATACGATACCAGTTACACTATTTTACAAAACTGTTGGGAATCAATCAATCTGAATAAAAGACACAGCCCATGAATATCACGGGAACGGGGATTAAGGGGTTAAAGAAGACCGGATACATATTTTGGGGGGGAAATTTTACCGTACTAGGGGGCTCAGCCCTCTGCGAACTATGCTCACCAACACCCTTTCAGACTTCGCAGCTTTTAAAAACATGGTAATGTCCCCTATTTTACAAATATTAGTAGGTTATGGAAAATTGAATGATATTATTACGAATGGCGACTGTCTTCTGCAATCGGGTTACCACGCTGAACAGTGTATTTTTCTTTTACCATAGCTTCATCCATCACGACAGCTGGGGGCTATTTTTGGGATTGATAATTAAGATCAATTACACATTTTAAAATCAGCTTGCACAAAAGGGTAAGGTTGAAAATTCTGCTGCCTCTAGCACTTTTATAAGGATGCTATAGAGTATAGACAATGCTCATCCTTTGAATTCGAGATTAAAAAAACACTCTCTTCTTAGGAATAACATACGGTATTGAAAACATTGTATTTTAAAATTTTACGCTTATATTTTATCTTTTGATTTAGTTTCAGATATTTTCAGGAACAGGTATATCTTATGCATAAAATCTTTTTTTTTTTTCTATTTTATTGAACCATCATGCATATTTTCATGTTATTTTTTAAAATTTAAATTGTTTATTAAGTACTTTTTCACTATAGGGGCCTTGGCGAAATAGAGAAAATGGCCTTGGTGAGAGAAGGAAATTTGGCAACATATTTTTCTGTCAACTTATTTACTCCTTCACAAGCAATTTATTTTATATAAAAATCAATAATGTATCAATATACATAAAATGTTTATTCAGGGTGATTCCGAATTCATCGTACAAACTTTGAGGGTTGGTACACGACACTGTAACAATCATTTATTGTATAGGAATGTATGGGCGCAAGTGTCGCGTTGAGGCGCAAACACCAGGGTGTCCAGTTCAGCCCTTTTTTTATTTCAAAATTTCGCATTCCTACCAGAAAATTTCTATAATATTATTTTGTTTATTTAAAACAGACATTTTGTGATTGTAAAAATTAAAATTCTTCTTTGAAAATTTCCAGTATTAGAAATTTTTGCATCAACTCTGACAAACATTTCATGTATTTGCCACAGTTATCAGTTTGGCTTTTCTTTTTATGCAAAAATTTCGATTTCACACCGGAAATTCTCAAAGAAGAATTTTTACTTTATATAATTACGAAATTTGAGTCTTAAATAAACAAAATAATGTTACAGGAATTTTCTGGTATGAATGTGAAGAAAAAAAAGAGGGGGGGGGGGGGCAAACTACCTATCCTGGTGTTTTCGCGTTAACGCGTCATTTGCGCCCATACATTCCTATACAATAAATGATTTTACAGTGTTCTGTACCTACCCTTAAAGTTTGTATAGTATATATTTAGTAATTAACTAATTATAATTAAGATAACTCTGAATAACGAGGTCGCTGGTAGACATTTAAACATTTAATATGTACTTCACAAACAAACAACACTTACATACGTAGGTCACATGACAACTCAAAAGTAAACTTAAGAGAATTCTCTGGAAAAGAATTGTGGGAAGTAAAGAAAGTTTTGATGCTGCCATCTAGAGTTAATAAACTGAAATACAAACATGACAGTTTGTACCATGAATTCATGATCGCCCTATAGATATAAATAAATTCATATATAAACAAGCATAAAAGTTCATTAGGTTTTTTTAATAGCTGTTTATATCATTTAGAAAAAAATTTCACTTTCTGAGCCCGAATTATAACAAGCTTTTTAAAAAAGACCAAGGCCCCCATAATGGAAAAGTACTGTTTATTTTTATTAATAAGTATATACAAGTTTACAATATGCATACATTTAACGTCTGAATTTGAAATTTTTAAAAGACAAAATAAATAAATAAGACAGACTTGATTACAGTTAAAAAAAAAAAATATAAAAAGTTAAAAATACTGAAAACGTATGAAGTACAATCACTAAACGTTTCGCCAAGCAACTCGCAATGCCTCAAAGGCATATACACGACTTTTCTGATATGTATTTATCGAATAAGAATTCGTACAAAATAAATAGAAAATATTTTGGCATAAATTTAGATGTTTCTAGGTTGTATCAAGTGATGAAATATACAAATAAATCTGCTAGCAGCATTTTTTTTTTTTACATTAAGTGATTCCCAAAGTGACGTCACATGTCTTTAAGAAAATTGTTTTAAATGAAGACTTAAAATATGGCGTAATTGTCGCCATTAAATGCATTTCACATGTACACTATTATAATTTTTTTTTCTCTTTTAAAATTCACGTTTAAAAAATATTATTAAATTTAAAAATGCTTTGGAATATCATTATTTGAGCTTTTTAAATATGACCAAATTTTAATCATGACAAGTTTTTCAAGCGTAATAATTTAACTATTTTAAGCATTTTACATATGACCGCAAAATAATTAAAATATTTTCACATTTTCTTATTTTTTCATGATTCACGTGTAAATACAACTTTTTGACGCAATTTTCCCTATTTCCCATTTGTAACACGTGGTCATTTAATTATTATTTTCATTTCTATTTTTAATAGTCGCATGTTAATTTTTATTTGAGATAAATGTATAATTATTTGTGCTGTTTTGTCAATTTGCATCAGTATAAATCAAGTCGATAAGTGTGATCACAGATCGCACAGAGGGTTTCGTTTAATATTCCTCTCAAAACACTTTCTTTCAAAACGCCCAGTACATTTATCGCCATGGAACCACGTCTAAATTATGGTAAACCTAAACTATCTTAAAAGTTTCAAAAAGATCACCTTGTTATATTGCCTAATTTTGTTCGCGCCCCTCCCCACCCCCGATATGTGATGCGCCATTCTTTTTTATAATTTTTTTTATCATGTTTTATAAACTATTTTAAAGTTTAAAACAGATCGTCTTGTTAGGTTTCCAAATTTTAACAAAATCGCATTCTGTTAGTTCCACATTCCATCACCAGGGAGCGCACTGTATTCTTCACAAAACTGTATCTGAACGAAACTCCGTTAAACAACCTATCAGTAGATATAATTACTCGAGGGGTGGCGGTCTTAAGCAAGAATTTGATGATACTTACCGAAATTACTAATCGAAAATAGTGAAAACTAAACTTTTGACATTTTTATATTAAATAAGTAGCATTTATCTCAGGACTCCGTCAATAAATCGTCATAAAATGGTAAAAAAACGTTAATTTAAAAAAGAAAATTGCGTCCTTCCCCCCCCCCCCCCTCCCCACGAAATTTCTCGAGCCATTCTTTTAAAAACTTTTTTTATGTGTTATAAATTATCTTAAAGTTTGAATAGATCACCTTGTTGGATTTCCTAATTTTGACAAAATCGCGTTCTGTTAGTTCCACATTCCACCACCAGCGAGCGCGCACTATTCTTAACAAAACTATATCTGAACGAAACTCCGTTAAACAACCTATCAGTAGATATAATTACTCGAGGGGTGGCGGTGGTCTTAAGCAAGAATCTGAGATACTTACTGAAATTACTATTCGAAAATAGTGATAACTAAACTTTTGACATTTTTATATTAAACTAGCAAACCCCGCGGCTTTGCTCGCGTAATGTTTGAAATATGCCAAGTGATATTTATATGTCTAATTTTTATTAAAAGGTACTAACTAAATTTTTATTTTATTAAAAGGTAATATTTTATTTTATTAATTTTTTTTTCTATTAAAAGGTACTTATTACTTTTAAGAATAATTCAAAAATTACTATTTAAAACACAGTTTGATTAAACATCATTATTACACTGCATTAAGCAGAAATGAGACTTAAATTAATAAAATGTAATAAAACTAAATAAATGATAATTTAGAAAATATTTTGAAACTTTTATGCTCAATTAATACGTTCATTTCAGTATTCATTTGAAGTTTTGAATTTTTTAGAAACCATCTTCTTACATCTTAAAATTAACCATCATGTCAAATTCAAAGTCCTACCACCTCTCTCAACATAAAGGGCTATGTTGAAACAGGAACTGTCACCATTAATTTGCCAACATTAATTTTAAAATCGGTTTGTTATTTCCTAATATTCCACAGAAACGTAATTTAAAACCCTTTTTTAGAACGTTTGTTGATCCCGTGAACCCCAAGTCGTAGAATCACCGGCATAAAATATAGCCTGTGTAAAATCAGAGACTGTTACCATTGATTCGCGACTATTACTTTTATAATCGGTTTATATTTCCTGAAATTGCATAGAATCGTAATTTAGAACTTTTTTAGAATGCTTTTCGCACCTCCCCTTCGCTTCACCCCTTTTTAATTCGAATTTATTTTCGACGTTCCTTCGAGGGCATTTATATTTTATAAGTAACTACCATGTCATATTTAAAGTTTCTAGCCTTTTCAGTATCACAGAAATCGCAATTTAGAAAGTTTTTAGCTCCTTCAACCCTCTGGTGGTAGTGGAACAGACATAAAATATAGCTTATGTTTGAGCAGGTTCTATCACCAAAATTTGTCATCATTATTTTTTTAATTGGTTTGGTAATTTATAAGTTTGCTTAAAAATTGTAATTTATAACGCTTTTCATTCACTTCATTTTTTTTAATTTGGAATTTTCTTTCGACTGTTCTTAGGAAGCAGTTGCATCTTGTAAGTAATTACCATGCTATACTTCAAAGTGTTAGACCCCTCAGTTGTGCAAAAAACGCAAATTAGAATATGTTTTGCTTTTGCAACCCTCAGATGGTAGTGACAGCAACATAAAATATAACCTATGTTATAGCAGGGACTGTCACCATTGATTTGCAACCATTACTTTTGAAATAGCTTTGGTATTTCCTTAGATTGAGTAGAAATCGCAATTTAGAACGTTTTTAGGACGCTTTTCGCGCATTTTCACACCTTTTTAAATTTCCATTTTTTTTTTTAAACTGTTCTTAAAGGTTATTTATATCTAATAAATATGCACCTTGCCTAATTTTAAGTTGCTAGCCCCTACCGATCACAAAAATAGAAATTTAGAACGATTTTTTGCTCCTGCAACGTCTTGGTGATAGTGATACCGACACAAAATAGCGTCTATGTTAGAGCAGAGGCTGTCAGCATCAAATTCCTACCATTACGTTTGAAATCAGATTCATTCTTCCTGAGATATTGCCGACAAATCGGCATTTAGAACGTTTTTAGAACGCTTTTCGCGCATTTTGCTCTTCATCTCCTCTGGGGTAGTGGAAACAGATATAAAATATAGCTTATCTTGGAGCAAGATCTGTCACCATCATTTTTACACCATTATATTTGAAATCGGTTCAGTACTTCCTGAGATTGCATAAATCAAAATTTAGAATTTTTTACAACGCTTTTTGCGCATTTTGACCCCATTTTAAATTTCGATTTTTTTAGAAAATGTCCTTAGAGATCATTGATATCTTATAACTAATCACCATTCCAAATTTCACGATTCTAGGCCCTTCCGTAACGCAAAAGCTGCAATTTAGAACGTTTTTCTCCTGCACCTCCTTTGGGGTAGTGGCACCGACATAAAACATCGCCTATGTTGGAGAAAGGGATGTCACCATCATTTTGACGCCATTATTTTTTTTAGATCGGTTTGGAATTTCCTGCGATTATGTAGAAACCACCATAAGAACGTTTTTTAGAACGCTTTTCGCGCATTTTCACCCCTTTTAAATTTTGAATTGTTTAAAAACTGTTCTTAGAAATCCTTTATATCTAATAAGTAGCTAATATTTCAAATTTCATATTTCTAGGCCTTTCGGTAACGCAAAAATCGCATTTGTAGAATGTTTTTTTCTCCTGCACCCCCTTTCGGGTACTGGCACTGACATAAAACATAGCCTATGTTGGAGCAAGGGTTGTCACCGTCATTTTGACACTCATACTTTTTAAATCGGTTTGGTATTTCCTGAGATTGTGTAGAAACTACCATTTAGAACGTTTTTTGGAACGCTTTTTGTGCATTTTCACCCCTTTTAAATTTCGAATTGTTTAAGAACTGTTCTTAGACATCATTTATATCTTATAAGTAACTAATATTCAAAATTTTATATTTCTAGGACCTTCAGTAACGCTAAAATTGAATTTTTAGAACGTTTTTTGCTCCTACACCCCCTTTGGGGTAGTGGCGCCGACATAAGATATAGCCTATGTTCTAAGTTGGACTAACACCATCATTTTGATACCATTACTTTTGGAATTGGTTCGGTAGTTCCAGAGCTTACCTCCTACAAATAAACAATTTTTTCCTCTTTATAATAGGAGTATAGATATAGATAAGTAGCATTTATCTCAGGACTCCGTCATTTAACCGTCATAAAATAGTAAAAAATGTTAAGTTAAAAAAAATAGCGTCCCCCCCCCCCCCCCACCTCTTCACGAAATTTCTCGCGCCATTCTTTTAAAAACTTTTTATTATGTGTTAGAAACTATCTTAAAGTTTCAACATATCGTCTTGTTGGATTTCCTAATTTATATAAAATCGCGGTCTGTTAGTTCCACATTCCACCACCAGGGAGGGCAGTCTATTCTTAACAAAAGTGTACCTGAATGAAACTCGTCTGTGCAACTTATCCGTAGATACATTTGTAGAGGGGGTGGTGGTCTTAAACACCAATTTCAAATATTGGCTGAAATTACTATTCTAAAGTAGTAGTATCAACACTTATGACATTTTTTATATTAAATAAGTAATATTTATCTCATCCCACCCTCAAAAAACCCGCACGCAAAACGGTAGAGAATGCTACAGTTTAAAAATGTCTTAAGCAAGAATTTAAGATATTTTCTGAAATTACTATTCGAAAATAGTGGTATCAACACTTATGAAATTTTTATATTGAATAAGTCACATTTATGCTGTATTTTTAAAAATGTGACACCGTTCTGAACAATGCTACTATAAAAAAATCACGTGACTGCCTTTTAAAATGAGCATTTAATGGAAATAAACCAATTAGTGAAATAATAATAGCTCGTAATCCTTTGATGAAATTCGCGTTTTTTCAACTGCCACTTGCCGAACACCGTATTTTTTCCGCGATCATTCAGCGAAATTCGCGTTTTTTCGCGATCATTTGACGAAATGTGCCTTTTTTTTTCAGCGATCCGTAGAATAAATTCGCGTTTTTTCAATAATAGCCCTTTGACGAAATTCACAATTTTTCCGAGATAGTTTTAGAAATTCGCGTTTTTCCGCTCTCATTAAACGAAATTCACGTTTTTTCCGCGATCATATGACAAAATTGCATTTTTTTTCGCGATCCTTAGAATATATTCGAATTTTTTCAATGACCTCTCTAAGAAATTCGCATTTTTTTCTGCTATCCTTTGAAGAAATTCGTATATATATTTTTTCATTTATTTGACGAAATTGGCATTATTTATTCGATCATTTGACGAAATTTGCGTTATTTCCGCGATCCTTTGACGAAATTTGCATTTTTTCAATGGCTCTTTGACGAAATACGTATTTTTTCTCGATAATTTTATAAAATTCGCGTTTTTTCCGCTATCCTTTGGCGAAATTAGCGATTTTTTATGTGAAGACCGGCCTAAGTTAATTTTTATTACGACCATTCGCAATATTTTTCAGTGATTTTTTTTCAGAATTTTCGGATTGATGACCGATTCTTTAAAATTTTCGGAACTGAATGCGTTAAATTTTCTGAAATTCGGAACAGAATCACTCCTGATTAAAATTGCGTCATTTAGGAAATGCTTGAAGCATTTTTAAATATAAAATTCTTATGCATCATTATTTTCTTTAACGAAAATCTTTTTTGTGCAGAAAAGTTACATATTTTATTTCAGAACGCGCTATATGTACGTAGAAAGAGCTTGCAACTTGTCGGTTATAATTTATCGTGCTGTTAAATAAAAAGAGAAAATTCTTAGATTGAATGTGTCACCAATCCAGCCCCCCCCCTTCTCCCCTTGTCTTAAAGAAACAGAAGTCTATGAAATGGGGTGTGGGAGGCTAGGTCTAAAAAATTAAGAAGGGTAAGGTGAGCATGTACTTCTAAATTAAATTAGGAAAATCTTTTCCGGTATACACGAAATTCCTACTTAAATTCGACCAGAACCCGGCAAAAATTAATTTCGTCGATCCGAAACCAAAATATTAAATTTCAATGGCGTAGTAGTCAGCACGTCTGGTTACCACCTAACAGATCCAGAGTTCGGTTCCAAGCTAAGCAAGATTTATTCAACCTTCCATCCCTTCGGGGTCGATAAAATGCGCACGAAGCTTGCAAACACTGAAGGTCCCGCGTTAGGCTGACAGCCTGATCGGGGCTCATTCTGTATATCACCTCGGAATCCACGGTCAAGAAAACAAGGTTAGTACAGGCTTTCATCCTTAATGAATCATAAAGAAACAGGTTTAGTTTAGGTTAGAAACCAATACATTTGAACCCGATGCGAAAAAAAATAAGCCATATTTTAATACAATTATGGAAAAGCAATATACAATGATATCATTAATATGAGTTTTACCTTTTTTGTATAAAATTACATACATTATAAACCCATTATATTCAAACACAGTTTATTATTATTATTTTTTTTAATATTATTAACTATTTAGGATTTTTTTGAAAAATCAGGTTGACCCGAATTCCACCCAGAAAGAGTCAAAATCTAACTTGAAACATTTAAAGTCAAAGCAACACAACGAAAACAATTAATGGCGACCGGGTTGGGTACAATCGGGTTACCTGACCTGATGTACTCTAAAGTCTACACTAGCCTGAGCTAAGACTTCTATTATAGGAGTTTTACCCTGAGCTTGTCCGGAAGCTTGGCTCGGAGAAATTTTCTTTCATTAAACTTGGCTGGCCATAATTTTTAATCTGAGGACTCGAGCCGAGCTTGGCAGTATTTGTATTTTCTGAAGATTTGAGCAAAGCTGAACTTCATTTTTCGAAGAACGTGCCAGGCTTTAAAGTTTTCTCGTGGTTCGTGCCCCGAACCGGGCCTGTATTTCATTCTTTCCGAGCCGTATCAATTGAGATTTCTTTTTCCCTTACTAGTAATACCATGGAAACTTTCATTCTTAATTAGTGAAAAAGAGAAGGATAAAGAAATATTTCTTTGTTGTATTTAATCATTTATTTTTTTGCTTTTTTTAAATAGTTTAAAGTGTTGGTTAATCACGTGAAAGACACTTTACCAAACTACTGTGAATAACTGATTTTTATTTTTAAATATTACATGTATTCAAATCTTATTTTCGAGCCTGAGTAAAATCTTGGGCATTTAGAGGAATGTTTAAAGATACAAATAGCTTCAAATAATTAAACACGTTTTGCCATTTCAATTAACAAAATTTTTCATACTTTGTTTTCAATTTATTTACTGTTGATAGTAAGGGAAAAAGAAAGAAAAATAATGAGTTCAAATTATAAAATATTGAATACTGAACATAGTAACTGTAACAAAACTTCACACTTTATTAAGGTGATAGACGGTGTCTAAGTAAAACATTTTGAAAATGTATAACGCATTTATGAATCCATTTTCAGCAATTACCATCTATAGTCAGAAAATATCCGAATTCTTTTGTGCTGCCCTGAGTATCATATATGTGGGGCATTCTCACAATCTTTTGACTTTTATGTCCCTGAATAATAATTTTTTTATTTTAGTACATATTTTTGTGTTTTCTTTTATTTCCTATACTGGGGAATATCCCATTGCATGATTGCATAACAATATTAACTAGATAAATAAGTTTCGGACGATATTGGGGGTCCAAATACCAGGAAAACTCCTATACAGTCCCGTGTCCCTGATGTTGATTTTTAAGTTTGGAGCTGTCTGTATAAAATTGTTTCAGTAAAAGTAATTCGATGTAATTTTTTTCCGAAACTGGGGCAATTGTTTTATATAAATATGTAGCAAAAAATTAACCTCCACACATTTTTAGGGTTGATATCATTTTTTGAACTCTGTCCCTGGGTTTTAGATTCCTTACCATCCCTCTTGCTAAACGTATACAGAAAATCACTTCATATGTAGCCACAGAATTTTTTTCAAGTTTTTTCTCATGCAGAAGTAGGCTAGAGAAAGAATGTCTAAAATTCTTTGACAGGAAATTTACTGAAGAATTTAAATCAGCATTTAAATATCAATTTCAAGCATCGTGGCTTTATTGGTAGTCTTACCGTCTCAAGGTTTATTTCTGCACTTTTTGAGGTAAATTAATTTTTCTTTTTACTTAATCCAATGTAAATAACTGTTTCTAAAAATCATTGAAAATTGTGTCTATCACTTAGTCTTAACATGATTTTTCTAAAAATAGTGGTAATTTTCCTTACCGTCCCATCCTTACCATCCTTTTTTTTTTTCCCATTACCGTCCCTTTTTTCCTGTAGCTTCCCCTTTCTTTCCTTTTGTCCCTTCTTCAACACCCCTTATGCTAAAATTTTGTGTTAAAAATACTTCATTGTTATTGTTTCTTATCTGAATGTCCTGTGGGTACTATGCAAATTCATTATAAGTAAAAATTTATATGCAATTTATATTTTTTTATATGCAATTTTTTTTTTATTGCCCACTTACATTAAAAAAGCATTTTTCATATGAAAAATACGAATTATATAATCAAATAAATTTTTGAAATTTATCAAAAGCGATATTTTCTTATTAGCCGCATGCTAAGAGTTATTTGACCAAGATTTTGCTACGGCATCCTTTTATATTCTGATAATTTCTGAGCTTATATATGTCTGTTAAATTTGTGTTTTATTTATATTATTTTATTTATTTATTCATAGGGAAGTTTTTTTAAATGGATATTAGCCCTAAGAAAATGATGAACTCTTTATTTTGTTTTAAGGGCAAACGGATTAATCTTTCGTAATCGAGCTCCGCGCGTTATAGGTAAATTAAAAAATATTTCATGCTTTAAAATTGTTTTTAAAACCATAGACAACCGCTAAACTGAGATGAACTTTTCAAACAAATTCCATTTGAAAAAAAATTATTCCTATTTGATGATCTAAAAATTTAAACTGTACGATTACATATATGTTAGATTTGTGTTTTTTTAAATATTATTCTTTTATTTATTTATAAAAGAAATATTAATTTAGTTATGCGAAAATAGTCAGAAACAAATGCTGAACAACGTTTGTTGCTTTATGTGCAAAATGATTATTATTATGTATTGAAACCGGCACGTGATAAGATAAACTTAAAATAAAAATCATGCTTAAAAATTATTTTTAAAAACATAATACATCAGTCAATTAAGATACAATTTTTAAACAAATTGCATTTGAAAGTAAATTTTTTCTCTATGCGATGAAAACTGAAAATGTACCATGGTCAGAAGATTAAAAAAATGCAGTAGCGAAAATTTCAAGACCGAAATTTGACCGTGAAGTGTTGCCATTTACAAAATGACGTCAGCGTTACGCACAGATACGTTTGTTCTGTATAATATAGATACGTAATCAGTAAAATATAATAAAGATCAGTTATTAGAATGTGTTTGAAGCACTCAATTTGGGCTCTTATGCTTGGTATTCCGGAATGAAAAACAGCAATTTTCACCTTCTCAAAATTTGCATACGCACTTCTCATATCCATATTGATCATTTTTATAAAAATTGCATTTTGTTTGATCATTTTAAAATCATTTTAACTCAAAACTTGAAGTCACGATTATCAGCAACAGCTTTAATGTGAACAGACACACTCTTTATTGAAATTCTAATTTCAATTCCGGAGAGTGAATTTTCCGTAATTTATGTTTTTTAGACGCATTTGTGTTAAAATGGTTGGTTTTATCTAAGAAAATTATCGTTTTCTTTTAAATATGACTTCATTTTCACTAAAATAAGCATTTCACCTAGTGTCTGAAACTTAGTAACAGTACACATGCAGAAGGAAAAACAATATAGAAAATTTGAGGAAAAATGCGTGTTTTCAAAAGAAGTATGTCATTTTCCGTTATTATTCCCCTAATATAATATTATGCTCCTAATGGGAATTTGTGCCACTAAACCCTATACAACAATTTTTATCAACAATTTTGAAATTTTATCAGGAAATGGCATGAATAAAGATAAAAATACCTCATTATTTCTCTCTTGTCTGCAATAATAAAAGCTATCTAATTTTCCCCATTTTGAAGAAATTTCATAAAATGCTTTTAAAATTAAAAGTGGGGATATTAAAAAAAAAAAAAAACGATAGTGCGATTACATCTACAAATGAACAGCTTTCAGTTAAATATATATATATATATATATATATTAGTAAAATTCAGCAGAAAGATCAGGGCAGATGACTAAAAAACACACTTGTGTTTTAAAAATATAGATTATATAAAATTATGAAAAATTAAATTAAGCAAATTATGTTATTTCGATAAAATCATAGTAGAATGTCCTAAAAAATAGCATTAAAATTTCATTATTCGAGAGAATTTTGGACAAAAACTTCAGGAACATGATATTATTTTAAAACTCGAGTTATTTGTTTGCTGTCTATCTCCATAGGCGTAACTAGTGAGGGGGGGGGGCGGGCCCACCCCAGGTAGTTCTAGTGCCCACCCCAGAATTTCAAACTCAAGTGAAACTGTTATAAGTGCGATATAGTCAAAATTTTAATTTCTAAATGTTTGAAAGATTACACAAACAAATATATTTCTGATTTGTGAAATGTAATCAAAGCGCATCACGCGCACGCGTAATGCGAATGTGTGTGTGAGGGGAGGGGTAGTCAAAGGTGCAACAGCTTTGTGGCCCGGAGCTAATAGAGAAATATTATCTGACGGCTTATCTGAAAAAATCGGAAATTTCGCCGAACAAGTGCAGCAAATAATCACGAATTTCGTGAAACAATTGCGAAAGGAAACCGCGAATTTCGGTAAACGATCGTGGAAAAGATCGCGAATTTCAGCAAATGATCGCGGGGATTAATCGCGAATTTCAGCAATCGATCGGAATGCAATCACGAATTTTGGCAGACGATCGAAGAAAACTCTAATTTCGCGGAAAAGAAAAGCTAGTTTCGGCAAACGATCGAAGAAAAAATCGCGAATTTTCGTAAACGATGGGTTGAAAATACGCGAATTTCGCCAAACGATCGGGAAAAAACGCGAATTTCACCAATCGATCGCTCAAAAAAATTGCGAATTTCACCAAACGGTCGCGGAGAAAAATCGCGAATTTCGGCAGACGCTCTCGGAAAAAAATCGCGAATTTCGGCAACCGATCACAGAAAAAACTGCGAATTTCGGCAAATGATCGAAGAAAAAACTGCGAATTTCGGCAAATGATCGAATTAAAAATTGCGCATTTCGTCAAACCATTGCGTAAAAAATGCAAATTTCGGTAAACGATCGCGGAGAATAACTGCGAATTTCAGCAGTCGATCGCGGATTGTAATCACGAATTTCGGCAAACGATGGAAGAAATCGCGAATTTCGGCATACGATAGCGGAAAAGACAAGCTATTTTCGCAAACAATCGCGGAGAAGAGAAGCTAATTTCGGCAAACGATCGAGGAGAAAATTGCGAATTTCGGCAAACCATCGGAGAAAAAATCGCAAATTTCGGTAAACAATGGCTGAAAATGACGCGAATTTCGCCACACAATCGGAGAAAAACGCGAATTTCACCAAACGATCGCTGAAAAAAATTGCGAGTTTCACCAAGCGATCGCTGAAATAAATCGCGAATTTCGGCAAACGATCTCTGAAAAAATAGCGAATTTCGACAAACGATCTCGGAAAAAAATCCCGAAATTCGGCAATCGATTGCGGAAAAAAATCGCGAATTTCGGCAAACGATCAACGGAAAAAATCGCAAATTGCGGCAAACGATCGCGGGAAAAAATTGCCAGTTTCGTCAAACGATCGCGGAAAAAAATTGCCAGTTTTGTCAAACGATCGCGGTAAAAAAATCGCAATATTCTGCAAACGAACGCGAAAAAAATCGCTAATTTCGGCAAATGATCGCGCAGAAAAATCACAAATTTTGGTAACCGATCACTGAAAAAAAGAGAATTTCGCAAACGATCGCAGAAAAAGTTCGCGAATTTCGGCAAAGGATTGCGGAAAAAAATTACGAATTTCTGAAAACGGTCGCGGTAAAAAAAGTTGTATGCTGGGTAAATGTGTCCTGAAATTGCCTTGAAATATCGAAAAAATTATATCCTAAAATATCACCTAGGACCAATACTACTCCTTCACGGACCATATAAAATATAAAATTTCTTATTTTAATATGCATAATAGCCCTTTTAAAGCAAATACCATACCTAAAGTCTGTACTTATACTTTTTGCAGTTGAAGGTATGTTTCTATCATCAGCGGATGCATTAATTGTAGCAGCACTCACGCAATTTTATGACACAGAATTTTTTTCAAATACAACCAAATCATAATTAGGATATCCCAAAACATGTAAATTGTGGTCTAGCTTTAAAAGTTGGAGGGGTTGGGGTGAGGTCATGTGACTGAACATGGTACTAAAATGTAAGGAGTTATGATTAGACAAATGCTTAATTAAAATTTAAAAGCTACTTTAAAAGATATCATTCGTAGAGGTGCTGTCAAAATCTAGCCTAGGCCGCTGTGGCTACTAGCCTCTTCTGTGTAAATATTTCCTAAACTGAAAACCGAAAAATTTCAAGAATTCAATACTTTCTTTTTATGAATAGAGAAGAAATTAAAAGTTGGAGTAGCGTTTGGACTACAATCTATATCAATTACTAATTTTCAAGATTCAATAAATGAGGGAAACAAAGAATACTGCTCACCATTTCTCTTTTGCATTAAATGTTAGCTCATTGAGGAAAAAAAAATCTCGAAAAAAAAAATCTTAACACAGGGACCCCTCTCCTTCTGGTCCCCAAGGCTTCAGTCTTCTCAGTCTAATGGATGATCCGCCAACAAATGCCGTGGTCCGTGACACAAAACGGAAATGTTCATCCCCCCCCCCCCCGATATAAAACCTATTCTTTTTCCATACCTCAAAATGTTCTTTTCCTCAGTTTCAGAATTTTAAAATGAATTTAGAATTTATATTAAGGATTTTCAGAAACATTTTCTGTAATTTTTTTCTTATTCATTCTTAAAATAAACAGATTCTGTTTACTATACCTGTATAAAAGGGGCACCCGTAAGAAAATATCAAGGGATTGGAAAAACTTTTACAGTTTACACAAAATTTAGTCATGGAAGGTATGGCATTTACCTTTGTCGGTGTTTAATATCTCACACTATAACACAAATTATTTAAAGACGCTGGTTACTTGATATAAGAATTTATTTAACACAGCAGCAGCGCACCGCCGCTTTCTCCCACGCTCACATCTCAACACAATACTCAAAGCTTAGTTCAGTTCACTTCAGATTATAGTCACTGTAATTTTAATTATAGGTGGCGCGGCATGTCTCGCTACATGGAACATACCGGCCCCCATTGACATGTTTATAACATTCAATAACAATTTTTACCAAGTACTCTAAATTACACAAATTAATACAAAAATTCACTATATACGTTAATTTAAATATAGTCCTTTGAAAAAATATCAATACAACACACATATATACACAATAACTATTTTTTTTTTTTAACTGTCATTGGCATCAGGCATGGGTAAAACACATAATTTACTTATCGACCTTTTAAAGGTTCTATTTTGAGTGTTTACTTTAACTACTCGAATTTTGTTATCGTGACCGTAATACACCTCAATAATTCTGCCTAATGGCCACTTATTTGTCGGTAAATCCTCTTCTACTAACACCACTAAATCTCCGATTTTTACATTATCCTTTTCAAATCTCCATTTACCCCTTTGTTGTAATTCACTTAAATAATTATGATGCCATTTACGCCAAAAAAGTTGTAGAATTTTAGTTATTCGTTGCCATTTTTTGAGGCGATTTTCTCTTATATTGGTTAAATCAGGCTCAATAATGGAATTTAACGGCCTGTTTATCAGAAAATGGGCCGGAGTTAAGACTCCAAAATCATTCTCATCATCTGATAATGGACTCAAAGGCCTGGAATTTAGAATTCCCTCAATTTGTATGGCTACAGTAAGAAGTTCCTCATAAGTGAGATTAGCACCTCCCACAACTCTCTTAAAGTGATACTTAAATGATTTTATAGCGGCCTCCCAAAGACCCCCGAAATTGGGTGCCCTGAGAGGGATAAATTTCCACTCAATGCCTTCCGTGGATAAATATGCTGCTAATTTCTCATCAGGTTTTTTTACTAACTCGTAAAAAGCCTTAAGAATCTTATTTGCACCAATAAAATTTTTCGCATTATCCGAATACAATTTGGCACATTTACCTCTGCGTGCAATGAATCTTTTCAATGCAGCAATAAATGATTCGGAGGTTAAGTCTGAAACAATTTCTATATGTACAGCTTTAAATACAAAGCAAACAAAAATACAGATATAAATTTTTTGCGAGATAGTTCTACGTGCATACCCCACTTTGACCATAAATGGGCCACACAGATCTACTCCCGAAATATTAAAGCAGTAGTCCAATTGGACCAAATCGCCCATCAATTGATTTGCAATAACTGGTTTAGCTTTAAAACATGGGATGCACTGATGAACTACCTTTCGACATGTTGCACGACCATTTATTGGCCAAAATTTTTCTCTTACGAAAGAAAGTAATGTTGAAGCACCGACATGAAGGTATTTTTTATGATAATAATTTATAACAATTACAGTAAAATTATTAGACTTATGCAAAATCGCTGGGTGCTTTCTCGCAAAATTTAAATCACTTATCTAACCGGCCTCCAACCCTTAAAATTCCAAATTCATCTAAATATGGGTTGAGGCTTTTTAGCTTACTACTTGGACTTACCGAACCTTTGGTCTGCAAACTACGTATATCTGCATTGAATTCTGCCCTTTGGACAGATTTAATTAAATAAATCTCTGACTGCTCCAACTCTGAGGTTGACAAAGGCCCACCGCACTTATAAAGTGGGTTTCTTGCATTCATGACAAACCTGAAAATATAACTAAGAATACGTAAAATAGTTATATAATTATTACTAAGATTAATCAAGTCATTAACAAAACAGTTATCTGTAACACTACAGTTCATTACACTAACTTCATTAAAAGGATTTGAATTTGTTTTGAGCTCTTTCTTGAACTCTTCATTAGCTTCTGGTATTATTACTGAATTTTGGTGATAGTCAGTGTTATTAAGAAAAATGGGTCCACGCCACCACAAGTCACAATCAATGAGTTTATCTGGATCCATACCTCGTGGAAGTTTATCAGCCGGATTTTGTTCAGAACAGATATGACACCACTGTTCAGGACTAGAGCTTTCTTGAATTTTAGCCACCCTATTTTGCACAAATTGTTTGAGATCAATAGGTTCCTTTTGAATCCACGCTAACACAATAGTTGAATCGGACCACAGGAAAACATTACTAACTATTACTTTCATGGATGATAAGACTCTTTTTACCAGCTTGGTTAGCAAAACTGCGGCGCATAGTTCAAGTCTGAGAATAGTTAGACCCTTTACTGGTGTAACACGTGATTTGCTAGCTATTAAATTCACCATCACATTTCCTAGAGAATCATAAGATTTACAGTAAACCGCTGCTCCACAGCGGTCTGAGGCATCTGCGAAGCCATGTATTTCAACAATTTCTGGGTTCTCAATTATAATGCTTCGACTTATTTGTATATTATTAACACTTTTAAGCGATATAAGAAATTGATGCCACTCGTGATATTCTGACTCAGGGAGCTCGTCATTCCAGTCAATATTAATTATTCTATACATCATCTTGACATCTGCAGTTAAAGCATAAACATGTTCTCGGAAGCTAATCATAATTTTAAATAAGTCGTTTTGGATGACTCCGCCATTATATTGTAATGAATTCAGGGATGTTCCATTTATTGTCGCGGCAGAACAATTAAAAACAACTCTCAGTTTAGTTGTCGATTTTCTGGACGAAATATACCATGATGTGGAGCATAGTACACAATTTGAGGTTCTTTTGTTTCTTTCACCTGTTTCATATGCCCTAAATCTTCGTATTCCTTCAAGAATTCTTTATACAGTTTAAAATATTGCTAAACGAGTCCACAGCGACCTGAGTTTTTTTGAGAGCAAGATCCCTAGATCGGCCTAAACACGAAGGATTTTCCTTTAAAGGCATTTTCACTACGTATCTACCTTCTGCATTTCTCAAATGCGTACGCGCAAAATGTTTCTCGCATATCTCAAATTCCTTATCTTTTGGTAACTCTACTTCAATGTCTTCGACTTCCCAAAACTTTAATGTTTTGTTTAAATCCTCCTCCTGAATTAGCCCACAATGAACTTTAACCTCATCTCCCTGTTCTATGCTTCCACTAGCCACGTATCCAAGTACAGTATTTTGAAAAAGTAATTTCGAACTCTGAGAATATATTTGTCCTGGTCTTAATAATTCATAATATATTTCCGCACCTATCAACAGATCAATTTTATCAGGAAAATTAAATTGGTAATCTGCTAACATAGTCAAATCTGGGACCTCAACATTTACATTAATCACTCTTTGCGGAATTAAATCTGTAATTTTCTTTACTACCAACATATTCAATTCCCTTTCAAAACTTTTATCTCTATTCCCGATTTTTGTTTATACGCAACCCTTTACTGTGATAGAAGAATCATCTAAACACGAAATTAAAGTGTTTGTTCTATTAATTTTAAGTTTCAATCGATTAGCACACTGCGAAGTTATCAAACACGATTGCTAGCCGACATCCAATAAACATCTAACTTCCTGCCATTCCGAAAATTTATCTTTCATGAACAGGCGAGCTGTACTCAATAACACAGTTTTTGTTTTATTTCTTTCGAAGCTAGTGGCGACAGCCTGGCTCGGAGGGAAGGAAAATTTTTCTTCGTTTGAACTTTTTATTTCTGCACCTGCCTGAAACACATGACCTCGAAATTTATTTTGATTATTACTCAAATCATTTTCTTCCCTCGGAAAATGAATGAGTGTATTATGGGGTAGTCCACAATGGCAGTTTTTATAATTACATTTCTGTACGCAACAATTATAATTTAAACATTTGAAACATGCTTTATTTAATTTGACAACTTCAACTCTTTCTTTTATCGAAAGTTTTTTGAATTGCGGACAAGAATGCAATGCATGATACGCAATAGGTTTACACAAAATACATTTATTATTTTTTGTTTTTGAAAGGAAAACATTTGAGACCCCCCCTTTCTGGGCGTGCATTTCGCAATTTATTTCCCGCTATTTGTTTATTTTCACTTACGAAATTTCTCGAATTTGATTCATTTCTGTTTTTATTTTTAACCGATAAGAAAATATCGCATTCTCTGCCAAGTTGCTGTGGTTTAAAATATGATCAGTGGTGTAGTCGTAAAAACAACAGAGGGTATACGTTCTAAGCAGAGGGTATACGCTCAAGGCAGAGGGTATACCCTAGTGTATATATACTATAGCTTTCTTGAGAAACAGAGGGTATACGGTGTTCCTTTAAAAAATCCAGAGGGTATACGGCGTATACCCTCCACTACATCCCTGAATACGATTCAGCTTGCTTAATTGCGATATGACTCATTAATTCGCGATCTAACGAATTGAAAATTCTGTCTGAAACAACCAGAATGCATAATGATTTAAAATCATTTACTTCACGCAGACTACAGTAATATAGAAAAATTGATTTCAACCTAGATGCAAATTGAACGTAATTTTCTGACGGTAATTTTTGCGTTTTCCGGAAATTATTTAAACACTCTTGCGCTGTAGGTTGAAATTCCTTTAAGACTATAGTTTTCAATTTATCATAACTAATCAACTCCTCCTCTGACAAATAAATCATTAAATTACTCGCTTTTTCCCCGAGAATGTTTAGAAGAATTTCTGCCTTAAACTCTTCGGGTACATTTTTAGTTTTGAACGCTTTTTCAAGTGATTGAAAGAAAAGGTTAAATGACTCAGCTCTCGTCGGTACACAGATAGTTAATGTTTTAACACTTTTAATAAAACTTTCACTATTTCCGTTTCCGATTTTTCTGTTAAGGACGATAAATTTTCGCGGGAACCTCTACGCACTTTGGCCAATTCTAGTTCTTTCTCTATCTGAGCTAATTTAATTTTTTCAAATTCAGAATTTTGGGAAGGTTCTTTGCGAATATTTGCTATTTCTAACTCTTTTTCTAATTGCGCTAATATAATTTTCTCTAATTCTAGTTCAGATTTCTCAGTTTCTTTTCGCGACTTATACTCCTCAACAACCGAATTGACTAAATCTTTCATTAATTGCTCATTTGAGTAATGCTCACTTTTCTCTATAATATCTCTCAACTCTATAATTTTACTGCTTTCAGGAGCAGTTAAACCTAATTCCTCAACGACAAGCTTAAGCTCGTCTTTATTTAAATTATCAATAACAGACATAATTTAACTAAATCAAAACTAGGAAAATTGCTCTTACCTCAGTCGCTGCGGCAATCACGAAGTATAGCTGTATAAATCCACGGGCATATTTATAAAAGATAATATCTCAACATTGAATTCTTCTTAGTCACAAACTTCTCTTATTAGGCCCAAATTATCACGACACACTCACAAAAAAAGGTGAACTAAACATCCTTAAGCACAAACAGAACTAAATCACATACTGTTCGAATTTGTTCTTGTTATCAAAAGCACACGAATTATTTTAATTGTACTCCTCCGTTGGGTCGACGAACCATGTTTAATATCTCACACTATAACACAAATTATTTAAAGGTGCTGGTTACTTGATATAAGAATTTATTTAACACAGAAGCAGCGCACCGCCGCTTTCTCCCACACTCACATCTCAACACAATACTCAAAGCTTAGTTCAGTTCAATTCAGATTATAGTCACTGTAATTTTAATTATAGGTGGCGCGGCATGTCTCGCTACATGGAACAGTCGGAACCACGAAATTTTTCTCAAGACAGGATTCTGTTTTTAGACAGATTTCGTTTTAACTGATTTTACTGTATTTTATTACGCAGAGTGAAGTGTTTCAACATTTTGTTAATAGAAAAGAGGAATTTCGTAAGAATCAAAACAATAATTTTTTTTTATTTGAACTTTGGAAAATTGGGTTAGTGTAGGTGTTCTGTTCAAAACAAGGATATTATATATGAGTAAATGTGTTGGGACACTCCGACATTAATCGTACAGCTGAAATTGTCTCGGAACGTCTGGTCATCTTAAAAATTGCAATGCCACAATCGATAGAATTCTTGCCTATCAACCTTAATAATGAGTTGTTACTAATTTTAATTCAAATTTTGGATTAAATTAACGAGTTTGGTCTCAATGCGGATTTATTAGATGTTTCCCTTTCCCAACACACACGCATGCACACACACACACACACACACAAAGAACTTATGAGTTTGGGGCCTGGCCCACCCCACAAAATAGTTCTAGTTACGCCTATGTCTATCTCGGCGAAGCAAATCCATGCAGGCGAGAATAATCAATTTCTGTAATATTTGCATGTCACCTCTCTTAAAGACACTGTAAATTTTTGCAAAACATTGTGTTTTATCAGTGTGTGATTTCGATTGCATTATTTTCAAAAGTGAAGCATTTTCACCTGTGAAGAATTTCAAAGCAGCTGGGCTGTGAAAATGACGCACTTCTACAAAACATGATTCAGTTTTAAGAATTAAAATACGCGCTTTTTTTGCAAAATGACGTCGTTTGCATGTGCTAAAGCAATCCACTTTTACAACCCAGTCTTAAACTCATGTTTTATGAGAAAATGGCAACCAAAAGATACAGTAATCTCCTATTTTCGACTATTTTCCGTTTACTTTCAATAGAAATGAGGTACTTTTGTTGCCACGATTAGAAAAAATGATATTAAAAACGACAAAAAAATTAATATCTCAAAAATAAATTTAGATACAGCTTTCAAACAAATTGCATTTAAAACAGCATTTGTGCGATGTTTAGAAGTTTAAAAATTTGCAGTAGAGAAAATTGCAAAACCAAAATTTTATTTCAAATTTCAAAATGTTGCCATTCGCAAAATGACGTATGCGTTGCGCACAGATATTTTTGTCCCTTATAATATAGATATGTTATTTTAGAATGTTTAATTTCACCAGATTTTTATTCCCGAAAGTCAAAAGAATTTGAGAGTGCCCCATATCTATCTTCTGTCTATCTATCTGTATATATATATACATACACACAGGGCTTAATTTATAACAAAAAAATAGCACCTGATCTCCAATTTTCTGCACTAATAAAAACTTCCGTTGCAACAACCTCCCCCCTCCTTGTACCTGTATTTTTTTTTTTTAATTTCAAATAGTATACAAAATTTAAAGCAATTTTTTCCTCGGAGAAAAAATGTATATATACACTCGTACATATAAAATATATTTTGACTATATCTAATATTCCTTTACATAAAACGAAATCTAATAAATAAAGATAAAAATGCTAAAAAATGCATTTCGCAACCAGGGGGCGTATTCTATTCGGCACAAACCTCTATCCAAATGAAACTCCATTTTACAACCTATCGGTAGATATATTAATCGAGGGGAGCGGGCCTATAGCACCCGAGATAGGTAGGCGCCCCTGGCGGTAAAAATTGGAAATGAAAGATGTAAGGCTATGTGCATAATATGAAAGAGTGGTAAAAGGGGTGTCGGCAAAAGTTAGAAAAGTACAAACCGGGTGCAATGGGGGGGGGGGGGGGTTAGAAAAATTGCTTAAAATGCACAAGTTAGAGACCGGAGAAGTAAATATAACACTTTTTGTAACTTTTGTGATTTGTCGTGTGATCGCAAGGATTCAACTATAATTATTCAAAGTTTCAAGTCTTCAACTTAATTAGGGGCTCAATTTAAAAAAAAAAAAAAAAAACTTAAAATACACAAGTTAGAGCCCAGACAGTTAAATATAAGACTTTTTCACAATTTTATGATTTGTCGTTTGATGTGAGGTGTTCAACTATAAGTATGCAAATTTTCAAGTATTCAACTTAATTAGGTGATCAGTTGGGATAAAAAAGCTTGAAATACACAAATTAGAGCCCAGAGAGTTAAATATAAGACTTTTTCCAAATTTTATGATTCGTCGTTTGATGAGAGTGTTTCATCTATAAGTATGCAAAATTTCAAGTATTTAACTTAATTAGGGGCTCAGTTAGAACAAAAAGATTAAAATACACAAGTTAGAGCCCAGTCTTAAGACTTCAAAATTTTAGGATTTGTTGTTTGATGTGAGATGTTTAGCTATAAGTATGCAAAATTTCAAGTCTTAAACTTAATTAGGGGCTCAGTTAGAACAAAAAGATTAAAATACATAAGTTGGATCCCAGAGGGTTAAATATAAGACTTTTTCAAAATTTTAGGATTTGTTGTTTGATGTGATATGTTCAGCTATATGTATGCAAAATTTTAAGTCTTCAACTTATATAGTTTCTGAGAACGGGCTCTGTGACGGACAGACAGACATAGGAGCGAGACGAATAGGGTTTCGTCAGATGAACGAAACCCTAAAAATACATAAATTTTAAAAAGCATGCCACAACTGAAAACGCAATATCAGCACTTATTGCTTATAGACACTACTGTAACCGAATACATTTGTTCATCTCCGTATAAAAAAGAAGACTAGAAAACAGGAATTCTGCTTTTTCAGAATTTAGTGTCGCCCCCGGCATTTCCATTACTTAATTTTCTTCTGATGGACTGATGGCTTCTATTATTATGAAACAGCCATTATAAATGAAGTGTTAGGTGAAGATGAAAGAGCAGCCGTAAAAAGTTAGAACTCTGATTTTCTGGTCAGGATGGGGGGAAAAATGGCCATAATTTTTTTTTTTTACGGCTGCTCTTTCATCTTCACCTAATACTTCATTTATAATGGCTGTTTCATAATAATAGAAGCCACCAGTCCATCAGAAGAAAATAACTCGGTTAAGCGGGACTCTACTGCAGTACAAAACATATTTCAATTTTAAGACAAAGCACACGTTTTATTTTATGTAAAATGACGTCATTCGCATCCGCTTAAGAATTCCACATTTACGATCTACTCTTAAACATCTACAGTAAAGCATGCATAGCACATCACTATCGCGAAATAATGCACAAATGCAGCAAAAAGATTCCGTCATTCAAGAAAATCGAAAAAAAAAAAAAAAAACCCGGCTATCTAATGATTCATAGATACTTACAATTAAATATAGTATACAATAGCTCCATTGTTTTAACAGAAATCATTCGTTTATATTTTTTTTCAAAATAGCACGTATTTTATTTACATTTTATTTCGGTTGTTACGAGAAAATGGCAACAAAAATATATAATTACTATTATAAACAGAAAAAAAAAATCAAATGATTACGTGTCAAACGCAGGAAAATACTGCAAATTACATCATAAAAATTTTATTTACATGGGAATATTAAAAAAGAAAGAAAACTTTAAAATGGTGTATTAATGTGTGTTAAAAAACAGTAAATAGGAGAAATTACATCTTATTTATAATGGCCAAATGATAACATTGCCAAACAGTTAATTAAAAAATATATTTACACCAGACATTTATTTCATATTTCGAGATTATCTTTTTAATTTTTGTTGCCAATTCTAAGACAGCAAATAATACTTCCTTTCTAATAATAAAATATTTTCACGTGAATATTGAAAAGAGAAAGAAAACTTTGCTGAAGATTACGTCAGATTTAAAACGATACATTTAAAATGTATTTAAAACAATTTTCTTCTAGCGTTGTTGCAAAATATCGGGAGGCAAAAACTGTTGACTTAGTTCAATTTATATTAGCTTATTTTCAAATGTTTTACTAATCTTACTTAAACACGAAAACAGCCATTAACATTAGCTGATTCGGCCTTAAAACGCCTCTGTAAAAAGGAAATGAATGGAAACCCGTTTACAGGGAGATCGTCACTGGTTTTTTAATTATAATTCAATTTTCCGTAATCATTTTAAAGCCGATCAAATTAGCTGTTTTCAGAGACTGAACGGGGACGTTGCAAAGCGCAGCTCGTATGGGGCAGAGCCCCTAGTGTATATGAAAAATTTCATGGGAATATCTTTCGTAGTTTCTCAGAAAGTTACATTAACTTAAAATGGTAAGTATAGGGACTTACAACTGCCCTTAAAACTAAAATTATACTTTTTAACCATTTGGGAAAATGGTTATTGTCCTCTGTCAGGGTAGGAAATCAAAAACATATCTGAAGCGTTTTCTGATTGGTCTATACAGTAATCTGTATTTTCCCTTTACTTTCAACAGAGATGAATACTTCTGTTGCCACTATGACAAAAAAGTAATAAAAACTACAAAAAAAATTAATAACTCAAACAAATCGAGATATAGCTTTCAAACGAATTGCATTTAAAAGTACATTTTTTTCTCTATACGACGGTGTAAAAAATAATATTGTGGAATGTTTAGAAGTTTAAGAATGAAATTTCATTTAAAATGGGTCCAGAAATATTAATGTTTAATCCATGGCGCACGCAATGTATGACCAGCTCCGTAGAAGTTTAAAAATTTAGAGTACCGAAAAATGTAATCCATGGCGTACGTAATGTATGAAATTTCATTTAAAATGGGTCAAGGAATGTTAATGTTTAACCCATGGCGCACGTAATGCATGACCAGCTCCGTAGAAGTTTACAAATTTACAGTACCGAAAATTGTAAAACTGAAATTTCTTTTAAAATTTGTTCATGATGGGTCCAGGAATGTTAATGTTTAATTAATGGCGTACGTAATGTAGGATCAACTCCGTGCGATTTTTTATGTCTTAAATTTTAGTCTTTGAAAAAATCATTTTTCAAATAGTCATTGTAATTTGTTAAATTGCTTTTTTTATTTTTGTAATTATTTCCTTCTTTTTTAGTGTTTAAAACCCATTCTCGGCCAAAGGTGCGTAAACGCACCATTTCAATAAATATTTTTGTATTAACACTGTGACGTATATTGTTCACTAATTTTATTTTCCTGCTACTTTTTCAGGGTTCTGAAGACATAAAATATTAGTAATTCACTTGAAGTAAACAGTTTCTGTTGAGAAATTTTTAAAATAGGCTAGTTTTTTTTTTTTTTTTTTTTTTTTTTTGTTTTTTTTTTACTTGAAACGGTTATTGACAATTTCGACTTTTTGAAATTGTATAATTGTTCTACTTGAGATTAATCATATTTTTTTTTTTATAATGGAATAAAGTTGCAAGTTCTCTAAGTAAAATAAAATAAATCATAAAAAACGTAATTTTTTTAATTTAAAGTTACGCACCATTGGCCGAATGCATGAAAAATGGGCAAAAATCAAAAACCCACTTTTTATGCAAGATTTCAGAGTTTTATTTCAAATTTAGTGATATATATTTGTGCCTCAAATGCAAAGTCCATATGCATCCAAAATGTTTCGTAAATTTTCATAAAATATAAAAATCTGACTATTATACAATTGTTCAACTGAATGATCTTTTCATTGATTTGGCCAATGGTGCGTATACGCACCATTTTATTTCTTAAATAAAATATTTTTCATCCACGAAACTTAAGTGTCTTAATGAATATAATTTAAGCTTATTTAAATGAAAATATCACATTTTATAAAATTTCAATGCTTGGCCTAAAATGGGTTAAAAATTTTGATTTGTAAAGTTTCACAGCGATTTGGCTTATTTTAGCGAGCGTGGTTTGGTATCTGGTACGCCCTATATTTTGACCGATTAAATGCTTTACATCCTGTATATAACAAATAACAAGCCTTTTCCCTTTTATCTGTGTAGCGAATGTGAATGTATTTCTCAAACACAATTTTTAAAACAATTTTATCTGTTCTTTCAAAAATAATTTTTAATTTCTGCTTGTTCATTATCATTAAAATCCTATTTTAAAAAAAAGCCATGTCAAAGTCGTTTAAATTTGATTTCTGAACTGTTTTTGGAAAGGTAGTTATTAAAAACTACATTGAAATAGAATTTCTAAAGCATCTACATCGTTGAATGAGTTTTTGAAATCTCTCTAAGAGATTATATCGAAACTGAAAAAATAATTAGCATCATTCCTCCTTAATAGCTTTTATTCCATTTTTTTAAATCTTTTCATAATGTTCTCATTCAAATGGGATTTTTAAATTGTCCCCCCCCCCCCCCCCCACCAACGGTTTTGAGTTGAAAATATTTATAGCAGATATGATAAAGGCAATCTTATAAATTATGAGAAATTTATTTTGTAAATTTCGAATCCATTAATCGTTAGAAGATGTTATTTTTTGATTAATATAGAACTGAACTTTGATACAGAACTGAAATGTTACAAAAACAAATTGTAAAGAAATGTATAAACAACTTCAAACATAGACAAAACCTATCTAAGCCGATAAGAAACAAATCTTTTAAAAAGAACATTTTTATTTTATAACATGACCGAAACTTTGTTCATCTCTCTCACTCTCCACTCAATCTTTGACACATTTTTCCTCCGGCATCGAAAGAGAAGGTTGTATCTGACGTAGTTTTTATAACTGCACTTAAATCTGTGTGTTTCTGACATCTCTTGAGATGAATTGGAAGCTTAGACGAACTCCAAACTGCGGCGCTTTCCGAGAGCACACTGCCTTCAATGACCGATAGAAGTCAGGTTGTACCGGTGACCGCTGAAGGGAGCAACTGGAGTACCTGAAAAGACAAAAAGACAAGCAGCAGACAAAGTTCCTTTATTATTTAAAAATCCTACACAGTAGAATAGTGTTCTTCAGCAGGAATTTCTTTTTACCAAACACAAAAATCTAAAAATTGCGTTTTCCGAAAAGAGAATCTTTTTTAACCGCAAAGTTTCTATCATTAAACAAGGTATTATTTACCTATTATAATATAGGGATAGCTTTGTGACTTACGGCGGCAGGTTGAAGACCCCTATGATACAGGAATAAAAATATACGCTCAGTTCGTGAAAATTGGTTGAATACAACCTTGTATGTTGTCACATCAGAGGGTTATTCGAAAACATGTGTTCGTGCATGTATGTGCATAAAATATTTTCATTAATCTTATAAAATCCAATGCTATTTTCCTTTGCATTTCTGCGTACCATACTTTCAAACGACATGGTGGTTCGAGTAAGAAAACCAATATCTTCCATACCAGGATTGAATGCTAACATAAGAGTACAAGTATGCGATTCTTTATCAATAATTCAAAGAATTCGCCTTATACAATTTAAAAGACAGAATGATTTAACTCTTTCGTGTTTGATGTCCTAACGATAGTAGTGATATATATAACATTTGAACTGTGGGTAGTTTTGGGGGTCTAGGGGTCTTGATCGCTGAAAATATGCCAAAATTTTTCGGAATTGCTTTTTCTCCGGACGATTGCAATAGGTAGCATTTTTAGGTGCGGTCGTAATTATATAAATACGTAGCACCTATAGTCGTCGTTCGGTTTGTATGTCTTCAGTACAATATGCGGTGTAAAAAATATTTATAAAACTAGTTATAGTACGAATTTGCCATGTTTGATGTGCAATTTCAAACTTGTACTTTTTGTAATGAAAGCTACCTAAAAGAAAATTTTTTTGAAAAGTAATCTTATTTTCAAACAACATCTTACATAGAAATAACATAATCCCTAGTGCGCAATTTTATGAAAATTTACATTCAACCTTTTCAAAAAAGAAGTTTGAACCAAATAAAACTTTATACTTAAAAGGATACTCTTATTTATTTTTTTCCTCCCTCAACAGACAAATCTGATGGAAATATTTTAACGAAATGCTTTTCATGAATATATGCGTAAAATTTGCAATATAATTTATATACCGAAGAATTGAGCAATGCTTTTCTATTTCGTATAAAAAAAATATAACCCTACGTTGCATGTCTGCAACATACCCAAAAATCAATGTTACTTTTACAACGGAGCGCAATAACTTTTTAAAACAATTTACTTAATGCTGCTAGCAAGTAATATAAATTGTTCATAAAATTCTCAACAGATGGCGATATTGAGTGAATTTTTCATGTCAAAGTTTTATTTATCCTTTCGGTAATTCTGCATCGTTACTGCTAAAATTTACATGTATAGTTGGCGACGACCAAAAATAGCTTGTTTTACAAAGGGCAAGTTCGAATAGTTTCAATATTGTATTTGAAAATTAATATTTATGAGAAGCATGTCATTTTCCTTTTATTGCAGATGCTAATAAACAATTAAATTTAAAAAATCAAAAAACCCGACTGCGTAAAAATCGAACTAATTAATTATTTCTCATCAATGTGAAACTACTTTTCTTTTAAATTCCTACTATTAGCTCACACTCTCGCTATATATATATATTGTTCAAATTTTCAATCGTTAATAAAATACTTATTATTCATCCTGTCAAGCTCAAATAATTTTTTATAAACTTGTAGTGGATGACACTTGATGTTAATACAGTTTTTTTTCAAATATTAATTCATTAATTAAATTAATTTTCAATAACAGAGAGAGCCTTCTTCTTGATCAAGGCATTTTAAGTGCCACTCAAGGGGTAAAAAGAAAGGCAGAAAAAAAAATTTCTCTTATTGACCCAAGTAGGAATTGACTTAATTTTTTTTTTTTTTTTTTTTATATTACTTGTTTATATTACTTACCTATTTTTTTATTTACTTATATTGATGACTTTTAAGTTGTGTTTCATTGTTAGTTCCTATCTATAAACACTGTTTTGATGAGGTCTATAGATGTCTAGGATGGTTAGAGTTGCAGTCAAGCTAGAGATCCTACCTACACAACTTCCAGGTTGTATAATATTTTAACGGAGCTTTTGACTGTAAAATAGTCAATGAAACATAGTCTTCATTTTGAAAGACCTATCCAATGATATGTTACTCAATAGGGTGCGTAAAAATTTTTCGTGTCTACCGCCATTTTGAATTTATAAAAACAAAACCCAGCCTATAACCATCGGCCCGTTAAGACGAATCGATAGAGACCTCATTCATTAAAATCCATCCAGCTGTTGGGATGTTTCGAGTGTATAAAGAAATCCACATACACAGATACGCGTGAAACACATAAGTACTTTTTACCCGACTGAAAAGAAGGGTTAATTCTTTTTTTTTATGTTCTAATTTTTTTACAAGCTTAAAATTACAGACGTGTGAAAATTATTAGAATAATTGTGATTTTTTCAGTTTTTCTTCATTAATTTTGTATATACTTGCAATATTTCATGAAAGGTAATTTGTTTTGTTGATCCTGTCAATTTTTCACTCCTTTAGAGTAGTTTTGGGTATATAATTTTGTTAAATGTTGCCATATTTTAAAAAGAAAAATATTTGATTCAAAGTAATCAAATTGTTTGCATTGCATAGAGAATTTGTTTGATTAACAAACGAATTTAAAATAAAATTTTAAAATCGTCAGCTTGCTGTGCTAGTATTTTCTTTCTTTTCTTGAGTTGGCATCAGTATTATGTTATTCTGAAAACAAATTTTTTCGCTGTTTTGATCAGTTTATACTAATTGGTATCTTTTTTTCGCTTGTCAAAGGATTATTGCGTGATTATGGGTAAAGCAAGTGATATTTCTCCTAGAAAACTAGCTGTGGCAAAGTGTCTCATCCAAGTAGATCACTATACACAGCACGAAATCGCTAAAAAAGCAAAAATTTCTCAAGCATCTGTGTATAGAATAAAAAAAATCTTTGGACTCCAAATGTGAATTTGAAAATTCTAAAGTAAGGAAATGCGGAAGGAAAAGTAAATTTACTGCAAAAACAGAAAGGAAATTAATTCAAATTGCTAAAGCTAACAAAAGAGCAACTAGTCATGAACTAAAAATATCTTTACAAGCGTATGGCGTAAATGTATGTGATTCTTCTATGCGTAGAAAGCTCATCTCAGCTGGACTCGGTGCTCATCGTCCTCGAAAAAAGGCTAAAATCACATCTGCTATGGCAAAGAAGAGACTTGCTTGGGCAAACGTTGTGCAAGAACAATTCGGAAATGACTGGAGCAAGGTGAGAAATATTAATTTTCCTTTAATTAATCAGTTGAATTTAAGTTGTTCATTTCTTTTCTGAAATCTTTTTTTTTTTTTTTTTTTTTTTTTTTGCATACTGACTAAAGATGCAGAACTGTTTATAAATTTCATGAAATTTTTTTATAAGAATATTTCTCTACAAATTACATACCTTAAAGTATGTTTTATCTTTTAGGTATGTTTTTCCGATGAATCAATATTTGCGATATCAGAAGAAAGTAGTCAATATGTCAGGAGAAATACCAGTGAAGCATTTTCCCTTAATTGCATAGCACAAACGGTTAAACATCCTACTAAAGTAATGGTTTGGAGAATGATGTCTGCTCAGGGTATTTGACGTTTATACATTGTAGAAGGCATGATGGACCAGCATGAGTATAAAAAAGTGCTTGAACAAAGACTAATTCCACAATTAAAAGACTGGTTTCCAAATGGAGACTTCATATTCATGCATGATGGAGCTCCGTGCCATAAAGCTTCATCTGTGACCACATATTTGGATGGAAAAAATATAAAAACACTTCCATGGCCTGGAAACAGTCCAGATATGAACCCCATAATCTTTGGGCCATTGTAAAGAAAAAATTAAAGAAATGCAACATGACAAACAAGAGTGGTCTGATAGAAAGACTCATCCAAATTTGGCACCATGACAACGAAATACAAATTAATTGCCAAAAACTCATACAAAGTATGCCAAGACGTATTGAATCCTTAATAAAAAATAAGGGAATGCACACTAAATATTAAATGTATCGATATTTTTTAAATAATGTATTATTTCTTTAATATAACAAGATTTTATTGTAAATTTCACAATTATTCTAATAATTTTCACACGTCTGTATGTCTGAGTAAATATTTTTTAATTCTGTGTAGTTGACACAGAGTGTTCAATTATAATCGATTTTTACTCCATGGCAATATTTTGAGATTATCGTATCCCTGAAAGTCAGCATAAAATAAAAATTTGACACAGCTCTATCCAGGTTAAATCAAAAACAAGATATTGACATAGATTTCAGTAAAGCAAGAGTCATAGCCCACACTTCAAATTACTACACATCAATAATAAGAGAATCCTTGGAAATTTTAATTCAAAGAAAGAATACTTGCAATGATGCACTGTCCTACAACATATCCAAGATCTGATATGGAATGATAAATATTTCTAGCGATTTTGAAACATAATTATATTCCACTCCCTCCCCTCCTCCTCCCTTCTTTGAAATAGACTCGTCTACAGCTACTTAAGCAAAGAACTTTCACGAACTTTCGCTCTTTTGATCTTTTCCCCCTGATGACGGCTGTTATAGTGCAGTTGAAAGCGCTTGGTATTTTTAACATCTTTTGAAGGTTTTTAACCCTTTGAGTGCCAAGAAGCGTGATCGCGCTCCTCAAATGCCAGGAACGCCATCAAATGCCAGGAACTCGATCGCGCTCCTGGCTCACACATGCACTAATACGATCTCTATTTCATACTTGTCGATTCTTGTTTATTGTTTTTTTACTCCGCACGTGTATTTATAAGAAATCTAAAAAATACGATCTCTATTTCATACTTGCGAATTCTTGTTTATTGTCACTTATTTTGAAATTAGAATATTCATTGGAATTATAACATTTTTTGTTTTTGAAATACTTTTCGTAAATAAAATGTTCCTAATTTAACAAAGATTATATATATATATATATATATATATATATATATAAAGTTTTTGAATTATAAACATTTAAAATTTAGTGCCTCTAATGTTAAATTAAAATTTTCATATTTTTATTAATATCTCCTGAAATTATACTTCTAATATGCTAATTTTTTTGTGTAGTAATAATACTAAAATACCCAAACATAAATACGTTGAATTTGCAATTTTTATAATTTTATGATATGAATTATTAATTATGAAATTAATATACGAAAAAATTATGAATTGCAACCTACAATTTTTTTAATGGATTTAGATTTATTAAGTCCTGCTTTATAGAAGTCCAAAATTTCGCATTTTTCTTCCAAGTACTTTTCAAATTATACTTAAAAAACGGAAAGATGATGGTTTAAGGGACCGTCTATGATAGAAGTGACTAGATATTATGAAATTTCTTATGATATCCTGTAATTTATCAATCTTCAATGACTGCTTGAGTACCGCTTAAGATGCCTTGATCAAGAAGGGGGCTCTCTCGGTCAACAATCGAGTAGCAAACTTCAGTTTGGATACAGCCCCTAAAATACGCTCGTTTTAAAATAATTTCTCAGAAACTTATCGTATGAATTGCAAAAAAATTGTTTTTAGGCTAATTGAAGGGTGTAGAGTCCTTTAAGCTGTCAGAATTGTGCACTGCTATTGAAAAAAAAACAAGTTATGGTTCGTTTTAATATGTAGATGTTCCCTTCTTCAGAGAATCCCAGGAAATATTTTCTTGGAATTTTAGCTTCCCTTTAATAACTCCCCCACCACCAGATAAGTAAAAAAATTGAGTGTTTATGACGCAAAACCACGAAATAAGCGACACATAACCCCAGCAATGTACAATATTCTAATCGAAATTTGCCCAACGATATAAAGAAAAGCAAAAATCCCCAGCAAAGAGTAATTACAAGTAACATAATTGAGTTTCCACGAAAAAAATCAGGAAATAAGCGATACATAATCACAGATGTGTACAATAAGAAGTACAATGTGTACAATCCTAAGCGAAAGTCACCCAACGAAATAAAGAAAATCAAAAATCCCAAGTAAAGAGTAACTGCCTAACCCCCAGATAAGTAAAATAATAGAATTTTTATGATGCAAAATCAGGATATAAGTGATACATAACCCCAAAATGTAGAATATTTTAAGCGAAATTCGCTTAACGAGATAAAGAAAAGCAAAAATTCCAAGCAAAGAGTAAATACAATTAATTGCCTTCCTTTATTACCCCACCCCCCCTCCTACTCCGAGATACGTAAAATAACTGAGTTTTTCGGACGTAAAATCAGGAAATCTATACATAATCCCAGCAATGTACGATATCATAAGCGGACGTCTCCCACCGGAATAAAGAAATGCAAAAATCCTAAGGAAAGAGTAACCCCCCCCCCCCCTCCTAAGTAAAATATTTGAGTTTTTATGACGAAAATCAGGATATAACCACAGCAATGTACAATTTCCTAAGCGAAATTAACCAAACGAAATAAATAAAAGCAAAAATCCCAAGCAAAGAGCAACACCCCCACCCCCAGATAAAGCAAAGTAATTGAGATTTTTTGACGCAAAATCTGGAAATAAACTATACGTAACAGCAGCAATGTACAATATCCTAAGAGAAAGTAGCCCAACAAAATAAAGAAAAGCAAATAGTAACTCTTCCACCCCCAGAGAAGTAAAATTAAGTTTTTAGGACGCAAAATCAGGAAATATGCGATACATAAACCCAGCAATGTACAATATCCTAAGAGAAAATCGCCCAACGAAATAAAGAAAAGCATAATTCCCAAGCAAAGGGTAACTGACCCAACCCCAGACAAGTAAAATAATTGAGTTTTTATGACGCAAAATCACGAAATAGGCGATTCATAACCTCAGCAATGTTCAATATTCAAAGCGAAAGTTGCCCAACGAAATAAAGAAATTCAAAAATCCCAAGGAAAGAGTAGCTCCCCTACCCCCAGACAAGTAAAATAGAGTTTTTAGGACGCAAAATCAGGAAATAAGCGATACGTAACCCCAGCAATATACAATATTTTAAGCAAAATTCACCCAGCAAAATAAATAATATGAAAATTTCCCAAGCAAAGAGTATCTGCAAGTAACAATCGAGTTTTCATGACGAAAAAACATGAAATAATCGATACATTAAATCAGATGTGTACAATATCCTAAGCCAAAGTCGCCCAACGAAATAACGAAAAGCAAAAATCCCAAGCAAGGAGTAACTGCCCCTTCCCCAGACAATTAAAATAATTGAGTTTTTATGGCCTAAAATCACGAATTAGGCGATTCATAACCCCAGCAATGTACAATATCCTAAGCGAAAGTCGCCCAACGAAAAAAATCCCTGCCGGTCCGGCCTACAGGCAGAGGTAGATTTCGAAGTTAATATACTAATTTCACCAACAAAAACTAAATCATTATTAAATAGAAATCCACTTTAACAGTTTTATCTGTCTGCTTTTGACGAGTTTTTATTTCATTTTTATAAAATAGCTGGTTTTATCAGAATCATGTTAAGGCGATATTAGAAAAAATATTTTTCCATGCTCAACAATTCAAAATTTTCTGGCACATTTTCAGATTCATTTTTAATAAATATATATGAAACATGCTGACGTGATTTTTGAAAAGATTTATAAGCGACCTGTGTTTTTAATTTTCTTTCAATTAATTAAAACTTGATTAATACACCATTATTTTCTCAGTAGGGCAATATTTTCCGTTTCTAACACAATCGCTTCGGGAAATTTTGTCCAAAATGCCCACTTCGACATCATTTTTTGAAATATATTCTGCCTCTATCAAAAAATCGATCATTGCAGTATTTTATATAGTTTCTGAATAAGAGAATCTAGCAATAGGATGCGTTTGAGAGCAAAAATGAATTTAAAAATGAGTAAGAAAATAAGCAGTTTGGATTTGAATGCACCCTTAATAAGGTTATTTTTTTCTTCAACCGCTATGTATTTTTAATTTGTTTTTGCTGTAAGAATTGGCCCTATCAAAAACTTGTCTATATAAATGTTGAAGACAATATTAAGAAGATATATGATAAATTCATGGAGATTTTATATCTTGTGAATTGATGGAGTTGTGAAAATTTTTCTTCTTCAACCCCCCTTTTTTGTTTCCGTTTTTAATTTTTTTTTGTGGTACGAATTGGTCCTATCAAAAACTTGTGAATATAAAAGTTGTAGATAATATTAACGAGATGTATAATAAAATTAATTGGATTTTATATCTTGAGAATTGACGAAGTAAGGAATTTTTTTCTCCCCAAAACCCTATTTTTTGTGCCTCTTGAGCCTATTTTTAACTTTATCAAAAATCTGGGATGCATAATTTTTGGCGCTATTTTTAGAAGTAATAAAAACTTTAAACTGATTTGATATGTACAAAAATTAAGAAGTTATGGGGGTTTTTCGGTTTTCACAAAACCCCTCCGTATTTCCATTCCCTTTGTCCGCTTTTGCCCATTAACCCGTTCGGGACGAGCAACCGGTATTCGTGCCGGCCTCTTTTGCACTTTCATTCCGCGCGACGGGTATACGTGCCGGCGTTTTTAGCACTCACATCCCGAGCGACCGGTATTCGTGCCACACAGTTGGAACGTTTTATTCCAGAAAGTTTAACTCAGAAAAAAATTTCGTAATCAATTTTGAATATACATTTGGGAAGAATATATTTCCTTCTGTCTAGAAAAGCAAATGGAATCTATTAATATATTTTTAATCCACGTCAATTTAATTTTTTTCCGAAAATGGCTGCAATGAAAAAAAAGTGTTTATTTCACATGCACCTATTTATGCTTCCGAAACGTGATTTTCTTTCTATCATAAATCTTTTATGCGTCAAATGAAACTTTATTTTTTGTTTACCAGGAATTTTTCCACATCACTTGGGAAAAGGACGGGGCTAACGTACTGGGCTCCCGCGGTGAAAAGTCACGTGACAGCGGCGGTCTTACCCAGAACGCACTTTGACGCGGGAATTCAATCAGATTCAGAGGAATTTGATTAGTTCGGTTTCGAGTGTTGTGTGTTTATAATAACTTATATTAATAATTTAATAATATAAAAACAAACGCAATTGTCATTGCGAATGCATATTTTTATATAAAAGTGACTGTGTTTCGTAATTCATACGGATTAAATTATGACAAGCCATTGAATTGATCAATCGAATGTAAGTATTAACCATTTCCGTATTAGAGTATATTTTTAGGATACCTATACATTGATAAGACTGTTTATGTTTTGTATTCTTTAAATATACGTAAATATCATTTATTTTAAATGAAATTGTTCTTTCGGCCACCATTTATTGTAAAAGTTGTTCACTTTATTATTATAAGAAGGATCAGAACAAATCAGATTTTTTTCAAAGTTCAGTTTATTTTTAACGATTCAATATTCATAAAACTATATCTGTGATACTAATGCGTATTAATATTATGTATTGAAATAATCATTCTTAAGAAATCTTTATTAAATGTTGATGTATTTACCATGATTCTAGGATACAAAGAACTTTTTTTCCCCTTTCGATGACATTATACCTGATTGATATAAATTATTTTATTTAATATAATTAAAATAATGCCAGTGATTTCCAACTTTATACAAGATTTTGCAATAACAATTCTGTTTGCTCAGAGTAAAAAAATACGGATTTTTAGATATTTTGTGTTCTTAAATTATTTTATTTTGGTTTTTAACTCATATGATCAGAGGTTAACATTGAGCACATTTAAATTCTGTAAATACTTAATTTTGCACTAAAGCTTTCAAATTTTATGTATTAAAAAAAAAAAAAAAAAAAAAAAAAAAAAAAACTTATTTCATGACGATGTATAAATTTCGTGCCGAAATACTGATATTTAAGGTATAAAGGGCTAAAGATTTTTTTTGCTAAATAAATCATTCTTAAGCAGTGTGTTTTAAATTTTGGTGCATATTTACAACTATTAATTTTAGGGTTTTATATAAAGAGCTCAGTTGTTATTATTATTTTTTTTTTACTTTTGAGAACTCCATGTCCTTTTAAAAATTATTTTAACATATTTCAAGATGCCAATGCTTTTGAACTTTTTATAGGATTTTTTAGTCATGATTCTGCTGCTTGTGAAAATTTTTGATTAAAAAATATCAATTTGTATATATTCTGTGTGCCAATATTGTTTTATTTTGGTTTTTGCTTAATATTCAGAGGTAAATACTGAGCACATCTTTAAAAATATTTATTTATATATGTACTATAACTTTACAATATATATTAAATGAATATGTCGCGTGTAATTTCCGTGGAAAAATAGTAATGTTTAAAGTGTAAAAAAAAAAGTTTGTTTACTCTCTCTTTTTTTCGACAATGATATTTTTTTCCAATAACTTAACATTGTGCTTTTCCTTAACAATTTTTACATGAGAAATAAATTATTCATAAGTAATCTGTTTTAAATTTTGGTGTATTTAAAACGATTATTTCCAGGGCATAAAGAGCTGAGTTGATTTTTTTTCCACTTTTGACAACATTGTACATACAAATTATTTTATTTAATATACTTATAGTTATGCCAGTAATTTGAAAATTTTAGAAGATTATACAATCATGATTCCGTTGCTTGTAAAGCCACGAATTGCATCAAATTAAAAAATGATTTGGATGTGTTCGTAATCTAAAGCAGAGACTATAGTCTAGTTTGATTAATTTTAACAGAATTATTCCAATTAATACAAAAATTAGTTTTGTTGAAAACTGTCGAGGAATTCTTAGCCTAGTGCAGGGAAGGGGCCGGCACCTGGAAAATCTAAACCCCAGCACAATGAAGCTATGAATGAGACACCAGGTGTCAGGTTGAAGAAACCGACAAAGGCCCTTTAAACATGTATTTAAAAAAAATACTATTTTTAAATGTTTAACAATTTTTTGCATTCTATAGTTTTTATGTTAAGGAGGTTCTCACATTTTAAATTTTCATAGCTCAATATAATGCACATTTATTTCAGAAATTCATGAAATCCTTTTTATCTGAAGGAATTGGAACTTTCAGGGTGTAAAATAGGAAATGTGCATTTTTTAAATGTCTATTCTCCGATGATCGCCTTTCACTGACTATACTGTAAAAAAGACAGGTGTTTCTTAAACTTACGAAAATTTACTACAATCACGAACGAAAATATTCGATAACCGCCTCCAAGTCACCCAATATTCCGAAAAGCGTTTCTTTATCTTTAGAAACCTTAGAAAACAATTTATTTTTTAAATTTAAAGAAGAATTTATTAAATTAAATTTTTATTAGCTGGCCGTATTTTTCGGAAACGTTTTCGGGCAGCTTTTGCATTGCATTACATTAATCAGTTATCTCTACCCGGAAAATCGGTTTTCGAGATGTTATTAGACCTCATCTAATTATTTTCCGCTGCATATCTGAAATTGTACATGCAATTGTAACAGAAAAATGGTTATTTTAATGTTAATGCTGTTAATTCTACATGTTTCACAGTTAAATATGTTTGATGAACATGAAAATATTTACTAGAGTCCTCATAGCATCCGAAAAACCTGTTTCCTGGGTTTAATGCACTGTAAAAGCTACTCTGAAACGTTTTCGAAAACTACGGGCAGCTAATAAAAAATTATTTTTATAAATTCTTCTTTAAATTTCATCAAAAAATTATTAAATTTCATTAAAAATCTTTTGGGAGGTTTCTAAAGATAAAGGAACATTTTTCGGAATCTTGGGGAAGAGGTTAATATGTTCGTTCGTGATTATAGTACATTTTCGTAAATTAAGAAATATCTGTATTTTTAACGGTGTATCATATCTTTAAAATTGTCTTAAAATGCCAAACATGACAATATTTTCTTAAAGCTTCTTTGCATTTATATAAATTTCAGAAACACTGTTGCATTTCTTGGTGTATTTACATTAAATTAGCAAATGTTATGCATCTCCGTTATAAAAATGTATTTATACATAAGGGGTCATAAAGTAATATTTTTAATTTATGAATGTTTGCTCTATATCACATTTATACTGATTAATAGTTTCAATGAATTTCTGACATTCCCCTTGAAATTCCCGTTTGGAGTTGTTAATGAACTCGATTATGAAAACTGCACTGCTTATTTTACACTTGATAGAAAGCTCAAACAAATGAATTTACTAAAAAACATAGAATATTTGCTCTGTTTATTTTTTAAGAAAGGGAACAAAAAATAAAAACTGAAACACAATTTAAACTATCTTTTTAGGATTTCTAAATTAATTTATGAACGTATAATTGTAAATTAATATTTAACGTTTGATAGATAAATGGGCATATTTTGTAATATATAGTCTTCATTTTGTATTTATAATTTATGATCTAGTTTTTGGTCTTTAAAATGTTCTATCGTTGCAATTTCACAGTGCTTTGGCATATTTTGGAAAACCTTTATTGGCGCATAATTGAATCCATTATTGTTTTAACTCCCATAGAATTATACGAGTTACAGAGAATATTTTGCGATTTATCACCAGTGGCGAACTAGTTGAAAAATACCGTAAAATTTATTTATTAATTTAAAATTAAGTTGTAAAAATATTAAAATGCTTTATTGTCATCCGAATTATACTTTTACGCATAATTTGTATAATTCTCGCATAGTAGGAAATGGATTAAAAATGGATTGCAAATAAATTGCATTTTTTACATACAAAAACCAGGTTGAGTTAAATGAAAGGCCGAAAAAATGCTCTTAATGTGAGGATATCTTTTGTTTATTAATCGAAGAAAGACTCACAAAACATCGATTTATCCAAATGAGTGATATAAGGAGGGTTTAAAAATCAAAACATATACAAGATTTTCCCTAGATAGAAAAGAATTAGAACTAAAAGAAAACGTATACATTATGCAGTTTACTTTTTATTTAATGTAATGTTGTGAAATAAAAACAACGTTTTAATGTTTTCATTATACTGTAAAGTAATGAATTCTATCAAATAAAAGAATGATTTTAATATGATAGTAAATCTAAAGCCTAGACGATAATCTATTTTGTCACACGACGCATCTGCTCAGTTCGGCTGAGACCGCGAGCGTCACGTGACTACTCGAAATCGGAGAAGCACGGTAGCCCGTCTTTTTCGTTAGCCCCGGGAAAAGGAATGGTTTAGTCAGCTGATCAACTCCAAGCTTATGACGTAAGCTTCACCTACCTACACATCCAGTTGATTCATTTTCAATTATTTCTTTTCTACTTTTTATCTCGATTGGAAATAATTTATTTGTACATCGCAGTGATTTATAGTTTCGGACTTTCGTTCATTTAGGAGGAAAGCGGTAGGCCTATTTGTATTTTTATTTTGTTTCAACAAGGGCTGCTACGCAGTTTAAATATTTGTGGATGCTCGTTCAAAATATTTTCGGCACCGTCAAGTCAAGAAAACTTTTGTGCGCTCTTCTTTTTTTTTTTCCTTCAATAATTATTCATACCGTTTCAAATAATTCCGTCTTAAATTATCTACATTTAAGTATCTTATTTTACAAACTCATTAAAATGTCTAAAAACGCAAGTATTTGACTGAATATATGGAATAGCTGGGATAGTGGAAAACATTATTAAAAGAAAAGAAAATGTATGAAATTTATGTATTTTCAGAAAGTAAAATTTAAGAGGGTGGTTTGATTATAACACAATCATTGAATTCTGACATTGATAAATGTTCGCAGATTTAAAAGTTAATAGTTTCAATTAACTCCTTTTCAGATCGTTTTTGCTAAAATGAACCTCAATTTTGTAAAATTGAAAAAGCTGGAGTACAGAAGTGCTTTTTTACAGGGTTCGTATACTTTACAATTTTGCATTAGAAAATTGACAATGAGAAAATATTTAATTTTCTGTTTATCGCAGATATGATAAATGCATATTTTAGTCACTTTTTGGTTTTTATCCTATATTTTTTTAATTATTTTTTACATGCTTAAAACGTATTCTAACATCTGAATAAATATTTGTCAAATTGAAGATGTTGAGTCACAAAAGCTCAAGAAGTCTCAGCAGTCTTAAAGTTTCAAAATTTTCGAAGTAATTTTTTTTATATGTTAGTAACTCCTATTTTTTTTTTCTGAGCATTTTGATAGGATTTTTTTTCTTTAAAATTCCTATTAGAAAAGAAGTTGTGGCTTTTAGAATTATACCCGCTCAATAGCTGATGTGCCGTTTCCGAAACTTTGAATTCACTTTTGGGCACGCTTTTGGGCATAAAGCGCAGGATGTCTCAAAAATTTCAACATTTTTTCATGAAATTTTCAAAGCATGTTTCATCTTAGTATGTATAAACTGAACCTGAAATTTACTTCTAATTGTTCAAAAGAAACTTTTATGGGTGATTATACTGTTGGAATTTTAAAAATTTTGTATTAGCTAAATACAACTTTGTTTTAAAAATACAGAAATGCTTTAAATACAAATTTATTTAGATTCAGGGTAATTATTGCAATCTGAAGTAGAATTGGGCACCAAAATTTTCATTCTCGTTACATTTTTTTTTTTTTTTTTTTTTTTTTTGTAATCTTACGCGTAAGCAGTCATACCACTTTTCTACTCGACAAATGCCTGACAGTTTGAAACTCCCTATAAATACTAATTCTGCATCTTGTAATTTTTTCAATATATGAAATGAAAGAGCATACTTACAGCTTTCTTAAAAATTGCGTTTTAAAATCATATACATTAAGATATTAAAAGTTGAAAGTTTTTTTTTTTTTTTTTTTTTTTTTTTTTTGTTTACATTAAAAAAATTTTTTTTAAGAGTACTGAGATCGTTTAACAACGTTAACTATAAAATCTGTGGCATTTCTACTTATTAGTAACCGAATTATGATATCCATCGCAAAAAGCATAACAAAGCAACTTTCCTATTGAGGGACTACAATTAAACTTGAATCAGCATACTTTCATTTTCTTAAAAATTTTCTTCCAAGCATTTCATGAGTACCATTTGCGATTAAATAAGATGAAGATTACTATACAGAAATACTACTCCAAATGTAACAGTTGGCAGCTATGTATTACTATTAAAATTTGAGTAATTCTATCCCATAGATGCTCAAGCGCTATCTTGCACTTAGCAAAAAATACGAAGAGATACCTTTATTGGGCGATTTGTACCAGAATTTACTCACAAGGAAGGTCTCTTTTCTGGACATACTCAGAATATTTTGAAAAAAAAAAACCAAATAATGTACGTAATTTATGTACGTAATAAAGGATCAGTCTAATTGAGCGGCAGAATTACAGTAGAAAGTCTTTAAGAAAATAAAATACTTTCGAGTATTTGGCGCGAAAAGACGAAAGCATCATGTGATTTGGCAAGCTCCATTTTTCCTCTTCAAACGCAAACGATTTTAATGTATCTCAAAATTGCTCGTTAATAGATTTTTAGAATGCCTGTAAATAGTATTTAATGAATTTAAACAATGAGAGAGTTTAATGCATATATTTTTTGTACTGCATATTTATGTTGCTTGTTGCTGCAGTTATTTAATTTTATCACTGTAAAAATATTTTCATACATTTAAGCGTATTCCAAAATAAAGACCAGATGAAGAATACTGCAGTTATACATTTAAATATCGGAGCACTTTGTTTCCATAGCAATAAAATTGAATCGACAGTGCTCAATTTTACTTAATTTGGAGATTAAAGCAATTTAAATTCATTTTTTGTAATTCCTAAAATTTCATAGTTAACTCATTATAAATATATATGACAAAACTATAGAACAAACGAAAACTGACAAAACTATAGTTATTTAAATTTATTTAAATAAGTTCAACATAAAACATTATTACCTTAAAGAGCATTTGACATGAAAAAGTATTTTTGAAAATTTTATTCCATCACCAATCGGTGATAAATCACCAAATAACGAAATTTTCATAATTTTTTTACGGACACACTATCGAGTTTTCGCCGAAATTTTTTTAATAAACATATCTATCCTCATGAGAAGAATATTCTTTTTTTTTTTCAGATTTTTCGTAGTATGCCCGTATGGAGACGTTCCTTCTCAGTATTAAATTTAAATGAAATGATCAAAATATGAAGTCTCATAAATCATATGAAAAGTTCATGTTGCATTGATCATTAAGGCATTAGTTTACGAGTTAAGAGGCTACTTCAGTCACGCGAAAAGACCCATTCGCTAATGCTAATCCCATGGAAGAAATTTACTAAAGATATCTCGGTCACATTTCAATATTTTTAAATGATTATTTTTGCATTGAATAATTGAGATCTATCTACACAAAGATCGTTGTTTACTTTTATGGTTTTGTTTATAGGTATTTTTAATGAGGACACTTTCTTTTTCGGAACCGATTTCGAAACTGAAAGCATCCTCATCGAAAAATGTGAAATCAAAATCGAAAAAGTAAAAAACGGCCTGCATACAGATCGATCTCAACTATTCAATGCAAAGAAATCATTTAAAAATATTGAAATGCGACCGAGATATCTTTATAAATTCTTTCCATAGGATCACCGTTAGCGAACGCGTCTTTTCGTTTGACTGAAGTAGCCTCTTAACCCTAATATGCATCGTTTAGCATACTTGCAACATGTAGAACAAATTGCGTTTTTATGACATCTGGTGAAGTTTCCTTTAACTAATCTATGGGTCTGTTCACACACGCCGTGCGCGCTCAGGTGACAAAAACATGGAGTGGGTCTTTATCGTGGATGGTATAAATGCTCAGATTCAGATCATGGATTTGATTAATTATGGTGCTAATTAAAATGATAATCTGTTGCAGTTGAAAGGTGAGCTTGATGGCAAAATGGTTAAAACATTGAACTTAAGACTGCGGGCTACGGATTCGAATCCTGCGAGTCACAAATTGCATTTATAATTTTTTTATTTATTGGTTGCTTTATAATTTTCATGATAAATAAGACGTTTTTGATAAAAATAAATTTTTATATTAATAATACAGAAACACATGTGTATCTATTATTATAATAAAATAATTACTTAAATACGAGAAAATGTGGTCTTTCGCGATGAATATTTTACATTAGCTTTTTAATATTCAAAGTTTCGTTTCATAGTGAGTGTTCGTTGCAAAGTCAAATTTTGCATAGTTTAATGCGTATTTAAAGTTAACTTTTACAAAATAAAAATTCACATGAAATAAATTATCTTGATTCGTACTTATTAAAATAGCTACTCATTTTTCACTAGTTTAGTTATTTTTTGCTGCTTCGGCCAGATGTGCAACATAAGAAAATAATTTACGTACCTAAAAAATACCTAAAAAATGGGATTTTTTTTTTCATTATTTTTTCTGTGCAATAAACCTTTTTAGAAACATTTTTTTAGAAACAAAAAAAAAAATTAAGCATTTAATTCTTAATCCCTTCAGACCTGAAATTAAAATAACACTACAAGATATGTACAACACAACAAATACAAAAACATACAAGTGCATACATACATCAGATATGGAACACTACAAAATACATCACATATATCATATATAATACAATTACATAAATGTCAGAGCACGTTTTCAGAAATATTAAGAAAATGAAAAAGTAAGTATTGTACGAAATATCCGTTTGCGCTCAGGATAATTTCCCCCCCCCCCCCTTTGAGTACTTTAGTAGTGGAGTTTTATTAAGACTACGATGCAAATCCTATTTTACGGTTTTAAAACCAAAATGTAATAGATGTACATTATTTTAACTAAAAATATCTACACTTATATATTTTTTAAAGAGATAAAATATATGGGGTTTGCCGTCTACTTTTATAGTGAATAAAGTATGATTAGAATGTTTCTAAATTTTCTACTGAAAGTGTAAGTAAGTATTTTGATTTATTAACTATTTGCTATTTATTCTGCATCGTTAAACATACATGAAAAATTTTGGCAAGACGTTTAAAGGGTTTTAAGATAATTCCTATTTTAGGCAAGGGCTAGTTTGACCTGCAAAAGATGTCAATCATGATCAGTAAATACAAAGCAATTTCAAAAATTTTAAAAGCTATAGCTGCAAGTAGTTAGGAAGGAGGATAGTAGTAGTTGAGATTCGGGTGACCATTTACCCGAACCTGACACGATTCTGTTTGGGTAAAGTTGACGAAAATTCTTTACTTCGTGTCGAGTTCGTATCGGGGTCTGGGTTGCATTCTGATTCTCTCATATCGGGTGTGGTTGATAATTTTGTTTATTGCGTGTCGGGGTCGGATTGAATTTTTAAACTTTCGAGTCGGGTTAACCTTAGTCTTCAAATAAAGTCTTTAAAGGCAGACAGTTGGAAAGAAAATTAACGAAAAAATTTATATTTTGAATCCTTTATTTCCCCCTTCCCTTTCGAATGGTATATTACTTTTGTTTCTACGACAAAGAGAAGTTCAATTTTTAAAAATAATTGTGTAATGTTTATACAGTAATGTTTGTAAACTTTAAACTGAATTTATTCATTTAACTTCGATGTACCTTTTATATAAACTATTACATATTATTGTGTATAATCTTGTCTGAATATTTTACATATGTCTCCGATCCATCTGAAGTGAACTCTTGTTACTAACATATTGTACGAAATATTTATAAAAAAGATTTTCTTTGGAAAAATGCAAGTTTTTTGTTATTTAAAAGTATTTTTTATTACAGATTAAAAAAAAAAATATTTAAAGAATATTTGTATAATTTTGACTTCACTTTATTAGGAAGTATTTATATTAAGTATATAAAAAAATTCAAGTGAATATATTTGGTAGTTTTTGAGAATAGGTACATTAATTTAACATGGTAGGTATAAGGACTATCTACTCCCCTAAATATTTATCTATTGAAAGAGAAACTACATATTTTAATATTAACAAGTTTATATATGTTAATTTTTTTAATTTAGAGACACGATTGTAATCTAATTTTTCACGATTGTATTATAATATGGATTTATTTTCCTCCACTTTGCGTTCGAAGTGGTTTCGGTTTTATGAAATTTATTGGTCGGGCTTCCGATTGACTTTAATTCATTTATGCCTAGAGTCTTATTTTTGTGACGCTTCGAATTTTAATAAATTTGTGTAATTTTCTTCTTCTGTATACCATAAAAATATATGAAATAAATATCTATAAATGTCTTTATCTGTTACTGTGAGATGACAGCATAAGATGCATATTTATTTGCTTAAATGAAGGCTTTTTTCAATGTTTATAGATTTTTCATTGTTCAAGATGGCGAAATGTTAAAAGAGAGTTTGTATTTTTTTTTCCATCAAGGATCCAAATAAATAAGTCAATCTTAGCTTGCAGACTTCTTTGAAATACGGATTTTTTTTTATATTCTGAAATTATACGTTCAAGCCTATTTTTTATGCATTTTTGTAACTTACAAAATATAGGGCGCTAAGCAGGAATGGGTACATATTTTAATTAGCCATTTTGGGGGCAGTTATTTATGTAAAGTCCTTTTCAAGATGATCATGAAATAAATTGTTTATAAGCCTAAAAATTATTATTCTTATTTTATTAATACTTTTAATGTTATTAGCCCTGTAAAGAAATTTTTTTTAGTAGTTCATAAAAATACCAATTATGGTACATAATAGACAATTTAACAGCTTATTTTATATAAATTTAGACAAAACCTATAATAATGCATACTATACTATTATAAATATTACGCATATTCCTATATTTAGTAGGTTTACATTTTATCAAATAAGTACAAAAAAAAAGCGTCTTTTTCATTTTGCGGTTCATTTTAAAGTGATTTTCTCAACTTTGTTGAGAAAACCAAAATTCAGGCACAAATGAGTTAAGTAGATTTTCAGGTTCAGGAATGTTACAATTCTAGTTTGAAAAACAGGTTAATAACGGTTTTATGAAATGTAAAGTTTTAATGAGTTTTAAGAAAAGGTTTTACGAATTAAAAGGTGTCTAAATAATATAACCCATCTCACGTTCGAAGTACTTACATGTTGAGCACTTACTGTTACACTACGTTACAGAAATTACATTTTAAAATATGTTAACAAAATAAGAGTAAATAAGTGTTGACAGATATTTAAGCTGTTAGAAAACAACAGTAATAATAACACCTGTATATGAAAAAGTCCTCAGTAAATTAACATGAAATTTCAAATTATCCATTCTTCCATCTAATAAAATGTACAGCAATGGGGATTGGCTCAGTCAAAACTGACCAATCCTCACGAATTTGGAAGATTGTGATAATGTATACATGAAGCGGAGTAGCGAAGTGGTCAGCACTTCTCTCTACCACGGTACGGGTCCACAGTTCAATTCCGCACTGGGCAAGGTTCACTCAATCTTTCACCCTTAGGGGTCAATGAAGTGAGTATCAAATCTTACTAACATTGACGATCCCGCGTTATGCTGCCCACCTGTCCAGGACATATTGCATATAGCACCTCCAAACCCATGGTCAAAATCAAAACAGAGTCGGGCACTGTAGTCCAAGATCATTAATGGATTGTAGCGCCGCAGTGTTATTTATTTTCTTTATATGTATATATATATATAAAATCAATGGAATATTCTTTACGTTTTAAAAATAGCCGTTGAATCGTCTGCATATATGTATTTTTATAGGGACACTTCAAAAGTTTTTACATGTATCCACCGTCTACCGCCAGTATTGTAATCGTAAAAAAAACAAGACGCTAGAGGTGTACGCCAAAGCTAACAGAGCGAAACTCTGTTTTATTAGTGAGATTAGCTGATCCCCCCTGCGTTACCCGGACCCGTAATAACCTTAAATAAGCCTCATATTTGTACGATATTGTATCTTTAACCCAATTTTGTATGAATTTATATTTTTAAATGAAATAGTCGCAAAAATTATAGCTAGATAGTGGTTTAAAGCGCTTGTAAGACATTTTCTTGTATTTTTCACGTAGGACCGCTTCATATTTTAAAAGAAATAGTTCTTGAAAATTTGAAATTTTTATCTGTTATAAATATAACGATTTTACAACCCATGTAAAAATTTCGTGAAAAAATATTGATATCAAGTTGCAAAAGAAATGTTTTCTTCTCGTTTTCGGCTTTCATGTCGGGACCTCTAAGATAACATTAAAAAAACCTTAAGCAGAGCTGAAACACCTGGTTTTTTCAGCATTTAATTTTTTTTAAATCATAATTTTTAAATATTTCTACTCGTCCGAACGTTTGAAAATTTTTGTAGGCGATATAAATCCGGTTTTCCGAGATGCTGTCTAAAGATTGTGTCGAAATTAGGACGTTTAGTTACTTCTAGAGTTGATAAAATACAGTCTCTGGTAGTCGCGAAATGACCTGCGGTCGCGAATTGCTTGAAAGTGTTAAAATTTGTATTTTTGAAAACCGATTGCATCGTCGAAGAGAAGGTCTGAAATACATATTTTTGTTAATTGATCACTTCCGAAATTAAGCTCTGGCGGAGCATTGCCGAAACGGAAAAAGTTAATCGCGAAAACGACCATTTTCAATTTTTTTTTTTTTTTTAAAGGTTAGAAAGAGAAGTTTTTAGAACTGACGGCGGCGTTTAAGACGTAAAAGTACGAAAGTTAAGACTATGTTCTTTTTTCGTATCCTGAACTTTGCGGCCGTAGTGCTTAAAACAAACGGCCAAAAAAAAAGCACAGCACTTCGTTCTTTTCTTCTACACTTTTGGGTAAAGAGGGAGCGAGCATGTATGAGGACGTCTCTGCTTATTTGCAAAAAGAATAACTTTTTAGCTCACAGGCTATCAAAGCCTGGGAGCTAATGTACCCACAAGATCTGTATGTACGTACGTACGTACGTAACGCGATAACTCTTGATAGAAATATCCGATTTGCTTCACATTTTTTTTTTCTAGTTTCATTCTGATTGGTGCTTCACTGATTAGTTTTGGGGGTTAGTTGGTTAAGTAAAAAGGGGGGGGGTTACGGGGGGGTGTCTAATCCCCCTCAACTTCGATAAATTGTTTTTTCATGCACAATTATCAGCTTTACTTCAAATTTGGTATACAGGTTAATTTTGATAAGGTGCTTCTCCGATTAGATTTGGAAGTTCATTGTTTAAGTATAAAGGGGGGGGGGGAATGGGGGAGAATACCACCTTAATTTAGATAAATGGGTTTTTCAATCCGATTTGCTTTAAATTTGGTGTACCGGTTTATTCTGCTAAGGCGCTTCCGTGATGAGATTTGGAGGCTCATTGGTTAAGTATAAAGATGTGAAACGCCCCGTAATTTATCTTTCGAGAGGCATTATTCGTTGAAATAAGAGTATACTATAAAATCAGCGTGAACAGCCTGTAAGTTCAATACCATCAGATTAACTGGGCACTTCTCTTTTTATTGGATGATTTTTAATTAAAATCTTGGCTAAGTATTAAAAAATAAAAATCTGAGCTTCAGGTAGATCAGGACATGCCTTGTACTATCCTCATTGAAATTTTCAGACCTAGACCTGTAGATTTTGCTAGCTAACGCCCACATTGACATACAGCTATTTTTATTTTACTATTATAGATATACCATGCCTAGAGTATACGCTATAGCTTTATTTGAGAAACAGTGTGTATATGGAGCTGCGTGAAAATTAGCGAAATTCGCAACAATGAGATTTAAAATGAATGTGTTACAATTTCAAACAGAATATTCTACTGTGGATATAAGAATGAAAGGTTGCCACAAAACAGACAATCGCTTGAAGTCCGTTTTCTATTTTTTCGTAATAATTACTTTCAATCCATTTAGCTACATTTCTATTCGGTTATGTAAAAAGTAAATTTAGTTAAGAAAAAAAAAAAGTAAAATTTATATCCAAAATTGTTGTAATTGTATTCATAATCGGGGTCGTTGATTAAAGTATTGTGACAGTGATTCCTAATGGCTATAAGTATATGAAATGCTGAAGTTATGAAAAATAGCTTCAATAAAATGTAAAGATGGAAGTTGAAGTTTTGCGACTTGGATAGCATGCTTATGTTTTATGTTTACTTCAATAGTTGAAGTTAATATATAGAATTTGATGTTAAAACCTTTACTTTATGATCTTTCCTTTAAATAAAAAAGGCGGAGTCCTAAATTTTGCCGTATTTTATGGCCATTTCCGAACTACTTAAAAAGAAAGGCTTTAACCTTTTTTTTAAAAATAAAATCTTTTTATTATTACTATTATTATAATTATTATGAGCGTTCGTAATTATATAAACACCTATCCTCCTCAGTCCTGAGCAAATATTACAAGGGACTGCAAAAAACAGTTTAAAGTTATTATAAAACATGTCCAAATATGTATCAGTCTATACAGCGATGATTATGACATGCACATATTTATTAAAAAGGTCTAGAAATAATTTCAACAATTAAACTAATTTAAATTGTATTCTCCTACAGGTGACATCAATACTGAGGAGGCTGTAATCATCGTCTGGTCAGTCCACATGGAACAGTGCAAAAACTACCCTCAGAATAATCGTTGCCGAATTGTGTCGAGTCCTTTCAAATTGTATGAAAATCGAATCAAAACTTAAGATATTCATAAAAGTTTTCTTCATTCTATTCAAATCCTATCCTAGGTTATGAATTCAATGCTATCCTATGATAGGTAACGATTTACGATTGCCATGCTAATTATTCTATTAAATCCTATCGTACGTGATTCATTCAAAGCTATCCTATGATAGGTCCTGATCCTAGATTGCCATGGTGATGACTTCCTAATTAAGAAGGCTTCTTATTATAGGACGTCATCACCATGGCAACCTAGAATCAGGACCCATCATGGGATATTAATAGGATGTCATCACCATGGCAACCTAGAATCAGGACCCATTATGGGATAGCATTGAATTTCAAATTTTATGAAAATGAAATCAAAACTTAAAAAAAGATATTCGTAGATGTTTTTCTTCATCCTATTAAATCCTACCCTACGTTATTAATTCAATGATATCCCATGGTCGGTCATGATTCTAGGTTGGCATGGTGATTATTCTATTAAATCCTATTAAATAATAGGACGCGTAGGACTGAATTGAATCTATAGAATCGTAATAAATTTTGTATGTATGCCTCTTTGCGTAAAAGTGCAACAGCTATTGCACCAAGATCTGACTCTTTACAAAAGTGGTTATAGTACGAACGCACCTCATTTGCCACGTTTCACGTACATTTCAGACTTGTATTATTAAATAATATATCTTCTTGTTCCCGTAGCGTCCATTACTTTATTGGAGCATTTTCCATAGTTTTCTTTCGTACAGAACAAAAGGGCACAGAGAATAGTGGACGCTATATACCCAGTATCTTTAAGAGTGTAGTTTTGAAAAGTTTTTTTTTTCTATGAGCAGTTGCTTTATTTTCCGTGTGCGTGTGTGGTTGATTAACCTTTAGGACGGCTACGAGCGTGCTGAGCCCGTCCACCTGTGTCTATCCCCCAACGTTAAGGACGCACTACACGCGTCTACCTGAAATTTTCAATATTTTGAACACTACAAACGCATTTACAGAATTAAAGAGATTTTTGTTTTCATCAGTAGTTGAAAGCACTAAATCGCATTCGAATACAATTTTTGCCGATAAGTAGACTTTTAAAGGATTGTTATAAGAATAAATACAGTATAAATTGGCTTAAGTTTCGGATATTGAAGGTTACAGGCTTATCTGAACCGACTTTTCAAGTGATTATTCAGATTCATTGGAAGGCAGAAGTGACATTTTTAGCAATCCATCATCATCTACTCTAAATTCAGAGTGGCGATGACTCCCGCGATTTGGATGATGCAAGACAATGGACAAATTCTCTTCTGCTCCAGAGATTGTATTTGCGTTGTGGAAATAGGTATGTATAGGCGCATTCTTAAAATTTTTATGTTCATGTATTGGTACTATTTCTTAGTTAAATAATTTAACTATATTGAAGTCGCGTTTTCAAACTTCCTTCAAAACACGCTTGAATAATTAAAAATAATAATAATAATAATAATAATACGAAGATGGGGGATGAACCGAAAAGTCGACGGTTCGGGGTCGATCTCTCAATTTATCTTTTCTCTGCTAGTCGGTCTCGGGAAGCTCAGAACAAAGTATTCGCGGGCACGATTGCCGCTTTTCAGAAAAACTGATCCTTGTTGATGAATTTTTCATTATTATCTATGCTAAATATTAAACAAAAATCTGATCCTCAGGTGTATAAGGACTGCTTTGGACTTCCCTCGTCAAAATTTTCAGGCTTGTACGTGTAATAGATTTCGCTATCATCTCTTACAGACAGAGTGAAATTATCTTATTTGTATAAACTAGCTGACCCCCCGCCTCCCCCCCCCCATTTGCGTTACCCGGAAGCGTGATTACAATCCAACAAAACTTGAAGGGTTTGGCGAGATAAAACGCAATGAGCCAAGAGCGCTAAAATCTCCTCGTTCTACTCTTTCTCCCGGAAATCCATTTGTTTACACCGGTGAAGATCAGTTTCAATCCATCTTATTGTTCGTGGAAGAGGGTGATGTGAAGAAAGAAACGCGGTTAAATTTCGGAAAAAAATATGCTAAAACAATTAAGTTCCACGAGTAACATATGATCGCTAATGTCTTAATTAAAAATTAAAACACTTATGAAATAGGTTATTTTAATGTCTAAAAGTTATTTTCAAGGTTTATGAAAATCGTGTACACTATCTAAGAGGAGCTAGAGACCTGTTTGTGAATATTTTTTAAGTGCATGTTCTGTGTACATAACATGTATATGTCCTATATTATAGCTATATATTTCACGTTAAAAAAAAAAAAGAGAAAAAAAAAAAGAAAAAAAAAAGGATGATTACCCAGTAAAATTTCATGTAAAATCATGGCCCAGTTGCCTCACGTAACCTTATGTGATCAGTCATTAGAGCTATTTCGTTTTAAGAAATCATAATATTTGGAATAAAATAAATTCTGTTATTATAAAAGTAAATAAAAAAACACAAATATTTCAGAAAACGTAATGACGGCAGTGCTTCAATAACATTTTCTTTAAATGTTAAACGTTCTATGTCATGAAAGAATAAACTCTAACAGTGATATTAAATATATTCAACTTTAATACCACTAGATACAGTGATATTAAATATATTCATCATAGAATTAAAATATTTTATTTTTCTGCCCCTTAAGTTGTCGAATTTACAAATCTCATTTATAAAGCAAAAAAAGGCTATCCTTTTCTTTCGTGAATGCAAGAATTATGTTTTCTAGTTACAAAAAGTTATATTGTCCCTACTCTATCAGATTATCTCGAGCGTTGATTTTAATTTTGTAGTGATATTTCAATATTAACTTATAATATATTAATCATTATTGTATAAATTATTTCACTATAAAATTTATTTTCTCCAAGAAAACCGTCATTCATGGGTCCGAATATAATTAAAAAATTGTTAATCTACAATAATTAGAAATTTAATAATGACATAAAATACGGAATTTAGTTATGCATTTTAATTTAGAATAAACCTTAGACAAAAATGTATTATACATACATTATTATTTATGTGTTGTAATTCAAATTCAACTTTTTTTTTTTTTTTGGATTTTTCACCACCTCTGACAGTACATTATATATATATACATATGTCAGCAATTCTTACAACACAATTAATAAATTTCATTTTTTGATATAAATACTAAATTTATGAGGTTCACAATATCTTTCCTGACAAATTTGACTTTTAACAACAGTTCTAAATAATCAATCTTTTTACTGAATAGTTATTTTATTTTTATTTTATTTTATTTTTTATTTACTTATTTATTGTATCTGCTTTATCACCCAAACCCATTTTAAAACTTCTTTATAAAATTCGCACTTTACATTTCGGTTTGAAGATTTTTATTATTTTAGAAAATCAAAGAAATGGTGTAAACAAAACAAAATATTAAAGCATTTTAGGAAATTTTTAGCAAAATATGTTACAGGTGTAGTAAAAAATAATAACAATGCGTAATAGTAAAATATGAAAATATTTGAAAAATCTATATGAATGAAATAATTTATTTGCATTAAAAAATCAGAATTATAAATTATCTTAAAAATGGTAAGATTTATCATTTGTTTTAGGAATAGGAGAGTAATTTTCTATTTCCAAAGCATTTCACTATATATTTACACAGTATCCTATCATACGAAAGAAACAGCTGCATTGCCTTTCTCCTCCCTAAGAACCTTTCTCCTCCCTATTTTGCAATCTCCTCCAGCGAAAGTGCCAAAAGCTGCCAACTCCAAGCCGCCAAAACCCTTCAAGTTTTGTTGGATTGTAATGTAGCTACCCGGACCAGTAATCTTAAACTTCACATTTGTATATCTAACTATTTTCTATGAATTTATATTTTTAAACTAGAAGGCTATGCCCGCTGCGCTGGTCAGTATTTCCAAATAAACCTTGAATTAAGCGAAATGGTGAATTCGAACTTGTATTTTTTTTAAAATGGACCTTTAGCTTGAATGTCCTTCCGCGTTGCTGAAAAGATGCGAACGCCATTGCGATAGTATATTACCTTATGCGTTGGACAAAATTTAGCCATTAAGAAGCAGTTCCTTTAGTTGATTATTCACTGTGCACTTTTGGTAGGGAAATGAGGCCATTATGACAATAGGAATTAAAATGTTCTAATATCTCACAGTATTAAATTAGAGATGCATTACAATGATTGCAGAGATTTACCATTTAACTTGTATAATGCTCGGGTGGTGTATTTTTGTTTGTTTGTCCTTGATCTCCTGGCCTCTCAGCTCGCGCAATATGCGATTCTGGTAGCTTAAATACAATCTCACTGGATGTTAGTTATATTTCTTAATAAACGTCCTCTTGTGCTACTACTGTTTTCCCTCTTTGGATTCTAGCAGAGTAAATACTGTCAAAAAAGTAGTAAATTATTTGCAGACAAAGAAGGTTGTTTAACTTTTATATTTAAAAGAAAGGTGAAACATAAAAATGTGTGTTTTTAAAGATGAATTGCCTGAATAAATCTAAAATGACGTCATTTTCACTGTCTTTTCGTTTTGTAGACCAGCTGAAATAATGTAACTGTTAACCGGGAAAAAACTCGATGAATTAATATTGTAGAAAAATGAACCTCATGCATCCAATAAAATCTTTTTAATCATCCGTAATCGACGTCATTGTGAGGGTTCACGTCAAACATTAAAACTGATGCAACAATATTATTGCACGTGTACCAGGGTTAAGATCTGACAATAATTAATAAAGTTAGTTATACAAAAATTTTAGCAATATGCATTTTGGTGAATACCTGGACCGAAGATTTATTTTGCATTTTTATAAAGAGCATAATAACACGGACAAACAAAAAAGCCTGCTATTTTCTTTATATTTAAGAGTAAATTAATCTTCCGTCTGTTGTGTAAATAACCCAGATTATGAAAATAACTCTTAATTTCTTGCTGTGTTTAGCTGCTAGAGTGTGCGTCAGGACAATTCTTTTTATACTGATCGAAATTCCAGGTAATTTAATCCTATCTAGGCTGAAATGATAAGTCCACGGGCATTATTCCATTTGCCACCATTTAGTAATCGCTAATTTCAAAATCTGTCTAATCTTTTGAATTTTGATACGCCATCCAATATGCTAATTGGCGGGAAACACGATTCCGTAAGATTAGTCCAATATGTTCAATAAAACATTTTTTAAACGATGGTTAAGCAAAAGAAAGTTATGCAGAAAAAGCTAAAAAGAAATGGGAAATTAGCAAGCAATATTTATTGCAAATTGTTTATTTTATTTATTTATTTTTTTTATAGTAATAACGTATAATTACAGAAATCTTAATATTCTTATATCCTAACTTTTAAAGCAGTGAATATTCCACTTAATAAGTAATGATCTGAGTTCGAGGATATAAAAATCACATGCTTGAGGAAAACAAAACGCATGTTTCTATAGTAATGGCATTCCATAGTATGGTAAAAAATATTTTAAATCTTTGAAAGTAAATTATTTTAGACTATTTGTGTATATGGAAGACATTTACACTAAAATTTAAATGATTGACTACATAATTATAATTTTAACTGCTTTTTATATAATTTACACTTGAATATAAAAATGTACTCCGAAATGCTCTTCTCTTGGCTTATTTCACACTTTTATCTTATTTGGCTTAAAATTGCATTGTTTGGCGACGAAGGTAATAAATAAATAGCATGTAACTCCCTAATACAGCCATTTTTACAAATACTTCTAGTTTTTCCTGTATGATGGGAGAATTATATAAAAATAATAATTAAATTGATAAAAAAAAAAAGAAAAAGACTAATGTAACCTAGATTTTATTTCATCAAGTTTTTAGACACGTTTTTATTAACCTGGCCCAAGCGATAAAAGAGCTAAAAAGAAAAAAAAATTGCAATTCAAAATTGTCAAATCGAATTTTTGATTCATTTTTTTAACCTATCTCAAGCGATAATTCGCCAAATATTGTACCAATTGTAAAATATCACAATATTTTATACTTTATGCATTACAAATATTTATTCCATGTTAAAATTAAATATTTTCGTTTTATAATATTATGTCTTATTAAAACTTTTTTTGTTGTTGTTTTTTAAATTAAATATCAGTATTTTTTTCATTTATTCGCGAGGTGTTTGTATTATTTTCTAACAGATTTAGCCATCTTAATTCTTTAATCAACAAACCTTTCGCCAAAAGAATCACTGGCAACCCTTTCGTCGAAAATATCAATAAAATACGAAGTTTATTACCAAAAAACATAGTTATCACTGTATATTTGACGCATAAACCACCGCGCGAATATTCTCTATCGAATGATATAATCTGGAAAAAAATCCACCGGGTAGTTTTTGAAAACATTCGAGTGGAACTTTCAGAGCTTACTGCTTTATAATATATATATGATTAAAATCCGCACAAAGCAATATTGATATACGTATAGTGATTTCAAGCACTCATAAGACATTTTCTTGTTTTTTCACGTAAGGTCGCTTCATATTTTAAAAGAAATAATTCCTGTTAATCGAACTCTGGAATTTTTATCGTTTATAAATGTATAACGATTTTACAGCCCGTGTAAAAATTTCGTGAAGAAATATTGATATCTAGGTGTAAAAGAAATAAGTTTTCTTTTCGTTTTTGTTTTTGTGTCGGATACTATAAAAACAACATAAAAAAAAAAAAAATACCGAAATCGAGCAAAGCCTCGCCAAAACACTTAGCTTTTTAGCATTTTAATCAATTTTTAGGGTTCCGTTCTTAAAAAGTGAAAACGGAACCATTATAAGATCACTTCTGAGTCTCTTTGTCTGTCACAGCCATTTAGTCGTAAACTATGGAACGTGGAAAGTTCAAATTGGATGAAGGAATAATTTTACTCATTTACAGATTATTAACCATTTACAAGTACATTTAGGAAAAATATATAGGGACTAATTAATTTACTTAAAAACTCTATATTGTATTCGTGTGAATGCTTTCGTAACGCCATACTCAAAAATACATTTATTTTACTTTTAGGTATATTTTCAGAGATATCGTCGAAAAGGTAATGTAAAAATATGCCCTCCCACCCCCCATCTATTTCCGAATCTACTGAAACTAAAATTATGAAAAAATTAGGAGTAGTAGACATTAAACCTTTCAGCAAACGATAGCGATGATCCAAGGTCACATAGTTTGAGAAAATCAGATTTTTCTGTTACAAATTTCGATTTGCAGGCGTTCAGCAAAAGGTGTTGTGGATTTTCAGAGGTATCTATTGTCTCAGAAGTATAAAAGGATTGTTGATAATGATTTTCGAAAAAAAATTGGTCATTAGCAGAGATATTAACCTTTAAAGACACGGGCGGTTTGGACATACATAAAGACACGGACAGCGTACTCTATGCGTCATCGGCTTTAAAAGGACTAGATGACAACCGTTAATGATATATTTTTATAATGCAAATCCCAGTAGTAGTATAAATCAAGGTTCTAAATTACGAGACCAACTTGAGTAGCAATGTGCAGGTGAAAAAAACTAAGATATAACGTTAAGTAACCGGCGAAACAAAGTATACACAAAACGAGCAGTAGGCACTGCAGATAGGATGATGATCGAGGCAATGATGTCAGGTTTATTACAGCTTCGCAGCGATTAGGTGGTCACCCGCTCCTATGCCAGCTACTAAACCCGTTAAGCTAGGCCAACCCGGCACGTAGGGGCCTGGGCATCGGTTAGAAAGTAAGAAAAGCAATAAACATCAAACTGTTAAAAACAAACCAATTTATTTAAAATTAATCACAAAATTACTATAGTATTCGCGACTAGTTTCCATCGATTGGCTCTCTGAATACGCCACTCCTGTCTTTAAAGGTTAATTAAAAACAAAAACCTATCTGGAAAAACGCGGTATCGACCAAGGTGGCGTTGCAACTTTACGACCTCCTTCCGAAATGCGCTTAGCACAATGCCTAGTTTAAACTTTGAAGAAGGGTTTTATTTTAAGTACATTGTAAAACGTTAAGATTATTACTACAGTGAATTCGGATTTATGAAATGCCAAATGAAGTTTAAATACGCACTATTTATATTGTCAGAACCAAATTAAGTTCATCATAAACAGATTAGGAAAAGATTAAAAAAAAAAGAGTCATGCAGAATAGTAATATTTGACACTATTTAGGTTCCATATCTCGCTGAACTTTCATGGTATATCCATTTATAATTTTTCTAGTATATATAGCTATACCCAACCGCCAACCCGACGTTGTACAGTTTTTAAAAAGTTATTCTTTTTAGAAACGATTTTAATAATAATACAGTTACTAATTAATATAACTATTGCACGGAATCCTCTGTACGCGAGTAATACTGGCACTTGACTGTTTAATTCATTATTATTTTTTAAATACTTCTACTCATCAGAACGTTTCGAAATTTTTGTAGGTGATTTTTTTCCGTTTGCCTGGATGGTTTAGAAAGATTGTCGAAATACGGACGTTTAGTTACTTTTAGCTTTGATAAAATATAGTATGTAGGAGGCGCAAAATGTATGAAAGTGTTAAAATTCGTATTTTTTAAAACCGATTGCACTGTCGAAGAGAAGGTCTTAGCTTTAAATACATATTTTTCGTTAAGTGGTACCTCCAAAATTGAATCCTGATGCACTGTTTCCGAAAGAGAGAAAAAGTCAATCGCGAAAACGACCCCCTTTATGAAAAATTTAAAAAAAGTTAAGTCTTTGCAACTGATGGCGGCTTTTAAAACGTACAAGTACGCAATTTAAGAATACGTCCAGTTTTCCGTATCCTAAACGTAGTGCTTAAAAGGCTTTAAGAGGCCTAACCGTGTTTTTCCGTCACGTAATTTTGAAATTCAAAGGCTGATTTAACACAAAATTCACATTTCATGTTAATTTTTTGAATTGCATAAGATAAATATATAAGGCTATCAAATACAAATCCTCAAAACAATACTTTTCAAAGTTGTTTTTTGAATCCTTAAACATGAATGAAAAATTCCACAGAACGCTTTAAGGGTTAAAACAAACTGCCAAAAAGTACAGCACTTTGTTCTTCACATCTATACGCTCAGTAAAGAAGGGATCGACCACGCATCCGACGATTTGCTAAAAATAACTTTTGTGATGAGTTTTTAAATAATATCTCGGCTAATTATCACAAAAATAAAAATCTAAGCCACGGTTGCATCAGGACATGCTTTGGACTATCCTCATACAAATTTTCAGTCCTCTACGAGCGGTAGATTTCGCTAGCCATCATTCACACTGGCACACAGAACTGTCTTTCGTTTTACTATTACAGATACATAGGGGATACAACTCGGATTTCCAGAGTTACAGAATATGGAGAAAACCATTTTTAAAAATTGAAAACCAATATTTTTTTTCCAATTAGTGTATTTTTGTAGACTGCCCACTAATAACACCAAAAAGTATTTTTATAAGAAATACATAAACTATGTATTTAAATAAAGTGTTGAAATTTCTTATAAACAATACTTTCGTATTGGTCTCGTGCCAGTAGTTAATAGCCGAAGAAATCGCCAAAGATTTAATTATCTACAACAGCCTATTTGATTCTAATAATTTCAGCATTTTAAGGAGACTTCACTCACTTGAAAACACCCGCTCACCAATGCTAAACCTATGAGCAGGTTGCGTTCAAATTTCTCGTTTAAATTTGAATATTTTTAAGCGAATTTTTCTGCATAGAATAGCTGAGATCGATCTCTAATATGGCAATTTTCTACTTTTTCGATTTCAGCTGCAGAATTTAATAAAGGTACTTTCACTTTTGGAATCGCTTTCAAAAAGGGAAATTACCTTTATTAAAAGAATCTGCAACCAAAATCGAAAAAGTACAAAATGGCCTTATTAGAGATCGAGCTTAGCTATTCTGTGCAAAAAAATCATTTGGAAATATTCCAGTTCAAACGAGATGGAAATGAACCCGCCCATACGTCTAGTATTAGCGAGCGGGTGTTTTGTTGAAGAATCCCCTTAACCGCGTAATTCCATTAAATGTCAAATTTGTGTCTTAGTTATTTTATTTGTTGCTTGGTGAAATTTCAATTTCATTTCGGAATATTAGCTGGAAACAAATCTTGAAATAGTTCTATTCTTTCAAGTGAAAACGAATTAATCTTTTGTAATCACCCTCACTGAGATTTAGAGATTATTTTTAAAACATTCATGCTTGAAATTATTTTGAAAACCATAGTAAATGAAGTAAGCTGGGATACAGTTTTCAAAGAAATTGCATATAAAAGTAACTTTTTTTTTCACTATACGACGGTTTAAAAATTAAAAATGTGCGATGTTCAGAAATCTAAAAAATTTCAGTCAAAGCGAAATTTAATGGTCAGATGTTGACAACATCAAAATGACGTCAGCGTTTCGCACAGACACGTTTTCCCTCTATAATATAGATACATATATATATAACAGAACTCGTTGAACACTATCACGGCTAAAACGAGGTTACATTGTTCAGGCGAACAATTCGCTTATTAAGGAAGGTCAATTGGCCCTTTGGACTATATTAAGATTTCCACGCTTTTAAACGAGCTTCAAAGGCAGAATCGCTGCAAAAAGGGAAGTAAAATTAAGGGAGAAATATCTTCCTTACCGAATACTGTTGTTTCGCAGTGATAATATATTCATAGCCGAACTGTCAAGATAGTAATTTATCATTTTTATTTACAAAATTCAAGCCTTCAAGGAGACCCCTGCCCAAGAAAATATACAGGAATGCCCAGAGGTCTTGAAAGAAGAGAGACCGTTACAAATATAACCCTTCTTGCAATATTTACAACTGAGCCACGGAAAGGAAGCAGCCTAGAAAGAAACTCTTGTTTACTCTTTAATCCGAACTCCAGGACCATATTAACTAACCTTTCCAAGCCTCTTATTCTACTTTTAGACCAATGTCAGACGGGCGTCTTTTTTGCTTACCTATTATCCATTCACAATGCCATTCACAAGCATTGTGAATGGATAATACGTAAGCAAAAAAGCAGCAAAAAAGATGCCCGCCTGACATTGGTCTTAAGATGAAAGTATATGAGAAATCAGTTGCTCGAAAGTTCCTGTGACTACAGCTATATTAGCAGGAATACTGTATGTGCTTCATATTCATTGGAGCTATCACTTCTTTAGAGACTTTAAACTTCACTACTGCGATTTTGCCTAAGAAAAATCGACACTCATAATAGTCCAGGCAATAGAGACCGTATAGGGACTCTACCTAGCAAAATTCATGCTAGTTCTGGAAATCGGTTTACTTTATGTTTTTTGGGTCGCTGAATCCGAATTTGTAACTTCCCACCAAAATTTCCCCCGGCAACACCCCCCCCCCCCAAATTTTGGTAAAAAGCCCCCCCAAAAAGGTATTTAATAAAAAAAACAATTTTTTTATTGTTGTAGGGGAAAAGTATCTAGAAATTCAGAAAGCAGACAAAATTTGCAACAAATTAGATATATAACATTATGACTTAAGATGAAGGGGAAGGGGGGATCTGCCTCGGAATATGCGCACGGTGCTGCGTGAACTAAGTTGCGCAATTCCACTTAACCACTCACACGTTTACATTCGCCCTCCCATCTCCCCTCCGAACTTTCTCTATAAGGTTTACTTTAAGTTTTTTGGGTAGCTGAACCCGAATTTTTAACTTCCCCCCAAAATCCCCCCCCCCCCCGAAACCCCCCCAAAATAGTTGTTTTTAACTTAAATTTCTTATTGCTTTAGGGAAAAGCATTACGAAATTCAGAAACTAGACAAAATTTGCAACAAATAGGATACATGACATTATGACGTAGGATGAACGGGGAGGGGAGGGCTGCCTCTGAACATGCACTGCGGCGCTACGTGCACTAAGTTATGAAGACCAGGCAATAGGGGATTTTACCTGGAAAAATTAATACTAGTTCTGGATTTCAACTCACTTTGTTTTTTGGGTCGCTGAATCCGAATTTGTAACTTCCCACCAAAATTTCACCCGACAACCCCCCAAAAAATTGATTTTTTGAAAAAATTTGGTTTTTGAGAAAAGCGTGCGGGGAATGTTCCGAGGCAGCCCCCTCTCTCCCCATTTATCCTACGTCATAATGTCATATATCCTATTTGTTGCAAATTTTGTCTAGTTTCTGAATTTCGTAATGCTTTTCCACTAAAACAATAAGAAATTTAAGCTAATAACTATTTTGGGGGGGTTTCGGGGGGGATTTTGGGGGGAAGTTAAAAATTCGGATTCAGCGACCCAAAAAACTTAAAGTAAACCTTATAAGGAAAGTTCGGAGGGGAGATGGGAGGGCGAATGTAAACGTGTGAGTGATTAAGTGGAATTGCGCAACTTAGTCCACGCAGCACCGCGCGCATGTTCCGAGGCAGATCCCCCCTTCCCCTTCATCCTAAATCATAATGTCATATATCTAATTTGTTACAAATTTTGTCTACTTTCTGAATTTCTAGATACTTTTCCCCTAAAGCAATTTTTTTTACTAAAAACCTTTTTTTTGAGGGGGGGGGGGCTTTTTACCAAAATTTGGGGGGGGGGTTGCCGGGGGAAATTTTGGTGGGAAGTTACAAATTCGGATTCAGCGACCCCAAAAACATAAAGTAAGCCGATTTCCAGAACTACCATTAATTTTGCTAGGTAAAATTCCCTATTGCCTGGACTATAAAGGTAAGGCAATATTTTATGTTATATAGTTAATTTTACCATTAGGATAATTAGATTAATTATTAGTAATAATTAGTTTTAAGTTTGTCAATATTTTTAGGTGCGTTCGTAATTATATAAATACGTAACACCGATCAAGTCCGTCCGCATATAAACAGAGCAAAAACAACCCAACCGAATGGTTTGAAATTTAATAGGCAGAATCATTGTGGAATTTTATCGAGTCTTCAAATTTTATGAAAATCGCATCAAAATTTAAAGATAGGGGAGACCTTAAGGGAATTTAATTTTTTTTCACCTCAAAATAATGTTTATTTTTTAATAGTAAAATTTCTAAAGCTGAATCATTATCTTTAGTATAAATTGAACCGCCATCATAGCTGTAAAGTAAGAACACATAAAAAAAAAAATTCTTTCAACCTCTGTACAGTGGCGGGATTACCCAGGATACTGGGGTAATTCCGCCACTGTATCGGGGAGTAATGACGCCACTCTTTAATGACCTAGTCAATACATAAAATGGATACTAGGAAACGCGCATAACCTACTAAAAATGTTTAGATGGCAATATTTTATCAAAATAATGAGTAAGTACAATGTTCCTTAAGCTAGATTTATTAATGTGCTAATCTTACAATTTAACTCAAATTGGAAAAGTCACCCTTTGCCAGGGTGGCGGCATGACCCCGAGAGGACATTAGAGTGGAAAACCCCCAGCAAAGCCGAAAGAAGAACCGAACTTGTTCAACAAACTGCATCAAAATGCCGGCGAAAGCATGTAGATTTACGGGTAATATTACCTTAAGTATCTAATGTTTCAATAAAAGGTGTTTACCTCTACTCATTGGAAGCTCCGAAATAAGAAGCAACGAGATGGAAACTAAATTTTTCACTAACAAGCGAACAACGTACAACAAAACCATTATCACTCTAGGCACTGTTTCTACTGTTGGCCGCTACAGTGCAGGCGCAATCACTATCTCAAACTGCAGTTAGTTATTAAACTAGACGGAGTGGCTGCGTAACCCCGAGTGGCGCCATTCCCCTGGTCTCCCCTATTCATAAAAGTCTTCGTTCTATTGAATCCTACCCTATACGTCATTAATTCAATGTGATCCCATGCTAGGTAATGATTCTAATTCTTGGTTATGCCATGGTGTTGAAGTCCTATTATTTCCGTATTACTGAATTTAATATATACAGTACTGGCCAAATTATTATTGTAGCAGGAAAATTTACACATAAATGAGCCTAGAAATTAGTTTATTGAAGAAGTTAGTTACTCTGGAGAGGGGTGAAAACATTTTATGGAAAGGAGATGGAAAGTATAGATAATGCATTGCACAAAATAAAATGATTTTTATATAGCGTACTTCAAACCTGTTAGAATATATGTTTACAAGAAAAATAACGAAATATGTCTTATAGAAATTGATTTTAATGTAAAAGTATATAAACAAGATACAATTTTTTTTAAATGAAAAAATAAATCATGATTTTTTATATAACTGAAATTTTATGTAACAGTATAAAACTAGTATGTTGTGGCCATCACAAAACTTTCTTCTATCTCATACTTGTCAATACTTCAAAATTCATTATCACAGTGCATGCTCATCATGAGGATTCTAAAAAGATGAAATTCCGTGCATTAGTTCTTAAGATATTACTGTCCATGAAATCGTGTAAATCCATCAAAATGCAGCATAGCAGCGCCACCCATCGTGTGATTTACACCAGAACCTAATTATCATCAACATATGTCAATGTCTAACTGAATATGAAGTTTGGGGAAAATCCGTGCATTAGTTCCTAAGATAGAGCTATTGCGCAAATCATGACAAATGCAGCATAACAGCGTCACCTGTTGAGCGATTTACACAACCACATAATCAGTATCAACATTTATCAAGGTGTACTTGAATCTGAAGTTTGATGAAAATTCGTGCATTAGTTCTTGAGATAGAGCTATTGAGGAAATAGTGCAAAATGCAGCATAGCAGCGCCACCTATTGGGCGATATTCACCAACACGTAGTCAGCATCATTTCATATCAAAGAGTAACTGAATCTGAAGTTTGATGAAAATATGTGCATTAGTTCTTGAGATACAGAAATCGTGAAAAATGCTGTATAGAAGCGCCACCTGTATAGCGATTCACACCAAAATGTACAAAATGTCATTTCATATCAAGGATTAACTGATTCTGAAGTTTAGTGAAAATTGTTGCATTAGTTCTTCAGATACCGCTATAATGGAAATTCTGAAAAGTGCAGCATAGCAGCGTCACCTGTTGAGCGATTTGCACCAAAACACAAACAGCACTAATTCATATCAAAGTATACATCAATCTGAAGTTTGTTGAAAATCCAAGCATTAGTTGTTGAGATAGAGCTATTGCGGAAATTGTAAGAAATGCAGCATAGCAGCGCCACCTGTTGAGTGATTTACACCAACACGTAATCAGCATCAAGTCATATCAAGGACTAACTGAATCTGAAGTTTCATGAAAATCCGTGCATTAGTTCTTGAGATAGAGCCATTTCGGAAATCATAAAAAATGCAGCATAGCAGCGCCACCTGCTGAGCGATTTGCACCAAAAACTAATCAGCATCAATTTGTATCAGGGACTAACTGAATATGAATTTTTATTAAATTCCGTGCATTAGTTCTTGAGATAGAGCGCCCACAAAATTTATATCACACACAGACACACGGACAGACAGACAGACTCACAGACAGACATTTTGCAAAAACATGTTTTTCTGGTTCTCTGACCTCTAAAACGTGTAAATCCGTCGAAAACCGGAATTCGAAAATTTTCATGAATCCAATACTTTCTTCTTGTAAAGAAGAAAGTAAAAATGTCTATACTGTGATAGCTACTATGATATGCATAACTTACGATGAACATATCCACTCATAGCTTTTAGTACTTCGTACGTCCAACTTTAGTTGCTATGATTAACTTCAATGCCATGGCATCCCTTCTTCTGCCTTAGTCGTCCCCTTTCATCGCTATGATGCCGTGTAATAATTGCTCAATTAGTTGAACCTTGTTTTTTGCTGCAATTTTATTGACTCGAAGACCAGCATCAACAAAATTGCACTAACAAACAAGGTTCATTTAATTGAGCGATTAATTCGTATATGAAATCAGTTATGGAATAGAACGATCGATTCAGAAGTACATCCAAGGAATACAAAGACGTATAAAGGCCGTCATAGCTTCTAAAGTTGGATCTGAGCAGTACTAAAAACCATGAGTGGACACCTACAGCAATGTTTAAAGTAATGCATGTATATTCACCCAATATTAAATGTAATACAACAAACTAACTCCTAGGCTGATTTATGTGTACATGTTCCTGCTACCACAATAATTTGGCCAGTACTATAGAATCGTAATAAATTTTGTATTTATGCATATAGGAGTGCAACATCTATTGCACAAAGATCTAAATATCTATAAAACTAGTTACAATACGAACGCATCTCATTTGCCACGTTTGACGTACAATTTCCGACTTTATTCTATTCACGTGTATTACGAGTTCCCTCGCATTTAAAAAAACTCGACTTTACATAATCTGAATGAATCGAATTTTAGTAACAATTTTATGAAAGATTGATTTATGAAACTACTAACATAAATTCGATTATATGAATCGAGTTTGTTTAACGCTTAAATTCCCTGTTCGTTCTTTAATTTTGATTGACATATAGGAAGATAGAGATAAAGGAAGAGAAAAAAAACGCAGATTATAGAAGCAATGAATAGATGAAAATAAGAAAAAGAAAGAGATTCAGATAAAAAGGGCAGACAGGATTAAACACAAAGAGACACATAAAGAAAGGCAGGTAAAGATGCAGAAAATAAACGTAAGAGGTATGAAGGGATGAATGTTTAAAGAATTATGAACGGATAATATAAAGGAAGGAAGAAAAACGAAAAAATAGAAAGAAAATAAGAACGATAAAGAAAATAAACGAATGAAAATGAAAAATAAATCAATAAGGAAAGGATGAATGCACGAAAGTAAAAGGACGAATAAATCAAGAAAATGAAGAGATGAAAGGCAAACAAACGGATGACTAAAGTTAAATCGAGGCTCAATGACTAAAGTTAGATAAAGGCTCAATGACTGAAGTTAGATAAAGGCTCAATGACTGAAGTTAGATAAAGGCTCAATGACTGAAGTTAGATAAAGGCTCAATGACTGAAGTTAGATAAAGGCTCAATGACTGAAGTTAGATAAAGGCTCAATGACTGAAGTTAGATAAAGGCTCAATGACTGAAGTTAGATAAAGGCTCAATGACTGAAGTTAGATAAAGGCTCAATGACTGAAGTTAGATAAAGGCTCAATGACTGAAGTTAGATAAAGGCTCAATGACTGAAGTTAGATAAAGGCTCAATGACTGAAGTTAGATAAAGGCTCAATGACTGAAGTTAGATAAAGGCTCAATGACTGAAGTTAGATAAAGGCTCAATGACTGAAGTTAGATAAAGGCTCAATGATTGAAGTTGGATAAAGGCTCAATGACTGAAGTTAGATAAAGGCTCAATGACTAAAGTTATATAAAGGCTCAATGACTAAAGTTAGATAAAGGCTCAGTGACTAAAGTTAAATAGATCAATGACTAAAGTTAAATAATAGCTCAAAGACAAAAGTTAAATAATAGCTCAATGACTAAAGTTAAATAATAGCTCAATGACTAAACATAAAAATAGCGTCTACCAATAAAGGAAGTAAATGTGCGAATGAATGGAGAGAAATGAAGGGATGAAAAGTAATGAACAAAAATAATGAAAGAACGAAAATGACAGTGTTGGAAAATTGCAGAATAAACGATTAATAAAAGTTGAATCAAAAGGAAGCGATAAATGAACCATTCAATGAAGAGAAATGACAAAGGAGTGAATGAAGGAAGGGAGTGGAATGCATTGTGAATGAGGGAAGGGAGTGGAATGCATTGTCAATGAAAGAAGGGAGTGGAATGCATTGTCAATGAGGGAAGGGAGTGGAATGCATTGTCAATGAGGGAAGGGAGTGGAATGCATTGTCAATGAGGGAAGGGAGTGGAATGCATTGTCAATGAGGGAAGGGAGTGGAATGCATTGTCAATGAGGGAAGGGAGTGGAATGCATTGTCAATGAGGGAAGGGAGTGGAATGCATTGTCAATGAGGGAAGGGATTGAAATGTGAATGAAGGGACTGAAATGTGAATGAGTGAAGGGAAATGTGGATGAGCGAAGGGATTGAAATGTGCATGAAAATGTGAATGAAGGGATTGAAATGTGCATGAGTGAAGGGAAATGTGAATGAAAATATGAATGAAGGGATTGAAATGTGGATGAGCGAAGGGATTGAAATGTGAATAAGCGAAGGGAAATGTGGATGAATGAAGGGATTGAAATGTGAATGAATGAAGGGATTGAAATGTGAATGAATGAAGGGATTGAAATGTGAATGAATGAAGGGATTGAAATGTGAATGAATGAAGGGATTGAAATGTGAATGAATGAAGGGATTGAAATGTGAATGAATGAAGGGATTGAAATGTGAAGGGAAATGCGGATGAGTGAAGGGAAATGTGGATGAATGAAGGGAAATGTGGATGAATGAAGGGAAATGTGGATGAATGAAGGGAAATGTGGATGAATGAAGGGAAATGTGGATGAATGAAGGGATTGAAATGTGAATGAAGGGATTGAAATGTGGATGAGTGAAGGGAAATGTGGATGAGTGAAGGGAAATGTGGATAAATGAAGGGATTGAAATGTGAAGGGAAATACGGGTGAGTGAAGGGAAATGCGGATGAATGAAGGAAAATGTGGATGAATGAAGGGATTGAAATGTGAATGAAAATATGAATGAGTAAAGGGAAATATGAATAAGTGAAGGGAAATATGAATGAGTGAAGGGAAATATGAATGAGTGAAGGGAAATATGAATGAGTGAAGGGATTGAAATGTGGATGAGTGAAGGGAAATGTGGATAAATGAAGGGATTGAAATGTGAAGGGAAATGCTGGTGAGTGAAGGGAAATGTGGATGAATGAAGGGAAATATGAATGAGTGAAGGGAAATGTTTATAAATGAAGTGATTGAAATGTGAAGGGAAATGCGGGTGAGTGAAGGGAAATGTGGATGAATGAAGGGATTGAAATGTGAATGAATGAAGGGACTGAAATGTGAATGAATGAAGGGACTGAAATGTGAATGAATGAAGGGACTGAAATGTGAATGAATGAAGGGACTGAAATGTGAATGAATGAAGGGACTGAAATGTGAATGAATGAAGGGACTGAAATGTGAATGAATGAAGGGATTGAAATGTGAATGAATGAAGGGATTGAAATGTGAATGAATGAAGGGATTGAAATGTGAATGAATGAAGGGATTGAAATGTGAATGAATGAAGGGATTGAAATGTGAATGAATGAAGGGATTGAAATGTGAATGAATGAAGGGATTGAAATGTGAAGGGAAATGCGGATGAGTGAAGAGAAATGTGGATGAATGAAGGGAAATGTGGATGAATGAAGGGAAATGTGGATGAATGAAGGGAAATGTGGATGAATGAAGGGATTGAAATGTGAATGAAGGGATTGAAATGTGGATGAGGGAAGGGAAATGTGGATAAATGAAGGGATTGAAATGTGAAGGGAAATGCGGGTGAGTGAAGGGAAATGTGGATGAATGGATTGAAATGTGAATGAATGAAGGGATTGAAATGTGAATGAATGAAAAGATTGAAATGTGAATGAATGAAGGGATTGAAATGTGAATGAATGAAGGGATTGAAATGTGAATGAATGAAGGGATTGAAATGTGAATGAATGAAGGGAAATGTGGATGAATGAAGGGATTGAAATGTGGATGAATGAAGGGATTGAAATGTGAATGAATGAAGGGATTGGAATGTGAATGAATGAAGGGATTGGAATGTGAATGAATGAAGGGATTGGAATGTGAATGAATGAAGGGATTGAAATGTGGATGAATGAAGGGATTGAAATGTGAAGGGAAATGCGGATGAGTGAAGGGAAATGTGGATGAATGAAGGGAAATGTGAATGAATGAAGGGATTGAAATGTGAATGAAGGGATTGAAATGTGGATGAGTGAAGGGAAATGCGGATGAATGAAGGGAAATGCGGATGAATGAAGGGATTGAAATGTGAATGAAAATATGAATGAGTGAAGGGAAATATGAATGAGTGAAGGGAAATATGAATGAGTGAAGGGATTGAAATGTGGATGAGTGAAGGGAAATGTGGATAAATGAAGGGATTGAAATGTGAAGGGAAATGCGGGTGAGTGAAGGGAAATGTGGATGAATGAAGGGAAATGTGGATGAATGAAGGGAAATGTGGATGAATGAAGGGAAATATGAATGAGTGAAGGGAAATGTTTATAAATGAAGTGATTGAAATGTGAAGGGAAATGTGGATGAATGAAGAGATTGAAATGTGAATGAATGAAGGGATTGAAATGTGAATGAATGAAGGGAAATATGAATGAGTGAAAATGTTTATAAATGAACTGATTGAAATGTGAAGGGAAATGCGGGTGAGTGAAGGGAAATGTGGATGAATGAAGGGATCGAAATGTGAATGAATGAAGGGATCGAAATGTGAATGAATGAAGGGATCGAAATGTGAATGAATGAAGGGATCGAAATGTGAATGAATGAAGGGATCGAAATGTGAATGAATGAAGGGATCGAAATGTGAATGAATGAAGGGATCGAAATGTGAATGAATGAAGGGATCGAAATGTGAATGAATGAAGGGATCGAAATGTGGATGAATGAAGGGATCGAAATGTGGATGAATGAAGGGATCGAAATGTGGATGAATGAAGGGATTGAAATGTGGATGAATGAAGGGATTGAAATGTGAAGGAATGAAGGGATTGAAATGTGAAGGAATGAAGGGATTGAAATGTGAAGGAATGAAGGGAAATATGAATGAGTGAAAATGTTTATAAATGAAGTGATTGAAATGTGAAGGGAAATGCGGGTGAGTGAAGGGAAATGTGGATGAATGAAGGGATTGAAATGTGAATGAATGAAGGGATTGAAATGTGAATGAATGAAGGGATCTAAATGTGAATGAATGAAGGGATCGAAATGTGAATGAATGAAGGGATTGAAATGTGAATGAATGAAGGGATTGAAATGTGGATGATTGAAGGGAAATGTGGATGATTGAAGGGATTGAAATGGAATGAATGAAGGGAAATGTGGATGATTGAAGGGATTGAAATGGAATGAATGAAGGGAAATGTGGATGGATGAAGGGATTGAAATGTGAATGAAAATGTGAATGAATGGATTGAATTGTAATGTGAATGAGTGAGGAGAAATATATTGTGAATGAGTAAAGGGATTGAGATGCGAATTACGTAAAGGGATTGAGATGCGAATTACGTAAAGGGATTGAGATGCGAATTACGTAAAGGGATTGAGATGCGAATGTATACAGGGTTTGAATTGTATTCTGAGTGAAGGGAAATGTGAATTAAGGGATTGAAATTATTTGTGAATGAATGAAGGTATTGAAATGCATTATGAGTGAATTGAAATGTGAATGAATGAAAGGAAATGTATTGTGAAGGAATGGATTTGAAATGTGAATGAATTAAAGGATTGAATTGCATTATGAGGGAATTGCATCGAGAATGAATGAATGAATGAAAGGAAATGTATTGTGAATGAATGGATTTGAAATGTGAATGAATGAAAGGATTGAATTGCATTATGAGGGATTTGGCATCGCGAATGAATGGAGGGATTTGGCATCGCGAATGAATGGAGGGATTTGGCATCGCGAATGAATGGAGGGATTTGGCATCGCGAATGAATGGAGGGATTTGGCATCGCGAATGAATGGAGGGATTTGGCATCGCGAATGAATGGAGGGAATTGCAACGCGAATGAGTGTAAGGAAATGGAAACGTACGAAGGGAAATGTGAGTTAAAGGGGTTGACATGGATTGTGAATGAAAGGATTAATGAACGAAAAAGAAAACTAAAATGATTAATGAACAAAAATTAAAGGATGAATGACTGAAGGCAAATGAAGCGGTGTATGAAAACGGAATTGAAAGGATAAATGATTAAACGCTAAGGAATGAATATGAAGATATGAATGAATGAAAAAAAATGAATGAATAACAGAGACAGTCAGATACAGTTAGAAAGACAGAAATTGAGAAAGAGATGGACACACTGATAAAAGAGACAAAGGCTGGCGCCAGAAATTATATATTATATACTACGGATTTACCTAAATTTACCTAAACAAATTACCTTTGCATATGATAGAAAAATTATACATATACTATTATATAGGCAGCTATTTAAGTCGGACTCTTAATGAGAGAAGGAAGGGATTATTAAAGTCATCGTATTAATTATTAGTCGCAAAACCCGTGAAGATAAAAATCTTAAATATGCTAATTACAATTTTTACTTGCTCAATGAGCTACAAGTATTAGCTCGACGCTTAAATTATATCAATTTTCCCGGGAAAAACTCTTAACATTGCAATAGTTACTACAGTTTTCGAGCTATTGATTTCATATCATTTTCTTTTTAAAGTTCAACGTGAAAGGACTGGTTAATCCAGCCCAGAGTCCAGATTTAAAAAAAAAAGTTTTCTATACCACTTCCTTACCACGGTTCGGTTATAATACAAAAGGGGGCGTATTAGACATTTCAAACTCTTCATTTTTTCTTTCATTTTTTCAAAACCTCAGTAAATTTTTATTTTCTTCGGTGGTTGTAGTGGTGGTGGTGGGGGATATCCTTGAAGATTGAAATTACACCTGATAAAACTGATAAATGACTACATTTTGACAGAAATATGAGGTGACCACGCAAGTAGTTGATCAAATTTTTTAAATATCGTTCCATTTCAAGCGGAAAAGAGCTTTACATGTGGCTCTAGACATATATTTTTTTTAACGTTGGAGCACCTGTTGTCACATTGTTTTCAGCTGCCTGCTGTAAGAGAAGCCATTTTATGATTTTTTTTAATTAGAAAATGTAAAAATTTAGTTTTTGATTAGTTGGAGATAATTACGGTAAGTTTAAATAATCCACTCCCATCTTCCATATTTCAAATAATAGTTCTATATTTTTTATTGTTAATCACAGCCCAAGCATAATATTTTAAAAATTAATTTTTGAATTTTCGACTGATTTATTCGATGGATCAACCACTGGAAAAAACGCAAATAAACGACTTGCTTATAATTTTGTTGCTATTTAATTTCAGCAGATCTGATTTTTGCTCACTATAGGACATTCATTAAAGGTTGTAGCAATCATGTTAGTTTACTTCTAAAACTTAAATAGAAGTAAATATCATTAAAACCCCGTAGCGCTGACCTTATTTGATCAACTGTTGGCTCAGTCATCCTATAACGTAGAAATAGTATCGCAGAAAGAGAACAGTGTTTGCGAAGCAAGGAATATTTTTCATAACACCATGCAACTCGCCAAAAATCACAACGAAATGAACAGATATGTTGCTTTTATTAGCCGCTATTCTGTTTTTTGGGATCGTTTAAAGATTGAAAAGATTCATATATTTCAAATGATAAATCATTATTTAACATGAAAATTTTTCTTATTAACCGTGTCCTCGTTTTAGAGATGTGCTCGTATTAAACAAGTTCGACTGTATATTTTTTTTAGTTTCTTTACATGTTAATCACAGTTGAGAAAGTTTTTTTTTTTTTTTATCTATGTTCCTGATGAGCCATATGCATTATTTATAATGCATGAAAAAAAAAACTACCTCCATTTTTAACTTTCATCCACACAAGAAAGTATGGATTCGTGTAAAAAAATTTTGACTTCCGTTTTCTGACGGATTTATACATTGTAGAAAATCCTGAACACGATTTGACTGGCTTTAGAAAATGTCTATGTGATACAAATTTTGTGTGCGCAGTCTAACTCACGAACTACTACATGAATTTTAAAACTCTTAATTTAGACCGTGACATAAATGGGTGCTGATTAGGTTTGGGTGTATATCTCCCAACAGGGGGAACTGCTAAGCTTCATTTTTCATGATCTCCAAAATTAATCTCAAGGCAAATGCATGGAATTTCTTAAAACTGCTTCTTTTAGACCTTGACATAAACACATGCTTAATAAATTTTGACTGTTCAATCAATAGAGGAGCGCACGTACCCTGTTTCGATTCCTAATATTGTCCAAAATCGGCGAGATTTAGCAGGAGTGATTTTTTCTATTATTCACTGATCACTGAATTCTAGGCTCAATTCAAACAAAGGCGTTATACTCCATGTCCATAATTTTTGCTGTGTGAGTATACTAATAAAATACAGTTTCGGTCTGCGTTTGTCTGTATGCACACGTGTGTGTGTGTGATGGCTAGGGAAATCTACCTCACACAGAAAGCAGAAAATGTTGTGAGGTTACTCCATGGCCTCTCTGGTGCACCTGAACCTCAGAACTTTATTTTTTTAATTAGTAGCCGAGATAAATTAAAAATCTTAACGCAATCAAAAAATCATCTATTTCATTTAGAGTCGTCGAAAGCGCTGACGCGCCTTGGCACATGCCCTGAAAACCTTTGACACAGCTGAACGAATGTGGAGAACAGATTTGGGAGGGATTTATTGTTCTTTTTTAATCTCGAACAGCCAAACTATTTAGTATAGTTTAAAACGTAACACATATTCTGAAAGAACGTACTTTTATGTGTTAAATGATTTGTAAATCAATTTGAAAAAACACTGATGTTAACCTTTTGAAAGAAAAATTTCAAAATGGGTCGTTTTCATAGTTCTCTTTTTCTCCCATATCGCATCGCTTCCTTAGGACGCAATTTTAGAGGTACCGGTTACTACTAAATACGTATGCAAAGATTAAACCCTCTCTTTGAAGGTGCAATAGCTTTTCAAAAATACGAATTTTAACACTTTCAAAAGAATTCGTGACCACAGGTCAATTTGAGCCTTAAGGAGGGTATTTTTTTCTACTGTAAAGTGTCTAAAAGTTCATATTTTGACACAATCTTTTTAGAGCACATCTGGAGATCGGATTTACATCACCTACTAAAATTTCGAAACGTTTGGAAGAGTATAACAGGGCGTCTAGAGAATCTGGAAATCATAAAAATCAGAAAGATTTATCAATCTGGAAAAGTCAGGGAATTTTGTAAAAATACTCGAAAATCAGGGAAATTTGTCTATATGCAAAAATATTTGCATTTTTGCCTTGCCAACGAAACTCATTCGTCTGTTTTATATACCATATTTTTTCCTAATCTGATTAGTCACTCCCAACATTTTTAAAAAGATGTACATGGGACGAGTTTTTGATATTTAACACAAATTAAGGTGATCCATATGTTCATTTTCCGTGGATAGTGCTTATATTGAAGATAATTTATCCATTTTATAAAGTTTTAAATGATATATTAGGATAACTTGACCAGGTGGACAGCTTAATCCAATTAGCTATGCCGTCAGATATAGATATGTCTTAGAATTAAACATTCTTCCGAAAATGACGAAATTTTTTGCTCATCATATAATCCACTGACCACTATATGAAGTTGGACTAAATTTTGAGTTCAGATCTGTCAACCAATACTTTATGAATATTAGGCAGTTTTTATGTTTTTCTCCCAAGCTGGATAAGTGGATAATACAATGAAGCAGCATTATTAAAAAATACCATATGTGTATTGATAATAATGGAAATCAGGGAAGTCTGATAAAATAGTCAGGGAAAAATCAGGGAACCGTTTTCTCTAAAATTTCTGTAAATATGTATGTTTTACAAAATAAAATGTGTGGAAATTTTGACGAAAACAAAAACCAACGAGGTTCGGAACCTTGCATACTATTTTTACAAAATTTTAAAGAAAGCTTGGACACAGTTATGATCTATTAAAATATTAGAGGAATCTGATAATAAGAACTTTGTTATGCTACCAAGCCGAAAAAAGGCGAGAAGAAAGTATATTCTTTTTTCAACTAGATATATTTATTATTTGGAACCTTTTAACTGCTAAACGTCTGTTTTTTAACCGATTTTTCCCGTACTCAGCGGACACGTATTTCAGACGAACTCGAGTTAAAGATATAAAATCGTATAAATTTTAGGTCCAGTTAAGAATATTATAACGGGCAACGCCGGGCGGGTCAGCTACTGATATATCAACTAATGTTTTAGAATTCTATAGAAAAATTTTATCTTGTGGCCACAACTTACTAGTTTACTTTAGTCCTTTTGTTACTTTTGCTTATACAGTGAAGTAAATAACTAAAAGAAGAGTGTTACGGAAACATTTCTATTTTGCTCTCCAGATGTTGAGTGTATCGGGCTTTGAGCTCATGGACAATACTACTGACATGGGTTTCAATCCGGATCCAGCCAATCAACCGAGCGCTCTATCCCATCTACAACGAAGTTATAGTGAGGGAATTTAGACTCGCATTCACGAGTTCCTGCTAAATTCTATACTCACCTCCCAACTTACGAGTGAGTTTTATTCGCATTAAAAAAGTGATATTGATATAAAGGAATAAGCATAAAGCCTCCTTCAAGCAATTGCCTATTTTGTTTTTTCTTACTGCATGCCAGTTGGCGTATTTTAATGAGAATATTTTGGGACATGAGCTTTTTCTCTGTGGCAACCTTTTACAGTGACTTAGCAATTCCAAAATACGGGGAGATGCTTAACCTTTAAACTCACGTATACTCAATGTGCCACTCAATGGAACAATAGCGGAAATTCCAAAATTATTGCGTTATTGACAACTGCGTTCATTTATAGTTTTCCCAAAGACAGTTACATGTTCAACCAATGTTTAAAGTTCGAAATTTTTTCTGTTCTCTTAATATTTGTATTGATAAGTCGTCATTGGCAAACGGTATGCATTACCCGTGTACTTATGTAATTTATTATATTTTCTTTAAAAAACCATTTTACAAATCTTTTTTTTTTAGAAATGTGCTGGCTTTAGAAATGTGTCTCTAGCATCAAAAGTTGGTATTTAGACTTTAATATTGGCACATGGAGTACGCCGTCCTTGATACAAACAGTTTTTACATTAATTCTAATTAAATTAGTCTTTTTTTTTAAACTATCTTACAACATGGTGTTTAATGTTTTTTACAACTACTGAACATTGCATTAAATAAAGATATCATTCAAAGTTCGTATTTAGATTTTAAAACACCATGGCACAGATTACGCCACCATACTTTTATGTTACAACAATTTAAAATGTTAAATATTCATTTTTGATTAAATTGAACAGTTGACGTTAACAGTAATCGAAACATGAGAATAATTAAGGATTAAAATTTAATCACACTATCAATAAAAATCGGCATTTTAATTAGGATAGAAAATTGAATGTAATGAAAACTGTAGATTGAATTATTAGACAACGGGGAATTTGTGAAAAATTTTTGAAATCGCAGTTTGGAATCCTTTTTAGCGATTTTTAATTATTTTTTCGGCTTTCACGAAGATTTTTTGACATTTGTAAAAATAATTCCGTTTCAAACTTTTAGCCTAATAGGAATTTGGTTTCAAACTTTTAGCCTAATTTTTTTCCTATGCGATTTTTAATATTTTAACGCTTTTTATCGAGGTTTTTTAGCGTTTTTTCGCGTTTATCTACGATTTTTTGACATTCATCAAAGGAATTAGGTTTCAGAGTTTTGTCCAAATATAGCACATGTCTTTAGGGATTTTTGAAGTTTTACAATTTTTACGTTTGTTCGCGATCAGCGGCGAGATTTTGACATTCGATTTTTGACCTAATGTAGTAAATTCTGCCCTCTTTTCAAGAAAGTTTATTCGGATTTCGTACAGGAATTTTCCAATTTGTAGTGAATTTTTTATATGATGTTCAGTGTTTTTTCAGATTAGCAACGATTTTCCAACATTAGTAAAAGGGATCCGGTTTCAATTTTCTATCCCAATATAGCATTCTTTTTTTTTTTTAATCTTTTCCATGAAGTGTATTCGAAATTCACGTAGCGATTTTTTACTGTGATTTTTAGAGTTTTGTCGCATTTTGTGGTATTTTTCGACTGGTCCGGGCAACGGCGGATTGGTCAGCTAGTTTATTATAGTTTCTTTCTTAAATACAGTAGAGTGCCGATTATCGGAACTCCAATTAACCAAACTTCCAATTATCCGAACAGCCTATTTCTCTCGAAAAAAGTTTTTTAACCGAACTCATTTATCCGAACAGCCTATTTCTCTTTCTACAAATAGCAAAGGTTTTTCCACATTAGTAAAAGTTATCCGGTTTCAATTTTCTAAGTTATTCGGAATATAGTATTTTTCTCTCTTTTCCATGAAGTTTATTCGAAATTCAAGCAGCGATATGACATTTTGCAATTTTTATTGTATTTTTTAGAATTTTTTCGCATTTCGTGTTATTTTTCGACTGTCCCGGTCAACGGCGAACGGGCCGACTAGTATTTTCTTTCTTAAATAAAGTAGTTATTTTTTTTTTACAAATGTGATGTCTTACTTTTTATTCTGATACTAGACGCGATTGTTTATCATCAGAAGTTGTTATTTGTGCTTTAATACTGACGCATGGAGTCAACGCCACCTATATTAAATGTAGAGGATGTTGATGGAGTATGCCGCCCATGCTACAAACCGTTCTTGTTATATTAATTCTAATTAGTATTTATTTAACTATGTTACATTATTGCTTTTATACTACTACTGGACATCTCATTAAACAAAGATATCATTAAAAGTTCATATTTAGATTTTAAAGAACTTGTAATTAGAGTACTCCATCGTGTTTTTATGTTTACTACAAACTGTCCGTGTCTTTATAATGTTAAACATTCATTTACGTTTAAATTGAACAATTCGAGTTATCAGTAATTGAAATATTTATGAGAATAATCATTAAAATTAACTATTAATGGCACTATCAATAAAATCAGAATTTTAATTTGTTTAGATAGGAGATTCAGTGTAACGAAGATTGCAGAGATTTGCTATTATCAAATTATGAGACAACGAGAAGTTTGTTGGACACCGTTGGAATCGTCGTTCGGAAACGATCACTCCGATCAGAGTGTTAGTTGCCGATTCAATCGTAAATATACTCTCCTCTTTTACCTGTAACTGTAAGCATATTTTTTCAACCTTTATGTTCTAAGTATATGTAGATGAACGAAGCTACAATCGTGCGCCGCCCATGCTACACACCGTTCTTGTTACATTAATTCTAATTAGTCTTTTTTTTTAAACTATATTACAATATTATGTTTATTGCTTGTACATTACTAATGGAGATTGCATTAAACAAAGATATTATTAAAAGTTCCTATTTAGAATTTTAAAATACCTATACAGAGTACGCCACAATGTTTTTATGTTACTAGAAACTGCCTATGGTCTTTAAAAAATGGTAAATATTCATTTACAGTGAAACTGAACAATTAGAGTTATCAGTAACCGAAACGTTTATGAGAAAATCAATAATTTGAAATTAACTATTGATAACACTATAAACAAAATCAGTATTTTAATTAGTTTGGACAGAAGATTTAATGTATTGAAAACTCTGTACAGATTTGCTATTATCAAATTATGAGAGAACTTTAAGATTGTTGGACATCGTTGAAATCGTCGTTGCGGATCGATTGCTCCGCACCGTGTTTTAGTTACAGTTTCAAACGTAAATCGCCTCTCTTCTTTTACCTGTAATTGTAAACATATTCTTTCATGTACTAAGTACATGTATAGGAACGAAGCTACTTGAAATGGGCACTGACGGAGAAAAGATGGATCTTTGTTTCAGTTGTAAGCTAAATATTTTTCAAATGCATGAAGATAGTGAAGTAACTACCAAAATCTGGAAGTACATTTAAATGCCTTTCTCATTTAATATTCAAAATGTTTGAATAAACGGCTCATATTGAACTTTTTCGTTGTGTGCTTCTTAGGTGCATTCGTAATTATTTAAATACGTAGCACCTATAGTTGTCTGGTCCGCCTATAACAGCGCATAAACTACCCCCAACCTAATGGTTTGAAATTTAATATATAAAATTGTTGCAGAATTGTGTCCAGTCCTTTCAAATTTTATGGACAATCGAATCAAAACTTAAAGGGATATCAATAAAAGTTTTCTTCATTCTTTTAAATCCTATCATACGATATTAATTCAATGATGTCCTTTTTAAGATGGAGTCCTAACATTTCCGCATGACTGAATTTAATATACAGAATCGTATACTAAATGTTGTATTCGTGCATTTTTGGCCTAAGAGTGCAATAGCTATGGCACCAAGATCTGAATATTAATAAAACTACAGTAAACTCTGTCTAAGGCGGAATCGATCAGGACCGAGAAAATTTTCCGCAGTAGACAATATTCCGCCTTATACAAATTTTACTCTATGTCTATGGATTCGCAGGGACTTGAAAATCTTTCCGAGTTACAGATTTCCGTCTTACACAGAGTCCGCCTTACAGAGAGTTTACTGTAATTATAGTAAGAACGCCCATCGTTTGACGTACAATTTACGACTTGTTATTGGAAGGTTTTGAACACTGCAGTTAATATAGTCTGCTCAATTTCGATCACCCGCTTTTTTTATGTTTCCGCAAATCGTCTGTGTCTTTAAAAGGTTAAATATTTATTTACGATTAAATTGAAAAAATAGGATTAACAATTAACGAATAATTTACGAGAATCTAACTATTTGCAATCTAACTATTAAGGACGCTATCATAAAATCACCATTTTTAACCCTTAACCGGAAACAAGAAAATCCTATGCACAAACGAAAACGTGCCGTCTGTGAGACTGCTAAATTAAAAAAATTGCTATAAATTTAAAAAAAAAGAAAATCACTCTAATAATTTACAAAATTGTGAACTTAAACACTTAATCTTCAATAGTAATGCATTAATAGGACCAATTTTTTAATATAACAGCATAAGTTTTGAATGTTGGAGAGAGAAAATATTTTAAAATTGCACAAGTTCAAAATATTACATTTTCGACATAATAATTAAATGCTAATATTTTTATATATTTCGGTACAATATGAGTTAGAAAAAAATATTAAGCAGTAAAATTAAATATTTAATAGTGAACATTTTAGCATGTTCTAAATATGTGCATTTTTTATGCATTTTCTGACAATCTTGAGTCATTATCGTGTTCAGAATTTATATATTCATTATCTGATCTTTTCAACATCGCTTATCTCACCTCCAACTTCATCAAACCCTCGCAAAACAGTTTCTTCAAAGTCTTTATCACTGTAACGTACCCACTTTGACGGCCCCTCCATATCAATATCCCAGAGCAAAAAAAATTACATAAACGGAAACGCGCCGTCTCACAGACTGCGTTAAAAATATAATTTTTCTTTCAATAACTAAAGATGCGCAGGTGTTGCAAATGGGTTGGGGAGGCAGAGGACCAATAGCGTAAGGATTAGATTGCGTGATAAAATTGTGGACGCGTTCATTTTTGTGTAAAGGGTAGATATGTAGACGCAACTGTCTCACAGGCGGTACGTTTCCGGTTAAGGGTTAATAATTTTGGATTGAACATTTAATGTAATGAAAATTGTAGAGAATTATTATAAAATTATGAGAAAATAGAGAGTTTATGAGGTTAAAGTCCCCCAACAAAGCTAAAAAGGTATTCACAGAAAATATTCGGTCCTGTAATAATACCATTCCATGTCAAGTGAAGCACAGCTTTTTTACATATTAGGGCTTTTTTAACAATGTTATAGCCTCAAATTAAAACATTATGCTAATATGAAAATCTAGGGTTTTTGTAATTTTTAATGCATTGTTTTATTTTAACTTATAAGTTAATAGATATATATGCAAGTGCCACGCGCAGGACATTCTTTTCAGTTTTTCAGGAAATAACCCTGAAAACGGGCGGATTACTCAGGTCTAGCATTTAAAATGTGGAGATTTTTAAACTAAAAAATCCCTGCCGGCTCGGCCTACAGTCGCTGGTAGATTTCGAAGTTAAGTACTAATTTCACCAACAAAAACTAAATCATGATTAGAGAAAACCACTTTAACAATTTTATTTGTCACTTTTGACGATTTTTTTATTTTATTTTTATAGAAGAGCTGGTTTTATCAGAACAGTGTTAAGGCAGTATTCAAAATATATTTTTCCGTGCTCAACAAAACTCGAAATTTTGACATATTTTTAGATTCCTTTTTAAAAGGAAAAACATGAAACTTGGCTGACGTGATTTTTTAAGAGATTTATAAGCGACCTATGTTTTTATTTTTTGGTCAATTAATTAGAACTTCATTTATAAACAATTATTTTCCCAGTAGGACACTATTTTTAGTTTCCACAATATTTTCAGTTACTCACCGGATATTTTTTTCGCCTTTCATGGAATGTCTCTGAAAACGGGCAGATTACTTAAAATGTGGAGATTTTTAAACCTATTAAAAGTGCCATTCAAAATCACACGTGGGACAGCTTTTCTACATGTTACTGCTCTTTTAACAATGCTATTGTATCCTCAAATTAAAACTAGACTGATATAAAAATCTAGGGGGTTTTGTTATTTTTAATGTATAGTCCATAATTTAACAAATAATAGATATAGGTATTTATATAAGTGTCACATGCAGGTCATCTTGTCCGTTTTCCATAGAATGGCCCAATATCAGTGTTCTGTAATCGTATGCGTCTCTCCCTATCACCAAAGAAGACCTGGTGATGGAGGTGCGTCTAGTAATCCCCTGTATTTTCACGTCCTGCTCAACTCCAAACTCACTAGTAAGTTTTAATAATATTAAAAGTGAAAATATGCATATAGGGTGTATCTGAAAAAAAGGGGCAAAACATTATGGGGTGATAGAACGCAGCTATACGAGCCAATTTCCTCACAGAATGTAGGGTCGGAACGCAAGCGGCGAGAAGTTGAAAGGTACTTTTCCACTGTTGCAGTTAAAGAATTAACACAAGAATCAGAGGAGATACTTCAGAAAACATTTTATTAACAGGAATTTAAGGTACATGCGCAAAGAAATTACTCCAAAAGATCTTCCGCCAGCTGTCATGCACGCTTCACACCGACGGGATAGGGACTGACGCCCATTTGCGAAGACACCAGGCATATCCCGAATATCGCCGCCGGCAATAACTGCAATCCTGGAGACTAGATCGATATCGGTTTCTATGGGGGGCCTCGTAGATTGTGCTTTTCATGTGACCCTACAGGAAAAAGTTCAAACACGAAAGATCCAGCGATCTTGGTGGCCAAGCTAGGGGACCACCTCAACCAATCCATCGCCCTGGGACAATGGAAAACTATCTTAACCTCTCACCGCTTGCGTTTCGATCCTACATTCAAGGACGAAATTTTCTCGTATAGCTGTGTTCTGTCACCTCGTAAAGTTTTGACCACTTTTTCAGATGCACCCTGTATATTAAAATATGGATAGTTTTAAAATTATGGTAAAGACTCAAGCAAGCATTAAAAAAAAATCTTCCTTCTGGACTGTGCAGGGAGGAATAGGTAGCTTTCATATTCCTTGTTTTTCAAAATTCAGCTTAGTATACACGCGACTAAATATAGTATACACGCGATACTTACACGCGAAACTAAAACGAGTGGAACTCTATTATAGAGGATTCAATACCAGTTTTCTTCAAAACAGAAGATGAATGAAAATTTCGCCAAATTAATCGGAAAGATCCAAGTGGGTTTTATTTAGAGCGATTTATGTTTGATCTCCAAATTTGGGATAGGTTGAAGTGCCCGCCATTTTAAAAGAACATGGTGGATGAACATAGATAATGAACTTGATCGAGAACTCTGTCATTCCTGTACGAACGCCGAGTCGTATCGAAATTGGTTAACATACGATTGCTATCGCAGGACAAGAAATCAGATTTTTCTCAAAATTTCGGACACTCTATAATTTCAAATTGCTATATCTCGGACATTTTTTTAAGATAAAGACTGAAAAAATACTCTTTTATCCTAAAATCTGGAAGTCCAACACTTATCCTTCTATCCTTCTATATATATAAAAAAAAGTTTTGATTTGAAAATGGACCAATGAAAATCTGCGTAGATATTCCGGGTAGATCGGCATCCAATTTGAATGCTTAAGCATGGCTTTTCATCGTTAATATTAAAAAAACTGTTGCATACAAAATATCAAAAATCGGTGGTATTATAGAGAAATGTTTGATAAACACGCAGACAGTTTTCAAATTGAAGAATTATTTTTAAGATATATTTAATGCTAAAGTTGGACAAAATCGTTCCATTAAAAACGTTTTATTGGAGCAAAAACTATACATGAGAATTTAATCATTTTTAGATCATTTTATACGTTGTAAGTTCCCAGTGTGGAGATTGTATTTATTTTTCTTATTTGACTCATATTTTGAGGTTTTATTTCAATTTTAAATTCAAATTTTCAGCATTTCGAGAGATATTTTTTACAAATTTTAGAAAATGTTATTAATTTAAACTGTTGCCAGATGTATAAACAGCGCAAACAATAATGTTTACTTCAAATTAAAAATTTATTTACACGTGACTATTACAAACAGAAAAAAAACTTTAAAATTAGAATTAAATGATTATATGTTAAAAGCAGGAAAATTACGTCATAAGAACCATAAGCACAGATGTCATATACGCCCCATATTGGCGTAATTTTTTTCCGACGCCAATTTGCCGAAAACATTAATAGTATAAACAACAACATCCGGGTTACCATATCAAGCAAAATAACGACACTTTAGCACCAGTTAAGTACCCGTTGCGTATATGAAATTGGCGTCAGAAAAAAATTGCGCCAATGACATCTGTGCCGAACTATATTTGCACTTTAATTTAAAAAGAGATACGAAATCTTAAAATTAAAAAAAAAATCATTATGCGTTAAAACTTGTAATTTGAGGAAATTACGTCATATTTAAAATGGCAAAAAATATAGCAAAACAATTTAAATTGAAAAATATATTTGCGCGAGATATTTTGAGATAATCTTTTCAACTATTATCGTGAATTCGAAGACAGCGCAAATAATATTTCCTTCTAACAACAAAAGTATTTTTACGTGAATATTAATAAGAAAAATAAAACTTGTGTAAATTACGTCAGATTTGAAAAGATACATTTAAAATGAATTATTTAAAAGAACTATCTTATAGCGCTGTTAAAAAATACCGGGAGACAATGACACTGTTTACTTAATTCATTTTACATTAGCTTATTTTCAAATGTTTAACGGTACTTCTTAGTTATCCTGTCGACTAAATTACTTCGCCAGATTGTAAGATTAAATGCCAATAATGGTTGCCATTAATTGCAAGATTAAATGCCATGCCCAATAAAACCATTAATTCGACGTTTTATTTGTATTTTTATTAATGTTTTACTAATTTATTTGTTCTTTCGTTATTTAAAATAAAAATTATGTCAATGTGTATAATTTGGCGATTTATATAAATTGGCGAAATTGGTCGACGAGATAACTAAGAAGTACCAGTTTAACTAATTTTTTTAATTAAATACGAAAAAAGCCATTGTATATCTTAACAGCAGCAGATTTGGCCTTAAAAATCCACAATCCAAGGAAAACGAATGGAAACCCGTTTACAGAGAGATCGCTACTGTTTTTTTTTTTTAATTCAATATTTTTAAAGCCGATAATTCAATATTTTTAAAGCCGAGCTTTTTGGATTTTGGTGTGCCTGAACGGGGGTTGGCGAGCGTAGCTCGTAGGGGGCGGAGCCCCCTACTATATATAAAAAAAGTTTTGATTTGGAAATGGACCAATGAAAATCTGCGTAGATATTCCCGGCAGATCGTCATCCAATTTGAATGCTTAAGCATAGCCTTTCTTCGTTAATATTAAAAAAACTGTTGCATACAAAAATATGAAAATCGGTACTATTATAGAGAAATGTTTGATAAACACGCTGATGCAGACAGTTTTCAAATCGAAGAATTATTGAAGTGAAAACTTCTTTAGGCGCGTTGAGCTTTTTTTTTTTTGAGATGGAGAAAAACCACTGATTTGGAGACACTGTTACGTAACCGACATGCTAGCATTTTGGCACATAGACACTAGCGCGCCAAGCGGTAAATGAGAGTAACTTTTCCTCTTCATCTCAATCCGCAAAAGAAGAACGAAGCTAAAACTCGCTTTTTCTCCCGGCGTTCACACAGGAACACACACAAAATTTACATTTTCGTTGCAGTACGCTGTTGTGTTTATTGTTAAAGACAAATACTTGATACTTTCATTATTGAAGTGAAAGCTTCTTTGGGCGCGTTTGGCATTTTTTGAGATGGAAAAATCCAAGTAACTCGTGATACTGTTATTGTAACCGACACCTCTGTACATAAGTATGTACATGTATTGTGCATAGTTCGGTATGAGGAGGGCGAGCAATTAATTGTTATTGATTCCTTAATCAATAACAACAATTAACAGGCAAGCGCGCCGCATGCTTGCCTGTGCGCTATTGGTTCCCAAAATACACGTACAAGAGTTAGAAAAAGGAAATCTCATCAAAAACATCCCATGTAAAAATTAGCCAAGTCTCGTGACTCTTGCTAAAATAAAACTACCTTGCTCTAGCAAAATAAAATTATCTTTATTCAACAGTTGTTATTTATGTCAATAGTTGGCGGCAAAAGTGAACTATTCGATCAAATATCGGGTAAGTTTAGCAGAAAAACTCTTGATTTTAAAATTCGTGTTATTTTTGCGTTATGGTGTATGTCATAGCAAACTATAGCGCTATTTCTAATAATATGGTAGTGGTTTTAAATATAGCAAAAGCATAAGCGCAATTATTTATCAAGAAATGTTAACATACTTGCAGAATTATTTGACTTGCAGAAATATTTAAATTCACCAAAACAACATTTGGTAAAACAAATTATTTTGTTTTTCGTCAGTTAAAATGAATTGTACCGTATTCGTGACCTACCTATTTCGTGTAACTAAAAACCGATAACGCTGTATTTTATCGTGTTGATGGTCTGGTCAATGACCAACAGTATTGGCGGGAATTTCGATTACGGAAGATAAAATACGGGGCACAGATGTCAGATACGCACTTGGGTACCTAATTGACACCAAAATGGCGTTACTTTATTTTACAAGGTAACCCGGCTACTGTTGCTTATTTATTAATAAATTGTTCATTTACTTTTATTTTATTTTTTTAAATTGTACAATTGTTTTGTTCTATAGTTATTAATGAAATTATCCTTTAATTATTGCTGTTTACTTTTTAAAACAATAGAAAATAATTTAAAAATATATATTGCAACTGGTATTGGAAAACGGACTTTCGCCAAATTGACGTTAAAAAATCGCGCCAAACCTGGTTCGTATATCACATCTGTGCCAAATTCTCGGTTTTTTGATTTTTCGACTTTTTATCCAAATTTTCCGGATTTTTTAAATTTTCCCTTTCATTGTATCCCAAACACTACCTTCATACCAAATTTCAAGATTCTAGGGATACAGGATATACCTCCGAGTTTTGATGATCGGAATTAACTTTCATATTTCATGTTTTTGTAAATTTACGTTTTAAGCAATAGATTGCAATTTTTGTATATAAAATTATATGCATTAGGCGCATTGGATGAAAATTGTAATATAATTTTGGTAGTAATAGTTTATAATAATGAATAAAAAAAAACACTACAAAGTATTTCCTACACAATAAAACATTTCCTGACGATTAAAAAAACACACACGTAATTGTTGAAGTTTTCACTTCTGTTGGCCCTCCCCCGCAGTGCCACTGTTCTTTTTAAGCGATATTTAATGCCAAAGTTGGACAAAATCGTCCCATTAAAAAAATTTTATAGGAGCAAAAACTGTACATAGGAATTTAATCATTTTTAGATTATTTTATGCGTCAGAATTTCCCGTTGTGCAGACTGCGTTTAGTTTTAATTTGACTCATTTTTTGAGGTTTTATTTCAATTTTAAATTCAAATTTTCAGCATTTCGAGAGATAGTTTTTACACATTTTAGAAAATTGTATTACTTTAAACTGTTGCCAATTGTATAAACAGCGCAAACAATAATGTTTGCTTCAAATTAAAAATTTATTTTACACGTGACTATTATAAACAGAAAATATAAAAAGCAGGAACTCATTGAAAATCACATAATAAAAACTATATTTAAAGTGAATTTTAAAAGAGAAAGAATATTGTAAAATAAATTCATTAACATGCGTTAGAAGCCTTAAATAGAAGTTACGTCACATTTACGTCACATTACACTTATTACGTAAAATGAACAAAAAATAATATTGCAAAACAGTTTAAATTTAAAAATTGCGCGAAACATTTATTTCATATTTTAATATGATCATAGTATTTCATTTCTAACAAAAGTATTTTTACGTGAATATTAAAAAGAGAAAGAAAAGTTTGGTGAAAACTACGTCAGATTACAATTGTCAGATTCAAATTATAATTCAGTCTTCCGAAATCTTTTTAAATAAAGCCGATCAAATTAGCGTGCTGTTAGAGTCTGCGATGTCTGAACGGGGGTTGACGAGCGTAGCTCGTAGGGGGCAGAGCCCCCTAGTTATATATAAAAAAGAATGAATTTAACAATGATTAATTATAAATAACATATACGAGGATAGTTGATTGTTCAGGCTAATTATTTTTATTATCACAAAATCTGTAATTTTAGATTGTTAAGGAAGGGGAGTTAAAGGGTATCGGGACTCTTAAAATTGGAAAAAATGAAAAGAAAAGACCATTTTCAGCATTTAATATATAATTAAAATGCATATAATTTTAAGAAATTTTTTTAATTGAGGTGAAAGATATAAGCACGTTCTTTCATTTCATGTATTTAAAAAATACAAAATACAAAATTAGCATTTATAGGGGGCGGCTCCAAACTGTCAGACATTTCACGAGCAGAAAATGGGCATAACAGCTTACGCGCAGGATTAAGAAATCAATTTTGCAACTAGAATGAAAATTTCGGTGCTTACTTATACTTCAGGTTATAACAATTACCGTGAACCTAAATAAATTTGTATTGAAAGCATTTTTACATTTTTAATACAAAGTTGTATACAAAAAGTTGTAATTTCAACAGTATAATCACCAAAAAATATTTTTTTTTTACGAAAAAGAGAATGAAAGTTTAGGTTCACTTTATGCAGACTAACGTAAAACATATCGCTCACCCGCAAGTAAAATCACATCTCGACAAACGTAAATTTCACAGGAGAGGCAAAGGAAAATGTGCATGATTTTACTGTAACTTGAAATTATAGTATTTAGCTCAGCCTGCAGGAGTAAAAACGTGCATAAAAACCTTAAGAATGAAGACATAGGATGAGGTTTGGAGGGATGGATAAATTTACCTCCCCATACAATTCACCCCTCTTTCAGTGGTCATGAATGGACGAATAGCGTAATAAATCGATTTCCCCTATAACTACACTTATGAAACGTTTGTGTAGCAAGACACACCTATGATAAACCTATTAGTGGAACAAAACGCAAAATGAATTTTTGCGAGATGTGTCACTTTTTATGCGGGTGAGCGATAGGTTTTGAAAATCTCATGGAAAAATATTCAGAAGTTTTTGATATATCCTACGCCTCATGCCCAAAAACGTCATTCGGAGAACAATGACTTTAAAGTTTCAGAAACACCGCTTCGGCTATTGAGCAGGTATAATTTTAATAATTCTTAAAGCCATAACTTTTGTTCTAATGGGAATTTCAAGTAAATAATTATATCAAAATATTCAGAAATAATAGGAGTTTAACATCTAAAAAAAAAAAAATAAATAAATAAATAAATAAATAAAATTTCGAAAATTTTCAAGCTTGAGTCCTCAGACCCCTTGAAGTTCCATTTAAAAGGAGTTTTGCATATGAAATTAATGAGACAACAGGAAATTCAGGGAAGTAGAGGACCCCCCACACCCTTATATAATAAAAAGGTTTGGATAGAAAATGAACAGTTGTGAATTTAAAGTATTTGAGCATGCAGGATAAATGTGTCAGTAATAGAAACCCTATAAGGATTTCTTTATTTTTACTTTCTTCTATCTTCAATAGAAGAAAGTATTGTAATCGAAATTTTTTTCGACTTCCGGTTTTCGACGGATTGACACGTTTTAGGGGTCAGAGATCCCAAAAAACATGTTTATAGAAAATGTCTGTATGTCCGTGAGTCCGTCTGTCTGTCGCCATTGTGCCATCAAAAAGTGTATGAAGTTATGCATAGAATTGAACCAAATTTTTATTAAGTTTTTGGCTATGGCAAGCAGATCCTCCCTGAATTTGTTGGGGAAAATCGCCGGTAGGGGGCGCTGTAATAGCGATTTTTGTGCGATTTTGAATATTGTACCATCCAAAAGTGTATGAAGTTATGCATAGAATTGAATCAAATTTGTATTTTAAGTTTTTGGATATGGCAAGCAGGCCTCCCTGAATTTAGAAAAAAATCGCCGGTAGGGGACGCTGTAACAGCTATTTTTGTGCGATTTTGAATATTGTACCATCCAAAACTGTATGAAGTTAAAATAAAAATTTGATTCAATTCTATGCATAAGTTTGACTATGGCAAGCAGGTCCTCCCTTAATTTGGAAAAAAATCGCCGCTAGGGGGCGCTGTTATAACAATTTTCGTGCGATTTTGAATATTCTACCATCGAAGCATGTATGAAGTTAGATAGAATTGAGCCGAATATTTTGTGTTTGTTTTTGGTTATGTCACGAAGGTCCTGTCTGAATTTGGAAAAATTCCGCCGGAAGGGGGAGCTATAATTGCGATTTCTCTACCATTTTCATTATTGTACCATCGAAAATTGTATTAAGTTATGCATAAAATTGAACCAAATTTTTTTGTGTAAGTTTCTGGCTATGGCAAACAAGTCCTCCCTGAATTAAAAAAAAAATCTGCCGGAAAGGGGGCGTCGTAATAGCGATCTTTGTGCTATTTTCTTTATTGTTCCATCGAAAAGTGTATAAAATTATGCGTACAATTGAACCAAGTTTTTTCGTGCATGTTTTTGGCTTTGGCCAACAGGAATTAGGAAATACTGCGCGGTAAATGGGCTCTGTGATAGCGATTTTTGTATGCTTTTCTTGATTTTTTGTAGTTCTGTTGTCCATCGGCGGCTCGTGCAGAGGCAGGAGCTCGCTTTTCGCTAAGCCGGCTATTCATCTGATAACAACAGAATAAGGAAAAACTATTAATTTTAACAAATATCATGATATTGATTAAGTCGTTTTTAGTCCGTTTAATTGACTGAAGCAGAAATTTAAGATGAAACTCAAAGTTGATATAGTATTGAACTAAAAATATTGAAGTGTTAACATGCGTAACTAGTTTTTGAAATATCATTTATAAGATAGAAAAAAGTTTTAGAATTGGCACATCCAACTAGTTTTATATTAGTAGTTAAATAAAACTGGAATGCAATATTTAAACAATCCGTCACGTTTCCAAATTTCCAATCAAAATGTAATTGTGAAAACAGAAATAAATCAAATTATTACACTATTTAAGCAAAGAGCATCTACAAAAGCCATAGATAATTGCTTTTATGATTGTATTTAGAACCAGAATTTAATAACAGTATGCCAATGAAACAAAATGGTCATTTTGAAATAAAATTGACAATCCGAATATCAGTTAACAAAATATTTGCGAATAATCGTCTTTATGACGAAATCAATATTAATTTTTTTCAATTAAAGGATTTAAAATAATGAATTCTACAGAATTTTTAATTTTCAAATTATTGAGACAATGGGAAGTTTAGGGGGATATTTAAAAATCTGAAAAATCTTGGCGTGTCAGTTCATGGAATCTCATTTCCCAGTGCAATTCTTAAGAGTTAAATTTCCTGAAACTATTTGATATGAATGGTGCAGAAGTTCCATTATCCACTTTTTTAAGGTATTGAGTAATCCATATCACCATGTTCGTCTTTTTAAGGCGAATCGGACTGTAATAGTGATTTTACCATAATAAACGTATTTTGGCTGAAAAACAAATGCTGAAAATCACGGTTGAACCAACTTGTGAGCCAAAAACAGAAGTAAATTGCGTTCATGTTTAAAAGAGTAAGAAGAAGTGGTGTAAAAAAATGTTCCACTAGTTTAATGACAGGATGTTGAGCCATGCCTAATAGTAAACTTTTTGCATAAATGTTTTTTGCGTTTTGATTTTTGTTGTTTATTACCCGCCAAAATAACATAATGAAAACTAGGTACAGATGTCATATACAGATGTCGTATATATTGGCGCGATTTTTTTTCCGACGCCAATTTGGTGAAAGCATCAACAGCATAAACAGCAACATCCGGGTTACCATATCAAGCACAATAACGACAGTTTGGCGCCAGTTAAGTACCCTTTACGTATATGACATTGGCGTCAGAAAAAAATCGCGCCAATATGGGGGGTACATGACATCTGTGCCGAAAACTAATGTTCAGAATTTTTCCCTTTTTTGTTGTTCTTGTTTTAAATTCATAACTATTTTGGTTTAGAACTGACATTACTCAAAGTTTGCTGTAAAGCTCACATTTTCCATATTTAAATTTATTTTCTAACTTTACATGAACTATTACAGGTTTAGGACTATGTGCAAGTAGCTGTTATGGCAACAAATATATCGCAAAAAAAAATTATGCCAATATATGTTTATTAATAATCAGTTTTTTTGTAATTTTCTCAAAACAAGGTTAAGTGGAGAATGTGAATTTTGCATCTACACCCTACATATATTACTTGGAGAAATTAAGTAGCACAAATATGCAAAAAATGAAACAGTGGGTTGAATATTTAAAATACTGAATAAAATGGTTTGAAAATAAAACTACAGATCTGGTGTTTGAGTTCCCGTTCTACACATTTACTATTTTAATTACTACTATAAATATAAATAATATTGATAGTATTTTTATGTATAGAGTTGTTTTATTAGAAGATTAATTGAAAGCAGAAACTAATAGATATTTTTAGACCGGAAAGCGACTGCGCAGACCACCTCATCGAATTAGCGACTAAATTTCCTGGATTAAAAGTAATTCGATTTTAGCATATTAAAATGTAACTGGTCTGCCAAGTCATCTTGATGGGAAACATCTTTAGACACGATTTTGGTGGTGGATCGGTAAGTTTAGCATCGGGATTTCCTGCGCCCAGAGGTATGAAAACACGGAGGACTGGTAGCACGCAAACACAGTGGTAAATTTACATGTCAGCCACTAAAGTCGGGTTTGCAGGTGTTTTCCACCAAGACAGGACTTGGCAGACCACTTGCATTTAACCCTTTATCTACTGAAGGGTCTTATAAGTACCATTAAAATAACTTGTTATAAAATTTATATAATACATCGATTAGTTGCAATGTTTAGAATGAATTATAGTACATTACTTTATCTTGTTCCAAAATCATTATCGGTTGCACAAAACAAAAATATTTGTAAAAGGATGATTTCTTTTGCCTTTGCATCTTTTTCAGCTTTCTTGGCGTTGGGGGTGGGGTGGGGTGTGGATTTTTCAATTCGGAAATATTTCTGTTGTTAGAACATTCTATTTCTACATTTCCTAATTGTACAAAATACTAAGAAAAAATATTTAAAAATAAAAGATTTGAGTGGAGTTATAAATATTGCACAGAATCCCTATAAATTCAAATTTAACTAATTCTAAATCCTTCTGTAAATTTATTAAATGATTATGTAAATCTTCTAATGTAGTTTAAAAATTCACGAAAATTGCTTTAGAAGACAAAATTTTCATAAATTCGTAATTCAGTACATAAAGGGTTAATACGTGAATTGTGTTTTATCTAATTCTGGAATTTCAGCCGTCAACTCTATGAGGTGATGGCTCATGCAGTTGCCTCCCGGTCTATTAAGCTCGCATTAAAAATTTGTCTTTATTTGAATGGGGAAGGTTAGCCCCATGAACGCCTCCATTTACCTCGCCTGTGAGCCTTGAACATTATTCTCTGCTTCCTAATCGGTTTGATCGTGAAATCATAAATATGCACGACAAAAGTTACACTTACCACCCCCACCCCTAAAATAAAGTGGTTTAACACTTTTATTAACCACATAAAATTAAAAATAAGCTATTTATAAAATATATTCTTTTTACATTCTATAGTAAGCACAATTTCAAAATTAATTCTGATTATTTAGCTCTTCAGTTAAATGTAGACTATGCTCTGTGATTATGATTGAAATGAAACTTTTGGGGTAATGGTTACATCAGGAGCCCAGTACTGGCAATTGATAAAACAGGGTAACAAAAAAAAAAATAAAAAATAATAAAAATAATAAAAAAGTATTAGCTGGAGCCTGGAATGTTTTATCAAGTTCTTAGGTAATTTTTTCTGATAAATTCAAACTTCTGTTTTTCCCAATCAGATCTAGTGTTTTTTTTTTTACTCATATCCGTTTGGCTCCATTAGATTGTAAAAACAGATTTCCAACAAAGTGTATGAACCGATATTAGTGTATTTTAGGTAAATTAAACAAGTCTCTCTTTAAACCAAGCTAAAAATTGCTAATAGTGATAAAAATACCTTTATTAAGATCAACACATGTTTCATCGCGCTAACGGCAACATTTTCAAGATCATTCTTGATAGAAATATTTTAGCAAAAATTTTAAAAACAAGAACTTGGGTAAATAATATCACGAGACTTCATGTATAATGAAAACCAGTGCAAACATAAAAGAAAGATGGATATCTGTGAGCGTGAATTAATTTCTACTATTGTTACTAAAGCTATTGTTACGTTTGTTGATCTAAATAAAGGTATTTTTATCACTATTAGCAATTTTAGCTTAGTTCAATTCATTACAAGTTATTATCATACATGTGGAGTGGCTTGCGCTTTCCAAAACATCCTGACCGCAGTAAGAGGATGCAGCTAATTCTCACGAGAAATGACAAAGCTTGCAATTTCTAAAAGACAATAAACCTGATGACTTAGTGATTTTGAGTCTCCAGCCTGTGAGCGAAGTTTCGATTTAACTTCAGAGTTCGGTTGCGGGCTGACTTGGGGAGACGTCCATAGTGAGACTCCGAGAGCGCGCCAAAGTATTGAAAGCCAGTAGATTGCCGCAAAAAGCCCCCTTTATCCCCTTAAAACTGTATATAATTTGTATGTGTCCTGTAAATATAATTCATGCCTTACTCCAGACATTAAAATCGTGTTATTTCTACACCACTGAGTCATCCATTAGAAGTATTTATTACCAAAGGTCAATTGCAGTCAATTCCACACAGATATATTTATAAGTATCAAATTTTGGCAACATGTTACTAACCAGGTCTTTGAAGTTTTCACTTTTATGTTTCCCAAGGAAATTTTGCACTTCTAAAGAGTCTCGCCAAGCTAATGCTTCATTCTCGTACATCGTTTTCACGAAATTTGTGTCCTTTATGAGGTAACGGATGATTCGTCTATCAAAAATCCCTGCTTTCAGTTTTTCAACACACGCTTATACCGGGTGTCCCAAAAATGACTCATGGATTTAAAAATTCAATAACTTGCAAACAGATATTAAAACCAAGTCTTGCAGAATGGTTACGTGGGATGTCAGAAGTTTTTTTTTACTGCGATTCTTGATTTGAGTTCGTATTTCAAACAATAAATGGGCTGAGAGCAATGGGTGCTCAGTTCAGACCCGGTTTTTGGTACTTCGAGATCCATTCTCCTTTTTTTCGCATGGAAAAAGAGAGGTCGAAACATCGAGTGTGGATTTTGCGGTGATTGCTTGCAGCACCCTCTATCGATGCTATTTGTAACTAAAACCGAGAATCGCAGCATAAAAACTCCTGGCATCTTACATAACGCTCCTGCAAGAATTTGTTTAATATCTGGTCACCGTTTGCAAGTTATTAAATTTAAAACCCATCAGTTATTTTCGGGACACCCGGTAAACATCATGCACCTTGTCTAACGCATAATATACAACAGAAGAAAGTTACATATCTTAAAACCTATACCTCATATTGCAAAATTAAAGTCATATTTGGATTCAGGGGGCCAATTTCGTATAGGATTGTTTCCTAAACACCAAAATCATTGTTCCCCAGTGCAATTAAGCATTCTAGTTATAGACACCTGTTCCGAAAACTTAAAAATAACTGAAATTTTTCAAGCGGCCATTAGTATATAAATTCCATTTTTTTTTTTCATTATCAAAACAAAAACATGCAGTTTTTGTAAGGAAAAAATAAAGAAGATATAAATTGAGTAATACCAGCTTTTAGCATGCTCTGCAAAACTTTCACTGAAAGACAGTAGAACTGTGGAAACAGTATTTTCTGCTATCTGGTTGATTTAAGATTTTCAACAATAACAGATTTTAAAACATACAATTAAAAATTCAGTAAAAGATGAAATTTTATCGGTTATTTTTTTTATAAACCTAACATTTTGGAGGGCGTCCAACACTGAAGGGGACCATTTACCATAATTGTAGTGGGGCGTAGAATTAGCTAGAGTTGAAATCCTGGTGCGATTTCAAAATTAAAATGCAACTTACAGATCTTACGTCGATGCTCCTGATCTGCAGAATTATACGTTAGAAATATAATTGGTAATATGCTTCTTGGGCACAACTGTGCTTTCGAGAGGAATTATCAATGACTGTAGAAAATAGTACAGTGTGCCCAAAATTATCTTTACAACGTCTTCAAATCTAAATAACTAAAGAATGGAACAAGATATCCCAGTTCTGTTTTCTTCATTTAAAAGAGGATCTTTGAAAGTTTTGTTTGCTTTTCAGGTACACTGGGTAAGTGGTGAAGAAGTGACGTCACATTTCCACAAAATGACTACTCTACAGGAGAAGGCGCAGTGTTGTTCATAGTTAATAGAAACAATAACAGATACACAGATACAAAGACATTTCAGGACTAAATATGGGTTACATAGGATCGTGATGGCGGTTCTTTTTCACATTTAGTCCTGACATATCGTTGGACCCGTGTAGCTGATATTGGTGCTATGAACCACGAAACCTGCGCCTTCTCCTGTGGAGTAGTCATTTTGTGGAAATGTGACGGCACCTCACTTACTGTACCTGAAAAACAAACCAAACAAAACTTTCTGGGATCCTCTTTTAAATGAAGAAAACAGAACCGAGATATCTTGTTCCATTCTTTAGATTTGAAAAAGTTGTAAATTTGTGAACACACTGTAGTTTAGAGCTAGAAAAAAAAAAAAAAGGATCCTTATTTGAATGGGGAAAACTTGAGCTCAGAAAAACCCTCCCTTTGCCTACTCCCTTGTAAGTACACTATGAAAAAAAAAAAAAAAAAACGGACTTACGGAAATTTTACTGGCAATCCATACGCCAGTACTATATCCGTATTTTAACGGAAGTTTTTCCCCGTAAATTCCAGAACAGGAAATTTCTGTAATTTACGGGGGAAAAGTTACGTTAAAAACCAGAAATACTATGGCTTCGCGATTGCCAGTACAATTTCCTTATTTTAGGCTTTTTACAGTGCAGGATGTTGCTTGAGTAATAGTGATTATCTGCTTCCGGAAATTCTTGTTCTTTCCAAGATATTTTTGAAATATAGTCTTCAATTGCACTCTTTATTTCAATCTATTTTCAACTACACGAACCGGATAGTCGAAATAGTGTATGGCCACAAATTTAAGCTACTATAACTTTCAGATACAAAACAGGTCTTTCACTAAATTATGCTATACAGGGTTAGCCAAAATAATTCATCGGGTTTCAAAACACTGTATTGAGAGGTATACGAACTGCAAAGAAGGGTGAAACATGACAAGATACATACACTCACCAAGTTTAAAAGTCCGCTCGTGGCTCGCGTGCAGAAACTCACCCTTGTTACTGTGACGGACGTTGACAGAAACATACTATTGAACGTATGGACGGAACTGGATTACTATTGGGATGTGTTACGAGCGACTCGGGGCGCACACATTGAATATTCGTAGTATGCACATTTGCGGGAAAAAATGTTAACACCCCCTACTAACTCTGCAAAAAAGTATCGTAGAAGAAATTTACTGGTATCACACGATTGGTAATAAAATCTACTTTTAAATGATGCATATAAAATTTGCCATCTACATATTAAAACGAACCATAACTTTGCTTTTGTTTTTAATAGCAGTACGTAATTCTGACAGCATAAATGAAATCTACACCCTAAAAATTAGCCTAAAAACAAATTTTTATACAATTCGTACGATAAGTTTACGAGAAATTTGTTATAAAACGAGCGTATTTTAGGGGCTGTATCCAAATTGAAGTTTGGTACTAGGTTGTTGATCGGGAGAGCCCCTTCTTGATCAAGGCATCTTAACCGTCACTCAAGCAGTCATTGAAGACTGCTAGATTACAGCATAGCATAAGAAATTTGAAAATATCTAGTCACTTCTATTAGAGACGGCCCCTTAAACCATCATTTTATCGTTTAAGCATCATTTGAAAACTACTCTGCAGAAAAATGTGAAATTTTAAATTTCCATAAAGCAGGACATGACAAATCTAAATCCATCAAAAAAATTGTAGGTTGTAATTCATAAGTTTTTCGAATATTAATTTCATAATTCATATCATTAAATTATAAAAATTGCAAATTCAACGTATTTGTGTCTGGGTATTTCAGCTACACAAAAAATTTAGCACATTAGGAGCATAATTTCAGGAGATAAAAATATGAAAATGTAATTTAACATTAGAAGCACTAAATTTTGAAAGTTTATAATTCAAAAACGTATCATTCAAATGACTTTGAAATTTGGTGTCTAGGCATAGTTTGAACCAAAGTTTTCAAATATCTGGTTAAAATTGGGTATTGCCATTGAAAAAAAAATTACGTTTGGGTTCGTTTTGATATGTATATGGTCCCCTAAGCAAATTTTATAAACATACTTTAAAAGTAGACTTTATTTCCAATCGTTCGGTACCAGTCACTTTCTTCTACGGTAATTTGTTGAGGAGTTTTAGTAGGGGGTGTTCACTTTTTTTTCCCACGAATGTACCAGAAACTTGGTGAGTGTATATCTTTTCATATATCATCCACCTTTGTACGTCGTATACTTGTCAATAAAGTCTTCTAAAACTCAATGAATCATTTAGGCTAACCCTATATAATAATATAGAATTGCAAATATGAAATTGAGAAAACGGAAAGCTCAGGAGGCTTCCCGTTCTCTCAGCTTCCCTGGTATAATAAAATTTTGGAGTATGTGTACATTGCTAATCTTATTTTGCATTATATACAGGACTAGGCGGCCCGTTTAATTTTTATCGACTCGTTTTCCCGTTTAATTTTTTTTTTTTTTTTTTTTTGGTCAGCCGCACGAGCCCTGTACGGGCCTCTGGCCAAGACCGGGTCTGTGCACACCTCTAGCATGGTTGTAGGTCATCTCGGTTCGGTGATGCATATTAATCTTATTGTTTGAAATATATAAATAAAATGCAAACTATTTTTCACGATAGACTATATCGTCATAGAATTCTTTTGAGTCCCTGTGAGCGAATTACAAATGCAATATTACATTTTCGATACCGAATATTGTATAGCACTAAGCCTCAATAACATAAGAATTCTGGTAATCCGAGAATATCTACGAGAATTGGAGAACTTACAAACACAAACTGAAATCAAATATTTTCCTACTATGTTGGAAATTGTTAAAACGCAACTCTCTGATCTGAGGTTGAGGCTTTCGATCTCCCGATTTATGGGTTAGAAAAAAGTATATATAAATGCTTTTTTATGTACATGAGTTACGAAGCTTCCCTCCAAGCGTCTTGAGGGCTTTCCCGCATCTTCATAAAAATGCTTATAAAAATAATCTTAAAATTTTCTTTCCCCGTTTGTTTCTAAATTATACTTCAAACTGTTTTATTTGATATACATCTTGAAATACAATTCTGCTTAAAATATTTTTGTCTACAACAGATTAAAGTTGTTTTTGAGAAACGGGATAATGCGTCCAAACCGCTCAGAGGGTTAGACAGAAAATAAGTCTTAAGGACACAGCTTTTGTGACTTAAAAATCTTCATATGTATGGAGTAGTGTTGCCAGTGGGCTACTTTTTTTAAATACAAATCTCTTGATTGACACCACTTTTTTGAAATAGTAAAATTCGCCTTTTTTCGCCTTATTAAGGCGAAAACAAGACGAATTTTACCATTTCAGAAAAGTGGTGCCAATCAATAAATCTGAATTTTAAAAAAGTAGCCCACTGGCAGCACTGGAATGGAGAGGCTAAATCTCTCCATTTTCTAAGCCCCGCGTATAACAGTGAATTTAGATACAAGTTTAGCATTAAAATCGCAATTGCAAATTTTATTATAAGTGAAAATTTAGTTAAACCTTTATGTACCGAATTATGAATCAGAAAATTGCACTTTAATAGTTATCTTTGTTAATGTCTGGAGATATCCAAAACAACTCGCACTGTAAACAAGTAATATAAAAATTTTGTTTTTAAAGTCAATTCCTACTTAGGTCATAAGAGAAAAATTTAATATAATCCCTTAAACTAATATTAGTTTTTGTTGCATTAAAATATCTCAATTGGTTGATTTTCTATAAGCAAGTAGGTTTACAATGGAACTCTATGGGAATTTGGCGAAATATTAGAAATATCAACAAGTTGGCGTCACTTTTGGCGACTTATTTTGGCCGCCAAATTTGGCGATATATCGCCCAGTTGGCGACAAACTTGGCGGTATTGGCCGCCATTTTGTTTCCCATGCAAAACTAAAATTAATTAAAATTTAATTAATGAATTAAAATTTGAAAAAACTGCATTAACATCAATTGTCATCCAATGCAAGTTTTAAAAAATGTATTTCAACTTGATAGGATGAATAATGAGTATTTTATTAACGATTAAAAATTTGGACAGGATATATAAATATATAAATACATATAGGTAGAGAGTGAACTAATAGCAGGAATTGAAAAAAAAAAGGACTAAAATACGGAAGTACTACTGGCAATCGAGACGCCAGTACTATCAGTATTTTAGTCGCACTTTTTCCCGGTAAATTACAGAAAAATTTCCGCTTTTTTGGCACTTACGGAGCAAAACTTCCGTTAAAATACAGAAATAGTAATGGCGTTTCGATTGCCAGTAGTATTTCCATATTTTAGTCCGTTTTTTACAGTGTATAATAATTTGAATTTTAGATTTTTTAAATAAAACTGATTTAATAAATCGTTAGCTCGTTTTTTATTTTAAAATATTTACAAGAATAATTAGATTAATTAACCCAAAATACTGTTATGGAAACCTCTCAGAAGAACAATGTAAATAAATGTGTTGCGATCCCATCTGTAGTTGAGAAGTGTTTTGTAGTTCAAATTTTTCGTAAAACATATTTTAACCCTTAAATGCCGGGTGTTGCTTTTCGGCAACATACCCAATTTAGGCTCTAAAATACTATTAGAATAATATTGAAGCTATAATGCCTAATGTTGCCAATAAAATATATTCTGAAAATAGTATTAAATCGATTTTCATCATGTAGATGGTAACACTTGTGCTGTTTAAGAATAAAGATATTTATTTTTTCAATTGTTGCTACTTGTTCTTTTTGTTTTGTTTGGAAGCTTGCGAAATACCCTATTTTGTTCTGCAGTGAGCAAGTAAAATTTATTTCTTACTATAGTTCCTAAAATTCTTGTGTGTTTAATATTATAGAATTTTATCAAGGAAAATTATTTTTTCAATTAAAGACCAGTATTGCCGATTAGTAACAAACTGTTTATTAAAGATATGATTTTTTAAAGTATTTTTCCCATGATTTATTTAAAAATTGAAAGCCGAAAAACATTATTACAATGATTTTTGAAAAATCAGACATTTAAGGGTTAATAGGGGAAAACTAAATCCATGTAAATGGTTGATAAAAAACACATTTAAAAATATTTAGCTTCAACTGCTTTGCTGTGCTTACTGAATATGATCAAATAAAGTATTTTGTATGAAAACTACCGTAGACTCGTCTACTTATTAGTAGACGAACTAAATATTATATTGCATTTTCTTTAATGGTACTTAAAAGTATCATCGGAGTATAAAGGATTAAAAATTATTTTTATAATAAAAGCAGGTTTTTAAATTAGATAAAAGATTACTTTAACCTTTTAGGTTCTGGTGGATGAATTTCTTGAGACATTAAAAAAAGCAATAAATTTCTTTGAAATTAAAATGGATAGCACGATTTAGAGTCTTTACTTCTCCTTTCCTTAATTACATGGCAGCAAAGCCCTTTGGTAATGTCTAGTTGCTTTTGCGAGATGAATTGAAACTTTCTATTGAATCGTCAAGAATGAAATTTGTAGTTAATAATGCTGCCAACGTTAACAGCTTAGTATTTCATATTGGCTTAATATTTTACCGCTGTTTCTTTTGGAAAGTTACACATCTCACCTGTTTAAAGAAACCACTGTAAGCTGTAAAGAATATTAAAAACTTAAAATCTTGAAAATGGAACGAAACTGACTTTTCGTTTTCATTTTTATTATTATTTTTTATATTTATTTAATTTATTTATTTATTTTTTTTGTCATTAAAAGTTGGTCCTATCAAAAACTTGCCAATATAAAAGTTGTAGATAATATTAAGATTTATAAGAAGTTTAAGTGAATTTGGTAGGTTAAGAATTGACGAAGTTATGATTTGCTTTCTCCCTAAAAAAACCCTATTTTTTGAGACCCTTGAGCCCATTTTTAATTTTATCAAAAATCCGCGATATATAAATTTTTGGCCCTTTTTCTAGACGTAATAACTTTAAACTGATTCTATATGTATACAAATTAAGAAGTTAGGGCTTTTTCGGTTTCACCCCTCCCTATTTCCACCCCCTTGGTTAGATTTTGCCCATTAACTATCTTGACCGAGATTTTCTACCCTTTGATTTTATGTGTCAGTTTGGAAGACATTAGTGCATAATTTCGCAAGTTAACGTGTCCATAAAAAGGTGATATAGACAGACAGATATAAAGTTTTTTTACTGAGGGTGGTTTTGTGTTCTAAGGCTCATGATCGGTGTAGATCTGCAAAACTTTTTCAGAAATTCCAACATTGGGGAGATGCAATAGCTAGTACATCACACGAAATCTACCTAAAATTTTTTGCTCCGATCAACAACTCCATTTTTTCGGATTTATTTTCAGACTCATTTTTAAAGGTGAAAATATGAAACTTGCTGACGTGATTTTTGAAGAGATGTATAAGCGGCCACGTGTTTTCATTTTTCGCACAATTAATTAGAACTTGATTTATAAACAATTTTTTTCTCAGTACGACCGTTTTTTTTTTTTCGTTCCCAGCTCTCGCGCTTCGGAAAAGTCGTTCAAAACAGCCACCTTCACAGAATTTTTTGCAATATATTCTGCTTTTATCAAAAAATCGACAACCACGGTATATTATATATAGTTTCTGAATAATAGAATCAGCCAGTTTGATAGTTTCAGAACAAAAATATATTTAAAAATGACTCTGAAAACAAGCAGTTTGGGTTTGAGTACACCCTTAAGATAATTTTTTCCTCCAACCGCTCTGTGTTTTTAATTTGTTTTTGCTGTAAGAATTGGCCCTGTGAAAACTCTTCACTATAAAAACTGTAGATAACATTAAGAAGACTTATAATAAATTTAAACGGATTTGATATCCTGTGAATTGGTGAAGTTACTATCAAAAACTTGTCAGTATAAAATTTGTAGATAATATTAAGATTTATAAAGAAGTTTAAGTGAATTTGGTAGGTTAAGAATTGACGAAGTTATGATTTGCTTTCTCCCTAAAAAAACCCTATTTTTTGAGACCCTTGAGCCCATTTTTAATTTTATCAAAAATCTGCGATATATAAATTTTTGGTCTTTTACTAGAAGTAATAACTTTAAACCGATGTTATATGTATTATAATAAAGAAGTTATGGGGCTCTTTGGGTTTTTACAAAACCTCTCCCAATTTCCACCCCCTTGGTCCGATTTTGCCCATTAATGAGCTTGACCGAGATTTTCTGCCCCTTGATTTTATATGTAAATTTGGAAGAGATTTGTGCAGAATTATGAAAGATATATATAACTTTTTTTATCGAAAAGATAAGTTTTTAAGTGGGTTTTGGGTTCTAGGGATCATGATCGGCGTAGATCTGTAAAAATATTTCAGAAATTCCAACATGATGGGGAATGCAATAGGTAGTATTTCTACGAAATCTACCTAAAAAGCATAACATATGAAATGTGAAGAAAGCGCAAGATATGAAGCAATATTCTCGTGTTGAAAGGATTGGGGAAAAAAATTCCCTGCCGGTTTGGCCTACAGGCAAAGGGAGATTTCGAAGTTAAGTACTAATTTCACCAACAAAAATAAATCAAAATTGGAGATAAAGACAGTTTAATAATTTTATCTGGCCGCTTTTGACGAGTTTAATTTCTTTTTTCTGTATGAGTTGGTTTTATTGGAAATATTGTGAAGTCTGTATCCGAATCATGCTCAACAAGTCTGATACTTTCTGACACAATGACGTACACATTTTTGGACGTAGATGCATAAAATTGGCAGATCTATCACAAGGCGGTTTTCTCCCTTCGTTCACTATTTTTTCTGCTTTCGTTGGTAAATTCGGTTGAAAACGCGAACTTTGTCGGTGTTTTCTGACACATCTATTGTGCTTACAAAAAAAAAAAACTGAAAACGCCTTTCAATTTCATAGTTTTTGTATAACACCTTCCAGTTTCATGCGTTTCCGAAAAGAAATGAACTAAAACTTATTTCATAAAGTTCCCTCTTTGGATTCGAGAACAGCCTTAATACGATAATTTTTTCTTTAACCCCTATTTCTTTTTTTGTTGTATATATTCATATATATTTGCTGTCCTATCAAAAACTTGTCAATATAAAAGTTGTAGATAATATTAAGAAGATAATAAATTATGAAAAATTTAAGTGGATTTGATATCTTGATAATTGAAGTTATGAAATTTTTTCTTAAAACAATTTTTTCTCCTCTTGAGCCCATTTTTAATTTGATCAAAAATCTATCATACCTATATTTGGCACTTTTTTAGAGGTAAGAAAAACTTTAAACTGAGTCGATATGTATTATAATTAAGAAGTTATGGGGTTTTTCTGTTTTCACAAAACTCCTCCCTATTTTCACCCCCTTGGTCCGATTTTGCCCATTAACAGACTTGACCGAGATTTTCTACCCCTTGATTTTAGGTATGAGTTTGGAAGAGATTTGTGCACAATTATGGAAGTTATCGTGTCCATAAAAAAGTGATAAAGCTTTGAACTGGGGGTGGTTTTGTGTTGTAGGGGTCATGCTCTGCGTAGATCTGCAAAAATTTTTCCGAAATGCCAACATAAGAGGGATTGTAATAGGTAGTATTTCTTACGAAATCTACCTAAAAGATACCAAGAGAGCTGGCTGTTGTTCCTTAGTTTTTATATCAATATGAACGTTGAAAGTTTGTCAACCGCTGAATGAAAGGCTTAAGTAAGAAGTCTAGGTGATTTGTTGTATTTATTTTTACTAGTGTGCAAATTGTGTACTATATTATTAATTTTATTGAATTGCCATGATCAATGTTTGTTCCTTGGAATAATAAATGCCGTATATAATTGAAAAGCTGACAGGCGAATTCATCTGTAGCTATAAGCCAAGTGAAAATTTAAATATGTAAAATATTAAATCCTACATTCATATATAGCGTATGTAAAAAATGTTTTGAGATTAAAATTTAGATCTTATAAGAGGGTTTTTGTTAAACGTTTAGAAATAGTGTGATCTTCATGTGAGAGGCTGATAATAACCATTGTAGGCCAAGTCCATTTTGAAAAAAAGTGGTAGTCCATTTAGAAGTTGTATAAAATCTGTTTTATCAATTCCCGCAGAGAACCAAGTCTGTTTTCACATACTATCTCATACATGTCATCTGTTTACAGCCTTTGTTTACTGTGGGTATGGATAAAATAGATTTTATACACATTCTAAATGGACTATCTTTTTTCAAAGTGAACTTTGTCTACTATGGTTGTGAACCCCTCAAAATCTTTTTTCTTAAGTAAGAGATACAATGTTAGCAATTTTCTTTTTTATTAGATGGCGATATTTCGTTATTCATAGCCGGGTCCGAAGATTAATTTTCCGAGTTAGCCAGACTATTCAAAGCCACTAATTTCCTATAATTGATAAAAGCTAAAATGAAAGACATCTCCCATTAGATGAACTTAAAAAAAAAAAAAACACTCGAACCTATCTTTACACGAAAGTATTCGATTCGTGGAAATTGACTTCCGCTTTTCGACGAATTAATACGTTTCAGAAAGTCCTGAACACGATTTGACTGTTTTCAGAAAATCTTCGTGAGCCTATCTGAGTGTCTGTATGTGACGCAAATTTTGTGTGTGCTCTATCTCAAGAATTAATGCGCGACATTTAATCAAACTTCACATTCAGTTAGAACTTGACATAAATTAGTGTTTATTAGATTTTCGTGAAAATCGCCCAATAAGTGGCGCTGCTATGCAGCCTTTTTCACGATAGCTATATCTCAAAAACTAATGTACACTTAAAAAAATTCTATGAAATTACAGGGACTACTAGTAATCCATAATCTTAAGTCTAACGGAAAATTACAGAGATTAGAGTAACAGATTCTGGTAAATTAAAGAGACATTCAGTAAATTTATTTTTAATGATTAGTTTTCAAAATAGTAAATTTTTGAGCTTCGAAGAATTAGAATTTTGCGAGTGAGTTTAAACTGCTGTACTATATAATTTTAACAATATTTATTTCTAGCCCGTCATTTAATTTTGGTTTCAGACAATTTGATTTATATAGAAGAGTTTTTTTTATCTATAAGAAAGTCTCGCTCGGTGTCATTTCTATGCTCTAATTTTCACGATTTCAGGGATAGCTGTATCTCAAGAAGGAATAGATTGTCATTTAATTTGGGTTGCAGACGATTTCATTTATATAGAAGAAAGTTTTGTTATAGCCACAAAGTACTAGTTATTATTTAACTAATTTATTTTTGAAGGGGAACAACTCTAACTCTTCCAATTATCGAATTAATTGCTTTGAGAAAATACCGAGTTCAATATAGTTTCACAGAGAAGCAACACTTTACAACTAAAAAAATTAGATATAATCAGCCAGTCTTAGACCACGAAGTCAGGGTAAAGCCAGAAAAAAAAATAACAAAATATTTATACGAGGATAAAATCAAAAAGTAATGCTTCCATTGATCTAAATTTCCTTTCTTTCACTATGCAAGATATTATAGAGCTAACCTTGCTCGACTTATATAGTATTTTCCTTTTCAGATTGACCATTTAGAACCATGGATCTGAAGCTAAAAGAAAGATTCGTCATTAAATTTCTGGCAAAAGAAAGTTTTGCATCTAAAAAAATCCATAATCGCTTGAAGAACGTTTACGGGAACTCTGTAATGGACATCAGCAATGCGCGATTTTGGGAGAAGTTTGGAAACTGAAAATCGTAAATTGCAGATAAACCTAGAAGCGGCCGATCAATAACATCAGTCACAGATGCAAATCGAGAACGTGCTAATGAATTGATTCGAGGAGACGGACCCCTTACAGTTCAGAGCATTGCTGCTAATGCATTGAACGTCTCGTATGGCTCTGACCAAGGAATAATTGCAAAACCCTGAAAAAAATCAAAACCCCCTTCTAAAAGCAAAGCCCTGAATTTTTCCAAAATTGTTTTGATGCCTGGTTTAACCGATGACACAAATGTTCACAAATGCATGGTGACAATGTTGAATGATAGTTTTCTGTAGAGGGCAGTTCAGACTATGATCTCTAGTAACTTCTGTTATATGTTCATTAATAAAGTTTTTAATATACCTGAGGTATTACTCATTGAACCACTCTCGTATTTTATTTGTAGTTACGTCGATTATTTTACTAAAATACACGCTTTACAAATGAATTATTAACACGTTGAGTGCCACGTCAGTCACCAATGACTGACACAGAACTTTCCTTTCAGGCCGCGTCAGTCATCGGTGACGGACACTCATAGATTGTGTAACGGAAATCGTATTTTGTGTCCCAAACAGAAAGACAGACAAAATAGACTTGGTATTCAATAGGTTAAACATGATTTTAAATAGAAATAAGAGCATACTTTTTTAAAAAACCACAAAACAGTGCTAGAACTTATCGATAGAAACATTTTACTTGCTCCAAGGCACTACACCCCTGGGAACAAGGGTAAATATGTAGTAATTATTGATAGGTATTCGATATCACACATCACCCATACAATAAAGGATGAAAACAGTTTTACAAGGCGAAGAGGTAGCTTTGATTTTTGGAATATCAACTGGAAAATACCAGATAATAAGGTTAAAATAATCTCGTCTCAGCATTGTAATATTATACTATAAAAGTATCACGAACCAAGAAATATGGACAAAACAGATCTGTAGTTTTCTGTTATTACGGTAATCATTTTTATTGGTTGTATATACTTTTTAAAAGATCAAATGGGTCTTTAATGAGCATTTCACAAAATACTTTGAGAATGTTTTAGAAAAAATATACAGGAATAAAAAATAACTAAAAAAAAGTTACTGTTAGATGCAGTAGATGTCTAAACAGTTTAAACTGTAATCCTTTAACAAACTATTGATATTAACATTTATGTTCATGTTAAAGGAAAATCAATATTGGAGTATATTAATGCAGGACATTTTTATATACTGCATTATGTAACTGTACATAAGCATTTTCAAAGTATATATTTTTTTCAATGTGTGTGCAGCGTTCATTCTATAAAATATTGTTAACAAAAGTTTTGCTCATTTATATTGTTTTTTTTTCTAAAGTACAAATTTAGCAAAAAATAAGTGATTCACTTCAAAGAGCTCTGCAATGCTGTACTAGATTTAAGTTTGACAGAGTTGTTTATGTTGAAGTAATTCAGACGAAGTTTGAATAACTATTAATTTAAATGGTGTAATTCGCATCCTGAATCAAAGTTTTGTAGTATAAAAATTCTCCAATAAATTCCAGCTGCGAAAGCACTTGTCGCCCTACATTTTGAATATTTGACCATACTCGCGGCATTTAGCAAAAAGAAATATAGTTTTGCGATTTTTAAATGAAACAGTCGCCTTTCAGCGAATTTCTATTAGGAATAGTTTTCTTTAACAAGTGAATTCATGTAAATTATCTGCAATTTAAATTTTATCTCCTTCTTAGCTAGAGAATGCCGTCTGTGGCATAAATCAACATACCAGATACAAAAGTTACAGGAAAATCTAATGGCAGCAAGGCTAGCGACAAGGAAGAAAACTACCAAGTTTCAGAAATTCTTTGAGTACATATGAAATCTGTTTATGCTCTATATTTTTAATATCTATTTTTTTTTTTTTTTTTTTTTTTTTGCTATTCGAGGCAGACGATTCTCTTTAACTTAACCTCTTGCGCTAAAGCGCTGTTACAGGATATATGTCACTAGTGACAAAGTTTCGTAATAACGAACATTTGGACAAAAACTGTGTCGGCTATTCCAAAGGATTAGAGCAAGACAGTTATATGCCATATAAGTTGATGTGTTTGTAAAAAAAATGAAGTTCATTTAAGTAGATTTCATTAAACTATTGTAATGAACGTTTGCAAATTAACATAACTAATGCTAATACAAAATGATGACATAAAGCAAATACGAATACTGCGTACATCAAATGTATACAAAACAAATCATAGAAATATAATTTCATAATCAACTCTATGATAGGCATCAAAATGGCTTTGATTACAAAGACATGGGAAATATACGCAACCGGAACACATAAGCAGAGTATCCCTTTAAGACTCTCCACACGTAAGGATTAGTTTTCATTTATGTCTTTGTAGGAAAGCGGCAACACGAGTGTAAGGGAACACATTTTCATACCTATTACACGACTTATGGGTCGTATGTCATTGATGGGAATGATCGAAATACCACGACGTACGCTGCGTACGTCATTGTCGGTAATGACAAGAATAGCATGACGTACGCAGCGTACTTCATACAGCGCAAGATTTTAACCATTGGTGGGTTGCTCAAGTTTCTTTTTAAAGAACTTTATTTTTATTATTTCTTTTATTATTATTGAAACAGAAATTGTTTTTTCAGAACTTTCTTAGTATGTCTAAATAGGTTAAAATAGGTCAAGGCAGAATAATTTTTTTTAATACAAATCTGAATTAAAAAGATTATATAAATAGACGTTCGAAAGCAGATATATTCAGTGTATGGAAAGTTTCTTCCTCTTTGTCACTACAGGGACTGAAATCGTCATCCCGCTACCATTATGCTCCATGATAATACCGTATCTTGCATGGTAATCTGATCCGAGGCGGGTAGCTCATTTTTCGCTAAGCAGGTGTGTTGAATAACATTTCCCCGAGTGAGATAAGTTAATAAACATTAGCTTGGCGATAATGGCAAGCTCGCGCCGATGCATGGCGATTCGCTATTTGCCCAGTAACACCTCAACCAACCAAATTTTATAACCTGTATGTCGTCACTCTCATATTGAGGCACACTATTTTAGGGACGTTTAGAGGTTGCAGAAGTTCATCTAATTTTACCTTAGCACACGACCTCTTCAATGAAACTCCGTTCGAAACAATACCCTCTGGTCTACACTGTTGCTTGAAGAAAGACTATTGCAATATTTATGCAAAAAAAAAAAAAGACAGATTAGAAATTATTGTATTCTAACTCTGCCGTCACTAAATATAAAAATTGTTTCTCCAAGCCGAGGAGCGGATAAATATCGGGTGTTTTAACCATGTCCCGAATTATAAATCAGAAATTTGCTTTTCTTCCATAATTACCATCGTTAATACCTGAAGATATCCAAAAACAACTTATATAAAAATGGGAATTTTATATAGATTTTTAAGTAAAACTGATTTATATAATCGGCAGATATTTTACAAAAACTATTTACAAGAATAATTAGATTCATTAACAAAAAATACTGTTATAAAAACCTCAATTCTTAGAAGAACAATGTGTAAATGCATTGTGATCCTATCCGTAACCGAGAAGTGTTTTGTAGTTGCACATTTTTCGTAAATCATTTTTTAATAGAAAAGCTAAATCCATGTAAAGCGTTGAGAAAATAACCACATTAAAAAATATTTAGTTTCGACTGTTTCGCTGTGCTTACTGAATGAGATTCAGCAAAGTATTTTTTATGAAAAGTAACATGCACTTTTATTAGTAGATGAATCAAATAAATTTTATTCGGTTATATTTATTCAGTTTATTATTGAATTTCGGTTAAACAAGTCCGGAGTCATGGAAGTAAAAGCCTCTTCAGTTCTGTATCTTAACTCTGGAAAATCATTAGGTAGATGCGGAACGTAGACACGATCTTTTATAAAGTCCCAAAGGGAATAAACAAATTTAAAAAATCAAAAAACCCGACTGCGTAAAAAGCGAACTAATTAATTATTTCTCATCAATGTGGAACTTTTTTATTTCAATTCCTACTATTAGCTCACAATCTCGCTATATATATCTTGTTCAAATTTTCAGTCGTTAATAAAATACTTATTATTCATCCAATCAAGCTCAAATATACACATATATATATACATATATACACATATATATATACATATATACACATATATATATATATATATATATATATATATATATACATATATACACATATATATATATATATATATATATATATACATATACTTTAACTTGTAGTGGATGTCACTTCATGTTAAGTTTTTTTCAAATATTAATTCATTAATTAAATTAAATTATTTTTCAATAATCGAGAGAGCCCTCTTCTTGATCAAGGCATTTTAGAGGAAAGAAGAATGGGAGAAAAAAAATTCTCTTATTGACCTAAGTGGGAATTGACTTAAAATATTTTTTTTTTATATGTTTATATTACTTACCTAATTTTTTTTATTTACTTGTAGTGTACTACTAGTACTTTTAAGTTGTGTTTAATTGTTAGTTCCTATCTATAAACACTGTTTTGATGAGGCCTATAGATGTCTATGATGGTTAGAGTTGCAGTAAAGCGAGGGATACCTACACAACCTCCAGATTGTATAATATTTTAACGGAGCTTTTGACTGTAAAATAGTCAATAAAACATCGTCTTCATTTTGAATGACCTATCCAATAATATGCCACTCAATAGGGTGCGTAATTTTTTTTCGTCTCTACCGCCATTTTGTATTCTATGGCCGCTATTTTGAATTTATAAAAACAAAATCTAGCCTATAACCATCCAGCCGTTAAGACAAATCGATAGATACCCCATTCATTAAAATCCATTGAGCCGTTGGAATGTTTCGTGGGTATAAAGAAATCCACATGCACAGACACGCGTGAAACACATAACACTTCTTTTCAGTCGGGTAATAATTGCATGGCTCTAATGTCGTTTTTAAATCTCCAGTCCAGCAATAACGCTTTACGCTCAGGAGTTGTCATTTTGCGTAGGTTGCACTGCAAGCGAGTCAATAACAAAGCAGTAATCGCGCATGCGCTTATCTAAAACGGAGTAACTCTTTATTTGTGACTTTGAACCAACGCTTGCAGTTGATACTTTGCAGTTGAAATTTATAACTGAGAAATTCTTTTATGGATACCTGTATATTTAGAAATTGAATTTCACAACATGATTAGGTTTTGATAGGATAAATTATGAAATGAAGGAATGGGAGAAATGATTGGACGAGTGTCAACAAAACATTTTGCTCCGAGATCTAAAGATATATATACGAAAATATTACGAATATAGACGAATAATAGACGAAAATAAATATAGACGAAATATTACGTACTTATGTACACTGTCTAATGAACATCAGATTTTAGTTGCTAATTGGCACAGTTTCTGACCTTGTTTCGGTTTTGCGCCCTGTTCTAAACCACCTATCGTTTAAAATAAACTTTTAACATACTTCTAAACAAAGAAGGTTATGTAATTTATTTGTATATATTTTTTACAATTTGAATATTTATTTTTCTAATTTTAAAAATATATAATTTAAGATATTTGATATTTTACATATGATTTTCATACAGTTTTTAATTTTCTATTAACTTTTAATATGTCCTATGCAAATTTTTAGTACATTTAATACAAATCTATACATTTAACTCTTTGATTACTGATCGGGACATATACTTCCGAATGGACTATTTTTATTTTATTCGTAGCACGTTTTAAAAAATAATCCCCACGATATATGAAGATGGTTTTAAGAAAAATTATCCCAAAAGAATTTTTTTTAATAATAATAAAAGGACTTTACGTTGTAATATGGATACAAAACAAATAGGTGTTGCTATCCAACGTACAATTTATTCATAAGTTTAATAAAAAAACCTCTTCGTTTCGGTTTAGTCTTTAAAACCTTCGTCAGGAGAAAAATTTTCTAAAATATAAATCGACAACAAACTCTTTTCAAAATGTAGCATGTAAAGAGTTTGTTGTCGATTTATATTTTAGAAAATTTTTCTCCTAACGAAGGTTTTAAAGATTAAACCGAAACGTAGAGTTTTTTGTTAAACTTATGAATAAATTGTACGTTGGATAGCAACACCTTTGTTTTGTATTTTTTTTTACAAATTGTGTTAGACTGGATAGCTCATTTGCCGCGGCAACGTCATAACTCAAAACTCACGATTTTTGAGAAGACGCATCACGTTATTTTGTTTCTCTACACTCAGAAACCCTAACTGATTTAAAATGGTCCCAGAGAATGCTAAATACCGATTCATAAATATTTTTGTTTCTGACCAATAGATATTTCAGCTCAAATTAGAACAATGAGTTTTGCGTATCCTGAAAAATCATGATTTTTGAGTTATGACGTTGTAGCAAATGACCGGGGTGTAAAAATAGCTGCAGTCCTGGTCCTTAAAGTGTTTTTTTTTTTACATATGCAATTTTAATCGATTTTTATTAGATTATTTTTATAAATTTATATAATTCTATAAATTTGTTTATAATGTTACTGTCATATAATTTTAATATATTTTTATAATTTCGATATATTTTACATTATATATATTTTTTAACTAGCCGATCCACCCGGCAAAGGCCGTGATAATAACCATAAATCAATCTTCGATGATTTTATATATTTAAACGAAAATCTTTCTAACAAACCTAATGTTGGGTGTTCCACTTGCCCTATGAGTAGCGCACATCGTCGAATTTGCACAATTTCATACTTTCAAATGAAAATCTGCACAAAGTTGGTTGGTTTATTGGACTTTTATGGCGCAATCCCCCTTGGGACATGCTGCGCCAAGTTAAAAATAAAACATTTATATTTTGAAAATTATTTTTAAAGTATGTCTAGAAACAAGATCAGTGATAATATGATTAAATTTAAAAAATCCAAAAACCCGACTGCGTAAAAAGCAAACTAATTATTTCTCATCAATTTGAAACTATTTTTTATATTACCTATTTTTTTTTATTTATTTGTATTGATGACTTTTAAGTTGTGTTTAATTGTTAATTCCTATCTACTGTTTTGATGAGGCCTATAGATGTCTATGAAGGTTTCAGGTGCAGTAAAGCTAGAGATCTTACCTACACAACTTCCAGGTTGTGTAATATTTAAACGGAGCTTCTGACAGTAAAATAGTCATCTTCATTTTGAAAGACCTATCCAATGATATGCCACTCAACAGGGTGCGTAAAATTTTTTTTTCGTCTCTACCGCCATTTTGTATTTATAAAAACAAAACCTAGCCTATAACTACCGGAAGGTTAAGACGAATCGATAGAGACTTCATTCATTAAAATCCATCCAGCCGTTGGGATGTTTCAAGGGTATAAAGAAATCCACAAACCCAGATACGCGTGAAACACATAACCCTTCTTGGCAGCCTGGTAAAAAAAACACAATTTCAGGAAAAAAGGTAACACGATAGGTATAATTAAAACCATTTAATAAAGTCAAATACCATATCTAAAATACATGGAAATATTTACAGTTAAAATGAATACACAATGTACAACGTAACGATGGGACAGCAAACTAAATACAAAATAAACTAAATACGACACAAAACCAGGTTTATTTAAATAAATCTAATGTAACGCCACTGCCTCCGGCAGCCAAGATGTGTTTACTTTTCATTCCCCCCCCGTGATACATCGGGTTATTTAATATATATTTTTAAAAATAGTGCTTATTGTACTAAGTGTTTGAAATTTGCCCAGGTTATAAATTTATTTACAAAGCTTGTGTAAAAAATACTTGACAAAAATAGATATTTAGTGGCAAAGGAGCTTATAAGAAGACTTCCAACATCGGTCACTTAATAGTTAAAAATTGTTCTTACTGTCTAAACTCTTTGAAACAGTTATCACTTATAAATATAACGGATTTAATGCTTGCGTAAAACAACTCGTAAAAATATTGATAATTAATGTAAAAGATCTGTTTTCTTCACTTTTTTTCGCAATATTACCATTTAATATTAAAACTAAAATAGTTCTTATTGTACGAAATCTTATTTGATGAAACATAACGCTTCGAAAGCTTGCGTATAGTTTTCGTGCAATAACATGCATATTTAAATTTAAAAACATGTATCAAAGCCACGCGCGTTGTCACTCTCCGAGAGAAAATTTTAGTTTAAATTTTTTTAAATACTTCTGTTGAGTCTTTTACTCAACCGACTGTCAATTTTTTTTTTTACATGATGCTAAATCAAATTTCCAAATAACGTGTAAAAATATTGTTTTAAAATATCGACATTTAGTTACTTTTAACCTAGAAAAATTGTTTCCAGTAGGCGCGAAGGGACTTCTAGTCAATTATAATATAATACATATTATAAATATACAGGGTCATCGAAAAATAATGCCTAGATTTAAAAAAAAGTCATAACATCGAAACCTTATGTTAAATGAGTAATTCTTTCACTACACGATAACTGGTGAACGCAAGTTTGGTTTTAGTTCACCAGAATTCGTTTGCGTGTCTGTGATATGCGTGGATTAGTTGCACAGTCGTAAAGGTCAGCCGACGCGCCAGACTGCAGTTGCTCAGTACGATGTTGACCGTGCAACAAAAAGCACAGTGCGTGATTTGGTATGTGAAGTCAAAGTCAATAGTCAGTGTACAGCAGCTTTTTCGGAGTTTTTTGTTGCACGGTCAACATCGTACTGAGCGGCTGCAGTCTGGCGCGTCGGCTGACCTTGACGACTGCGCAACTAATTCACGCATAACTCAGACACGCAAACGAATTCTGGTGAACTAAAACCAAACTTGCGTTCACCAGTTATCGTGCAGTGAAAGAATTACTCATTTAACATAAAATGTTTCGATGTTATGATTTTTTTTTAAATCTAGGCATTATTTTTCGATGACCTTGTATTATTAACACATTCAGGACGGGAAACGAGAATTCTCGTTTTCATTCAAAAACATCATTGACTATGGGCGTGACTTCTACCTCACAGAAAATGCATTTATATCATGTTGTCCATATTTTTATAGATTGTAAGACATTTTATATTAAATTCGTACATTGAAAGATATTCCCTATGCATAAACTTGGGAAACCTGTCTAGATCACCAATTTACAAAAGACTTTCAGAACAGGGAGGAGCTTCTACTGTTTTAAAATTCAGATTTGATAGAAATTGCCCGTCGGCAATGTGTTAATATACGTATTTTTCAAAAAGAGCTGCACCGTTGGATTGAAGAAGGCAGCTTTTCAGTTTTTGTAACAGTGAGGCTGATGCGTATTACGAAAAACAAGAGGAAATACACACACAAAGACGTTTTGAAAGTAACTTATTTAAAAAGGGTTGTACTTTTTGAAACGAATTATATCATTAGAAAAAAATACGTAGATGTGGTTTTTCGTTTTGCTGGCAAGCGTTTCGAAAGATTTAAAAAACCTCGGACTTGTACGTGCGTTAGACTTCGCTAGCCACGACAAACACACACACGGATAAATTATTTTCTTGTATTAATATAGGTGTAATTTTTCATACATAATTTTTTTCTTTTTAATGATTTTCATTTTAAATAACCAAAATGTGCGTTTTTTATAAATTTTTATATTTTTAGTAAATATTAAAGTAATATAAATATTCAGTAAATATTCAGTAAATAATTTAATACATTTTACATAATTAGATTTTTCAATGATAGACAGGCCCGAACTGTTTGCGACGCTAATTTGAGAAATAAAAAGATTATTTTTGCTGACAGTTCGTTGTAGTTTTATATCCCCGCTAATTAAAAAAATAATGAAAAACCTGAACCCCGGAGGCATTCGGATCTGTCTTGGACTAACCTCATCCAAATTTTCACACCTACGCGTGCTAGATTTCCTTAGCCATCGTTGACAGACATACTCACAGACAGAGAGAAACTTACTCTAACTCTTTCCAACATAGTAATAAACAATTAAATTTAAAAAATCAAAAAACCCGACGGCGTAAAAAGTAAACTAATTATTTCTCATCAATGTGAAACTTTTTTTTTTCCAATTCCTACTATTAGCTCGGACTCTCGCTATATATATCTTGTTCAAATTTTCAATCGTTAATAAAATACTTATTCATCCAATCAGGCTCAAAATTTTTTTTAAAACTTGTAGTGGATGACACTTGATGTTAATCCAGTTTTTTCAAATATTAATTCATTGAATTAAAGTAATTTTCAATAATCGAGAGAGCCCTCTTCTTGAGCAAAGTATTTTAAGACCGAGAGAGCCCTCTTCTTGATCAAGGCATTTTAAGGGCCACTCAGGAGATAAGAAAGAAGAAAGGGAGAAAAAAAAATTTCTCTTATTGACCCAAGTAGGAATTGACTTAATTTTTTTTTTTTATTACTTGTTTATATTACCTATTTTTTTATTTACTTATATTGATGACTTTTAAGTTGTGTTTCATTGTTAGTTCCTATCTATAAACACTGTTTTGATGAGGTCTATAGATGTCTAGGATGGTTAGAGTTGCAGTAAAGATCCTAGAGATGCAGGTAGTAAAGATGCCGAGATCCTACCTACACAACTTCCAGGTTGTATAATATTTTAACGGAGCATTTGACTGTAAAATAGTCAATGAAACAGTCTTCATTTTGAAAGACCTATCCAATGATATGCCACCCAATAGGGTGCGTAAATTTTTTTTTTCGTCTCTACCGCTATTTTGTATTTTACGGCCGCCATTTTCAATTTATAAAAACAAAACCTAGCCTATAACCATCGGGCCGTTAAGACGAATTGATAGAGACCTCATTCATTAAAATCCACCCAGCCGTTGGGATGTTTCGAGGGTATAAAGAAATCCACATACCAGATACGCGTGAAACACATAACCCTTCTTTTCAGTCGGATAAAAAAGTGTTTATGAATTTAGTCTGTCCTCTTACTTGTGCAAATATTGTCCAATTGCCATGAAATTGATATATGTTATTGGGATTTACTATGGTATGTTCCGTATTGAATATGAAGTTAACTGCCGTGGCGAGCGCCCTCTCTTCGTTCGCAGTCCTTTATTCTTCCCCTTAGTCCGACTCTTTTGCGGAAGCTAGGTTCATAGGTCCCCAGCCACGTCTCGAGTAAAAGACATTCTAGCGAAAGCCAGGCTGAAAAAAAAAGTTGAAAAATTGAAATTGGACAAATTTAAAAGGGAAATTGCACAAATTAAAGACACCGAAAAGCGGGAAGGGAGGGCTCGGGGTGATGAAGCTACCGAACGACGCCTGCTGCTTCTATCTTATTATTAGTCGTTTTCGGTCCATTGACAGGGCCACTCAAAAGAATTCCGTTACATGACGAACTATAAGGGAAAATCGTTTGTCGTTTATTTTAATGCTATAACAGTATTTAAAAAATACTGAAATTGATTTACAACACTGAGATGTACTACAAGGTCTTTACTATAAAACAGGGTATGAATAGAACTTATCGTTCATTTTTAGGAACACACAAAAGAATTTGACTATAGAAGAAAATAGGCAATAATTGATCTATTGAAAGCTACGACCCATAATTGCTGGAAGTGCGTATTCAGTTGTGGTATGCGATTTTAAATTTAACTTTAAACATAACTCGGTGTGCATAAATTCTATAGATCCTACACAGAAGGATTGCACAAAAATTCTCAACAACATCCTTTTCAACTGTGCTACGAGTTTAACTGAACTAACATTTAGCATACTATGTAGTATGCATACATTATACAGGACTGCTCAAAAGAATCGTGTATTATAATGACTATTCATGGTAATAGCAGATTATAGACACTATTTCAAATGCTTTATGAGTTTTCCAAATTGTTTATTTAGACATCCTTCACCTTAGTAAACTGCAGTTTTGTTATAGAATTCTGAATGTATTGAAAAGTGTTTCATAATTACGCTGTACGCATGATTCCGTTCTTTTTTTAGTATAAGTTTAAATATAATACATTTAATATAAATTTTTATATTTTTCTTTTATTTAATATGGTATTGAGTATAACTTTTATACAGTAAAACCTCCCTCAAGAGACCACGGTTCGTTCCAATAAAAATGGGTCGTTCCGAGAGGTGGCCTCTTAAGAGAGGTTATGCTTATATCTAGATTTTAATTGTTGAAAAAGGTAACAATGCTACTAAAATTTATTTTTCACATTATGAAAAAATATGAAAATTTAAGTATCAAAACAAAGGTTAATCAAAAGTTAATTAGTGCAGAGTTTAAAACATGAATACATGGACGTTTGCTTTGATTTTACGGTTTTATCTTCTATAACTTTTATTTCCAAATACTTTTGATGCTTAGTAAATAAAAGCAATTTTTTTTTGGGGGGGGGGGGGATGGGAACAAATTACGACGATCTCTTTCCTTTATGTATTTCTTTCAGAGTTTCCTGACAGAATAGGGCAGGGGAGTTTATGGACCGTCATCCTTACTTTGTCATCAGAGTTAAATTCATTGCCTAAAAAGGCACAAAGGGGTTTAAACACTTAAAAGTTACCGGAATAAATAAGAATTCTAAATTTAGTTTAGCTTTAGAAGTTTTATGAATAATGCGCTCTCTAGAATTATTATTCTAATAAAACATTTAAGCGACCAGGAAAAAACGGAATTTGTTTCCTTTTAAACAAAGAAATGGGTCGCTCATGGAGGGAGTCTCTGAATACAGGTAAAATGAGTATTGAGCCTATGCGAATAAATTTCGTTTCATGAAAAAAGGGTCGTTCAGGGAGGTGGTCGCTTAATAGATGTGGTCACACATGGAGGTTTCACTGTATATCTTTTTTAAGTTCTTTTATATTCTAAATGTAGGGGAAGGAAGAATAAAGGGGCCAGCCTTGATTTTTTTTTTTAATACCTTTTTAACTAGTAAAGTTCTAGAAACAAATACCAATAGTACCTATAGTAAGTTTAGTTTCAATTGCTATTTTACTTTTTTTTTTAATTTATTTTAAAACGCACACGTTTCTTTAAACGAAAACTTACAAACTGGCCACTTTACTCACCTATGTCGGGTAAAGTGACCGGTATAGTTAAATGAACAAACCATCGATTCAAGATGAATACAGTAGAACCTCAATTATCCGAAGTAATTGTGACCGACCCTTTTTCGAAAAATCGAAATTTTCGGATAATCAAGAATGCTTCAATTTTAAGATTAAGGAGAAATATATGCCATATTTCTTATTATGGTAACAAGTGCTTAATAAAAATAAAGCAATAGCAAAATAGAAACAAGAATAAATCACCTGAATTTTAATTTTGAAATTAAGTACCTTTTACATATATCACAAGGGTTTGAAGATATCTTTTGTTTGTCGCAGTTTCGATTGCCTTTGCTTTGAAGCTCTATCATGGAGTTTTTAATATTATTAGTTCACCAGTATCAGAGTCTTTCTGCTTCTGCAGACATGACAAAACTTTTGCAGCACATTCAAAAGCTTCAGAATTCCTAATTTGTTCATTTTCATCGTTCCGCTCCGCAGCTTACGGGAGCTCAAGTTAAATTCAAAGGAACTCAAAAGGGATCGAAAATATTTATATGTACTTGTAGTTTGGAAAGAACCGCTTGCACAGAAAGGACTAATAGTTACTTTGATAGTTAAAAAAGTTTTGAAAATGAATTTTGCACACAAGGAATGCGATAGTAAAAAACGCTTTAAAAAAAGATTTCGGTTAACCGAGGGTTTCGGTTAAAAGAGTTTCGGATAAAAGAGGTTCTACTGTATTTTTTTAATCAACACAAGCTAAAGTAACACATTAAAAATACAGTTTCCGGATTACTTTGCGAGGAGTGACATAAAAACCGAGGTTTAGCATCTAATCCACATAACTTAGCGTTTTCAAACACACGTCATTTAACCCTTTATGTACTGAATTTAAATTCATGAAAATTTTATCTTCTAAAGCATTTTTCGTGAATTGTATAAACTACATGAGAAGATTTACAGAATCATTTAATAAATTTTAGAAGTATTTTAGAAGGATTGAAGGATTCATTAAATTTGAATTTATACGCATTTTGTGCACTATTTATAACCCCACTCAAATCTTTTATTTTAAATATTTTTCTTAGTATTTTGTAGAAATAGGAAATGTACAAATATAATGTTCTTACAATAGAAATATTTCCGAATTGAAAAGTCCCCCCCCCCCCCCCCCAACCACCTCCTACCAACGCCAAGAAAGCTGAAAAGATGCAAAGACAAAATAAATCATCCTTTAAAATATTTTGTTTTGTGTAACCAATAATGCTTTTGGAACAAGATAAAGTAATGTAGCTATAACTTATTCTAAACCGTATTAAAACGAATCAATGTATTAAATGAATTTTATAACAAGTTATTTTAATGGTACTTATAAGTACCGTCAGTAGATAAAGGGTTAAAAAGGTTACTTCACACTGAACAAACAGCATAAGAGCAAATAATTATAACACTTAGCGATACTTAGCTATAATTAAATAGTGTTTGTTAAAGGAATTCAAGAAATTATTTGTTGTTATGTTTTATATAAATTAATATATTTTACTATAAATCTTTTAGTGTGTTTTTTTTAATAGATTTTAGTAATCTTCATATTTTTCTAAAAAAGCTTATTAAATATTTAATTATTTTACGTTTAATATTTTTCTAAACTTGTTTATCTCTTTAATATCTATTTTTTAATAAGATTTTATAATTATATATATTTTTTTACATATATTTTAATATATTTCTATTATGCATATTAATATATTTATCTAATTTACTTCTTTCAAATTTTATACATTTGAATATTTTTTTCCATAAATTTTTATATTTTAAATATGTTTTTCAATATTTTTTTTATATTTAAGATTTCCATAAAAGTTTGTTTTCTATAAAAGTTTATTCTATGAATTTATTATTTTAATATAAATTATTGTAATTGTATTTTTATATAAATATTTAATATTTATGAAACATTTTAAAAAGTTTTATATTTAACATTTTTTTATATAAATTTAACATATTTTTTATAAATTTATATTTAATGTATTTTTCTAAATTTTTATATGAATACAAAAATTTATCAAGTAATTATACATTTATATTTAATGTATTATTTATAAATTTTTATATGTTTAATAAATTTGTTATACAATTAAATGAATTGAATGAATGAATGACATTAAATGAATTTTTATTAATTTTTGTATGTTTAATAAATTTATACATTTATATCGAATGTATTTTTATAATTTTTTATATGTTTAATAAATTTATTAGAAATTTATATTAAATGTATTTATAAAAATTGATATATTTATAAATTTGTAAATTCATATTTTAATATGTTTTCCTATTTTAAATATAAATCATTTATTTTAAATTTTTATATAATATTTATAATATTTTTTTAAATTTTTATAATGAATATATATTTTATAAATTTTAATATATTTTTATGATGAATATATTTTTATAATGTTTTATAAATTTTTATATATTTTTATAAGTTTTTCTATATTTTTATAAAATTTAAAAAAATTTTATATTTTTATAAATTATTATATATTATATTTTTATATTTTTATAAATTTTTATATATTATAATTTTAAAAATTTTTATAAATTTTTATATATTATATTTTTATAAATTTTTATATTTTTATAATTTTTTATATTTTTATAATTTTTTATATTTTTATAATTTTTTATATTTTTATAATTTTTTATATTTTATAAATTTTTATATTTTTATATTTTTATAATTTTTTATATTTTTATAATTTTTTATATTTTTATATTTTTATAATTTTTTATATTTTTATAATTTTTTATATTTTTATAATTTTTTATATTTTTATAATTTTTTATATTTTTATAATTTTTTATATTTTATAAATTTTTATATTTTTATAATTTTTTATATTTTATAAATTTTTATATTTTTATAATTTTTTATATTTTTATAATTTTTTATATTTTTATAATTTTTTATATTTTATAAATTTTTATAATTTTTTATATTTTATAAATTTTTATATTTTTATAATTTTTTATATTTTTATAATTTTTTATATTTTTATAATTTTTTATATAATTTTTTATATTTTATAATTTTTTATATTTTTATAATTTTTTATATTTTTATAATTTTTTATATTTTATAATTTTTTATATTTTTATAATTTTTTATATTTTTATAATTTTTTATATTTTTATAATTTTTTATATTTTTATAATTTTTTATATTTTATAAATTTTTATATTTTTATAATTTTTTATATTTTATAAATTTTTATATTTTTATTTTTTATATTTTATAAATTTTTATATATTTTTATAATTTTTTATATTTTATAAATTTTTATATTTTTATAATTTTTTATATTTTATAAATTTTTATAATTTTTTATATTTTATAAATTTTTATATTTTTATAATTTTTTATATTTTATAAATTTTTATATTTTTATAATTTTTTATATTTTATAAATTTTTATATTTTTATTTTTTATATTTTATAAATTTTTATATTTTTATAATTTTTTATATTTTATAAATTTTTATATTTTTATTTTTTATATTTTATAAATTTTTATATTTTATAAATTTTTATATTTTTATTTTTTATATTTTATAAATTTTTATATTTTTATAATTTTTTATATTTTATAATTTTTTATATTTTTATAATTTTTTATATTTTATAATTTTTTATATTTTTATAATTTTTTATATTTTTATAATTTTTTATATTTTTATAATTTTTTATATTTTTATAATTTTTTATTTTTTATAAATTTTTATATTTTTAATAATTTTTTATTTTTTATAAATTTTTATATTTTTATAAATTTTTATTTTTTATAAATTTTTTATATTTTTATAATTTTTTATATTTTTATAATTTTTTATATTTTTATAAATTTTTATAATTTTTTATATTTTATAAATTTTTATATTTTTATAATTTTTTATATTTTATAAATTTTTATATTTTTAGATTTTATAAATTTTTAGATTTTATAAATTTTTAGATTTTATAAATTTTTAGATTTTATAAATTTTTATAAATTTTTATATTTTAATATACTTTTATAAATTTTTATAAATTTTTATATTTTTTCTATTTTTATATTTTATATATTTTTATAAATTTATATAAATTTTTATATTTTATATATTTTTATATTTTATATATTTTTATATTTTTATATTTTATATATTTTTATATTTTATATATTTTTATATTTTTATATTTTATATATTTTTATATTTTATATATTTTTATATTTTATATATTTTTATAAATTTTTATAAATTTTTATATTTTATATATTTTTATATTTTATATATTTTTATATTTTATATATTTTTATATTTTATATATTTTTATATTTTATATTTTATATATTTTTATATTTTATATATTTTTATATTTTATATATTTTTATAAATTTTTATATTTCATATATTTTTATATTTTATATATTTTTATAAATTTTTATAAATTTTTATATTTTATATATTTTTTATATTTTTATATTTTATATATTTTTATAAATTTTTATATTTCATATATTTTTATATTTTATATATTTTTATAAATTTTTATAAATTTTTATATTTTATATATTTTTTATATTTTTATATTTTATATATTTTTATATTTTATATATTTTTATATTTCATATATTTTTATAAATTTTTATATTTCATATATTTTTATATTTTATATATTTTTATATTTCATATATTTTTATATATTTTTATAAATTTTTATATTTTATATATTATATTTTCATGAATTTTTATATTTTATATATTTTTTATTAATTTTTATATTTCATATATTTTTATATTTTATATATTTTTATATTTCATATATTTTTATATATTTTTATAAATTTTTATATTTTATATATTATATTTTCATGAATTTTTATATTTTATATATTTTTTATTAATTTTTATATTTAATATATTTTTTAAATGTTTTATAGTTAACATATTTAATAATTTTAATATATTTTATATTTTTATGCATTTTTAATAAGTAATATATCAAAATATATTAATTTAAAAACATATATTTTTACATTTAATATATTTTTATGAATTTTTATAATAAACCTAAGTTTTCGAGAATATTTTAGTACCGTAAGATTCATTCAAATACATTGCACGCGAGGGTTGTTAGTACTACTCCAAATTTCAAATTATATGACAGACGACATTTCGTCTCTTTCACTCATATAATGTTTAATGTGTGTAAAGTCCCTCATTAACACTTTCCAAAATAGTTGAAAAGTGTTAATGAATTCAGTTTGTCGTCTGACCATGCTCGAACTCTCGTAAACATACACTCGGGTAACTACTCTCGTAAACATATAACTAATATATGTTAAGGCTCTCTACGGCATGTTTACTATTGAAAATGGAGTGTAGCATTTTTAGGTGCGTTCGTAATTATATAAATACGTAGCACCTATAGTCGTCGTTCAGTCCGTCCGTCCGTCCGTCCGTCCGTCTGTCCGCATGTAACAGAGCAAAAACTACCCAACCGAATGGTCTGAAATATCAAATATATGATTGTTGCAAAATTTTGTCGAGCCATTTCCAATTTTATGAAAATCGGATGTATAGTTTAATTACAGGGACAGTCAAAAGTTTTTCTTTACATTACGGCCAATGGGAAAAATTATTGCAAGTGCATTTTAATGATATTAGAGCCTTCCGAATGATCTGAAATTTTAAAGATATAACTGTTGCAAAATTTTGTCGAGCCCTTTCAAATTTTAGAAAAATCGGATGTATAGTTTAATTACAGGGACAGTCAAAAGTTTTTCTTTACATTACAGCCAATGGGAAAAATTATTGCAAGTGCATTTTAATGATATGAGAGCCTTCCGAATGATCTGAAATTTTAAAGATATAACTGTTGCAAAATTTTGTCGAGCCCTTTCAAATTTTAGGAAAATCGGATGTATAGTTTAATTACAGGGACAGTCAAAAGTTTTTCTTTACATTACGGCCAATGGGAAAAATTATTGCAAGTGCATTTTAATGATATGAGAGCCTTCCGAATGATCTGAAATTTTAAAGATATAACTGTTGCAAAATTTTGTCGAGCCCTTTCAAATTTTAGAAAAATCGGATGCATAGTTTAATTACAGGGACAATCAAAAGTTTTTCTTTACATTACGGCCAATGGGAAAAATTATTGCAAGTGCATTTTAATGATATTACAGCCTTCCGAATGGTCTGAAATTTTAAAGATATAATTGTTGCAAAATTTTGTTGAGCTATTTCAAATTTTAGGAAAATCGGATGTATAGTTTAATTACAGGGACAGTCAAAAGTGTTCCGTTACATTACGGGGAATGGGAAAAAAATATTGGAAGTGCATTTTAATGATGTATCAGACTATGCGCTTTATGAAGTGCAAAAAATTATACATTCAGTACAATATGGGGTGCAAAAAATAATTATAAAACTAGTTATAGTACGAACGCACCTCATTTGCCACGTTTGACGAGCAATTTCCAACTTGTTTATTTAGTTTAAGGACACTCAAAAGAGTCTCATTACATTAAAGTATATGGGGAAATCGTTTGCAGTGTATTTTAATTGTGCTATACATTTTCAAATGTAAGACAATTTATATGCATTTCTGAGGTATACAAACATTTTCTGTAAAATATGGAATCCAATACATTTATCTTTCTTTTACAGGGTTGCACAAAAAGAATTCGATTAGATTACTTAAGCAATAAATTCTTGAAGTGCGTTTTCAATTTTGAAAAGCGTTTCAAGTTTAAATAATTTTTTTTTTTGGCGTAATAAGTTTTGTAGATCCCATGCAGGGATACGCCACAGAATTCGTAATCATGAGTGCATGAGCGTGAACCGCTTAAGACTTAGTTGAATTATACATTTTACAGCTAAGCTATATTGAGTACGGTAAGAAGATGTGATAGAATATAAATAAATTCATACACAGGGCTACACAAAAGAAATGGATACATTGCCGTCATGGATGCTTATTTCTGAAAGTACGTTTTCAGTTATGAGTTTTCTAAATTACTTTTTGAAGAAACATGTCACATTATATGACGAAGTTTTGTTACAGTATTCTGGTAGTGTTGTAAAGTTTCGTAATTTGTGAGTTGACGCCGGACTTTTCTTTGTGATTACATGTCATATTTACATACAGGGTATGCAAGCACGATGATTAATGACGTCTGTTTCAGCCAATCAAATCATAATTTCCCGTATAATCTTTTTGCTTTTGTCTCTGATAACGTGTTATAATTCAATGCTCTGAGAACATTCTCTTTTGAATTTTATGTTCTGATGAAAATGTCATAAAATTTTCTTTTTCTCAAAATTTTTGAAAGTTAAAATTTTCCTTAGAAATTTTAAAAATGCAAAATTTACCTTATTTTAAGTTGCATTTAATTTTAAATTTCATTCATTGTGTTTAATTTATTGTAATATGTATAACAAAGATTAAAACAGGCAGTAAAAGATCAGAAGTTTGGAATTACTTCAAAAAAGGAGAGAGTGGTAACTTTGTTACATCAAAAAGTCTAAGTTAAAAAAACTTCGGAACATTAATTTACATTTAAATTAATGTACATCCCACTGCGAATAATTCTTTTAAGTGCATTTGCTCGTGAAGGTAAAAAATAACGAACATCTTAAAAAGCAACGGCTGTTAGGAATATTTCGCACAGATGTGGACATATCCACAAGAGAAAAGAAGGAGATTGATAAAAGCCATTTCCTTTCATTTGAGTACCTCTATTTCCGAATAGTATATTCACCTTATTTAATGACAGAACGTTACAAAAAAGGGCGATGGCTATTTTTTTTTTTTAAGGAAAAGGGTGTTCTAATTCCAAGACACGTAAGAACCCTGTAATAAAATTTTATATTTAATACTTGATATCCTTAGATATGCTTATTTCAGAAAAGTAAGCTTGTGCGTACATATGATTTTCATTAAGCGTGGGGTGGAATATGGTACCTACTTTTTCTTAGCATAAGTGCTGACAAGGCGAGGAGCATTATCTCTTCACGAATTGACATTTTTATCCTATTACTTAAAAGCATTAAATTTATTCATCCCAAGTGACTTTAGAACACGAACTAAAAGATCTCCTTAAAACATCAAACACTTCAGCACATTTAAGTTTTTGATGGTGTTTTAAGAAGATGTTTTAGTTCGTATTAATTCACATCAGTTTCAACTTTTTTTTTTTCTTTTAACTTTTAATATTTGAACACTAAGAGAAAGAAAGACTAAAATTTTTAGTAACGCTGAAGCTTCCTTGCAAGATAATTCAATTGTTTTCATTTGTTTCAAATTTATCTTAAACGGTGGGATTTAGGACAGCACAGCCCCCTGACGGAAAAGCTTCTCTCTAGTTTGAAATATGTTGATAGAAACTTACTTTTACATATTTAATGCTTTTTAGTTGTTAAATCACCATATTGCTGCTCATTTTGCTCATACTGCTATATTTTCATATGTTTAAAACTTGTCTTGTACAAGGAATACTGAAAACAAAAATAGTTTAAATTATTTCCTGTTTATATTCTTCATTAAAAACACACTAGGCCACAGAACAGAGGCACATATATTCTGAAATCATGCTTCTCCCTAGATAACTTTCTGCTCATGCCTATGTCTCTTTATTTCACTTTATGTCTTACTATTTTACAAGATTTAAGGTGACGCATTTCTTTGAAAGCAAAAGTTTTCCCATGAATTCCGTCTACTCGTTCGTTAAAGCAAGGAATTTTTCTTTAATTACTATAATCAAGAAATGTCTTTTTCCAAATCTATTAATTTATTTTCCATCGCATTTGATTTTTATATTTAGAAAAAAAGCTTTGTATTTATTATGCTTGTTACTCACATTTACCGAATTTTATTCATTATAATCGCTTTTATAAATTTATATGTTACTTTTAACTAATAAAAAGTATGTAATTAATAACGCACTTGAAAAAAAACTAAATTTCAAAACTAAAATAGCGACGATCATCCTATTACCTGCAAAATTATGGAGAAATTTATCTCTGGTTGTGCCGAATAGTCTTAGTGTTTTAATACTAGCATTCATTAGCTCATCTTATGAGATCAGAGGTCATCGAAGCAAAATGTAGCTGTGAGAACTGAAAAACTGGAAACAAGAAACCCTTTCCGCTCCCGACACGAAACACAGATGGCTTGTAATCGAGAACTAAAACATTTTGCATTCGAATATTCACATCACTAGTCCAAACCGTGCACTCGTACGCTCATTTTACATCGAAGTTTAAAAGGTTGTAGTTAATTTTCGGACAACTTGTATATATCTACACTAAATATAAACACAGTTTCTGTAGCCGAAACTAATCCCAGATGGCTTGTATTCAAATATTTTGTTTTACATCAAGATCACTCAAGAATGTGGCTGAATCGAGAACTTAAGCATTTTGCATTCGAATAATCACGTCACTAGGCCAAACCGTCACTCGTACGCCGATTTTATATTGAAGTTTAAAATGCTTTAGTTAATTTTCGGACAACCTGCATATATCTACACGAAGTATATGACTATAAATACTGAATATATATACCACAGAGGAATATTCGCTTTCAACTGTTTTTATACTTATCCTATGCAATCTAATTATCAACTGTGTCGTAAGATGACGTCATGACGGAAACACCGATCTCGTTTTCAGTTTGGAGTCGCATTGTGAATATAATAAGCAATCCACTTTATTGGTTTAAAAATTTGTTTTCCTCGGGGTATGGTTTAAAAGGTAGATTATGCCAGTTTATTACAAAAAAGTAATTTTTAAGAAAGAAATGAGGCCAAATTCAATGGTTGGTTGGTTGGTTGTATTTATGACGGCCAATTATCAACACTAGGGATATAGGCTCTAAGGGTGGGGTGCCCTCCGTGGGGGTCTTTCTAAGGGAACCTAACCCGTATTGACGCAAGGAAATCCAAGGTTCGAAGAAAACCACGGAAAACTCCGAACGATTAGGCCGACGGGCGCGATTGGGTTCGAACCCAGCACCTCCCGTCTACCAGCTTCGAGAGTAGAACTTCTCGGCCACTGGTGGGGCCCCAAATTCAATGGATACTACTTAAATGTTTGCAAACTAGTTGGTGTATTTTACATTAGAACGTTCGGCATAGTTGTGGTTTTGTAGTTCTTGGTTATCCAAACTCACTTTGAATAACATTGGGCCCGTTCGGAGACCGAAAATCGGTTACTCGAAAAATCGGGGAATGACGTCATGTTTTCTTAGTGCAAGTTTCTTAGTTAAAACGGCTATAAACGCTTTTGGGTAAAGTTGTGGGTGTTTTTTATTTACATTAACAAACATGCCAGTAGCTAAACTTTTTATAGCGCAAATATTTTTTGATTATTTCTCAGATGGAGATTAGGAGATTTTCTCAATTAACGCTCTTCTTAGAGCGAAAGTGTTCCAAGAGATAATCTTTGTAAAAAATACTGTTGCAATAATGTCTGATAGAGATTTTGCTAGCCATTTTAGGCTGAATCGGAGATCCATTCATTTGGTGGGAAATATGGTATGTTCAAATTATGTGTTTATTTTATATTTTGTAAGATTTCAGCGCTAATTAACCAAAACCGCGCGAAAAAGCGCATAAAAACTGAAATATTCCTGTTAACAGTCACAGTTCAGCTATAAAATAAGAAACAAATCGGATTTCCCAACCACGTAATCATTTTACCCTACAAAATTCTGTAGGTAATATAGGTTACCCGAAGTCTTTCTGGCTCGGAACGCTACGGGTAATAGGCAAAAAACCACTTTATATCGGTCTCTGAACGCTTCGGGCTACACATGTATAACCCTATTTAATTCAGGTTGCGGTCCGTGAACGCGCTCATTGTTTCTAATATTGTTCATTTTGAAACGAAATAGGCGATCCCATATCAAGTTTAACGCGTTCCTGTAAAAAGGCCATATATGACGCAACGACTATAGATCATTTCATGCATCAGTTTTCTATTATGTAAGATTTATCATGTATTAGAAGGCATTACTATTTTATTAGCTATTCCTTGAACTATTTTTGAAAAATAATAGTATTGTATGCATTAACATATCCAAATTTTGCGGCAATTAGCCAATTTTTCAGAACTTGCTGCCTTGAAAGTTAAAAAAAAAAAAAAAAGGACAAACAGGACAATCAGAAAGCATATTATTTTCAAATCCCGGTAAAATTTAATGTTCGTATCGTCAACAAATCTAGCCACTTCAACAAAAGAGTAATTATCAAAATATGAGAATCCGTTCCAAAATTATGAGTGCATATGCAATAAAAACAGATACATAGTGTTTCCTTTATTCGAATTCAGCTGAAAACGTAATTTTATTTTAAAATAAATTCAAAATTCTGAAGTATATAAGCATATATATTACTTCTGTACTGCTGATCTTAATAACTGGTTTTTATATTATATTCTTTATAATTTATAAACTGCTCTTGATTTGGGTTTTTTTTTTTTTTGTTTTGTTTCATTTATTTACTATTATCCTAGTATCCGCGACTTTATCCATTTCATGCCTAAACATCGAGAGTCAAACTTTAACTAAAAATCATTTTATTTGTCAAATTGTTAAACCAAGTCTCCAATTGTAAAAAATTCATTTCTTTTACGGCACCTGCTTAACCAAAAAGTTTCAATCCATTCCGTATGGTGACGCGTTCTACCTCCGTCATTTTCCTCGCGGCGCAGATTGAAGGAATTCACAAACTAAAAGCGGCCTTACTTTTTGCATTTAGATTTACATTTCTTGACCTCAGATATGCAATGTAAAGAACAATTTACAAATTCATATCTTATCAGGTTACACTTATTTTACCTTATGTTACCCGACCTGGATCTGGTTATATTTTTAAGCACAAGCCTGAGGTCCCCAGATTTTGGCGTGACACCAAAGAAATCCAAGAGCTTTAAACAAAACTCTACATTTTTATATATTTAAAATGCACAACAAAAAATGTTTTAAGAACACTTCAAAGAAAGTTATTCAGCTATTCACTTAAGAAGGTCCAGGACACAAAAATCTTCGTATTTACTAAAAAAAATTATTACATTAAAAATTTGTTTTTTTCTGCTGCTTTTTGTTTTTTCTGTCTTCATGATGGGTTTTTTTTCACCATTTCTCGTATGTTAATTGTTATAAGTCAAGAACCGTTAAAGATAAATGGTTCAAACTTGTAACATGTCTTTTACAATTGTTTTAATTTAATTTTGATTCAGCAAATTCGAAAAAAATATTTACTTTTGAAAATTATTTAAGTTGCATCATTTTTTTTTCTCAATTTTAATTAAATATTTAATTTTTTTTATTAATATTTTTAAAAATGCTAAATCTAAATTAAAACATTTCTGTTTATTTAAATGAAAAATTCCACAAATAATATTTCAAGTTATAACGATATTAAATGACCCCACTTTAATAAATTTTCAATTAAAAAATTGAAAAAAAAATTGAGAATTTTTATCATGGGATTTCGTTTACAAATGAATATGGTTAACCATCACAAAAAAATTCAAAATTTTAACTTAAAGAATAAAAATTTTAAAATGTGTCCTGGAACGCCTTAAAATCACTGCGAAATGAGATATTTTTAGTAATAGTTAAGAATAACTAGCCTCTCCCCCTCCCCGCCCCAGTACATAAATTTCGCTTAGATTTATTTAGTATTCGGTACAAATATTTGACTGACTTTCTAATAGTTGTGGTTGGAAAGAAAGAATGCCGTCCATAGGGCCTCGAAGAACTTTAATTGGCCCCTGAGCCCGAAAAGTATTTCCGTTGCTCAGTGTCTGGTCTAAAATTTGTCACTTTTCGAAATGGTTTTGAGTTTTTGTTTATGAGAGTAGAGTTTCCGTATAACTGATCCCCCCCCCCCCCCTTTAAAGTCTAGATTTTTGTTTCAGATGAAAGAAATTGTACGTTTGAGTAGATTGCTTACTTCAAAGTGATTGCAAATTACATTACGTACATAATAGCTGTTTACAGATGTGATTAAAAAATTCCATTTCGCTTTATATTGATCTTAGACTGTCCTTATAGGAAAAAATAAAGCTGCACAATTAAAAATCAGTCAAAAGACTAAAAAACTTAAATCAACGAGTCGTTTGATTTATTTAATTAGTACACTTTCGAATAATGGTATGTTGGATACTATGTTTACGTAAGTATGAATACTTTTACACGAAAAGATGATTGGGAAGTAGAGATTAGAGCGAAAAGGCTAACGAATTGGTACGTAGAAAAAACTCAGATATTGGTGTGTGAAGACTAACCAATTAGTATATAGAAAAATTCTGGGAACTGCTACACAGTCCTGCATAGGGCCGGATCGGGTTAGGTTGATGTTTAATTATATTTTTATGATATGTTTCAGACTCGGGTCGGTTTAAGGTTATGTTCCGATCCTTTCTGGTCGGGTTGACCCGAAATTTCCAAGGTTTTTTTTTTTTTTTTTTTTTTTTTTTTTTTTTTTTTTTTTTTAAATGAAGAAAGCTATAATATATGAATATTAATGAGTATATGTGCTCATTTTTATATAAACAAATTAAAAGTTGATATTAGAGATAATTGCGGAATAGTTTTCCATTAATTGCATAAAATATGCATTCACTTTGGATCGGGTTTAGAGTTACTTTTTGTCGGGTTTGGATCGACTTTAAGCAGAATCTTCGGATTCGGATAGAGTACAAACTGACCCGTATGAAACCCGTATGAAAGTCTAAACTTCTGAAATTGGGAAGTTGGCAGAAGTTAGGTGTTTTAGGCAAAATCACAATGTTCCCCGACGGAAAGAGTTTTTTTATAAATCGTTCAAACCTGTAAACACTTTTGTTTTCATTCGAAGCAGCTAAAGAGTGAGTCAATTAGTTTCTCAAAATTACTCTATATATAATTTTAAAAAATTAAACAGATTTAGAGACAGACAAATAGAATAACATATTCACAGAAAAATATATAAGTTAATTTCTGTAACTTCTATTGTGTCGAAGAGTATTTTCTCTAAAATTTAGAATAGTCTATGTAAGAATATATATACTATAGTACAGTAGAGAGAAAGTACAGATTAGATCTTAAAGACTAACGAATTGCTACATAGAGAGAACTAAGATATGGGTGTGCAAAGACTAACCAACTGGTACGTAGAGGGCTAACCAACTGGTACGTAGAGGGCTAACCAACTGCGGTACGTACGGACATTTTGGGAACTGCTTCAGAGTCTAGTCGGGTTGACCCTAAAATTGAAGGGTTTTTTTTTTTTTTTTTTTTTTTTTTTTTATGTGTGTGTGTGTGTGTGTGTGGGGGGGGTTATGAAGAAATCTACATATGAATATTAATGAGTATAAAGACTCACTTTTATATAAACAAATTTAAAACTGATATTAGAGATAATTGTGGGATACTTTTCCATTAATTGTATAAAATGTTGATTTTCTTTCACTTCGGATCTTTATTTTTATTTTTGGGGGGGGTCTGGATAGGGTCGACTTCAAGCAGAATCCTCGGGTGTGGGTCGCGTACAAACTGATCAACAGAATTCTAAACTGCTGGCATTAGGAACATGGCAGCTGTCTAGCTGTTTTAGGTAAAATCGCAATGTTCCCCGAGGGAACATAGGTTTTCTCAAAGTCTTTATAAATCGTTCAGACCTGTAAACATTTGTTTTCTTTCGAAGCAGCCAAAGAGTGAGGGCATTAATTTCTCAAAACTGACCGTTTAAACACATTTTCTAAAAATTAAACCGATGAAGCACAGACAAACGGAATAAGTTATTCACATGAAAATATTAAAGTTAATTTCTGTAAGCGTACTAAACTTCTATTGTTGCGTCGAATGGGTAATTACTATTATGAATTTAGTATAATTTATCTAAAATACAAATCTACATTTTTTGTGATAATTAGGAATTACTTGTTCATTTCAACGTGCAGTAATCCTGTGCTAAATTTTACCAATACATTAAAAAAAAAATTATGAAAATACGATTAATTAGTTTTTTTTTTTTTTTTTTAAGAGATATTTGCTTAACTCTTTCGGGACTAACGGTACTTCATTCACGGTACAGGTTCCTTTAAATTTATTTTATTTTGCCTTAATTATTTTTGTTGTTATTTGCATGTAGTACGGATATTATATGTCTATGCATACTTTATTATCACTTCATTGATGTTTCAGAATTTAGTAATAAGAAAAAAAAAATTTACTTAAACGTATGTTTAAAATATCACCTGCAAAGACCTTTAACTTTTAAAGTTTAAAATAGATGTTACTTTTTCGAACCAATATGTTATGTTAAAAATATATAAAGCACTGTAACGTTGTTAGGTTCTTTTTAATATTATTGTAATTTAACATTTCCAAACGTCTTTAAAAAATTCTTCCTTAGACCATTGTCTTATTAATAAAACGCAAAATAACTGTACATTTGTTAATTTTCATTAAATGAAATTTCATTAAAATATCTGTTCTAAAAGGGTTAATATTAATATTTTAATAGCTGAAGTAGTTTCCTACTTTGTTAAATATAAATTACTTTATGATGTTGAAACACAATCTCAAAGAAATAAAAATTATTAACATTTAAATATTGATATCAATGTGTCCCTAAATTCCAATTTATTAATTTTATTTTTTACTTGACATGCTAAAATTCTAGACTTTATTTTTTTTTTTTTAAACGGCAAATCTGGCTAACATAGTTTTAAATAATCGGAAAAATATTCAATAATAGTATTGAACTTGAAGAAAGGAATTTAACGTTGTAGCTTTCCAAACTAATTTATTTTCTAAGCAATTCAAACGTGCTAAATAATTTTTTCAATTTTCTTTCACAAAAATCTCTTTTTACAGTTATAATTAAAAATCTATCTTAGACTGAGTAGAAAATAATTTATATCACATATGAGGCCAAGATCTTTAATAAGTGCGAGTTAAAATTTCGACTTAAAACTATTTTTATAACTTAAGACCCTATTGCTCAAATAAATGGAAGGTTTAAAAAGCAGAGAGAAAACTTAACGTACGTTTTTGTGACTGTTATATTTTTTTTTCTCGCTATATTCAATGTATAGACTTTATACCTTTTTTTACAAAAGCCATATTATCGCTAAAAATCCTATTACATTCAAATTTCCAAACACACATTCAAATTTCCTTTCACACGAATTACATATACATTAATAGCAGAATTTGTTGTTAAAGTTACACTATAAAAGTAGCACACTTAGTTAAATGCAATTTCTTATGCAAGACATACTAGTAGAAAGCTAATATTGCTTTTATTCTTTCTCATTCAAAATATTTCTAATGGGATGCAGTTATTGCATTACATTAAATATTTAGTCTACAATGTTGTAAAAATAAAATTATTTCGGGTAAGGGGTTAATTTTCAATTTTAATATAGTGTATTCAAATATGGTGAATATTCACTACACTATAATATTTTTATAATAGTATATTCAACATAGTAAAAAAAATGAATGAATTTAAGGATTTTCGATAAACAAACATAAGTGTGAAACTTCAAGAGGGCGTTGAAACGATACCGCCCAAGCAATGTTGCAAAACTTCAGATAATGAAACGATGTCAACATTTTTTACAGACATTATTCCACCCCACGGAAATCTAGATAATGAAACCATATTGGAAACATTTTTGGTTCATTCAAATCTGTTCTGTAAATATTGCTCCACTGGATACATTTCCAATACAATCTAAATTTATGAATAATCATGGATTACACATGAATGTTTACTTATATTCAAGCACTTAATATTTTCTAAATGCTGGCAAAAGATAAACATGCTGATAATGGCTCCAATATATCACCAGTATTTATCCAATTGATTTAGTAAGAAGGGAAATTAGATAATTTGTCACAAAATTTATCACGATCCATAAAACTAAACTGTACTTAGAAATTTAGAATGTAGATAATATAAAGAAATATTTATTAAGTTTTATCACAATTCATAAAATTCGATAAAATGAGGTAGTATTTTTTTCAGTTTTAATCAATGATGTGTAATATCACCAATATTTATTGAATTTTGATTTACTAAAAAGGGAGATATTTAATTTCTCTCAAAATTTATCACGATCCATATAACTATACTATACTGTACTTAGAAATTTAGAATATAGATATTAATTTTAAAAATATATTTCTTAAGATTTGCCACAATTCATAAAATTTGATAGTATGAGATAGTATTTTTTCATTTAGAATTAATGTAATCTCAGTTACACAATGTATAGAATTAAACAGTTTGAGAATCACTGCGTAACAAAATGCAGTAAAGCACATTCCATACTTTTATATATATATATATATATATAATACAATTAAGTTATTTAGAATAGCACACGTACAATTTGTAACTTGTTCAGAGTGTCAATACACTTCAAGATTTACAATTAAAGCATTTTTCTTATAACCATTTTACACATATTAGGTTGTAGCATATTTATCACAATTTATAAAAATTAAAAAGAACAGTTTTTTTTTTTTTCTCATTTTGAATTAGTACAATTTTCGTTACATAATGTATGCAATTTAACAGTTTGAAAATCACTCAATAAAAAAGGGGGATAAATCTATTGCAATCTTTTAAGATATAGAGTGAAACCCCCAATAATTGACACCTAAATGATTCTTTTTCAAATCACTAATTACAAAGTTTTAAATATATTTTATACTTATCTTTGTTTTTGAAAGTGTAGTAGAGATACATTAAAAAGTATTAACAAAATTTTAAACCATACTTTTTATTACTAAACGTTAATTATTTTCAAAGGTATGGTCGATAACCTTAGTAACTGACACCATCCCTTTTCTGAAAACTCAATAACGGAGAAATAAGTTACAACAGTTAAGACAAATAAGTTACCGCTAGATAGCATTACTTTGCCGAATTTTACTAGAAAATACTTATTTGAGTTAGGTTTTTGCTGAAGTGTTGGTTAATTGTTAGGTGTCAATAACTGATGATTTCACCCTATGACACAATTAAGTTTTTTAAAATAGATTTTTAAAATGTTGAGAGATTCAATACACTTCAAGATTTCCGAAATAAAAGCATTTTTCTTGGAACACAATTTGAAAAATATTAGTTTCTTATACATTTATCACAATTCATAAAATATATTTATATAGATACCTGTTTTTTCATTTTGAATTAATATGATCTTGGGAATACAATGTATAGAATTAAATAGAAAGTAAATTACTTCATAAAAAGTAATGTAAAGCACATTCAATACTTAGATATAAAACTACAATTAAGTTATACCAATTTAAACAGATTGTTGCAGATGAAATGTCTGAATCGGTAGATAAACTTCATACATCATTAAATCGATGGTAACTGACTATTACTGATCAAAATAGGAAACATTAAAGGCATCTCTTCCATAGATACTAGAGCATTTATACTAGTTATATAGAAGTCCGGCCTTCTGAACAGAAAAAATACTTTAAAGACGTTTTGAAGACTATTTCATGGGTGAAACATTTATGAGCCAAAGCATGACCCAAATGCTTAAAGGGAGAGTCGGCTGATGAAGGTCTGTGGTATATGGCGGCAAGAAAGAGTTTCAAAGTACAATCTTTGTAATTTTTGGATAATTGTTCAGGAAACGTGTGTTCTCCCATTATAAAGCAGTATATAACTTCCTTTCCCTTGACCAATTTAGACCACAACTCTTAATTTTTTATGTATTGTATCAAGCTGAGTTTTTGTAACAATCCCACAACTTTTCCAAAATGAAGTATGGATAACACCACCTGTACCCAATCAGACAGTCACCGTTACTTTCTTCGTATGAAGGATTGGTTGTGCCATATATTCAATATGAGCAGAGTCTCATGGTGCAAGATGCACAATTTTGGGATAATTGTTCAGGAAACGTATGGTCTACCATTATCAAAGCAGCAGATCTTCCTTTCTGTTTACCAATCTAGACCGCATATCTTGATTTTTTTATATACTGTATCAAACTGGATGTAGTATTTATCTGCATTTATCTCCAACAGTTTCACAACTTTTGAAAAATGAAGTGAACATCACCTGTACACTATCAAACAGTCACAATTATCTTCTTTGTATGAAAGATATGCCTTTCGGGGCTTCACAGGCATACATCTATTATGCAGAACGAAAGCGATTATCGTACAAAACCTAGATTTTATTGGATGTCTATACACTGTTCAAAATCGGAGCGTTTTTGATCCAGGAGAAAGCGAAGTTCCAATTTCCAAACGACTTATCAGGTTTTGTCACAAGGAAACCGCTTATCCAAATTTTTAAATTTCTCAAGTGTTAAGGAAACAGTCAAATAATGTATGAATAATTGTTCTATCAGGTCTTTCACAGTTTGACAAGGAGCAGACTCAACTGGTATTAGTAATTAGCGCTTTTGGATAACTGGTGCCCACGCAGTTCATTTTCCCGATTCATGTTACAGGATGGATACTTTTGAAGCCGTCACAGTAATGTTTTTTTTTTTAGTGAAATGTAACTGCTTTGTTCATATTCTTTACTGCCTCTGTTACTTATGATCCTGTTGGAACTCAAAGTATCAGTATATACTTTATGCTCATGCTGTGTCTATACGCTAACATTGTGAGCTAACTTTCTGCAGATTCCTTACTCGCATGCGGAGATGCTTAGGCTTTACGAACAGCACCCCTTGTGCTATCTGGTTGTGTTTATGTAAATTATTTCTTATGGAATATGACATTTCGTCTGCAACAACCTAATAATTGAGAACATTTTCGAACATTTATTATAATTTATAAAAAAACATTTTGCACAGAATGTTTTCTAGCTAACACATTGTTTGGACTTATAAACATAAAAAAGGTACAATTTACATTTTTTAAATATATAATTTTTTCTATCTTATTTTTTTACAATTTTCTTTATTTTTTTTCCATCTTTTTTTTTCTATCTTTTTTTTTTTCATTTTTTTTTTTTCAATCTTTTTTTTTTCATTTTTTTTTTCATTTTTTTTTTCAATCTTTTTTTTTTCATTTTTTTTCCAATCTTTTTTTTTTTTCATTTTTTTCAATCTTTTTTTTTCATTTTTTTTCAATCTTTTTTTCTTTCATTTTTTTCGATCTTTTTTTTTTTTTTCAAATTTTCATTTTTTTTTACAATCTTTTTAACAATATTTTAATTTTTTTTTTTTTTACATTTTTCATTACAATTTTTTTTACAATAGCTTTCACAAAAATATTTTACATTTTTTTAAAAGCATTTTTGTACAATGTTTTTAAACAGCCTTTTCTAGGAAACTTTTATCCATTTTTTCAACACACAATCTTTATACGACCATTTTAAAACATTTTTTTTTTTACATAATCTGTTAGCTTAAGATAAGACAGAACGCATTCCATGGAAAATAAAATAGGAAATATGAAAAAAAAATTGAAAAAATAACTTTTCAGGAAATTGCTTAAAGTACAACCCTATTTATAAAAAGTAAAATACAGTGCAAGAAAATTTCTTAATCAAAATAGCGAGATGTAGGTAAAACGGACTTTATACACTTAGTTACACTGTTACACAGGGAAATAAGTCTTTTTAATCTTGAACGTTCTTGACTTACTTCTGAGCAAGAAGTTTTCCGGGTCTAAGAAAATGCAGAAATAATATTTTTTCGCCTTGGACGTGGCTTACACAGCTAGTTAAAAATTAAATTCTTAATACATAACTGAAAATACAATAGAACTTTTACGTACGAGACTTATTGTCTGTATAAAGATGTCTTACATAATTTTATTTAGAATGAAGGTATTAAGTATTCAATTTGCATTAATTTTTAATGCGATCATTGGTATGATTCCATAAGTTATAGTATCTTTAAAACTTCAACATAATTTAGAAAATTACATGTACCTATACTAAATTATTTAATACGTCATTACAAAATATCTAGATATAATTAAAGAATCATGAATTGCAGAGAATATCCCTTTAAATGTATTTAATACTAAAAATTAAGGCGGATATAATGCAGCAATCCTTATAATGAAGAAAAAACTTATTTAAGAGTTGTATAGCACCCTATAAAGTTAAGATAAATATTCTAAGTTTGCTGCAATTGAAATTATGCGAAAGTATTTTATTGTGTGTTTTAAAATATCCTTCTTGAGAACGGATATATTAATAGGGTTTTTTTTTTTTTTTTTGGACAGTGCAAGTTGTAAGTTTACATTACTTACAAGTATTCAATTTGCATTCTTTTCTTAAAGCTATCATTGGTATTATTCCATAAATTATACTGTTTAAAACTCCAAAGTAACTTATATAATTACATTACAGTTAATTATTTAATACATCATTACAAATAATTTAGATATAATTAAAGAATCTAGAATTCATGATAATATATTTTTTAATGCAACAAGCACTAAAAGTTAAAGCGGATGTAATGCAGCAATCATTGTAATGAATGAAAAACCATTTAAGAGTTGCACAGCATCTTATAAAGTTAAGATAAATATTTTAATTTCGTTGCAATCGAAATTATTCATAAGTATTTTATGTATGTGTTTTATCAAATATCTTTCTTTAGATTTTTTTTTTTTTTTTTTTTGGGGGGGGGGGGGGGATAAGTACAAGTTTGTTACTTTTATATAAATTATTCCTTAAATATCTCCATTCTAAAAATGTCAACTACAGCTTTTATGAAAATGGATATATTAACCTAGAAGGCTTCTTTTTTATTAATTATACAAGTTGTAGGCTAGCATTAATTAAATGTATATCATTCACTAAATACATTCATTCTAAAAAAGTTAACAGATGTTAAAGTATCCGTTAAAAACCGATATTAAACTAGTTTTTTTTTTTTTTTTTTTCTTTCTTTCTTTCTTGGGTAGCTCAACTTTACTTTAAAAATCATTCCCTAAATAAATTCTAAACCTGTTATAGGTTTACCTTAATTTAAAATAAATCATTCACTAAATAGTTACAATCTAAAGCTGTTATAAATACAAATTCTAACAAATTTCTTTGTTTAAAACGGATACATTAACCTAAAGTTTTTTCCATGTAATACAAGTTGTAGCTCAACATTACTTTATAAAACATTCAATAAATACCTAAATTCTGAAAAGGTTGCAGATTTTACCAAAAATCTTTATTTAGCATGGATATATCAACGGCAAGTTTTTATTTTATTCATTATTAATACATGTTTATATATTGCTTTCATATTAATCATTCATTAAATACCACCATTATAAAAAAATAATTTGTTATTTTATCAAAAATCTTTTCTATAGATATATTAACATACTGGGTTTCTTTTACCAATAGCACAAGCTGTTGGTTAGCATTATTTAAATATGAATCATACATTAAATATCTCCATACTAAAACGATCATAATTACATAAACTGATTGTCTACAGTCAATACATTAGATCAATTGGTACGATTAAATTTTTCCTTGTCTGGAATAAATTTAAGTTAAGACAATTATTAACAACAATCCACAGTATCAGATACATGTAATGGCATATACAAGTGTTGCAAAGGGTGTGATAATCACAGACAGGTTGTGTTTTACATTTTTAAGGGTGTCCGGGGCTCAAAATTCTATTTTTTTTTTTTTTTATTTATAGAGATTTTGCCATGAACTTTTTTCTGAAATATGTTTTAATATAATAAGAATATTACATGTAAAAAAAAAATCTGAAAATTGTTTAATATTTTTATTAAAATTTTTTTTTAATTTTAAACATTTAATTTTTGATATAACTCTGGGAGTACTTACTCAATTTACAAAATTTTTACACTTTTGTGTACAGATAATGTGTCATTTTAATTTGTCTTCAGGATTTCTTAAAATATTGATTATCAATTTTATAAAAAAAAAATTAATTTTTTTTTTTTATGAGCGAGTTTTGCATTAATTATCATATTTTCAGAATTATCACTCAAAATTAAAAATCCTGAAGTCAATGTTGGAAATATATGTATGAAATTTTCAACAGATTTTATGCTATATCTTGCAAGGAACTTTATATTCTTTTAAAGTTGACAAATCGTGAAAAAAAAATTCATTCTGAGATAAATGAAGTTCCCGTCAGAGGGCAGATGATGCATCGCTTCTCAAGGCAAAAGGTGTTATACCTCTGGATCTAATGAAGATACAAGCATGCGGTTTGCGGTATTTAACGCTAAAAACTCAGTATTTTTTTTAAGCCAAAAAAATTGCATTTTTTTTTTTGAGAATTTTTAGCGCCGGACCCCCTTAATGTAGCTTTCAACACAAAATTAGTAACAAGTCACAACAATTCATTATGGGTTTTGATAAAATGACGCAATTTTTTTACAAGATATCTTCTGTGTTAAGAGAATATTTACACCTTAATTTTTCGTAAGCTACAGGGTAAAAATATGGAAATCTGAGGCAGGTTGTTTTATTATTCTTTTCATTTGAAAACATTAAAATTGCTCAGTAAAAAGCAATAATATGGCAGCAAGCATTTATAAACAACAAATTGGGCGAGCTTTCTGAAAATACAGTGTCGCCCACAACGCAGGTGCTTTTGAACAAGTGGTGGCAACAAGTCAGTATCACAATATACCTGGCAGAAACCACGTTGCGTACTTTTATAAAATAGTACCCTTGTAAAAAAAAGAACAGCGTTTATTTAATGAGCCAGACACGGTAGAAGTCCTTTGCCGGGACTTTTATCTGAAAAGTTTGTAGGTAGGTAAATTAAAGATCCAGGAGAAATAAAGGAAAATTCTGATCGTTACTGAAACGAGAGAAGGAATCATACAGCTCAATACCTCCGGCCACCACCACCAAGCAAGCATACAGGGGGAAATCCACTCCAGGGGTTTTACATGCACGTATGTGGCATATACACAGAGCTGGTCGAGTATCAAAATGCAGCCCACCGGCTACCAGCTCCACATTAACTGTTCGGCCACTGCGCATACGCCCAGAGTTGGTAGGAGTGGTTCATCAGTGCCAAAACGGACAAGTACCTCATTAACGCCTACGCACAGTCAAATAAGGCCAAATACTCCACCCAGTCTAACAATGGTTTACACCGAGCGACTGTCATAATGTCAAATTACAACATCTCATCTTGCCTACCGTAAAAGCACTGCCAAACACTATGACATTACCATGATGTCACAATTATGACCTAAAGAACCAATTATGACCTATCTCACTTCATTTTAATCGTCACGTAAGTGACCACTGAATTCATCGTAAAAGTCGTATTTGAATCATGGTTAAGGTGACCAAACATCCTCAAAATTCGACGATGTTCTCAAATTTGATGACTGCAGTTCCAACAGTTTTTAGATTTAACGCTAGAACGCCCGGAAGGAATCTATCCGACTCCGATCATATGATTAAATGTCAACTGGAACCAGAAATCCTTTCATAAAATAAGTTAGATTTAAAACACGCAGATTTACGTTAAATCAGTCAAATGATTTTAAATAAAAATTCTGGTGTCAAATATTTATGAAACTTGAGTAAAATTTCGGGGCGTTCTAGTGTTAAAACACTTGCTACATTTTAAAAAGGGGATAATTTTGTGGGCGAAAAGAAATAAATATATAAAAAGTTGCGTTGTAACATCTATGTGTACATAACATTACATGCATTTATACTTTTTTTTCGTTACAACATTTGTAAAGTAAAATGTTGTGTTGTAATGGCACAAATATTAGCATGAGAGCTTAAAAAAAATATCCCGTTATAACATTTGAACACCCTATAAGCGCCATTAGTGTAAAAACAGATTTTTACCTACGCATGCCCGAAATTTGTAGCACTCTTAAATTCCTAAGGGTGTCGCAACAATCTTTGCAACGCTTTTATATTAAATGCTAAGCAACCCCAAAAAATGCAGATAACAGAAATATTTACGTAAAATATAACTTTTTGAAGGATATTCCCAAATATGGAACCAATATCCTTTTTAAATTAAAAATGGTTTTTTTTTTTTTTTAAAGTTTCAATGGGAAACATGATACAGTATAATTACAGCCTATCCTATCTTATCTAACAGTACACCACGTAGTATAAATCAGTATGACTTTTATACAGTACATCATAGTATTGTAAAATATTATACGATCATACAATGTTATACTGTATTATACAATACATCATAATATTTGACAATTCTTCAAAAAGGTATTTTAACTGAATATATTAACACTCAAAATGGTTACATGCATAATATACAAATATTCAGATTACAATAAATTAAAAACAATATATTCAAAATATTGCTTTTTTTCCCTCTTTTCATTTTTGTCGCTAAGAATTTTTCAGACATCTAAGGATGTGGGATATGATACAATAGGGTTGGAATATATTTTATATAAATAGAATATTCTATAGATAATGTCACTTTATAATTGCAGGTTTTAATCAGCATTTTAGAATTAACTTGTTATATACTATGAATTTAAAGCATTAATTTTTTATACTTAAACATGATTTTTTTTTCCATAAAAGGAATCAATTTAATAATATATGTATATATTTTAAATGCAAGTATTAGAAATTATTTGCAGGGTTTTTTTTTTTGGGGGGGGGGGGGGTGTTGTTCTGTTTTACTTAGGCAATCAAAAAGATTTTAAATTGATATTCTAACCTTTTAAGACATTGACCGACACTGAAGCTGAAAATTTTACAATGTTAAGTAATTTTTAAGATGGTATAATTAAATTTTAAATACATTTTCAGTAATTATTTGAAGCAATATATTTTTTTAGTTTTATATTCTATTTTAGACCGTCAGTCATCGGTGAATGATGCGTTCTAAACGGAAAGTTCAGTGTCAGTCACCTTTGATGTGACGCTTAACGTGTTAACTAAAAATTTTTAAAGTTATATAGAAATTTCCTCTCCATTTTAAAGCATTATTTCTTTAAAGATTATTCTTCAGTAATATTGCATATATGTATACCGGGTGTTCCAAAAAAGAGGGTCTATTTTGATTTTTTTTTATATTATGGCGAGCGATATAAATGCATTGTTTGGTGCAATGTACTTGAGAAAACAGAACATTTTGGGAAATAAATTTACATTACTTAAAATAATTTTAATATAAAAATAGAAATAAAATATCAATTTTTAAATAAACCCGTCATTTTTAGGTACCATGGTATATGTAAATCAATTTCATTCAAGATCAATAACTATAATTTCTAATATCTATTTTTAACGTTTTTTGTATTATTACTCTCTCGATTTTAAACAGATAAATTAAAATTCATTTATTAATAATTTTCTCAGAGTGTTAGATAAAGATTTTAGAGGATTTTTAAATAAAATCTAGATTAAAATATTTTTATATTCGATAATATCGATAATATTCTATCTTTATATAATTTCCTTTATTTCCAGATAGTGTGTAAAACATGAGTAAAAAAACAAGTTTTATGGATCGTGAAGAACTGTTTCAGAAATTATTTTTAACAAACCAAAATTCGGTAAATATTGGTGATATATTCTAGAAAGAGTTTAAAATTTTTTCAGAATTTCTGAAATATTAAATGGTTAAAAACAGGCAAGAATACAAAATATTTTTCATTCATTGGATATGTTAGCCAACGAAACAATATAACAGGCAAAATTTAATTAAATTGGAAATGACAATTTACGAACAGCACCCCTTGCGCCGTCTGACTGTATTTATATGTAAATTATTTCTTATGCAAATACATTTCGTCTGCAACAATCTAATAGTTGAGAACATTTTTTACCATTTATTGCAAGTTATGAAATAAAGTATGGTTAACAGGTTTTCTAGCTAAACACAATGTTTAGACTTATAAAAAGGTACAATTTAAAAAATTTTAAATATATATTACAAAAAAAAATCCCTTTTAATTTTTTCTTCAATGCTATTTTCATTTTTTTAATCTTTTCTTTTTTTAAATGTATTTTTTTCAATATTTTCTTTTTTTTCAATATTTAAAAAAAAAAAAAAATTCAATATATATTTTTTTTTAATATACATCTTTTCAATATTTTTTTTTCAATATTTTCTCTTTTTTTCCAATTTTTCTTCAATATTTTCTCTTTTTCTTTTCAACATTTTTCTTCAATATTGTCTCTTTTTTCAATATTCCTCTTTTAATTTTTTAATGTATTTTTTTCAATACATTTTTTTAAATCTTTTTTCAATATATCTTTTTTTAATCTTTAAGATATTTTTCTTTTTTTAAATCTTAACATTTTTTTTAAAAAATATTTTAAATATATCTTTTTTTTAATCTTTTTTTCTTTCTATATTTTTTTCTTTAAATATTTTTTTTCATACATTTTCTTTTTTTAAATCTTTTTTCCAATATATCCTTTCTTTTTTTTAAATATATTTCTTTTTTTTAAATATATTTCTTTTTTTTTTTAAATCTTATTTTCTTTAAAATTCTTACTTTTCACAATTTTTTTTCAATCATTTTTTTCTTCCAATTTTCAATAATAAAAAAAAAAGATTAAAAATTTTATTTAAATTAAGGTTAAAAAAAAAGGGAGTTTAATTCTTGATAAATACTTTATATAATTTCATTTATTTTCACATAGTGCGTAAACCACGAGTAAAAATAAACATGCTTTATTGATCGTGAACTCTTTCAGAAAGTACCGGGTGTCCCAAAAAGGACTGACTGATTTTAAAATTCAATAACTTGCAAACGGTGACAGATATTTAAAAAATTCTTGCAGCAGGGTTATGCATAAGGTCAAAAGTTTTCTTACAGTCATTTTCGATTTTAGTTCGAATTACAAGCAATAGATGGCGCTGCGATCAATAGTCGCTAAATACAGGCTCGATTTCTGGTCCTTTATCTTGTTCCATGCTGAAAAAGGAGATGGAAATGTATTATCCGGGACACGAAGTACCAAAAATCGAGCCTGAATTCAGCGTCTATTGATCGCAGCGCCATCTATTGTTTGTAATTCGAACTAAAATTGAAAATCACTGTAAAAAAACTTTTGACCTTGTGCATAACCCTCCTGCAAGAATTTTTTAAATATCTGTCACCGTTTGCAAGTTATTGAATTTTAAAATCAGTCAGTCCTTTTTGGAACACCCGGTATATCAACATACCAATTTCCGGTTCATATTGGTGATATATTGGAGAACTTAGAGTATTTACATTAGAGTATTTACATTTTTTCTGAATTTAGAAAATAGTAAATGGTTAAAAAAATATAAATATAAATTATTTTTTTATTCTTCTATTTTTGAATCTAAGTATTTTTGATTCTTTGGAGATATATCCAACGAAACAATATATAACACGCGATATTTGGATAAAATTCGAAATGCTACCAGTACATAACTGCAAATTATAATACATAATTATAAATGCAAATTATAATACATAACTGCAAATTATTATTATTATTTTATTTTATTTTATTTTTTTTGGAGGTTACGCATACTTTTATCAGAATTTTTAAACGAATAAGAACAAAAAAGTACCACATAGAAACAAAACAATAAAGAATTATATTAAATAATTTTTCTTTTTTTATAGATGATTTTTTGCTTTAAAAAAAGTCGGTATATTGGCAGCAATGCCTGTACCTTATTAGGGAGGGATAATGCCGATTATAGTTTATGTTGCTAAATGTGTCCGATTTTTTTATTCAGAAATTCGGAATTCATGCCAGAAAATTTTAAATAATATTTATTTCGTTTTATTCAAGGAACTTCTATCATTATATAAAGTAAACAATAGCTACAAGTAAACAACAGTAAACAATATTTTTTTCTTAAAAATTTTTTTTAATGTATTTTTTTTTCACATCTTTTTTCAGCACATTTTTTTTCTTTTATTAAATCTTTTTCTTTCAATATATATTTCTTTTTTTAAATCTTTTTTTAATATATATTTCTTTTTTTAACATATTTTCTTTTTTTAAATCTTTTTTTTACATTATTTTTTTCTTTTTTGAAATATATTTTTTCTTATATTAAACTATATAACTATATTTAAAGATAAATCTTTAAATATTTTTTTTTATTTTTCTTTATTTTCCTTTTGTTTAATCTTCTTTTACAATACATTTCTTTTTTAAATCTTTTCAATATTTTCCCCCCTTTTTTTAAAATATTTTTATATATTTTCTTTTTTAAATCTTTTTTTTATTATACATTTCTTTTTTTAACATTTTTTTCTTTTTGAAAAAACTTTTGCAAGGCGTGGAGAAATTTCTACAGAAAAATTTATATGTATATAGATTTAAACAATAGCTATTCAAATTTTCTGGTGGAAATTCTGAATTTCGCAATAAAAAATACGCCACATTTACCACACTAATATCAGTATCGCCAATATTTTGGCAATTATGACCAGCTGATTTTATTGAAAATGTTCTAGTTATTAGCATTAAATGACAGTTTGCAATAGGGTCACCAGTATTTCAAATAACTTCACTGATCGCCACTATTAGATAATTGCAATAACTGCATCCCATACGTATTTTCAATCTAAAAGCAATATCGGTCTCTAGTGTGCAATACATTTTGAATTACAGACACCAAAGCATGGTACTTTTATAGTGTAAAATTTTTAACATGTTCTGTGTTATAAATTTATAACTAACTCATGGGCATATGTAAGTGAAACAAGTATTTTTTTGCAATTATGGATCTTTATAAAGATATACAGTCCATGTATTGAGTACAATGAGAAAAAAAATGGGAAACAGTAACAAGACAGAAACAGTATAATATTGTCTTCATGTCTGAAAAGAAAATTAAAATTATTTAGAGTTTCGGAGTTTAGAAAATAAATTAGCTTCAAATGAAATAACTGAAATCTTTCCATTAAGTACAGTCATTTAACTAACAGTGCTAGCCAAATAAGTCGAATTTTTAATTAGTTGCTTTTAAATTAATTATTGAAATCGTGGCAAATTTCGATATTCATATAAATGATTCCTATTTCTTTAAGGTGATAGATGGTGCTGTCAATCTAACCTATTCAATGAAGTAGAAGAATTTTAATTTAATGAATTACAACCAAGTACGCTTGCCTAAAAATAATGGGTAGAGCATTTATTTTTACTTACTACAGTCTCTCTTTTTTTAATAACAATATACTTATTTTTATGTTTTAAATACACGACCATTAAAAGCTGCCATGAATTTTATTTTTATCAGTCTCATTCTCTAAAAACCCAAATTTGAAACTTGATGCAAGTAACAATTTATAATATTTTTTTATTACTTGAATTTTATTTTATATTTTTGAAATATTAAACCATGCATATTAAGGTAATTTCTTTTACAGTTCTTGTATGAATAATTTTCTTTATTTTCGTTTTATTTTTTATGGAAAATAATGGCAAACTTTTCTTTGACAGGCAACCCATATATATTCTTGATAATGATCAGAAAATATAACAAAAATTGTAGATCAGCTCAATTTATTTAATTAATAATTACATGAAAAATACTTAACTATTTTAAATATAAAATTATTTTTTCAAAATATTGTTGAGCGTTAAATTTTATTTAATTACAAACCCTTCAAATAATAAAATAAAAATCATTACTTCTCCTAATAAAATATGCCATTATTGAAATCAATTATCGCCAAAAATATTACAGAAATCATTTTGCCGAGCGTTGGGATCAATCACGGTTCCTTTACAAAAGTTTAGAGCTTTAAACTGGTGCTTTAGACCACTCCGCTAACCAGACCTGCTTTTATCTTCCTCTAAATGGAAGAGCTAATAAATTTAACTTCACGCATGCGCAAATGTGGGAATTTTTGACTGATCTTACATATTAAAACGTAAAGCTGATTCTGTATGATGAGATATTTTATCCTACTTAATTTTATTCAAAATTTGTACTAGAATTTTTGAATAAAATTTTACTTTTATAAAACAGGTGTGTGTGTTGAGGGGGGGGGGGGGGACAGCAAAATTGAAATTTCTTCCTTTCAAATAAAATTTTCCGAAGATTCTGATGCGAATTCAGCATTTTAGAAACAATTACATAAGCTTTAAAGAGTTAAAGTTGGTCGTTCAACGCAAATGTTTAATTGTATACTATCATGAAGATCTTCGAGTTTATAAAAAATGATAGAAAACTATGAACTTTTAATTTACCCGTTTAACCAAGCGCTTTGTTGAGAGATTCTCTGCTAATTGCTTTTTTTGGGAGGGGGGGGGGGAGGGGGGATTTCGTTGTTGACTTATGCAAATTAATAAATAATCATGAAACTTAGAACAATTGACAAAAATACCAAGATATGATTAATAACATATACATGGTGTTCCAAAATGACTGAAATTCGCTTTCACTTTCTACCTGTTGGAGTGACATATGTAAATTGTAAAATCTTTTAAATTAAGGTAGGCATTAAAAATATGTGGATGAAATAATCCTGGGACTCATTTTCAAAAGATTACTCTTAAAAAATTTTTATGGTCCCTGATTCTTATAAGTCACCTTTAGAAAACGAAGTGAAAATTTTATTCTTCCACTGTTAAAACTCAGAGTTTTGATACTTTGAATTTCGAAGTTTTCCATAACTAAAGAGCAACAACAAAAAAAAATCTCAATTTTAACCCAAAATTTCTGTTTAAAAAGAACCCACAACCAGGGCCATCGATAAGACTTTATAGAGGAGGGGAGGACCTTAAGTTGCCAACTCAAATTTCAGTATTTACCAAATAGTTTTATAATTTTGACACGTGGCCACAAATCCGAAAATGTAATAAAGTTATTTGTAAAAAGTTTAATAATATTCCCAATTACATTTGTAACTTTTGCCAACTCTATCAGAAATAGAAAGTTTATTACAGTTTTTATTAAAGTTTTAAACAAATTTTCCAACTAAGTTTGCAAATTTGCCAAATATAACAGCAGCGAACGTTTTGGGCCCCTTAGCGAAGGCTGCCCCAAACCCGCCGAAACAACACACTTCCAACCCGAATCCGAAGTGAAAGAAAATTAATCATTGTATGATAATTATCGAAAAGTAGTCTAAAATTATATCTCTAATATCAATTTTATGTTTTTTTTTTTTATTAAAATGAACACATACGCACAAATGAATATTCATAAAGTTTCTTTTTCATTTGAAAACATTCAGAACTTCTTCAAAAATCAGGTCAACCCGAACCAAACTCGAGAGTCTAAAAAATCCAATCTGAATTCTAAATATTCGAAGACATTCCGACCCGCAACGAAAAAATTAAATTCAATAGGTCTGATAAAAATCGGGTTACCCAAAACCTGAAATGCAAGAAAACCAATGCATAGAGGGAAAATTCCAAGCCAATATTACCATTTTTAGCATTTTGTTTTTACATTAAATAGGTGATATACAGTATATATTTTCTGATAGTATTAAACCTATTTTATATATTTGCAATGCATATTATAAAATTTGAATAGCCAAAATCAATAAAGTTCTTTATATAATCAGCACAGCTTCTTTTTATGCGTTTATTTGTCTGTTACATATTTGATGTTGGTCTGTTACAGGTAAAATTACGTATTTTTCATAACTATATTGTGGTAACAGTCAAATTTTGTGAAAGACTTATATTTTCTGAACTCCCATCCGTATCAAAATACATTTTTGTTATAATAAAAATTGTGGTATTACTATATATGTAATAATTATATGTGTACATTATTTTATAAATAATATAAATAACATTATGGTATCTAAAAAGCATGACAATTCCTTTTTGTCTGTTGCTATACCATTTTTTAATCATAATTATCTACATTAAATAATTTATTCATATTAACTATATTAATTTATCTTTTAATATCACACGCTAATTTTAGCCATATATGAATTACATAATTTTTATTTTTAAAATAAGGTAAGGCCAATTTTAGGGTTTCGTTCATCTGACGTTCTCAGAAACTATATATGTTGGAGACTTGAAATTTTGAATACTTATAGCGTAACACCTCACATCAAACGACAAATCATAAAATTTTGAAAAAAAGTCTTATATTTACACGTCCGTGATCTAACTTGTGTATTTTAAGCTTTTTTTAATTGAGCCCCTAATTAAGTTGAAGACTTGACATTTTGAATACTTACAGCTGAACACTTGCGATCACAGACAAATCATAAAAATTTCAAAAAGTCTTATGTTTACACCTCCGGTCTCTAATTTGTGTATTTTAAAAAATTTTTCTAACCTCCATCCTTTTCACCCGGTGGGGGGGGGGGGCACTTTTCTAATTTTTGCCGACACCCCTTTGACCATTTTCATATTCTGCACCATAGCCTTACATATTTTAGTTCCACTTTTCTCCGCCTGGGACGTCTAACTATCTCAGGTGCTATGGGTCCGATCCCCTCAACTAGAGGCACCTCGATAGAGGTTTGTTTGGAATAGAGTGTGCCCTTTGGTTGCGAAATGTGGAGCTAACAGATTTTGCAAAAGAATAAAATATTTTGAAAGGAATATTAAACTAAATTCTCTGTGCTATCTGTGATCACATATTTGTTTCCTACATGACTTAGTCTGTTACAATGGAATTGCCCAGGTGTACTTATGGAAGAATCAAAAATTATATCTGTAATATAATTATTTGCTATTGACAAAATTTAATATACAAACATACAATTGTCTCATCTGAAATAGGATTCTGGACTTCAGGGAAAATATCCGATATCTGAAACATTTATTTGGGAATAAACACCCGAAATTCCAACTAGCAACAAAGATAATGTAAATCTGATACAACTGTCTGTTGGAGTTCTGTTAAAATCGATGTATCTATACATCGACTAATTTCCTTTATATTGCACATAAGCAATAAAATTAAATCTAGATGAAGATCGTGATGTTTTTCATAACCTATTATCAACACAAGAGAGGATCACCCTAACTTAACCGGTAATGACACAAAGTTTGGAAAAATCGCCAAAAATCCTGAACGGTTGACGATGAGGGCGACATGGTTTCGATTTCTGCACCTCCCGTCTACCGAATTTCAGAGCAGAACCTCACAGTCATTGTTAGGGCAATCTAAATAAGTGAAAATAACGCCCCTTTAAAGTAATGATTTCCAGCAATGAAAAATAATTTGAATCGCATTTTGCAAACTCATAATAAAACTGACATCAGACTCACGACTGTTATATATATTATTAAAAAAAAAAGAATAAGATCACTTTTCAGGAAATTAACTCGCATATATGCAAATAGGTTTCAGAATTTTGAATTTAGTTTAAAGTAAAATTATGTTTCTTATAATATATTGGCATGATGCATTTTTTAAAGCTTTTAAAATATAGTTGAAAAGTGTTTATGAATTCGGTTTGTCTGTCCATGCTCTAACTATCGTAAATACAATCTGATTGGCATATGATGAGCATACCTTAGGCTTAATATGGCATGTATTGAAAATTAAATGTGTAGCTTTTATAATTCGTTTAGAGGGACACTCCAAATACTTCAGTTACTTTAGGATCTATGGGGAAAAATCGTTTGCAATGTACAGTCGTGGAAAAAAAAAAAAAAAAAAAAGTAAACACCCCCTACTAACTTCTCAACAAATTATCGTAAACGAAAGTTACTGCTACCGAACGATTGGAAATAAAGTCTACTTTTAAATGATGTATATAAAATTTGCTTAGGCGGCCATATACATATTAAAATGAATCCCAACTTCTTTTCTTCAATAGCAATACCCAAATTTAAAGAGATATTTCAAATCTTCGGTTCAAACTATGCCCAGACACCAAATTTCAAGTTATTTGAATAATAAGTTTTTGAATTATAAACATTCAAAATTTAGTGCTTCTAATGTTAAATTACATTTTCATATTTTTATCTCCTGAAATTATGCTCCTAATGTGCTAATTTTTTTTTTGTGTAGCAATAATTCTAATATACCCAAACATAAATACTCTGAATTTGCAATTTTTATAATTTTATGATATGAATTATGAAATGAATATTCGAAACAATTATGAATTGTAACCTACAATTTTTTGGATGGATTTAGATTTATTAAGTCCTGCTTTATGTAAATCCAAAATTTCACATTTTAATTCCAAGTAGTTTTCAAATGATGCTTAAAAAACGGCAAAATGATGGTTTAAGGGGGCCGTCTATGATAGAAGCGAGTAGATATTTTTTAAATTTCTTCTGCTGTCCTGTAATCTAACCGGCTTCATTGACTGCTTGAGTGGTGCTTAAGGTGCCTTGATCAAGAAGGGGGCTCTCTCGGTTAACAATGGAGTACCGAACTTCAATTTGGATACAGACCTTAAAATACGCTCGTTTTAAAATAATTTCTTGGAAACTTATGGTACGAATTGCATAAAAATATGTTTTTAGGCTAATTGAAGGGTGTAGAGTTCATTTATGCTGTCAGAATTGTGTACTGCTATTGAAAAAAAAAAGTTACGGTACGTTTTAATTTGTAGATGCCCCCCTAAGCAAATTTTATATACACCATTTAAAAGTAGACTATTTCCAATCGTTCGGTACCAGTAACTTTCTTCTACGATAATTTGTTGAGGAGTTAGTAGGGGGTGTTTACTTTTTTTTTCCACGACTGTACTTTAAGGATGTTACTCTATTTCAAGCATATTGAATTTGATATGAATCACTCAGTTACACTAAATATTCTTACAACAGATTATGGTGCGCCTAGCATTGAATATTCATTTAGAGGGACACACAAAGAAATTATGTATAGCAATGTACTGTCTATAAATAATATTTGCTAGAAGTGCGTTTTAAGTTGTGGTATGAGTTTTTAAATTTAAGTAATTTTTTGAAAATTACTCTGTGTGTATAAATTCTATATATCATACTATATAAAAGTATGTACTAAAAAAGTACTATATACTATATGAATATGATGCTATATAAGAATTCGCCTCCATTCCCGTTTATTGCTGACGAAGAATTTTCAATTGTGTCTTGCCTTTTCTAACTGAATTAAATTTCAGAATATTCTGTAGTGTATATCTTTAGTTAAAGCACAGGGCTGCACAAATGAAGTCTAATAATCTTTTGATAGTACAGTGCGTCTCATAAGTATATGGACAAACGATTTTTTAAAATAACAGCTCAAAATATGAAGCCATAATCACGAAAAAAATAATAAGCATATGGAATCATAATATATGTTTGTTGCAATAATGAAATACTGTATAGGTTTCACAGAATTTTTGTAAAAAAATAAAATTCAAAATAAGCTGTCCCAAAAATACATGGACAAATGAAGAGAATTGCATTTATTTCCACCGTATCAAAAAAATTAGCATATGAAGTACCCACTGCTAAATATAAAATTACTACTCGTTCTTCATTTATCAAACAGTGGGAAAATGCCTCGCAACGTTCAATTCTCTGTTGCTCATACATCTAAAATTTGGCGTTTAAAGACTCAAATGTTAAAATTTCTGATATTGCTAAACAAATAAGGAGTAACAGATCCGGAATTTATGAAATTTTATCAAAAAGTGACAATGCGATTGCAAAACAACGTTCAGATCGACCAAAAAAAAGGGAACTCTGCGACTAGAGATTTTTCGAGTAGTTTCAGCCCAAAAGAAGTTCGTTCGTGAAATTTCGAAGAATTTAGAGTTTCCTATTACGAGATCTACTGTTCACTGTTGCATACACCAAAGTAAAATTCATAAATATCGCAGAATGTGCGTGGAATCTATGCTGAAAGTGCACCATAGAAATGCACGCGTTCTTTGGACTAAAAAACACATGCCTTGGGGAAGATGAGTTAAGTGTTTTTTCAGTGACGAAAACAAAACCAATTTGGATGGCCCTGATGGCTGGGCATACCATCGGCATGATCTGCGACGAGAATCTCGTGAGTTCTTTAGTCGACAAGAAGGAGGGGATTCTCTCATAGTGTGGGGGCGCGATTTGTTTCAATGGAACAACGGATATTGCTTCTCTTCATGGTCAGTAGTTCTCTGAGGATTATTAAAATAAATGTCCTTAAAAGCAATCTACTTCCATTTGGAAATATTTTTGAAAGGGATAACTGAAAATTCCAAGAGGACAATGCGTCAATTCACATCCGTCATTCAACAACAGCTTGGTTTACGCAGAATCGAGTGACTGTTATAGACTGACCAGCTATCAGCCCAGACCTCAATCCAATTGATAACCTTTGGGGGGTACTTGCACGAGATGTATATGCTCATGGTCGTCAGTTTTCTACTATTCAGGAATTAAAGCAAAACGTAGAGCATAATTGGTTCTCTTTACAGCCACACATTCTCCAAACACTAGTTTAGAAGCTAATTTGATACGGTTTTCAAGATAATTCGAAGGAATGGATCCAAAATTTGAATTTAAATGCAAAAAACTCGAAAAGTCTATATATTTTTGAGACAGCGTATTTTAATTTTTATTTTTTTACAAAAATTCTGTAAAACCTATACTGTATTTCTTTGTTGCCATAAACTAGTATTAGAATTCCATATGCTTATTTTTTTCGTGATCATGGCTTCATTTTTTGAACTGTTACTTCAAAAAAACGCCTGTCCACATACTTTTGAGACGCACTATATATGTAACTGATGAAATTGGGGTTTCATATGTAGCTTTCCAAAATGTTTACTTGAATATCTTCCTATCGCATTAAACGGCGAAGTTTTGTTAGCCTATACCGAATGTGTTGGAAAGTTTCATAATCTATGCTTGGCACCCGATATTGTTAAACCTACGCCGAGGAAAACAGTTATGAATTATTAAATATTTTTAATTTAAGTGTAATTTACACAAGTTTGAAGTACAGCATGCACTCCCAGAAATACTTTCTTATATTCACGGACATTGTATTGACAGCAGCGCTACCGGGATATTTCCGTTATTTGAAGAATCTCCATTTTTTTCCTTCGTTACCGGAGGTAAAATATGAGTCAATTGAAGAAAATGAGGATAAAGTAAAAGTTCCTGACCTTGGTGTCGAGCTAGGTATCTTACTGTTGAGCCCAGTATCGTAACCATTCGGTTACAGTTGTTAAGCAATAAATTGAAGTAAACGTATGATGTTTCCTTCAGATGTGTATGGCGTGATTTATTTCTTTAGAAATTTTGATCTTAATTTCGGAAAGGTTCCGTCATTAATGAGATAGTGGCTGAGGTTTTAACAGTTAGATGCACAATATGAATATTAATTTTTTTTTATAGAGAAGAAATGTTTAATTTGAGTGAATATATTAAATAAAAAAAAACTTTCAATCTATTTTAAATGTACTCATTTAGAATAAATTTTAAGTGTGAATTCTTTTTTATAACTTTGAAAAATTGCGAGTACTTTTAAATGAAGGAGAAATGTTATTGTTCAATTTGAAAAAAAAATTCCTTTAAGTAAATTAAACTTCATTTAGATTTTTTGAATTATTTATTTTAAAAATAAATTTAAATTTTAGTAGTAACAGAGCCAATGCACATAAGTGCTGGAAATGAACGGAATTTTCCCCTCTTTTTCAGAATTTCAGGAAGAATTCACGCACAAAACATGTTTTCTAGAAATACGGAAATTATTTCTTTAAAAGTGAGGAATAATTTTGTTTATAAAGACAAGGTTTTCAGACAGTGTAACGTGCACATTTGTAACAGAAAATGGATCCGAAATGAGAAGTATGAGTTATACGCCGCTTATAAAACAAAGATTAAAAAGTTAAAAAAAAAAAAAAAAGATGAGAATTGAGGTTTAGAATGTAATAAAAAGGTACTATTTTACCACATATAGATGTCGCTACTAGATCACATAAATTGGTAATAGAGCAGAACCTTGATTATCCGAAGTAATTGGGACCGACCCTTTTTCGGAAAATAAAAATTTTCGGATAATCGAGAATGCTTCAATTTTAAGTTTAAGGAGAGATACATGCAAAATTTCTTATTATCGTAACAAGTGCTTAACAAAAATAAAGCTATAGCAAAATAGAAACAAGAATAAATTACCTGAATTTTAATTTTGAAATTAAGTACCTTTTACATATATTACAAGGGTTCGAAAAAAATGTTTTGTTTGTCGCAGTTTCGATTGTCTTTGCTTAAAAGCTCTATCACGGAGTTTAATATTATTAGTTCACCAGTATCACAGTCTTCCAGCTGCTCCAGCCATGCCAAACCTTTTCCAAAACATTCAAAAGCTTCAGAATTGCTACTTTGTTCGTTTTCTTCGTTCCACTCCGCAACTTACGGGATCTCAAGTTAAATTCAAAGGAACTCAAAGAAAGGGGATCGAAAATATTTATATGTACTCGTAGTTTGGAAAGGACAGCTTGCACACAAGAAATATGATCGATAGTCGGAAAAAATAAAAAACCCAAAATGGATTTTGCGCACGAGGAATGTGATAAAGGGGAAAAATGGATTTTGGTTAACCGAGAGTTTCGGTTAAAAGAGTATCGGATAAAAGAGGTTCTACTGCAGTTAAAATTCATGCAATCTAGTTGAATCAACTACCTATTCTAATTAATGTTAGTAATGAATAACATACTATTAATATTAGTACTATGCAAATTAATAGATACCAATAACTAACTTAACAATAACTATTAATTATACTTTACAATAAACTTTTTTTTTTTTACTATGCATCTTAAGAAGGTTGCTTTGTAAAGAAGGAAGCGCCTATTACATGGCAAATATACCTTACAGAAAAGGTCAAAGTCTAGGTGAAATTATTTGTCGGAATACGCAATAATTGAATAGAGTAGAAATTTAAAATGGAGTAGATTCAAACAATTATTTTCGCCTATAAAAAATTCGGTAGTCAAAATATTGGTATCAATATTCGGTATAAGCAAATTCGATCTGCAAGAATCAAAACCCAATCTCAACACTATTAACGCTTAACTCTCCGGATGTATTTGAAATTTACTTCCCACCAGGTTCAAGCTGTTTTTCATACGAAGAGAAACTGTACTTTATATCAAGTAAATAGAAAAGAAAATATTTATATTTTAGTGAAAATTAATAAATATTCAGGGTAATAGGATAACATGATTATTTAAATTATGTTTTTTTAGGCTTATGGTAATTTTCGAAAAACTCTCCAATATGTTTCCCTGGTTTTCTTTTAAATGGAGCATCCGAAATATTTGCAAAAATATATTTCCCGAAAATGTGTTTGGAAAAAATGATATCTTACGATTTTTTTTTATGTTCGCTAAATGCATTGTGCTCCAATATTGAAAAATACTAATGTTCTGAAAAGCCTGTTCACATTCAATCCGCAGCTATGTGTGAAATGTGAATTTTTGTTCAGGAAACTAATAATATTTTACTATTTATTTTGCTGAATAATGTAATTATTAAATATAATAGATACATATAAGAAACATAATAAAACCTAAAAAAAAGCTGTAAAATAGTTCTTCCCGTCGTATAAGCGGCATTGGACGCAGCAAGTTAAAGTGCCATGCCGCTTTATAGGGCGGCATTGGTCCATTAAGGGTTAAAAGATGACCAGATCCAGGGTCAAATCAAGTTTCTAATCATAATAAGTTACAAAAAAAATTTTCCTTTAAAAAAGAAAAAACGTGCCTTTTATAAGAAGCTAAACATTTATATTCAAAATCGCACCTTATTTCATAACTGTAATTCATCATTTTTCTCCCAACAATTTGTTACAATGCGTTAATTTGGCGTAGGCACCTAACCGGATTATGGAAAGTTCACCCGCCTTTTTTATTACGCTTGGTAGAAAGCACGAAATAGTGAATATGTTAGAAATATATAAATTGACCAAGTTATGAAAAAAAAGCATTTAAAGTATCCAAGATTTCTAAATTTATTTCTTAACATATAATCATAATTTAATTAATATAAAACTAATGAATGATTAAAGCGTGTTTTGAAATAAAATTTACTCCCTTTATTTTTTATTTATATTTCCTACTTTTAGCTATTAAAATATTTCGTTGTTGGAGTTTCACAGCCAGATGACATATTTTGGAGAGGATGGTTTGGCGAATCTTTAAAACGATTGTTGCCGTAGATCGTATAACCCTAAAAAAACAATTTAAGATGGATAACATGTGACGGGCTAACGGAAAAATGCCTTAAAATTGCTCTATTCATATATATTTAAGTTCTAAAAACATTAAAAATGTATTGACAACAGAAACGCACTTTATGAACATAATTTTTATTATTCTTGGCAGCGAGTAAAAAATCTATTATAAAATTCCATCTTTACATACAAAAAACAAGTTGAGTTTAAGTTAATAAAATTCATAACAAGTTACTTTGAGCACTCTTTACGAAATGCTTCCACATAAATTCGCTTCAAAATTTGAATTAAATTTTAAAAATTGGTCTAATTTATTAATATATATAACTTTGAAATACAGTGGTAAAATTATGATTTTTTTTTTTTTTTTTACCAAATTTATAAAACCAATAGATAATTAACATAAAATTTACAATTCGTTCAGAATTACAAATCTCAGTTCTGAAAAAGGATATAAGATTTACATTCCAAAAGAAAGGCTAATTGTAGAAGCTATACATGTGCATACAGATCAAACCAAAAAAGGAGGTAGAAACATTTGGGGGAAATAATAAGTATAAGGATGTGATATTGAATTTTAATGAATCTGTAATTGAAACAAATGGTTTGGTTTTAGTAACGCGAATTTAGATCTTAATTATGAACCTTAAACGAAGATGAAGAGGAAAGGGGAAGTAAATTAACTGTAAGTTCTATAAATATTTCAGAATGGAAAAGGATTCAAAATCCTACAACAAAAAGTGTTAGGATTGACGTGTATTACTATACTCCAATAACAAGTAAGAGAGATCTTTAAATGATGTTAAAAATATTGAGGAAAATAAAATCTATTATGAACCAGGTAAGTTTTACTTTAAACCTAAAACTACTCATCTAAATGTTGAAACTTTAAATGAATCCTCTATTAGTGATTCATATTTAACTGAATTATTTTCAACATGAATTTTACAATACTGAAATCCCTAAATCATTTGAGGTTGCACAAGTAAACCGAGAAAGGAGGAAATGGAATGCAGCAATGAGGGAAAAACTCTAGTAAGAGAAAGCTTTGGCGGTTGGTTGATAAACCCAAAAGTCTCACAATAGAAGGAAGTAAATAGGTTTATATAAAAAAACAGAAAAAAAAAGGTAAAAAGTACAAAGCACGTCTTATAGCTCAATGTTTTAAACAGAAACCAGGTATTGATTTTAATGTATATTTTCACAGGTTGTAATTTTTTTTTAATTATATAACTAGCGTTTATTTTATTAGTTTGTTAAATTGGTATTAAATTCAATTAGATGTAAAATCAGCTAACTCAAATGTGTCTAAAAGAAACTGTTTTTATGAAACAACCACCTGGACTTGTAATGAAGGGTGCCAAAAATACAGTTTGTTAAATAAATAATGGTTTACGGCAAAGTGGCCCCGAATGGAATCATCAACTGAACAATATATTACATAATCTAGGATTTTTAAAATTAAACGGGTGTAACTGCGTGTATACGCCTAATAGTAATGCAATTTTAGTTGTTTATGTAGATGATTTAGTTTTGTTTGCTATATATTTGAAAATATATCGCAATCTGTATCTAATGTAAAAAAATAGCTTTGAGATTACTGAAATAAGATTAACCTTTAGCTGATGTTAGGAGTCTCACAGACCGCTGCTTTTATCAATTTTTATAGTTTAACTTGTAACATTCAGTTTAACTATAAACACCACTGAAATTTTGTTTCGTTTGGAACTTGTTTACTACTATCGCCAGAGACTTTTGGATGCATCACTTACTATCATATCACTTAATCCAGTGTTTTAATAATCTTTCGATCGAGTGGTCTCACAGACCACTTCACAGTAGTTATGTGACAATTTCTATCACAGCAGTTAAGAGGTTAACAAAATATTTGCTAGGTATTAACTATGGACAGATTACCGATTCGTTATTCATTCATCAAAGAACTTCTATTGAAAGATTAGAATTAAAAATATAAAGACCTGCCTAAAAGATACGTTAAACTACCTTTTAAAATTGGTTGTATTTTACCAAATAAAGTTGTTGAAAATGAAATTTTAGAATTAATGAAAAATTCTGATACTGACCTTTAATTGTGCGTGTCATTTTTGACAAATATATGAAGACGTGATACAGGCTTTACTATAAAATGTAATGTCACAATTTTGTAAAGGGCATACATATAAACTGTTGTTAATAGTGGTAGATAACGAAAAGCGCGTTTTCGAAAGACAGTTTAACGAAAAGCGTGTTTCCGCGAACTTTGATGTAGAGCTCGTAAAAGACGTCGAAATCATTTTCGACAACTTTATATTACTAAACGTGGGAAATACAAATCTTAAGTCAGAATGTGGAATTTTTTTTTATGACGAATCTGAGAAAATCAAGAATTTTTTGCTTAAACTTAGTATTTTCAAAATTAGGCAACAGAATCAACTTCGAACGTGTTAACCCTTTATGCCACGACAGTACTTTAAAGTACCATCATAATAACTCGTTATAAAATTTATACATCGATTAGTAGTAATACAATTTAGAATGAGATATTTTATCTCGTCCCAAAAGCATTGGCTGCAAAAAACAAAAAAGTTTTTAAATGGATGATTTGTTTTTCATTTGCAACTTTCCAGCATTCTTAAAGTTGGAAGATTGAGGGCAGTGGGGGTGGGATTATTAGAAACTTTTATATTTCTATTGTAAGAGCATCATATTTGTACATTTCCTAATTCCATAAAATACTAAAAAGATTTGAGTGGAGTTAAATATTGCGCAGAATCCCGACAAATACAAATTAATTTTAATTGCAAAATCCTTCTAAAATTTGTTAAATGATTGTGTAAATCTTCTAATGTAGTTTCAAAAATTCACGAAAAATGCTTTAGCAGATTAAATTTTTAATGCATTCATAATTCGGGATTTAAAGGATTAAGTCGACCGGGAAAGTCCTATCTCCGCCATGTTAAAACCACCAACTTTATGTACCTTTTCCTCAGAAATGGTGAAAGATAGAGTTCTAGATTTTTTTAAAGTAGTTAAAATAACATGATTTACGCATTTTAACAGATTTTCTTTCTAAGTGAAACTGAAAATTATTAATTATTTATTGAAAGTCATTTTTAAATTAGCATTTTTGATATGATTTCACTGCCCAAAATAAATAATTTTCAACAAATCATTAAATCCCTGTGTTAAAGTACATAAGTATTAAAAAAAAATCTGAGTTCTTAAGTTTAATAGATATCGAAAGAAAGGAACACAAACATGAAAAATCCAAGTTTTGAAAAAAAGTCAATTAAAGATTTCACTGGCCATTAAGCTCTAAAGTACTCTTAGAAAGAATGAATAATTCCAACACTTCTTTTTTTAATAAACATGTGTGACACATCGTTGGAAAGATAAAAGTTTAAACTAGTTAATGATATAAAAAAGTAATCGATTTTCCCCAGAAATTTCGCTTAGCTGGTCCCCTTAAAGACGTCTAAACATTTTTGGCCTACCGTGATTATTATGAATTTTTATCACCCAATGCGTAAGGAAAAACAAAGATCGTTTTCCGGAATAATTGTTTTTTTTTTTTTGGGGGGGGGGGGGGGGATTGCTGTCTTTGTAAAACTTATTTAAAAAATCATTTTTATGAACAAATGAAAGAACGCTACAAAAAAAACGTTTTACACCTTAATTGTATTTGAATGATTTAAGTAAAACGATCTTAAAAAAAATTCTGAAATTGTGACAAATGAGGTGCGTTCATAGAACTAGTTTTGTAAATATTCAGATCTTGGTGCCATAACTGTTGCACTCTTATGCAAAAATTCAGGAATACTCACTGCAAATAGAAGCGTCTTAAATTTAGACACATATGTGACTGAAAAAGAATTTTAGACACTTAAGTGTCTTAATCGGAAAATTAAGACACTATACATGTCTTAATTTAAGATACATAAGCGTCTTACTATGACCATGGTGTAAACGAACTGAGAATAATGTCTAAAATATCCGCAAACGTCTTATTTTAAGACACTTTATTGCTTTAAACGTGTCTTAATTTAAGACGTTTTGATTCTTCCGACGCAATAACCACCAGGGGGCACTAGCACTCCCAGTTGCGCATGCGTTTTAGATGTCTTCGTTCGAAGTGGTATATGTTGTAATTCAAACAAAGTTTGTTTTTATATACGCGTGTATTTTAATTCGTTTTTTTGCGAAATGTGAAGTACTGTGATTTTAATTCGTATTAACTTGGATTATTTATTTATCGAATACATACATCTGACGTGTGTGATCGACATCAAATGTCTCTTAGAAGCTGTCGTCGATACAAGGGCGGGATAGACACAGAACAGAAGTAGACGACGGTTGAAGATTACACCCGGAAATTCTACAAAGCGTGTGCAATGGGCTTAGTGTTAACTCGTATCAATTTATATCAATAATATTGTGTTATTCATCTTCGTCCTGTCGAAGCTGGCAAAAAAAAAACTTTTGTCTGGCGGGTCCTGTTTTTAGGATGAAACATCTCATTCTTTAAATATGGCTAGTCGGATGTATTATGGGATTACCTTTTAAACTGATGAAAGTCTTTCTCCCTCACTGTGGTTGTGGTAGTTTTTAAAATTTCAAATCGAGGAATATTTCTTACCTCTTGCAGCAACTCAAGTAAGTTTCTTTATAGTAGTAAAATTAGTGTATTTTATGATTTTATTTATTGTACTAAACAAAATCCTGCATGAAATTTAATTAGTTTTGAATCTGTTCGCAAAAAACCCCACTAATTCTAGAAGTATATATTTTTAAACTTATGACGTTCTTTTTTATTACGAATTATATATTCAATGTCAGTTTTTAGTTTCAATGGATAATTTTTATCTCGCAGTAAATGACGGCCACAAGGAAGTAAAGAAAAAAAAAACTTTGAAAGATGACCTAATGCTTTCTTACTTCCTGGCATAAAACCGCAGATTAAAAAAAGATAAATAAAGTAAATGAGACTGGTCTATTATATGAAGCTGCCTGTAAAAATATACATATGTATTTGATTTGCAATCAACTCTAATACTGATTTTTTTATTATTTTTAATAAAAAAGTAATTTGAAATTTATAATGGGAAAAAGTAAAAACCTCTAACTAGATTTCTTATTTAAAATTGTGGTAACTTTATTTATATGCACTTATACGAAAAATACAAAAATGACAGATGTTACTGTATATATTTAAGACGAAAGAAGTTTGGAAATCATAAGTTATTTTTTCCTCATGTTTTTAATATAGAATATGTACTTATTTGTTTTTATTGATAGTTGAATAGCTTTTGTGAGTACCCTCTGATCTACATAAAAACTTGTCCATGTGGAAATATAAATTTTTTAAAAACATAATTTTTAAATAAGTATTTTCATTTTTTTTGGGGGGGGGGGAGGGGGGGATTTTGCATGAATTTTTGTAAAGCTGATATCTTAAATCTTGCACTGATTATAATGAAAGTTTTGAACTTTTAGAGTAGGACAAGTTTAAAAACGCAAATATATTTAACAAAATACCAAAGTCATTTTTTCCCCAATGTTATTAAAGTAGAATATTTATTTATTTATTTTCATTATTCATAGTTAAATGGCTGTTGTGATTATCAAGTGATGTATATGTAAAATTGCCTATGTGGCAATATATTTTTTTATATTTTCATTTTTTTTTTTTGGGGGGGGGGTGGGGGCGGTGGGATTTTTGCAATTTTCGTACATCTGATATTTTAAATCTTTTTCCACATTCAACCGAGTATAATAAATATTTTGAACTTTTAGAGTAGGACAAGATTATAAAATATATATATATATTTATCTATGTACCTTAAAAGCCCTTAATAGCGAACACTTCGGGACCGCGGAATTTGTCCGATAATTGGAGATGTCTACTTTTTTGAGGTAAAAATATACAAATATGTATGTCTGCTGATTAAAAAAGTATTCGTTAAATAGAGGTGTTCGCTATTCGAGAATGTCCATTAACCTCCACAACGGATACTCCCGAATACCGGACATCTCAATTTAGACAACTATAATGCAGGGTTGCGTTTTTTGCAAAAGTACTTCTTGATTAAAGGAAGGGCAAACTGGGAAGTGCCCCGTCCCCCTACGACTGTAGTGCCCCCAAATTTGATGTGCAATATTTGTAAAGCTTATATTTTAAATCTGTTTCGAAATTGTACTGATTATAATCAATATTTTGAACTTTTAAAGTAAAATAAGGTTAAAAACAAAATAAATTTAAAAAAATCTAATATTTAGATAAATATTTTTTGTTTTTTAATCTTGTTCTATTCCTGAAGTTCAAGATATTGATTATAATCAGTACAATGTCGTAAAAGATTTAAATTATCAACGTAACGAAAATTGTATACCAAAACTGAGAGCACCAAAAAAATCAGGCTGTATTGGGGGGGGGGGGGGAGGGGCAGGACCACAGCCAAATATTTTTCCAGGATTCAACGTGGTCAAACATGGCTACGTATGATGCTTACAAAAAAATGGATGCGATTCAGACGTTTGAAGTGTCTGAAATTCAGACGCAAAAAGTGTCTGAAAAAATTCAAACATTTTAAAATGTCTGAAAATTGAACACTCCATTTCAGACACTTAAGTGTCTGAATTTCAGACATTTTAATTTAGAGTGCTAAACTTATTACGATTATATTTATTGAATTCAGTCATACGGAAATAGGACTCTTTTCAATAGGACTAAAAACGAATAAAATTAAGTCGTCGCAAAGGGGTAACCTCTCTCAACGAACGTTTATATTACAGAATTTGTAGTCTTATCACAGATTTTTCAAAATAAATGTTTGCCTAACTGAATCGGAGAAATGATTTGATTAAATAAGGCAAAATTTTCAATTAAAAATTACTACTGTGAAAAATCAAGGATTCTGAGAGTTCTGTGTATCACGTATATGTTACGCTTGTCGCAAAGGTAGCTTTACGCACTGACGATACTTTTACCATTCAAGAAAATCTATACTCATAAAAAAATTTCGCTCTGTGTGCGTAATGGATAGCAAAATTTACCGTATGTACAAGACTGAAAATTTGTGTGAGGGTAGTCCAAAGGCTCTCCTAATGCACTTGGAGACTAGGAATTTTAAATTTCTAATAATTAGCCGAGTTAATTAAAAACCTCAACGCACAGTCATCAAAATATCATGTCATTTCGAAAGTCGAAAACGCTCGAGCATACCCAGAAATCCGATTTACATAATTTAACGAAGATTAAGAACCCTACGTGGCGATTTGGGATGTTTTAATGTTCATTTTTAACCTCAAATGGACAAAATATGTAGTACAGTTGAAAATTGAAGACATTCTGAAAGAACGTACTTTTACGCCTTAAATGCCGTAATCAATTAAAAAAACACCGATGTTAAAGCTTTAAAAAACAAAAAATTCAAAATAGGTCGTTTTCGTAGTTATCTTTCTCCCATAGGGCATCGCTCCTCTAGGACAAAATTTTAGAGGTACTGGTTAACAAAATATACGTATTTAAACCAGAGACCTTTTCTGTTAAGGTGTGATCCGTTTTCAAAAATACGAATTTTAACACTTTTAACACTCTAGAAAGAATTCACGACCGCAGGTTATTTTGTGCCTTACGGAGGCGATGTTTTTTTTCTACGATAAGAGTACCTAAAAGTTCTTAAATCGACACAACTTTTTCCGAACATTTCTGCAGACCGGATTTCAGTTTGAATTGAGACATTTTTCTCCGGGAGTTATTTCTGTGGCTTCGGGGGGGGGGGGGGGCATTATAGAGTTCTGGGGGGGGGGGTGCAATTTTTGACCACTAAAGCATAAAATCCCAAATCTTCCAGGAGAAGGGGGGGGGGGTCATTTTATTGCTCCGGGGGTTGAATGTCCCTCGTGGGCCACCCCTGAATTCAACACTGTTGGATTTACATCATATCCACTAAAATTTCGAAACATTCGGACGAGTAGAAGTATTTTTTAGAAAATAAAATACGTAAAACTTAAACGGAAACAATAAAAACCTAGGGGTTTCGGCCCGACTTCAACTCAAGTTTTCGCTACTAATTTTTTTTTTTTTTTTTTTTTTTTTTTTTTTGGGTGAAATTTTAAAAAGGAGGCTTGGATACAGTTATATTTATAATCTATTAAAATAGAGAAATCGGACAGTAAGAACTATTTTGTTTGTTATGTTAACGGAACCGAGCCGAAAACTAGAAAAAAAAAAATCAGAAGAAAACATTCCTTTTTCAACGATGTCGATATTTTTTCACGATTTTTTTTTTTTTTTTTTTTTTGGTCACGGAGTGCATAACAATCATATTTATGACTGCTGAAAATCTAAAAGAGTTCAGACAATAAGGACTTAATTTTAACTAATAAAATAGATCAAATAGAAAAAAAAAATTCTTTGAGAGCCATTTTTACCAACCAATAAAATATCAATATTTTTTACCCGACTGCAAAGAAGGGTTGTGTGTTTCACGCGTATCTGGGTATGTGGATTTCTTTACACCCTCGAAACATCCCAACGGCTGGATGGATTTTAATGAATGAGATCTCTATCGATTTGTCTTAACCATCCGGTGGTTATAGGCTAGGTTTTGTTTTGATAAATTCAAAATGGCAGCCTGTAAAATACAAAATGGCGGCAGAGACGAAAACATTTTTTACGCTCTATTGAGTGGCATCTCATTGGATAGGTCTTTCAAAATGAAGACTATGTTTCCTTGACCATTTTACAGTCAGAAGCTCCATTTGAATATTACACAACCTGGAAGTTGTGGTCTCTAGCTTTACTGCAACTCTAACCTTCATAGATATCAATAGGCCTCATCAAAACAGTGTTTATTGATAAGAACAATTAAACGCAACTTAAAAGTCATCAATACAGGTAAATGAAAAAATAGGTAAGTAATATAAAAAATAGTTTCACGTTAAGGAGAAATAATTAGCTCTTTTTACGCAGTCGGGTTTTTTTTTATTTTTCAATTTAATTTTTACTTGTTCTGGATTTATTTTACAGACTACGAAAATATTCTGTTTTTAACTCCTAAAAATTTCAAAGAGTTTAGACGATAAAGGCGTTTTTAAAAACATAAAATATAGGACGACTTACGTCCCTCCATCCCTTTTTCCGGCATATTTCAAAATTACTCAATGACACAGAAAAACACGCTAAAAAGAAAGTACAAAACATATGACTTACCCTCAAGGAAAGAGACATCCTGTAAAAATTCATTTTACGTTTTATTTCACTAATAGATCTATCATAGGTATGTCTTGCTACACAAACAGTTTCATAGGTGTAGTGATACGAAAAAACCACTTTACGTTATATGCCTATTTGTGGCCACAGAAGAGGAGGAATATGTGGGGAGGTAAAATTGCCCAACCCTCCAAATCTCATCCTACGTCTTCATTCTTATGGGTTTTATGCACGTCTTTATTCCTATGGAGATAAGTGCTATAATTTCATGTTACAGTAAAATCAAGCACATTTTCTTTTGCCTCTTATGTGAAATTTACTTTTGTCGAGATCCAGGGGTGTAGTGGGAGGTATACACCGTATACCTGCTGGATTTTTTAAAGAAGTTCCGTCTAACCTCTGTTTCTCACATAAAGCTATAGCGTGTACTCTAGGCATAACATTCATGACTTTAGCATATACCCTTTGTCTCTAGCGTATACCCTCTGGATTTTTTACGAATACAACACTGATCTGTCAGTTTTGTTGCGGGTGACTGATACTTTAATCACAAATTAACCCTTAAAAATATTCATACCCCGAAGTCACATTTCGTTTTCTCCTCTCATTTTACAGCAGAATTAACATTTAGCATATTTTGATTTAAAAAAAATACTTAATTTTATACAATAGCAATTTTAAGTTTATATACTAATGGTCCAGTATCAAATTGGTTCAAATAGAGTCTGATTTAAGTGTAAAATATAATCATTTCGAAAATCAAAATAATTCACTCAAGATTTCCATGTGAAAAAAATAGTTACGCGTAAATCTGCGATTTTTTCAGTTAATTATCACTATTTTATATAAAAAATTACGCAGTCGTTAGAAACATACTACCCCCCCCCCCCCCCCCCCACCTCTCATCAGTTTCCAGTTGCAGATATTTCGAGTCTGTTTACCGCTAAATAGCAGTTGCTTTTTTAACCGATTTTTCACATACAGTCAGAGGTCACGTATTTCAGACAAAATTCAGTCAAAGATATAAAATCATACAAATTAAAGGTTCATTTAAGAATATTATCACGGCTCGGCGGGTCAGCTAGTTTAATATGAAATTTATTTAACCCCTTAATTCTCGCTCCCGTCAATATCACGTGCTGAGGTGTCGTTCGTTATTTCTCGTGCCCGCCCTATTTCCGGGCTGGAGATTTAATTGCTGTAAAAATCTTCTGAAACCACAAAAATTTAACTGGCATTTCCGTGTGATGTCTTTGAATATTACCTTTTGTGTTTGGCTTTTGGAGCTGATTGTAATGCTGGGATTTGTATTGCATGTTTCGAAATATATCACTCAAAAAAATTATTAATAATCAAAATTTAATGTTCATATTATTTCAAATATTATGTGTAAAAATGTGCGATGATGATAAATAAAGATCTAAGATGCGAAAAATAAAGGTCTTATTCGCATTCATTTGTACGGTGTAAAACAAAACATTAAGACACAGAATTCTTGCAGGATGGCTTTTCTACAAATGTGAATTTGTTCTATAACATCTTTTATTTCGCCTTTAAAAAAAACTAATTGCATATATTTTATTTAGAAACCTTATAATTATCCACTTTCTGTAATAAAAGAAATAGGTACTTTTTTGATAGTTTTTCCAAATATTCAGTGACCGTGAAGGGGTTAATCCGTTTCATAATAAAAGTAGACTTTACGTTTCACACAAAATATTTTCTTCGATCAGACGACGAAACAGTTGAAGTTTAATATATTTTATGAAGTGGCAATTTTCAACCAAGTGTAGCTTTTCTCTTGTTAAAAAATATGAAAAATTTGCAACTACAAAAACCTTTTCGTTTACAAATGGGATCACAATAATATTTACATTGTTTTCATAAAGAATTCCGATATTTCCTAAATCAGCATTTTACATCTTCAGGCGCGAAGCTAAAATAATGGAACAAATATTCATTGGTTTTTCGCAAATAAAATGACAGATGTCAGAAAAAAGAAAAAAAAAAATTGATTCTTTAGGAGTCGTAATTTAGGTTCACAAATATGGATCTAAAGCCCCCTAAAATAGCAGTTTAATTATCACTAACCTAAATTCAAACAATCTCACATTTAAGGGCTTTAAACGAACGATACACAGATTCTCAAAAAAAAAAAAAAATATTGTAAAGTATTTACGTTAAATACTCAGGAAAATTTCTCACTTTCTTGAACAAACTTGCCTTGAAGCCATTTTGTAAACTCAGATGAAAACATTTCTTTTATACGGAAATAAGCATAGATATCATTTATTGGTTTACTATTAAGGCAAAAAAACATTCCGCTATTAAGAAGTGAAGTCAAAATGTAAAAAAATCAAACAGTAGTTTTTATCAGAATAAAAGTTCCACATATAAGGACCCAGGTAGCGTAGAGATTATGGTTAATGTATCTAATTCTTTTAAATATTTTACAAAATCCGCTAAAACTACAAATTTATTAAATCTGTTTTAATGAAAAACTATCTAATTTTCGTATTATAATATAAATTCTGCGATATCATCAGACATCAAGGAAGATAACCGAGGTGGAACAATATTTTGATTCATAATTTGGTACATAAAGGATTAAATCAAAACCTGGATCTAGACGTGATTCCCCAATACACTACTCTACCCGAAACAGCACTAATAAAATACACACAAGGGTGATTTAACACTATTAAACTGTCCTTGTAGGGGAGACCTGGGGAATGGGGCCACTCGGGGTTATGCCGCCACTCCGCCTAGTTTAAAAACTAACGGCAGTTTAAGATAGCGAATGCGCCTCCACTATAATAGCCAACAATAGAAACAGTGCCTAGAGTGAGAGTGATTTTGTTGCACGTCGTTCGTTTATTCTAGTGAAAAAATTTAGTTTTCATCTACTTGCTTCCTATTTTGGAGCTTCAAAAGAGTAGAGGTAAAGGCCTTTTATAGTAACATTAGGTGCTTAAGATAATATTACCCGTAATCTACATGCATTCGCCGAAATTTTGATGTAATTTGTTGAACCAGTATCGGTTCTTCTTTCGGCTTTGCTGAGGGATTTCCGCTATATTGTCCTCTCGGGGTAATGCCGCCGGCAGGGCAAATTGTGACTTTTCTAATTTCGGTTAAATTGTAAGCTTAGCACATTAATAAATGTAACATAAGAAACATTGTAATTATTCATTACTCTGCAAAACTATTGCTTTCTAGATATTTTCAATAGGTTATGTGTTTCCTAGTATCCATTTTATGAATTTACTAGGTCATTAAAGAGTGGCGTCATTACCCCCCCCCCCCCCCCCGATACAGTGGCGGAATTACCCCAGTATTCCGGGTAATCCCGCCACGTATAGAGGTTGAAAGAGGTTTTTTTTTTTATGTGTGCTTACTTTACAGTTATGATTACGGTTAAATTTATACAGATACGAAAGATCATGGAGTTTTAGAATTTTTACTATTAAAAAAATAAGCATGTTTTATAGGTGAAAAAAATTAAATTCCCCTAAGGTGTCGCCGTTCCCCCGGTCTTCCCTATATGTAAGGTACACAGCGGCTTTTTTACGATTGCAACGGTGTCAATGAAGTTCGGGAACTCTGCACCCATCTATCTTCCTAACGCGCAGTGGACTGAACATTTAGTTTAACGTTGAGTACAAAGGATCAACACGCATCTTGCTGCAAGGGTAACGAAAAATACGGGTGTTGCACTACCTTTCATGGACCACTAGAGTCACGCGATGACCTTTTCGTACCCCTTCATGCGTGCATCACGTGACTCAAGCGGTCGGAAAAAAACATTTGTAACGTACTGCGGTAGTCTGACTTTTTTGTTAACCTCATCTCATAGATACGAGAGCAATAATGCTAAGTTTTATTAGAGCACCAATTCAACTGTTAAGAGTCTACACTAGCCACAGAAAGAAACACTCAAGCTAATGTTAATCCTATTGGAATATTGGTTACATATTTCTCGTTCGATTATGATTTTTTTTTTTTTTTTTGGGGGGGGGGTGACATATAGGGTACCTGAGGTTGATAACTTTTGTTTAGCATTTGTACTTTTTCGGTTTTAATTACTGTTTTTCTATATGCGGATACTGTCACTTTTCGAACCGGTTAGAACCGGTTTTGAAAGTGAAACTATTCTTATACAAAGCAACTGTAACCAAAATCGAAAAAGTATAACCGCACAATAAAACTTTATCGACCTCAGGTACCCTGAGAAAAAAAAATCATTAAAAAGTATTAAAATGCGGGAGAGAAATCTGTAAACAATGTTTCCATAGGATTAACATAAGCTGGAGCATTTTTCTTTCCGTTAGTAGTACAGGTTCTTAAGCAGGGAACCCACATGCGGAAAAATAAGGCGGAAATCTACAGCGGCAAATTTTCCGCTACGCCAAATTTCCGACTTGGAAATGAGAATCGCACTTGCATTTTTCGCTGGCCTGGCTATGTTTTCAGAAAAAGAAAAAAATCAGCTGCACGTGAGAACAAGTGACGAAATAGTGAGAAGCGTTCTTATTGTTTGATTTCTACAGATGCAGTCGCGGAAAACGGAAAAAGTTAAAGCATGTTTAACTACAATTCCGATGCGTTTTCGCATTTGTACGCGGCAAATATGGGGTCAATGTGCCGTTCCGCTGTCCAATTCCATCGTATTTTTCCGCATGTGGGTTACCGGCTTTAAAGTTGTGTTCACTCCTGTCCAATTAACCCACTTTCAGGTACAAATGACCCTCTAATGGGTACAAGTGACCCCAAGCGACGTACAGCATATGTTTTTCATCAACAAAAATTTCAATTTCAAAAAATGAACACTTACTGTTCATAAAATATTCTGTAATTGATAAGCAAACTGGTAATAATTAACACGTTGAATATGCTAAACAAAAATTTAGAATAGTATGCGTTTCTATCCACCTTCGCTCCATGTGGGCAAGTTCTGGGCTTTTTTTGGAGACGCGAAAACGGGAGTGTGTTCACGATTTGAAAAAAATTCTATCTCAGTTTAGCAACACGTAATGTTCACTCAAAATGAAAACTCCATCTATATTCAGCATGTTTCTTTAATTAGTATGTGGGACACTTCTAAAATGACAATTCACATAACATAATGGTTGGGATATTAATGAGCAAATTACAAAAATATTTTCCTCTGTCATTAAAAGCATGATTAAATCACTTAATATGACCAAATTAGAACAGTTTAATTATTTCTAGTTTATGACGCCGCTAAAAACTTCAGACAATTAGGTGCAATGTGGTTAAAAGTAAATAAGTTGTTTTTGACTCTAAAATAAAAATTTTGCATTGCATTTAGATTTATTTTAAACTAGTACATTATGAATATCAAAAACACCTTTCATCTATATAAATCAAATCGTCTGCAAGCCAAGTTCAATGACAGTCTATTCGTTCTTGGGATAGAGCTATCGCGGAAAACGTGAAAACAGTGCGTAGCAGTGACAATTGTTGGGCCGTATTTTATTAAAACACGATTTTATTAATTGCTGCTATCTTCCAACAGAGCAGTTAACAAATTTTTCATAGAATTATCAATAGACGGCGATATTGAGTTCATTTTTCATGTCAAAAGTTTTATGGATCATTTCAGCAGTTTTGCATCGTTATTGCTAAAATGAACTTCGTAATTTTAGTAAGATTAAAAAAGGATGAAGACGTCCAAAAATTTGTTTTTTATAAAGCTAAGTCCGTATTCTTTACAATTTTGTATTAGAAAATTGACACTATTCATGAAAAGCATGTCAGTTTCTGTTTATTACAGATGTGAGAAAAGTACCTTTTAGTCAATAGGGGAGAGTGGGGAGGAATGGGACACTTTACAAAAATAAGAAAATTTTGTTTGACACAATAACAAAAATTTAAATTTATAAGGTGTAACATGAAACACTTTAATCCCCCTGAACAATATAGAAACGTAACATGCAAAAACTATTTTACAATTACAGAAATTGTAAGTTTCAAATTATAGGACAGCTATAAAACAAAGCTATAAAGCATAAATAGTCTAGTGTTAGTTAAATATACAGTCTAACAAAGATTGTATGTTGATATTGTATGTGCCACCATATCAAATTCAGGTATTTTCCTCACTGGAAGGAAAATTCAGGATTGTCTGTCACAGATGACATTAAAAAAAATCATCAGTTCAATTTATTTATATTTTGAAGTAAATTAATTTATCAATGTTATAATTACTATTACTCTATTACTCTAAAAATATTTGCATATTAGCAATTTATATTCAGCTTATTAAAATGAAGGAATTGGACATGTCCCATTCTTCCCCACTACCTTGTTTTGTGTTAACTTCTTGTAGAAAAGTAAATGCTGATTTTAGGCTTAGCTTAAATTATGAATAATATACAGGTTAATATTCCTAAATAGGGAAACCATTACATCTATGCATAAACAAGTCATTGATATACAGAAAGCCTAAAAAGTATATGAAGCAAATTTACTTTTTATTCTTTAAATATTTTTCTTTATACAATCGAAAGCTTACGCAGATCGGCTGTTTTTTTTCCACTGAAGACTGGGGTACCATTACTTCATATAATGTGTGATTGATGAAATGTTTAGAATGATATTAAAAATATTAATTATATACAGCACAAGATCGCTATGTATACATCGAAAAATACATGCGCACACTTAAAGGTAGTGCTCAACCCGACAACACAAACAAAGTTATGGGATTCGTCGATTAGCGTTACAGGATCTCTTCTGCAGCTGCAAAGCCATCCTCTGGTTATATAATTGCAAGCTTATGCAGATCAACTTCTTTCAACTGAACATTGGGCTACCATTGCTTCATCTAGTGCGTGATTTATGAAATGTTTAGAATGATACCATAAAGAGAAAAACCCACTGCCCATTTCTCCCCACTCTCCCTTATATATTTTTTTATGTTCTAATTTTTCTTTTTTTCATGTTTGAAGTGATGTATTCTTACACCTGAATAAGTGTTATTCAAATCGGAGCTGAGTCACAAAGGGCTAAAAAAATGTATATATTTAACTTTACATAGTTTAACCTGCAAAATTTGAACTCCCAGTTTGTATGCTGGCACTCTACAGCCAGTTGCTATTAAGAAAACATGTTATTTTGTTTCGAATGACGATGAATAATTATAAAAATCTTAAATGAAATGACTAGTTGAATCGCTTCATGCGAAAAGGGCTCCAGTCACCAAATTGGCAAACTTTAACCACAGATTTTTGTTCTTATAGGGTAGACGCATGTTTCTATGCAAAAAAGGTCGAGGATGGCCACCCAGGGAAACCCAGCAATGCTTTAGAGTTTTAGTGCAGTCCCTGGGGGAAGACACCAGAACCGAACCATCCCGCTTTCCGATGCCAAAAATTTTTTTTCCATTGAACTTCATATACAGGTTCAGCAATATTTACAAGATATTATAGTATAGAACAATTTATGCAAGTTTAAGTAATTATCACTAAGTTTAAGGTTATATATTGGATTAAATATGATAAAATTCTAAGTAAATAATAAATAAATGACTATGGAAGGACTGTGTAACAAAATAAATGATGATATTTCAAGGTACTTAGAGCAATACAAATTAGGAGCGAAAGGGCTTTAGTTTCACTGCCATACACAGTCTAAACACAACTCAATTTTTAATATTCTATGCAGAAATGGCTTTAAAAGCTCCCCCCTCTCCCCCCAATTTTCTCAAAACTAGGTTTAGTTGACTGAAGACCTTTTTGCATGGAGCCATTCAGTTAACACTTTGATCTCCGGGTTGTTAAAATTTTTAAAACATGCTAATAAAGTATAAATGTGATAACAGAAGTGTTTGAAATTGGACAATATAGTTTAAAAGTTTTTTGAAAACACCTTTAGGCTGAGGGTGGTGGGAAGTTTTTTTTCCATACTAGGGAATTATTTCAGCATGCAAATACAAATGACGTTGCAGATTTTAAAATTACTAAAATTGTAAATATTTCGAATTATTAATTACTAGAAGTGCGCATGAAAAATAAATTCTTATATAATAACTATAACAGATCTTTTATATTAAATCTTCCTTTATAGGGCTCTAAAAAAACAAAATTCCTAACTCATGAAAATTATCAGGTCATCAAGGATGAAATTTGTAGAAAAGAAAAGGGCAAAGTCAGCTGATAACTTACAAGGAATATAAGGAATTATTTTTTTCAAGCTTAAGGGGGCTGGTCACTCAGCTTCCGATTTCCCTCTCACCCCATGTAAAGTTTATGGGCATTGGATACATTCGTATATTTAAAATATCTCCTCGAGAAATGAATATTTTTAACTTCTTTTTGTGTACACTTCCTAAAAGAGGTCTCTTTTTTTCTTACTTCTTAAAATATTTCTAAAGTATAGATTTAATTTTATAGGAAGTGTTGAAATCTTACTCACAGTTCGCCCGCTTTTAACACATAAAATATTAAATTAAGCATAGATTTGAAAAAGATTTTGAAAACTAAGAAAAAAAGGAGACATCCTTTAAGAAGAGTACACAGAAAAAAGGAGATAAAAATATGAATTTCCCGAGAAGATATTTTAAATAGACGAATGCATTAAAAGTCCATAGACTTAACATGACGGAGGAGAATTCCGAAGCTGAGTGACCAGCCCCCTTAAGGAATTATTGCCGAAACGTCAGTGAAGGCTTACTGTGGAGACACGAAAAGTTTTGGTGTCTGTTAGTCAGTCTGTTAGTCTGTCTGCCTGTTCCGCGATAACTGCCGCAAAAAGCATCCGATCGGCTTGAAATTTACTGGGCATGTTGATGAGATACCCGGACTTAGTTGTATAGTTTTTGGTTAAATTTGGTTCATTCGTTCGGGAAATATAAAACATTTCATTTTGCTCTATAATACTTTTCTATGGCAAGTCAGACGATTTTCCGATTTTTATTTGTTGAAAGAAATGGCTCATATGAAAATTGGATTTAAATTTTAAATTTTGGATGCTGAAATTTTTAAATAAGATTATTAAATTATTCCAATTAGTTTGAAATTTTGTCAATATATTTGCGAGATTTTTTTAATTATGTTTATAATTTTTGGGGTAATTTTATGCTTGTTTTCCAATAATATAAAGCATTTTGTTTTATCAATTTGACATAATACATATTTCATTTTTTTCCTTTTCTTTCATCTGTTGCCTAGCAACGTATTTGGTCCTAATAATATTGGAAATAAAAAGAAAACTCGAGTATTTATTAATATAACAAGATGAAAAGTTTTGAGTAAGTACGCATAACAGGTGAATTAGACGCCATCTATCGAAAGCAAATATGCCGGAATAAAAAGATCTTGGGTAAAATAAAATTAACTATTATTCACGGAGGAAAGAGATAGATGGAGATGCAGTATGCAGGGCTCCCACTCGGTCCGTTTTTTGAACACCACTTTTATTTAAAGAAAAATCTGACTTATAAATTGTGTAGAAATATACCGGGAACAGCGTTTTTCTTGCAATTGTCGCAGAAACCTACCACGAATTTCTTTCTAAAAAATTACTGGTTTTCAAAAAACGGACCAGTGGGAGCCCTGAGTATGCCGTAAAAACAGTTTGCAATACGATGTGCGTTATCGCTCAGATTTAAATGCCCTCATTCGGCCCAAACAAAACAAGCACGTGGAACAGGGACCGAATTCTTTGACTTCATCTGTGCATTTTTGCTGTAAAATGAAAATGATCTGCTTATATTTAAGCAATAAGCATTCTAAGGTAGTATTTCAGTGTATTATGAATTAAAAACTGTATTACTAAAAATATTATTATTATTATTATTATTATTATTATTTTTTTAGTAAGCACGTCGTTGTGTTGTGCCGAATGTAGCGGATTTTAGGGTTACATTTTTGGCATCACTTCAAGATTTATTGTCTGTGTACGGTTAACATGAATATTTTATTTTAAATTTTAAATGTATTAATTTATAAAAAAAACTTATGCTTATCCTTATAAATCACAGCGTAAAAAAAATCTTATATACTATAACCATCCGCACAATCAAAAAAAAATTACGAATATAAATTTAAATAGACTACGCGGGGTTCAGGGGGGCTCTGCCCCCTGAAGAAATGCAATTTTTGATTTAAAAAGTTACTAGAATAAGCAGCTCATCAGAATTTCAGAACATCAGTGTATAACCACTTGTTTAACACATTTAATTTCTGAAACTTTACGAAGTATTTTGTATTCTTATAAATATTTATGTAATTTGAAAACTTTAAAAAGCGATTTGTAGGAAGATGAATATTACGCAATGAGCGTTAAAAAGCAATGACTTGCAAAGATGACGTTGCGGCTCCTGATCTGCAGATTTGCTAGTTTTATCTAAATTTCAACGATATTTCATAGGCACTCCGAGATGGTTCAGACTCAACGGTTAACTTTAGTTCGTCAGTGTTGGCCCTTGATTCTGGGCAACCGCGTGGCTCATTTGTGAGATCAAATTTACCAGTATACGAAACTGGGTGAACCCATTTGATACCGTCTGCTGCGTAGTGACACTAGAGCCAAACACATTATTAATGTTTCGCGCGGCCTGAGATGCCGTAATTCCACGTAAAAACGCATACTTCATAATAGTGCAACTTTCCAACCGTTCCATTTTCAACAAAATTAATTTTAAATAAAAGTTAATATTTATTACACCTTACAATGATTTTATAAACAGGCGAGATATGTAACTTTCCAACAAAAAAAAGCGATAAAATATTAAGCCAGTGTCAAATAATAAACCGTTAAATTTGGCAATATTAATTACGAATTTCATTCTTGAATACCTAATAGAAAGTTTTAATACATCCCGCAAAAGCAACTAGACATAATAGTTCAAGAGCCGACAGCACAAAAACATATGTTATCAAGGACAAGAAAAAAACCTTTATTTTATGGAAGAGTTGAAGTAGGGGTCTCTAATGATCCATACCTACTGGAAGTGAAGGGGTGCATAAGACAAAAATTAATACCACTCGTGGTTGACTCTTAGGTTTAGCATTGTGTTTGTCCTACAAACAAAGGTATGAATGCATGAAGGAAAGTTGCACTTGGACTATCAGCAGAGTGAACTGCTGCCATGTAGATGTGGAAGGGAAAAGTAAAGCTTCTAAATTGTGTTACCCATTTTAATTTCAAACAGAAATGATTTACGTGAGAATTTCGCACACCAGAGCCTAAAAGGTTAAAGTAATCTTTTAGCTCATTTGAAAACATGCTTTTACTATAAAAAATTTAACTGACTGACTTATTACGATAGTCAAATTTGTAGTTACGTTTTTATTGCTAAACTTATCTAAATTCATTGTTATACACGAGGCCTGGAAAATGGAGGGACTCATAGCCTCTCAGCTCATATAAAGAGTAAGCCACAAAAGCTGCACTTAGGACATTTTGTTTTTAGTGCTTCGTAATTCATGTGCAAAAAAAAAAAAAAAAAAAAAAGCATTTATATATACAGTAGAACCATGCTAATACGAAAAATTCGGATTACCCGAAATTCCGATAAAAATATAAAAGAAAAAGATGCGTGCTAGAAGAATGCAAGTTATAAGTTCTCAGTAGTGCAGTAAACATCCTCTAATCCAGCATCTTAATGCCCGGCATGGTGGATAACCCGGCACGACTTTTCGGGAAAAATAGTATTCCTCGTTTAAATCACCCCTGGTGCTTATAATAATCCAATGGAACTCCAGAATGAGGAATTACATAACCCATTACAAACGGTTCAAAATCACGAATCTATAAATAGTCACCACGTCGACAATGGGGGGGGGGGGGCGGAAACCTTTTCTGTAGATAATTTGGAAAATCAAACTGTTGAAAGGAAAAATAAATTTTCATCATCTGAATGAAATACTCCTTGAATTTTAGAAAAGAATTTTATAGTGACTGGCAAACAAACTGATATTCGAAATTTTTTTTTAAGTTGGCTTCTACGAGTTGGCCTACAGTGCATGTTTTCATTTTATATTCGTGTACGTATGTTGTACTTTTACATTATTGAGCATTTTTTTTTATTCTATTCAAGCTGTTTAAAAAGTAAAAAACATGCTTTGCTGCCATTTTTTTGTTTAATTATAACTTCTACATGTTTTCCCCGACATTCATCCTGAAAATTTTTTAAGTTAATATTTTCAGTTAATCTGTTCAAGTATAATTTTCAAAAATGAAATCGGTTCGGATTAACCGGAATTTCGGATTAGCCGTGTTCTACTGTACTTATTTTTCTAATATACGTAAATCAGGAGATCAGAGGCCCCAACTTCAGATCCGAGAGTCGCTTTTTTTTTTTTTTAGAATGTCCAACATAGTGGGAAAACGTTTATGACTTCAGGTTGTGTTTGTACGTTTTCTATTTCTCGTATATAATCCCGGATTGCCAGAAAATTCTTATGTTATTGAGGCTTGCTATAGAATTTTCGGTATCGAAAATATTGCATTTATAGTTCGTTCACAAGAACAAAATAATTCTGCGACAATATGGTCTATGGTGGAAAACAATTTACATTTGCATTTTATTTATATGTTTCGAACAATGAGATTGATAGGGATCACCGAGATGACCAACTGCATGCTAGAGGTGTGCAAGGGCCCGGACTTGGACCAAGACCCGTGCGCCGAGCTGACAAAAAAAAAAATAAATAAACGGTAGAACGGGCCGACTAGACCAATATAATGCGAAATACGATTACAATGTACCGATACTCCAAAACTTTCTATTATACCAGGGAGGCAGAGCTTCCTGAACCTTCCGTTTTCTCAATTTCACAATTGCAATTCTGTATTATTATAAGAGTTAGCCTAAATGATTCATAGGGTTTCAAAAGACTATTTACAAGTATACGCCGTACAAAGGCGGATGATACATGAAAAAATACATTCACCAGGTTTCTGGTAAATACTACGAATGTTCAATTGTTGCGCACTTAGTTAACCGACACACATCTCAATGGTAATCCAGTTCCGCTCATACGTTCAATAGAAAGTTTCTGTCAATGTCCGTCACGGCAGCAGTGATGCGTTCCTGCACGCGAGCCACGAGGCCGGCTCTTAAGCTTGTTGAGTATGTATCTTGTCATGTTTCACAGTCTGTAGGTCGTATACCTCTCAGCACACATTGTTTTGAAACAAGATGAATCATTTAGGTAAACCCTGTATAGTATAATTTAGTGAAAGACCTATTTTATATCTAAAAGTTACAGTACTTAAATCTCTGACTATACATTATTTCCACTACTTGGTTCGCGTAGTTACAAATCGATTAAAATGAAAGTGCATTGGAAGACTCAAAAATATCTTGGAAAGAACAAGAATTTACGGAATTAGATAATTACTATTACTCAAGCAATATCCTACTTACAGGGGAGTAGGCAAAGAGAGGGATTCTAGGGCCTCAAGTCCTCCCCATTCAAATGAGGATCCCCCCTTTTTTTTCAGCTGTCCCAAATTACAGTGTGTCCAAATTATCTTTACAACTTCTTCAAATCTATACTAAAGAATATAACAAGATAGCGCAGTTCTGTTTTCTTCATTTAAAAGAGGATCTCTGAATGTTTTGTATGCTTTCATTTTTCCAGGTACACCGAGTAAGTGGTGAAGAAATGACGTCACATTTCTACAAAATTAAAACTCCACAGGAGAAGGCACATGTTTCGTGGTTCATAGAAACAATATCCGATACATAGGTCCAACAACATTTCAGGACTAAATATGGAAGAGAACCACCATCACGACCCTATTCAGTCCATATTTAGTCCTGAAATGTCGTTGGACCTGTGTATCGGATATTGTTTCTATGAACCATGAGTCTCACTGCGGCTTCTCCTGCGGAGTAGTCATTTTATGGAAATATGACGTCATTTCTTCACCAGTTACCCCAGTGTACCTGAAAAGCAAACAAAACTTTCAAAGATCCTCTTTTAAATGAAGAAAACAGAACTGAGCTATCTTATTCCATTCTTTAGTGACAAAAGCCTCCCTTGGGTAGTAGCATATGTCTCAGTACGTGCCAACCAACCATTCTTTAGTTATTTAGATTTGAAGAAGTTGTAAAGATAACTTCTGGACACACTGTAATATTTTCGACAGTCATTGATAATCCCTCTCGAAAGAACAGTTATGTGCCCAAGAAGCATATTACCAATTATATTTCTAACGTATAATTGTGCAGATCAGGAGCATCAACGTAAGATCTGCAAGTTAAATTTTAATTTTGAAATCGCACCAGGATTTCAAATCTAGCTAATTCTACGCCCCACTACAATTACCACAGAAGTAAATGGTCCTCTCCAGTATTAGACACCCACCAAAATTTTTTGTTTATAAGAAAAACAATAAAATTTCAGCTTTTACTATAATTTTTTTCCTTGTATGTTTTAAAATCTGGTTTATTGTTGAAAATCTTAAAACAAAACAGGTAGCAGAAAATACTGTTTCTCAGTTCAGTTGACTTTCAGCGAAAATTTTTCAGAGCATGCTAAAAAGGCTCTCTTAATTTATTTTCTAGCTTACATTTCTAACTTATTTCTCTGCTATTCTTAATTTATATTTTTATTTTCTTACAAAAATTGCTTGTTTTTGATTTGATAGTAAAAGAAAAATTCGGATTTTATATACTAATGGCCGCTTGGGAAATTTCATTTATATTTAAGTTTTCAGAACCGGTGTCTATAACTGGAATGCTTAATTATCAATTTCCAGCGATAGACTCCCGATGTGGCCATTACTAAAAGTTACAATAATGAACCCAGTGCATAAAGTCTTTATTTAACTGAAAAGCGAAATAATCAAAATTAATTTTTAAATTGTGCTTACTAGAATGTAATAAGAATTTTTTAAAATAAATAACTGTTCAATTTTATGTGGTTACTAAAATTGTTAAGGTTAAACCAGTTTTTTTTTTGGGGGGGGAGGGGGGGGGGTAACTTTGTCTTGCATATTTCATGATTTCGCAGTCAAACCAATTAGGAAGCAGTGAATAATGTTCAAGGCTCAAAAGCGATGAAAAATGGAGGCGCTCATGGTACTATCTAACCCTCCCCATTCAAATAAAGATAAATTTTTAGTACCAGTTTGAAAATCTTTACTTTCTGCCTTGTTTGATTAAACATCTAAATAAAACAACTATACACAAAAATACCATCAATATTAATTATGTTTATAGTAGTAATTAAGCTAGTAAATCTGCAAATCAAGGACTCAAACGCCAGGTCTGTAGTTTTATTTTGAAATAATTTTATTTAGTATTTAAAACATTAAACACTGTTTCACTTCTTGCATCAGCTACTAATTGCTTCAGGTAATGTATCAAGTAGTTTCAGGAAATTTAATTCCTAAGAATTGCAATGCGAAATAAAATTCCATGCGTTGACAAGCCAAGATTTTTCCGATTTTAACTAACCCCCCCGCCCCCCTAAACTCTCCATTGTCTCAATTTGAAGACTGACATTCGCTAAAATTCATTATTTTAACTCCTCTATTTGAAATAAAATATTGGTCTCGTCAAAAAACTATTCTAAAAAATATTTTGCTAACTGATATTCGAATTGCTATTTTTTTTCAAAATGACCATTTTGTTTCATTAGTATGGTGTCATTAAATTCTGGTTCTAAATGCAATCATAAAAACAATTGTCTGTGGTTTTTGTAGATGTGCATTGCTCTAAATAGTGAACTCTAAGAGGTCTCTAATAATTGTATTTATTTCTTTTATTACAATTAAATTTGGTTTCACTATGGGAAACGTGATAAATTGATTAAATATTGTAGATATAATTATTATATTCCAATTTTATTATCCGACTACTAATTTAAAAAAAATAAAGAAATTCCTGTAGGGCGTCCATTCCTGGCACATTTATCCTACATCCTCAGATACTCTAAATTCAAAACTGTTCATTTACTGTCCAAAGCTTTTTATTATATCGGGGGGGGGGGGGGTCCTCTGCTTTCCTGAACTCTCCGTTGTCGCATCAATTTGATATGTATAATACCCTTGAATTCTTCTTTAACTCCTCTCCTTAACTATCTAAATTACTGATTTTGTTATAAAAAGCAATAATTAGTCTGAAAAATCAACTTTTCTCATGTGTACTTTATCTATAATCTTTATTTTTAAATTCATTTGAAAGTGTCTCTACCTCAAACATGCCCCATAGTTTTCAAAATACACCATTGATAATATGCAACTGCAATTATTCAGGCAGAATTAAAAATAGCAATACAATTTTTTTATAGTACAATTTGGCGCAAATATGGTGTACTTAACGGCGAAGATTAGAAGTTCACATTACGATGCAAACTTCCAGTTTCAAAATATTAATTTATTCATGAACTATTTTGTTTTGGAGAATTAACGACATGAAACTATGGATAATAAATTAGACATGTTTATAACAAACATTTCGGAAGTCAACATTTGACAGCATAATAATTTATATATCGCTACAGAATTTTAAAATATCTAGTCAATGGAATTTTAAGTAAATACAATAACAATAAGCAAAAAATGTAAATATTTTACCTTGCATATGTTGGGTGTTCCACAATATTCGATTTAGGAATTAATGGAATTACACTTCATAATTACAGTCCTTATTTACGCAAATAATATTACATGGGCCAATTGACTGGAAAATTAACTTTTTAAAACGCTAGCAAAAATGCTTTACTTTATTTTTGAATTGTTAACAAAAAAACGGCGACACACATGAGATTATCCAGTGAAAATAATGGCCGAGTTCCAGATACATATTTCGCTGTCAGCGAAATGAGATTGCAAAATGCTGGTTTCTGATTGATCAAACAGCGAAAAGTTCGCAAAAATACAGGCTTCTGACTGGTCAATCTCGTTTCGCTAACCGCGTAAAACGTATCTGGATCCCGACCAGTGATTTGCCTCTGTTTCAGTGCATTGACACTGAATTATTTACTTAAAGCCCGATTCTGAGCACTACTTTTAACACTAAATGACTTTGGTATCAAAAATCATCTCGAATAGTGGCGACAGAGATTAACCTTAAAATATGTAGTATCGCTATGCGGTATCGCTATATTAGAACCGTTCGGATACCGATAAGTGACATTTGGGCCGGGATACAGGTAGATTTTTTGCTGTTAGCAAATGAGATTCACCAATAAAATGCCTGCATTTTTGCGAGCTTTTCGCTGTTTGCAAAAATGCAGGCTTCTGATTGGTAAATCTCGTTTCACTAACAGCAAAAAATCTATCTGGAGCCCAGCCTATGTGTCGGTGACAGCCCGATAGAAAAGTATAAATGCCATGGCAGAAACGGTTTTTTCTGAGCGTGTTCAGCGCAGCTTACCGAAGTGACCAATCTCAACTGTTACTTGAGCTCGATTCTGAGAAGGTACGAGCATGTTCAATGCAAAGTTAGCCTTTTGAATAATTAGATAACAGTGTCGTCAAGTAATCGGTGAGATCGGACACTTTGATTAACTCCTCTATACGCACCACAAACTTACCGAAGTAACCGGTGAGTTTGGTTAGTTACCAACGCGTACAGTGGAAGTGACTGAAGTCACTGGTAAGCAACAGAACTTTACGAAAATATTTCTCGGATAATTGGGTCACGTGATCTGTTACTTAGCCACGTGATGAAATTGACACTACAAAACACTAATATTACGACAACGACCCTAAAAGAGACGGCGCTGCGTCACAGATTGGAACATACCGCACAATGGATCTGTCGATCTGTTAGATAGTGACGTCAAGTAACCGGTGAGATTGGTGGCTTCGGTGAGCTAGCGTGCCTCTATATGACTCTGGAGACATAAAATGCTCAGACTGTGCTTAGAAAGACTCATTTTTCCAAAATGTGTCAAACCGTCATTCTAGAACTTGGCGATACTCGCCTGGACAAGTTCTATAATAGGAGCGAGCCCATAGAATTACCAAACTGTTACTTGTTCCGTGAGTTAGATAAAAATTAGCGTGGCGATAATGGCTCAAAATATGCTTTGCGATTACTTTTGTCCAGAATCGTCTCAACGAATCAAATTTTTTTATCGCGTATGTCGCAGCCCTCATATCGAAGCATCGTATGGTAAGCTCCTGAACTCGCTGTACAAAACGAAATTCAGGTCCCATCTGATCCCATAATTTTTTTTTATTTACGAAAACAGGACGCGATACGAAAGGGTAACCTTTTTTTCACGTCTCAATTCGTTGGTTTTTCGTTTCGTACCTTCCCAGAATAATGCTGCAAGTAACTGTGAGATCGGTCAATTTGGTTAGATAGACTGGACGCTCCCTATGATATTTAAATGGAACGACCTACACTTAAAAATATCGTGAAAAATTACCTCTGTTTTTACAGGCTATCTATTTTCTGACCAATGAGAACACTACAAAAATACCTATGGAGCATTCTCATTGGTCAGAAAATAGATAGCCTTAAAAAACAGAGGTAATTTTTCACGATATTTTTAACAGTGTAGTTACAGTGCCTAGAATACCTCATGGAGGAAAGAGATAGATGCATTATGCTGTGAAAAAAGTTTGCAATATGAAACCATTTATCGCTCAAATGGAGGATATTCCATTTACGTTTTGATCACGTGGTCAAGGTAAAAACTTCTAGCGTAAAGAAGGGAAGGCTCCGTAGACGTGTAATATAAATCCCCGCTAGCCAATGAAACAGCTCATGAAGCAAAGCAGTAGTATCTTCCCTTCTTATCAGTTAGAAGTTCCTTGGGCAAACTACCGGTATCACGTGATTTTTTTTAGCCTCGAACCCAGATTTGGAATATCCTTCATTTAAATGTCCAAGAAGGCCCAAACAAACAAGCACGTGGAAGGGATTTTGTATTAATAAGACGAATTCAAAGAGATGAATTACAGCTGAAGTATATTTTAAGAAAAAAATGGTGCATTTTTTAAACGGTCTTTGTTGTATTGTTATTTATTAAAATAAATGTTTGCTTTTAAAATAATTAGAATTTGAAAATTAGCAATAATAAAATGTCAATAATAAAATAAAATATTGAAAACATTTGATATGAACAAAAAATTGTATTATTAAAAGTTTTCTTCTTTACAGTAATTTTTAACACTTTCCAACATAGATGAAAAATGTTTATGACTTTGGTTTTTTTGGCCTTCAGGCTGATCTCTAACTCTTGTAAATATACTCAGATCACCCTGCATTTTTTATATGTTATTGATGTTTACTATAACATGATCGCTATTAAAAAAAATGTGTAGCACTTATAGTTTTTTTGCATGGACGGTCAAATGTATTCTGTTAGATTACGGTCAATTGGAAAAATCGTTTCAAGTTCATTTTAATGTTGTTAGACCATCCAAAACATAAAGGAATTGATATGCATTTATAAAGTGTAGTAAAACATGCATTCTGTAAAATATAGTGTTTGCAAAGAATTTATTATTCATTGATTACAGGGCCACACAAAAGAATTCCGTTATATAATGATATGAGGGGGGGAGGGGGGGCTGTTTGCACCGAAATTATGTTACGCAAATATAATGAAATAGACATAAATTACTCAGATTTACTACAATATACTTGCTGTGAAATATGATGTGCATAGCATTTGTCGTTCATTTACAAGGGCACACAAAATATTCGGATACAGTGCCGTATCTAAAGTACTCTATATCATTGATAATTGCTGGTAGTGTTGTAGTTGGAAAAAAAATATTTGCGGGAACGCACCTTTTCATAGAGTAGATGTTGATACTACCGGATTTTTACTAAGCCAAAATCCAGTTGAAAACATTTAGCCAAAAGCCAACTTTTTTCAATTAACAGTTATAATTATTATAGTAGGCTCCCGATTATCCGAGTTAATAGGGACCAAGCTCACCTCGGATAAGCAAAAAAACTCGGATAAACCGGATTTACACAAATCGGCACCAACTAAGGAGATGAAATACTATAAATTTTCACTTTATTTATTCATTTTTATTGTACGAGTAACATTTCTTTGATGTACATTTCCGTTACTTTTTAAGAAAAACGTTGACTAAAATTGTTTATTTGAAAAAGACCTTGATAGTTTTTTGTTTGTTAAATGTCAGTTTTGCTGCAGTTTTTGGCTGCAGTATTACGCTACTGCATAGCTGCCAATTTCTAAGATATTTTCTTACCTCTAAAACTTACTAGTAAATTTTGCCCAATTCAATCGCCGAAATCTAACAATTGTCAACGATTAAATATGGCAAAAATTTGTATTAAATTTTAGAGGTAACAAAACAGTGCAAATTGGTAGCTATGCACTGTAAAAAACGGACTAAAAAACGGAAATACTACTGGCAATCTAGACGCCAGTACTATTTCTGTTTTTTTAACGGGAATTTGTACCCATAAATTACAGAAAATTTTCCGTTTTTCTGATTAAAAACGGAAATTTCTGTTATTTATGGGTAAAAATTCCCGTAAAAAACGGAAATAGTACTGGCGTCTATATTGCCAGTAGTATTTCCGTTTTTTAATCCGTTTTTTTTTACAGTGTGGGATTCTATTAGTGTCATGAAAATTGCAGGCGTTACCTCTTTCTGCTCAAAGTATTAAATAGTTTTTTCAATCGAACCTTTGGTATGGATCATTTTCTTCTGATGGACTGATGGCTTCTATTATTAGGAAACAGTCGTTATAAATGAAGTGTTAGGTGAAGATGAAAGAGCAGCCGTAAAAAGTTAGAACTCAGTTAGATTTTCTGGTCAGAATAGGAAAAAAATGGCCATAATTTTTTCTTTTTCGAAAGAAATTATGGCCTTTTTTTTTTTCCATTCTGACCAGAAAATCAGAGTTCCAACTTTTTACGACTGCTCTTTTATCTTCACCTAACACTTTGTTTATAACGGCTGTTTCATAATAATAGAAGCCATCAGTACATCTGAAGGAAATAACAGCGGCTTCTGAATATAAGTGGGACGGAACTTCTTAAAACTAGCATAAATTACCGTTTCGCTTAAAAAAAGTGCTCGTTCGCGATAATTTTTTTCACGGTAACAAACCAAATATTTCTGGGAACGGCGTTGGCACGCGTTCCCACCCAAGTACAGCACTGATTGCTGGAAATGCTATATTATTTATGGTATGCGTCTTTAAGCTTAGCTAAATTTTTACTTGCTATGTGAAGTGTATAAATTAAATAGATCATATACAGGGCTACCTAAAAAAAAAAGTAAACATGGAGAAGTATCAGCGTGAATGGCAGAGCGGTTTTTAATAGAGTTATGCACTTTCTAGTTAAACCATATTTAGTATACTAACAGATATTTGCATAATATAAATAAAATCATATACACGGCCATGCAAAAAAATTTGATTCTTAGTTTTCAGTAACTAAGGATAATATTATCTGAAAGTTTACTTTGAGTAGTTTTAACAATGCCTTAACAACAGCCTGGATTAAATTTTAGCTTAATATGTGGCGCTTATAAAAATCTGTTGGTAATATACAGGACTGTAGAAAAAATTCAAGCATTTTCCGCATATTGGTAGAAATTTCTGGAAAATCTGTTAGTAATATACTGGACTATACAAAAAATTCAAGTATTTTTCACATACTGGTAGAAATTTTTGAAGGTGGATTCCTATAATGGATTTACTTACTAAATAAACTAAGTTTTAGCATACAATATAGAATTCAAATCGAGAGATTAACCCTCGGATTATATAAGCAGATAAGGAAACAATATTGCACCAAAACACTTTCACTCGTTGCAAACTAGTTTCGATAGCCGTAGCATACCGAAATCAGTGCAAAGAATGATTCTTTGCACTGACGATGGTGCGCCATGACTACTAACACCAATTTGAAACAAGTGAAAGTTTTTTGGTGCTATAAACGTTGTTTTTTTTTAACTGTTTATATTGTAATGCGTCAAGTAATTTCTTATTGTAATTTAACACTCGAACAAAAAAAAAAAAAAATGCAATAATGTATCCAACTGCAATTAAAATTCATAAGTTTTTATTCCATAGTCTTTTAAAATGTTTCTAAGTTTTTATGAGTTTAGATCGAAAAATAGTAGTTGACAAACCAATTTCTTAATTTTATAAAATTCAGCTGGATTTTACTGTATTTGAACTCATTCAGATTTTCCTGTCAGGTCCATTGGACCCATTTGGTAGGCGGGTGTTTAAATGCAAAATAGAATTGAACTACTTTCTCGGCTACGGACGGTATCTGCTGAAATTTGGTTTTCAAATGTGTCATGCTTTACTAAAATGTTTATTTAGATATTTTTTTAGCTTATTAAACAGAAATTTCGTTAAGGCTGTTCTCAAATCCAAAAGGGCAACTTTCTGACATAAGTTTTAATTTATTTTTGTTCGGAAATGCCTGAAATTAGCAAGTGTTGTTCAGAAACTACGTAATCGAGCTGTTTTTTTTCCTTTTTTTTTTTTTTGTAAAAGAAATAGATGTTTCAGAAAATAGAGCCAAAGTGAACATTTTGAGCAGAATTTCCGCGCGAAAGAATAAGTACTCAAGAAAGGTTGAAAAACGTGTTTGTCATGTGATCAAAATCGCTTGTAACTCAATAAGTAATTTGTTGATCAAAAAATGGGAAACACAGTTCGATTCTAAATCGTTTCCCATGGTCAGCTTTCCAATTTTATATCATTCCGTTAAAAAATGAATTTGTAAATGTGTCAAAACACTTTGCACATGTTGAGCAGAGCAGTTAAGAACAGCTTTAAAGAATTCTAGAAGTGTTTCATATTCTGTATTTGATGCATGATTTTTCTTTCTTGCTAAATACATTATTATGCCCCTCGATCCCGAAAATATAGCAAAGTCTGCTGCTAAGACATACTCAATGAATGAACCAAATATAATGAAAAACTAAATTGGCGCTGATTAGTTTTTGGTGTATATCGCCCAACAGGTGGCGCTGCTATACTGCATTTTTGCGATTCCTGCAATAGCTCTATCTCATGAACTAATGCACGGATATTCATCAAACTCCAGATTCCGTTATAGTCCAGGCAATAGGGTATTTTACCTAGCAAAATTAATGGTAGTTCTGGAAATCGGCTTACTTTATGTTTTTTGGGTCGCTGAATCCGAATTTTTAACTTCCCACAAAATTTCCCCCGGCAACCCCCCACCCCCCAAATTTTGGTAAAATGCCCCCCAAAACAGGTTTTTATTTAAAAAAAAATCAATTTTTTTATTGTTTTAGGGGAAAAGTATCTAGAAATTCAGAAAGTAGACAAAATTTGCAACAAATTAGATACATGACATTATGACTTAGGATGAAGAGGAAGGGGGCATCTGCCTCGGAACATGCGCCGCGGTGCTGCGTGGACTAAGTTGCGCAATTCCACTTAACCATTCATACGTTTACATTCGTCCTCTCATCTCCCCTCCGAACTTTCTCTATAAAGTTTACTTTAAGTTTTTTGGGTCGCTGAATCCGAATTTTTAACTTACCCCCAAAATTTGCCCCCCGAGCCCCCCCCCCCTCCAAAAAAAAAAGTTGTTTTGAACTTAAATTTCTCATTGTTTTAGGGGAAAAGCATTACGAAATTCAGAAACTAGACAAAATTTTCAACAAATAGTATATATGACATTATGGCGTATGATAAACGGGGAGAGAGGGGGCTGCCCCGGAACATTCCCCACGCGCTTTTCTCAAAAACCAAATTTTCAAAAAATCTTTTGGAGGGGTTGCCGGGTGAAATTTTGGTGGGAAGTTACAAATTCGGATTCAGCGACCCAAAAAACAAAGTGAGTCGAAATCCTAAACTAGTATTAATTTTGCCAGAACTTCATAACTTAGTGCACGTAGCGCCGCAGTGCATGTTCAGAGGCAGCCCTCCCCCTCCCCGTTCATCCTACGTCATAATGTTATGCATCCTATTTGTTGCAAATTTTGTCTAGTTTCTGAATTTCGTAATGCTTTTCCCCTAAAACAATAAGAAATTTAAGTTAAAAACAACTATTTGGGGGCGGGGGGATGTTCGGGTGGGAAAATTTGGGGGGGAAGTTAAAAATTAGGATTCAACGACCCAAAAAAACTTAAAGTAAACCTTATAGAGAAAGTTCGGAGGGGAGATGGGAGGGCGAATGTAAACCTGTGAGTGGTTAAATGGAATTGCGCAACTTAATTCACGCAGCACCGCGCGCATGTTCCGAGGCAAATCCCCCCTTCCCCTTCATGCTAAGTCATAATGTCATGTATCTAATTTGTTGCAAATTTTGTCGACTTCCTGAATTTTTAGATACTTTTCCCCTAAAACAAAAAACTACCATGAATTTTGCTAGGTAGAGCCCCTATGCGGTCTCTGTTGCCTGGACTACAAAAGCAAATAAACGGGTGACCTAATAAAAACAAACGGATGACCGAACAGGGGCGGCGCCAGAACTTGCCCGACGGGGGGGCACAGTATCCCCGACAGGGGGGCCGAATTCATAATATATATTGGAGGTCTCCACGAGCCTGGGCCAGTCCCGAAGACCGATCGCGGTAAAAGTTTCTTTCATTAAACTCGGACCGGGCTTAATTTTATCTGAAAACTCGGTACGGGCTTGGGCTAAATTTTAGCTTTTGAAAAGTTGGTCCGGACCTGAACTTCATTCTCCCCGGGACACGTCCGGGCCTTGTATTTTTTCTGTAGATTCAGGCCAGACCGGAACTGTATTTTTACTTCAGAATTTCTTTCTTCCGCACGGTAATGTCGTGGTAATTTTTCTCCTTTATTAGTAGAGTAAATGAAAAAAATAACATGTCTTAGTTTTTTTTCTCTTTTTTCAAATAACTGGTGGAATTTGTTGATTAATCACGAGAAAAACAAATTTTTCGCTTCCGGATTTGGGATATCCAGAAATGAGCAGATCTGTAACACTCACACTACTATTTAAATAAGAGGTGAATTGCAGAGGGCGAAACGATTTTTATTCGAAACATAAATTTCTAAGCTTGGCTAAGAATGTTGTAGATCAATAAAGAAAAAAAAAGCTCTTAAGGGTATTTTTGAAACACCTCACTAGTCACCTAATCTTTATAGGCGGACGAATTCACAACAGAAAAACTTTCCGGTCTTTTGAGCATTACCAGAAAGAAAAAACTCTGCTGCGTACTCTTCTTCCACCCAGCAACCTCCCAATAAGAGGTCATTCAATATTACAGATTTTGCGTGCACATATATTGCACATACACAGCAGTGTGTGAGCGACAAAGTATGGAACAGTTCTCCGGTTATGATACGAACCACTGCGGACCACTCCGTCCTTAAGGAAATGCAAAGGCCTAGAAACAAGAGTCCCGCATCAGGTAACGTGGGTAACCAATTTTTTTTCGAAATTCGGTTAGTGTTCAGGCCGGCTTGGTCATGTATTTTAATGTCGGAGGTAAATGAAAAAAATCAGTTGATAAATCCTATCGAAAACGTATGAAGTGACCAAAAATTATTTTAATTTAAAATTATTTAAATTTGTTAGTGAATGTGTCATCGCGAAAACTAGCAGTTAAACGTTACACCTAACTAGGGCGCTGCCCTGGTAATAAATAAAATTTGCAGCCCTGCAAATTTTATTTAAAACTAACCCAATTCTGATTTTGCAACCCGAACCGAACACAACCAAAAATATTCCGTCTACCCGCAACCCGATCGAGCCCGAAATACTTAATTCAAATCCCAACCTGGAACCCGGAATCAGAGAAAATTGATCTAAAATATAAGGTAATTATAGAAAAATAGTCTGTAATCATACCTCCAATATTAATGTTATCTTTTATGTAGAAAAATAAACATGTAACGAGTCATTCATATTTAAATACGTAATTTTTCATCAAAAATAGATTCCTGCGCGGGTTGGGTTATACCGTACCCAAACGTCCAACTTAAAGTCAATTCGAAATCTACAAAAAATTTTCGTTGACCCAAAGCCCGGCAAAAAAATTTCTATTGACTCTAAACCGAAACACTTAAACCCGAACTGGACTCGACACAAATAAGATCTATAATACAGTTATAAAAAAATAGTCTGCAATCATATCTCAATTCTATCTTTTATGCAGAAAATAAACATGTAAAGCTATTCATTCAAATTTAAATATATAATTCTTCATCTAAAATAATACCCTAGACTTTCTTTTTGTAAAATTGAGCTAATTCGAATTTGGCTCATAAGTAGTGTTGTCAGGTCTAGTATCGCAAAAAGCGGGACAGAGAGAGAAAAAAAGCGGAGCAAGCGCTTGAAAATCGGGACATCCTTAAGCAGTATGATAAAACTTGTTAAAACGGAACCAGTGTAACGGAATAATGATTTAAACTGAAAAGTTTTGCAATATCGGCTAAAACAGGCTAAGATTAAAACCTATCTAAATTGGAAAGTTCTTCCGATTTTTTGTCGTTCCATCTCAATAGGTTGCTATATTAACCTTTAGGGCGATTCCGTGGCGAGTGTCACACACGTAACGCAGGCTTTAATTTGCATTTATTCAATTATTTATTAAATTTTAATGTTAATTCTGATTTAAAGTGGTATGGTAAGTAAGTTATAAGCATATTTTTAAATTTAAATGTGTGGCAATAAAACTCACGGAAGTATATAATTTAATTTCATTACTCAAAATGTGCTTATTTTCTACTTCAGAAAAAAAGCACATTTTGAGTATGAAATTAAATGATATATTTCTGTAAGTTTTACTTACACACATTTAAACTAAAAAATATGTTAATAACTTATTTACCATACCACCTAAAATCATAATTAACATTAAAATATAATAAATAATTGAATAAATGCAAATTAAAGCCTGCGTTAAGTGTGTGACTCTCCGCATGGAATCGCCCTTTAACTGATGTTACCGGTCTCTTAGACCGCGGTTTTTTTCAATTTTTATAGTTTAACTTGCAATTTTCAGTTTAATTAGTACAAACAAACCGAAATTTTGCTCCATTTAGAAGTTTAGTACTATCACCAGAGACTTTTGAATAAGTGAATTTTAATTATAACAGCCCTGTACAAAAAGTTTAGTGCAAAAACACCTATGAGTTAATCGCGTCTTTTATTCATCTTTCGATGGGGTGATCTCACAGACCGCCTCACACTAGTTATGTGACAATTTCTGTGACATCAGTTTTAGGTTAAATAGCTTCCTTTCTTCGTATTGAATGTACGCGAATTATACTTTATCCATAAAAGAATGGAGTAAAATTAATTAGTCGAACTAGAGTTTTTTAAATAATTAATAGTAATTTTATGACAATAATGCTCACTTTATAAATACCGCATTTTATTTTTTTCATTATTTTGCATTTCAGCCATTTTTGAAAAAGCACAATTATTATTACTTACACTCTCAAGAAAACATTTCGTCAAACGTAAAAAGTACAGGCAACAAGTTGTCGGAACGCACATTTTCCCGTTATTTGAAGAAATTTCAGTCTTTTGACGGGAGAATTTAAAAAAAAAATTGAGCTTCGATTCGCGAACTTTGCTTGTTTTGGACGAAAAGTACGTTAAAAATCGGTCTCCGATGCAAAAAAGTAACGTGCAGCACAGTTACGGGAACAAACCCCCTTGTGATTTGACGAAAATGCAACTTCAGATAATTATTACGTTAGATTAATAATTTTCTGTATTTTGGGAAGAAATGGGCAAATCAAAACAGAAATTTTCGTGTTTTAATAATAATAAAAGCAATTGAAGAAACACCTTCAACTCGCATATTTTTTTAGAGTGTAGGGGAGACCGGGGGAATGGCGACACCTTAAGAAAATTTAGATTTTTTCACCTCGAAAAAATGTTTATTTTTTAATAGTAAAAATTCTAAAGCTGAACCATCATCTTTAGTATCTGTATAAATTTAACCGTAATCATAACTGTAAAGTAAGCATACATAAAAAAATATTTTTTAAACCTCTGCACAGTGGCGGGATTACCCAGGACACTGGGGTAATTCCGCCACTGTACCGGGGTAATGCCGCCACTCTTTAATGACCTAGTACATGCATCAAATGGATACTAGGAAACACAGAACCTACTGAAAATAGTTAGAAAGCAATGTAATGAACAGAATAATGGTTAAGCTTACAATTTACTTCATATTGCAAAAGTCACTCTGCTGAATCGGCTCCACTACATTAAAATGAGGCCATTTCTCACCCGATTTGCATGGCGGCGGCATGACCCCGAGAGGACAATATGGCGGAAATCCCCAAGCAAAGCCGAAAAAGAACCGAACTTGTTCAACACATTGCCTCAAAAATGTCGGCTAATGCATGTAGATTACGGGTCATATTATCTTAAATACCTAATGTTACAATAAAAGGTGCTTATCTCTACTCATTTGAAGCTCCAAAATAATAAGCAACTAGATAAAAACTACATTTTTCACTAGAACAAACGAACGACGTACAGCAAAGTCACTCTCACTTTAGGCACTGTTTATATCTTGGCCGCTATAGTGCAGGCACATTCACTATCTCAAACTACCCTTAGTTTTTAAACTAGGTGGGGTGGCGGCATAACCCGGGTTGGCGGCATTCCCCCGGTCTCCCCTATTATCAGAAGTTAGAGGACCATGCTGTCTAGTTTCGATATAGGGGAGACCGGGGGAATGCCGCCAACCTGGGTTATGCCGCCACCCCACCTAGTTTAAAAACTAAGGGTAGTTTGAGATAGTGAATGTGCCTGCACTATAGCGGCCAAGAATATAAACAGTGCCTAAAGTGAGAGTGACTTTGCTGTACGTCGTTCGTTTTGTTCTAGTGAAAAATGTAGTTTTTATCTAGTTGCTTATTATTTTGGAGCTTCAAATGAGTAGAGATAAGCACCCTTTTATTGTAACATTAAGTATTTAAGATAATATGACCCGTAATCTACATGCATTCGCCGATATTTTGATGCAATGTGTTGAACAAGTTCGGTTCTTCTTTCGGCTTTGCTTGGGGATTTCGGCCATATTGTCCTCTCGGGGTAATTCCGCCACCATGCAAATCGGGTGAGAAATGGCCTCATTTGAATGTAGTGGAGCCGATTCAGCAGAGTGACTTTTGCAATATGAAGTAAATTGTAACCTTAACCATTATTCTGCTCAATTACATTGCTTTCTAAGTATTTTCAGTAGGTTATGTATTTCCTAGTATCCATTTAATGCATGTACTAGGTCATTAAAGAGTGGCGGCATTACCCCAGTATCCTGGGTAATCCCGCCACTGTGCAGAGGTTTAAAAAATATTTTTTTTATGTATGCTTACTTTACAGTTATGATTACGGTTAAATTTATACAGATACTAAAGATCATGATTCAGCTTTAGAATTTTTACTATTAAAAAATAAACATTTTTTTGAGGTGAAAAAAATTAAATTCCCTTAAGGTGTCGCCATTCCCCCGGTCTCCCCTATACACGATATAGAATATAAATCTGAGACTAAAACTGAAATACAAAATTCGGAAGAAAAATGTAAGTTAAAGGAAAACTTATAAAATAGCTTAGAAAGAAAGAGTTCATTATTTTAATATTAACCCAATCATAAAACAAATAAGTCATGTTAATGTTTAAAAAAAAAAAAATCATGCTTATTTTGAAACAGCCAAAGTGTAAAGGTTTGCACGGGTCGCGCTCGGGGCTATTTTCATTCATGGCACTCGGGCCAGGTCAGGCCTAGTCACTACTCTTTCCGGGTCGGGCTCGGGCTTTACTTTTTTCTGAAGGATCGGGCCTGGCCTGGCCTAACTCCTTTTTTTCGTACCGAAACGGAACAGGTTTTATTCTTCCTAGGTTTTCATAAGCCGATATTTTCAATCCCGGTCTCGATCAAGCCCGTATGAAAAGCAATCCAGCCTGTCGACATGGCCTGGTCCGTGCAAAAATCAGTAAAATTTGGTCCGGCCCAAAACATTTTGCAAAAAGTGTATCTATTTTATTCTACAATTTTCTAACATTCTACATTATTCTACAATTAAACATTAAAATATATTCGTTTTAAAGAATAGTAGATTTCTAGGCAATGATATTGAAATACGGTAAAACGTGTGAAAAAGAACCAGCCTATGATGGAATTCTGTCTTATATGTAAAAAATTATTGATTCATGCAAAATGAATATAATACGTGAGAAAAGAATATAATACATTTACACCAGCTAAGAAGCGAACTTGTTTATAACGCATTTTTTTTCTTTCCCATGCGATTCCGTCTTAGAAGATTTTACTGCATAGAATTTTCCAGATTTTTAAGTCTCCAATACATAATTTTTTGATTAACGATGTTAATTAAAGCTGAAACATTTACATACAAATAGAGATTCATTAAAAAAATGTATATCGCAACCCAGGGCACTTCTTTAAAAATGAAGATTATAAACATGAAAAAAAAAGTTAAAATAACTATTTTTGGTCAAAACTTCCTCCTTTTAACAAAATCGACGTAAAAATACATGTTTTGTAGAAATTCCGTCGGGCTGGATCGGACTCGGGTCGAGATTTTAACTTTTTTCCTGGCCGGCCCGGAAAAAGTTTAACTTTTATACCGGGCTGGGCCCGGACCTGGAAATTTAGGCCCGTACAGACCTCTACAAAGTATAACTAAGTTATTTATTAAAATTGTTCAATCTAATAATACAATCAAGTTTTAATTATCAAGTAAGTCGGTGTTCTGTTTTACACGATTTTTTACATTTCTAAATGCGAACCTACGAACCTAAACACGAATTGTTAATTACAAACCTGCACGGTTCGAGTTATGCCCAACCCGAAATTGACAAAATATTCTTTTTTTTTAACCTGCAACTTGACCCTAAGCATGAAATTAAAACAAAAATCAATCCTAAATGTAAAACAATTCAGGAAAATAGTCTGCAATCATATCTCTAAAACCAATTTTATATTTCGAAAAATGAATGCATACTCATTCATATAAAAGTATTTTTTTTTTTTTTTTTTTTTTTTTTTTTTTATCATTTGAAACAATAATCTGGACTTTTCTTTGGAAAAATTTGGCGTACTCGAATCGACTCCCGAAAACGGAAACATAAATGAAGCCGATCCGCAGCAAAATTTTAGAGGCGCCAACACGTCCTCGTAGAATTGGGTTAACTGACCCGATGCAAGATTGTAGTTGTTTCTGTATATACATCTTCCCGCAATTTACAATGAAGTTATGTATGTATATAATTATTTTCTTATTTATACCACCCATTTCTCTTCTACATATTAAATAGAGATTAGTATCCATATTATTATAAAATGAGACTACTGTATATTGAAATTAATGAACAAAGAAGAAATTTTTAGTTTGATACTAAGTTTGCTTGAATAATTATTGAAAACTCTCCTTTTATTTACTCATTCATTTATAAAAAATACTTACCCAACGCTATTTAAAGAGAAGAACGAAAGCAGATGAATTTCCACGTCCTGTCTCTTCTTCAAACCGTATTTGTTATAGGCGCCTAAGTTTGCGGTCTAATCGAATAAACACTGAACAGGAGTGCACATGAATGAGTTCTAGACAAAATGTATAAGGTTTTCGGTAACATCCGGCCTTGTGACGACGGACTTTAACCGACATGTGGTTAAATTCTTAAATTTTTTAGGAATAAAATTTTAATTTAGATTAAACTCGTAAAAATTTGACGTAATTTGGGATCGGGAATTTTGGGAAAAATCGGGACGTTCCACGTAAATCGAGACACATGGCAACACTACTCGTAAGTATTAAAACTCAATCCCAAACCCATCCGGACCCGAAACCGAACCCAAAAACAACGAAAAAAGTTATCCTCAGCCGTGGGTCGGGTCGCGTATAGGTAAAATTGGGCAACTTGAATCGATACAAGACTCTAATTTGAGATATAATTCTGGGCACTTTTTTGAAAAATTAGCTAACAAACCGACTCGTAGGAATCAAAACTGATCCCGAAACCTAAAAAATTATAGCCAAACCAATCCGACTTCCAAAGAACAAAAAATAGCGGCAAGCTTATCCGTGGGTTTTCTATAGACTAACGTTTACTATAGACGTAGTTTTCTATAAACTAACACAGGATTTTTTTTTAAATTAACCTCCCTCCGACTCGACACGACTCGGGTCGTGTGCAGGAAAAATCGGGTTACCCGAGCCGATGCAGGACTCTACTACACTCAGGTGAAAAAAATTTCCCCGACGACGATTAAATTTGACCCCGACGGGGGGGGCAGGTATGCCGACGGGGGGGCTTATGCCCCCCCGGTCCCCCCTCTGGCGCCGCCCTTGTGACCGAATAAAGGAAAATAAACAGATGACTAAAGGCAAATGAAGGCTCATTGACTAAAGATAAAAATAGTGCTTATGAATAAAGGAAATAAAGACGTGAATAAAGAGAAATGAAGGGATGAATGAGTGAAAATTGATGAATGTATATGAAGGAATGAATGAAGAAAAAGTAACGAACAGAAATAATGAATGAACGAAAAGGACAATGTTGGAAAATAACAGAATAAACGATTAATAAAAGTTGAACCAATGGGAAGCGATAAATGAACAATTCAATGAAGGGGAATGACTTAAAGGAGTGAATGAACGAAGGAAATTGCGAATGATTGCAGGGATGATTGAAATGAATTGTGAATGAAGGAAGGGAAATATATTGTAAATGCTGGGAAATAAATTGTGAGTTAATGCAGGGAAATGAATTTTGAGTTAATGCAAGGAATTGTAACTGAAGGGAGAGAAATGAATTTGGAGTTAATGCAAGGATTTGTAACTGAAGGGAGAGAAATGAATTGTGTGCGAGTGAGTGAAGAGAAATGAATTGTGTGCGAGTGAGTGAAGGGAAATGAATTGTGTGCGAGTGAGTGAAGGGAAATGAATTGTGTGCGAGTGAGTGAAGGGAAATGAATTGCGAGGGAGTGAGTGAGTGAAGGGAAATGAATTGCGAGGGAGTGAGTGAGTGAAGGGAAATGAATTGTGTGCGAGTGAGTGAGGGAAGGGAAATGAATTGTGTGCGAGTGAGTGAGGGAAGGGAAATGAATTGAGAGGGAGTGAGCGAGGGAAGGGAAATGAATTGAGAGGGAGTGAGCGAGGGAAGGGAAATGAATTGAGAGGGAGTGAGCGAGGGAAGGGAAATGAATTGAGAGGGAGTGAATGAAGGGAAGGGAAGGGAAATGAATTGCGTGCGAGTGAGCGAGGGAAGGGAAAGGAATTGCGTGCGAGTGAGCGAGGGAAGGGAAATGAATTGCGTGCGAGTGAGCGAGGGGAGGGAAATGAATTGCGTGCGAGTGAGCGAGGGAAGGGAAATGAATTGCGAGGGAAGGGAAATGAATTGAGAGGGAGTGAGCGAGGGAAGGGAAATGAATTGAGAGGGAGTGAGCGAGGGAAGGGAAATGAATTGAGAGGGAGTGAGCGAGGGAAGGGAAATGAATTGTGTGCGAGTGAATGAAGGGAAATGAATGGCGAGTGAATGAATGATGGGAAATCGTGAGTGAGTGAATGAAAGGAAATCGTGAGTGAGTGAATGAATGAAGGGAAATCGTGAGTGAGTGAATGAATGAAGGGAAATCGTGAGTGAGTGAATGAATGAAGGGAAATCGTGAGTGAGTGAATGAATGAAGGGAAATCGTGAGTGAGTGAATGAATGAAGGGAAATCGTGAGTGAGTGAATGAATGAAGGGAAATCGTGAGTGAGTGAATGAATGAAGGGAAATCGTGAGTGAGTGAATGAATGAAGGGAAATCGTGAGTGAGTGAATGAATGAAGGGAAATCGTGAGTGAGTGAATGAATGAAGGGAAATCGTGAGTGAGTGAATGAATGAAGGGAAATCGTGAGTGAGTGAGTGAATGAAGGGAAATCGTGAGTGAGTGAGTGAATGAAGGGAAATCGTGAGTGAGTGAGTGAATGAAGGGAAATCGTGAGTGAGTGAGTGAATGAAGGGAAATCGTGAGTGAGTGAGTGAATGAAGGGAAATCGTGAGTGAGTGAGTGAATGAAGGGAAATCGTGAGTGAGTGAATGAAGGGAAATCGTGAGTGAGTGAGTGAATGAAGGGAAATCGTGAGTGAGTGAGTGAATGAAGGGAAATCGTGAGTGAGTGAATGAAGGGAAATCGTGAGTGAGTGAATGAAGGGAAATCGTGAGTGAGGGAATGAAGGGAAATCGTGAGTGAGTGAATGAAGGGAAATCGTGAGTGAGTGAGTGAATGAAGGGAAATCGTGAGTGAGTGAGTGAATGAAGGGAAATCGTGAGTGAGTGAGTGAATGAAGGGAAATCGTGAGTGAGTGAATGAAGGGAAATCGTGAGTGAGTGAGTGAATGAAGGGAAATCGTGAGTGAGTGAATGAAGGGAAATCGTGAGTGAGTGAATGAAGGGAAATCGTGAGTGAGTGAATGAAGGGAAATCGTGAGTGAGTGAATGAAGGGAAATCGTGAGTGAGTGAATGAAGGGAAATCGTGAGTGAGTGAATGAAGGGAAATCGTGAGTGAGTGAATGAAGGGAAATCGTGAGTGAGTGTATGAAGGGAAATCGTGAGTGAGTGAATGAAGGGAAATCGTGAGTGAGTGAATGAAGGGAAATCGTGAGTGAGTGTATGAAGGGAAATCGTGAGTGAGTGAATGAAGGGAAATCGTGAGTGAGTGAATGAAGGGAAATCGTGAGTGAGTGAATGAAGGGAAATCATGAGTGAATGAAGGGATTGTATTTTAAGTGAAGGAAGGGAAGGGAAATGTATTGTCAGTGAAAGGAAAATGTGAACGAAAGGGCTTGACGTGTATCGTGAATGAAAGGGCTTGACGTGTATCGTGAATGAAAGGGCTTGACGTGTATCGTGAATGAAAGGGCTTGACGTGTATCGTGAATGAAAGGGCTTGACGTGTATCGTGAATGAAAGGGCTTGACGTGTATCGTGAATGAAAGGGCTTGACGTGTATCGTGAATGAAAGGGCTTGACGTGTATCGTGAATGAAAGGGCTTGACGTGTATCGTGAATGAAAGGGCTTGACGTGTATCGTGAATGAAAGGGCTTGACGTGTATCGTGAATGAAAGGGCTTGACGTGCATCGTGAATGAAAGGGCTTGACGTGCATCGTGAATGAAAGGGCTTGACGTGAATCGTGAATGAAAGGGCTTGACGTGAATCGTGAATGAAAGGGCTTGACGTGCATCGTGAATGAAAGGGCTTGACGTGCATCGTGAATGAAAGGGCTTGACGTGCATCGTGAATGAAAGGGCTTGACGTGCATCGTGAATGAAAGGGCTTGACGTGCATAGTGAATGAAAGGGCTTGACGTGTATCGTGAATGAAAGGGCTTGACGTGAATCGTGAATGAAAGGGCTTGACGTGAATCGTGAATGAAAGGGCTTGACGTGCATCGTGAATGAAAGGGCTTGACGTGCATCGTGAATGAAAGGGCTTGACGTGAATCGTGAATGAAAGGGCTTGACGTGAATCGTGAATGAAAGGGCTTGACGTGAATCGTGAATGAAAGGGCTTGACGTGAATCGTGAATGAAAGGGCTTGACGTGAATCGTGAATGAAAGGGCTTGACGTGAATCGTGAATGAAAGGGCTTGACGTGTATCGTGAATGAAAGGGCTTGACGTGTATCGTGAATGAAAGGGCTTGACGTGTATCGTGAATGAAAGGGCTTGACGTGTATCGTGAATGAAAGGGCTTGACGTGAATCGTGAATGAAAGGGCTTGACGTGTATCGTGAATGAAAGGGCTTGACGTGTATCGTGAATGAAAGGGCTTGACGTGTATCGTGAATGAAAGGGCTTGACGTGAATCGTGAATGAAAGGGCTTGACGTGCATCGTGAATGAAAGGGCTTGACGTGCATCGTGAATGAAAGGGCTTGACGTGCATAGTGAATGAAAGGGCTTGACGTGAATCGTGAATGAAAGGGCTTGACGTGCATCGTGAATGAAAGGGCTTGACGTGCATAGTGAATGAAAGGGCTTGACGTGCATAGTGAATGAAAGGGCTTGACGTGCATAGTGAATGAAAGGGCTTGACGTGTATCAGGAGTGATTGAGGAAAATGTGAATGAACGAAGGGAAATGTGAATAAAAGGGGTTGTTATGAATTGTGAATGAAAGGATTAATGAACAAAAATGAAAGGATGAATGAACAAAAATGAAAGGATGAATGAACAAAAATGAAAGGATGAATGAAGGCAAATGAAGCGGTGAATGAAAACGGAAATGAAGGGATAAATGAATAAACGTAAATGAATGAATATGAAGATGTGAATGAATGAAGACAAATGAATGAATAACAGAAACTGGCAGATAATGTTAGACAGAAATTGAGAGAGACGGACACATTGATAGAGGAGACAAAGTCCGGGCCCGGAATATTATATACTACTGATTTACCTTCATTTACCTAAATAATTTACCTTCGCATAGGGTAGAAAATTAACATATACTATTATATATGCAGTTATTTAAGTCGAACTTTATGCGAGAAGGAAGGAATTATTAAAATCCTTGTATTAATCATTAGTCGCAAAACCGGTTAAGATAAAAATCTTAAATATGATGATAAACATAAAAATGATCATAAACATAATAATGATCCTAAAAATCTTAAATTACAATTTTTACTTGCTCAATGAGCTAAAATGTATTAGCTCAATGCTTAAATTATATCAATTTTCCCTGGCAAAACTCTTATCATTGAAATAGTTGCTAGAGTTTTCGAGCTATTGATTCCGTATATCATTTTCTTTTTAAAGTTCAACGTGAAAGTACTGGTTAATAAAGCCCAGTCCAGATTTTAAAAAAATAATGTTTCCTATACTACTTCCTTACAACGGCTTGGCAATAATACAAAAAGGGGGCGTATTTGAAACGTCTTTAACTCTTCATAATTTCGTTCATTCTTTCAAAACCTCAGTAAATTTCTACTTATTTTCTTGGGTGGTGGTAGTGGTTGAGGGCGGGGTATATCATTGAAGATTGAAATTATACCTGATAAATGACTACATTTTAACAGAAATATAGGGTGACCACGCCACTAGTTGATACCCCTCCAGTAGTTCAAATTTTTTAAATATTGCTCTATTTCAAGCGGAAATGAGTTTTACACGTGGCACTAGGCATACCTTTTTTTTTTTTTTAAACGTTGGAGCACCTATTGTCACATTGTTTTCAGCTACATGGTGTAAGAGAAGCCATTTTATGATTTTTTTTTAAATTAGAAAATGTAAAAATTTAGTTTTTGATTAGTTGGAGATAATTACGGTTAGTTAAAATAATCCACTTCCATCTTTCTTATTTCAAATAATAGTTCTATATTATTTATTGTTAATCATACCCCAAGCATGATATTTTTTAATTAAATTAATTTTAATCAAGATTAATTTGATTTTTCGACTAATTTCTTCGATTGATCAACAACAAGGAAAATGGTAATTAAACAAACTAATTATAATTTTTCTTGCTATTTAATTTCATCAGATTTCATTTTTGCCCACTATAGGACATTCATTAAAAGGTTGTAGCAAACATGTTAGCTTACTTCTAAAACTTAAACGGAAGTCAATAATAAAAACGCCGTAGCGTTGACCTTATTGGATCAACTGTTGCCTCAGTCACCCTAAATGTAGAAACATTATCGGGGAAAGAACAGTGGTTGCTAAAGAAAGGAATATTTTTCATAACTCCACCCAACTCGCCAAAAATCACAACGAAATGAACAGATATGTTGCTTTTATTAACCGCTATTCTGTTTTTGGAGATCGTTTAAAGATTGAAAGTCCTCATATATTTCAAATGATGAACTATTATTTGAACATGAAAATGTTTCTCATTAACCGCGTCATCGTTTTACAGACGTGCTCGTATTAATAGAGTTCGACAATATACAATTTTAATTTCTTTACTACATGTTCATCACAGTTCCGAATTTCTTTTTGCTATGTTCCTGATGAGCCGTATGCATTATTTATAACAAATGGGGGAAAAAAAAAACATCAATTTTTAATCTTTATTTATGCAAGATAGTATGGATTCATGAAAATTTTCGACTTCCGGTTGCCGACGAATTTATACTTTGTAGGAAGCCCTGAATACGATTCGACTGTTTTTAGGTGCGTTCGTATTTATATAAATACTTAGCACCTAAAAGTCGTCGTTCAGTCTGTCCGCATATAACGGAGCAAAAACTACCCAACAGAATGGTCTGAAATTTTAAATGTATAATTGTTGTATAATTGTGTCGAGTCCTTTCCAATTTTATGAAAATCGGATGTATAGTTTCATGACAGGGACAGTCAAAAGTGTTCCGTTTACAGGACGGCCCATGGAAAAATATTTCAAACGCATTTTAATGATGTTACAGCCTTTCAAACAGAATGAAATGGATAGGCACTTAGAAAGAGCACTAAAATATACAATCAGTACAATAGGCGGTGCAAAAAATATAAAGCTAGTTATAGTACGAACGCACCTCATTTGCCACGTTTGACGTGCGATTTCCAACTTGTTAGAAAATGTCTGTATGCAACACAAGTTTTGTGAGCGCTCCAATTCACGAACGACTGCAATAATTTTAAAACTCCGTCTTGATTAAGACCGTGACATAAATGAGTTCTGATTAGGTTTGTGTGTATATATCTCCTAACAGGCGGTACTACTGAGCTGTATTCGTCACTATTTCCGAAATAGCTATATCTCAAGAACTTATGCACGAAATTTCAAACTTTTTTTTTTCTTTTTAGAGCTTGACATCAATAGATGCTTAATAAACTTTGTGTTTAAATCAACAGAGAGAGAGAACGTACCCTGTTTCGATTCCTAATAGTGTCCGTAATCGATGCAATTTAGAGAGTGATTTTTTTTTTCTATCATTCACTGATCCCTGAATTGCAAGCTAAATTCTTTGAAAAACATACTTTATACCCATAATATTTTTGTGCGAGTATGCTATCTATATTATAAAGGACAAAGTGTCCGTGCATAACGCTGACGTCATTTTGACTGTGACAACAGCAGGCGATTAAATTTCGCTTTTGTTAATAGACCGGGAGACGGCAGCATAGAGAATCACCTCATCGAGTTCACGGCTGAAATTCAAGAGTGTGTTAAAACTCGCTTCGCATATTAAAACGCAATCGGTCAGCCAAGTCATACCTTGGTGGAAAACACCTGAAAACCCGATTTTAGGGGTCGACTCGTAAATTTACCATAGCGTTTTCCAGCACCCAAAAGTATGAAAACAGGGAGTACTAGGAGTAGGAAAACGCAATAGTAAACGTACGAGTCAACCGCTAAAATTGGGTTTTCAGGTGTTTTCCACCAAGATAGGACTTGTCACACCGATTGCGTTTTAACATGCGTATCGAGTTTTAACTCATTCTGAAATTACAGCCATGAACTCAGTGAGGTGATTCTCTATGCTGCCGTCTCCCGGTCTATAACTTTTATTGTAATTTTTTGAACTTCTAAATACCACACATTTTCAGTTTTTACACCCTCGAATACAAAAAAAAAATTTACTTTTAAATTCAATTTGTTTGAAAACAATCTTAATTTGAAAACAGTATTGCAATTTACTTAATTTTTATTTTTTTTTAATTAATTTTCAAGCATGTGTTTTTTTTTTTTCAAATCTATCTCTATCGCCTGCCGACAATGACGAAAGATAAAACCGTTTACACTTAAATTAATATAAAAAGATCGTTTTATTTCAGGTTATATTCCATAACAATTAAAACATTCTTCCATGAATCAATAAAACAATAAAATATAAATAGAACAAATTTAAATCAAGTAATCGAATTTCGTGCTGAATCCGCTGAAATGAACAAAATCAAAAAGGCTGATTGTAAATAGCAATCTTCGGAGATTTCTTCGGCTATTAACTCCAGACGTGTGGTTAACATGAAAATATTGCTTTTAATAAGTTTCAAAACTTTATAAAATATTTTTCGTATTGTTAATAGGCATAAAAAAATAGCAGATCCGTGGGAGGCTTTTTTACCGCAATGTTTGAGATTATCTGCCAATACACTTTTTCAATAACTTTTGATTTACTTCAATTGTTTTCATCATACATCGTGTTATAACAATAAGTGTGTGTGGTTTTTTTTTTTTTTAAGTTCAGTGGGGATTTGAGATACGGAAAAGGATTTCGGTTTCAAACTGTTAACCTAATATAATTTTTTACTGTGCGATTTTTGATAATTTAACGCTATTTATCGCGCTATTTTAGTGTTTTACGACGATTTTTTGACATTCATCAATGGAATTAGATTTCAAAATTTTATCTAAATATAGTAAATTGTCCCTCGTGATTTTAAGGGTTTTTTTCCGCAATTTTTACGTTTCCTTGCGAACTGCGGCGGTCTTTTGACATTAGATTTCTGACCTATATATAGTAAATTCTACCTTATTTTCAATAAAGTTTGTACCGATTTCCTACAGGAAATTTCCCATTTTTGGTCAAAATTTTAAGCGATTTTTAGGGATTTTTCGCGATTCGCAACGATATTGCCACATTAGTAAAAATAAATCCAGTTTCAATCTTCTAGCCCAATATAGCATTTTCTTTTTTCCACATGAACTTTATTCGAAACTTTTACAGCGATTTTTACATTTTTTGTCATTTTTTGGAGCTTTTTCGCATTTTGTGCTATTTTTCGAAGGGCCTGGCGGGTCAGCTAGTTTATAATATTTTCTTTCTTAAATCAGATTTTTTTTTAACTAATGTGGTGTCTTACTTTTTATACTGATACAGACGGGATTCTGCTTCAGCATACAAAGCTAATATAGGTTTTAATGAAGTACGCCATCCGTGCTGCAAACTGTTCCTTTTACATTAACTCTAATTAAATTAGTCTTTCTTTGATGTTTATAGATTTTATACTACTGGACATTGCATTAAACAAAGATATCCTTAAAAGTTCTTTTTTGGATTCTAAAATACCTTGGCACATACGAAGTACGCCACCGTGTTTTTATGTTACTACAAACTGCGTCTTTAAAATGTTAAATATTCATTTTCGATTAAATTGAGCAGTTGGAATAATCAGTAATCGAAATATTTCAGAAAAATTAATCATTAAAATTAATTTTTAATAACACTAGCAATAAAATCAGCGTTTTAATTAGTTTGGATAAATGATTTAATGAAATGAAAACTGTAGAGATTTGCTATTATCAAATTATGAGACAACGGGGAGTTCATTGTAAATCATTGGAATCGTCGTTCGGAATCATTTTTAGCAATTTTTAACACGTTGAGTGTCACGGTGACTAACACTTTAGTTGAAAATTTACAATGTTTTAAGTAATTTTTAAGAAAGTATAATCCCGTAATAAATAAAAGGTTAGTAAATTTTAAATAAATTTTCAATAATTACTTAAAACATATATATTTTTAGTTTTATATCATATTTTAGACCGTCAGTCATCGGTGAATGATACGTTCTAAAAGAAAATTTCAGTGTCAGTCACCGGTAACTGACGTGGCGCTTAACGTGTTACAGCTATTTTTCGGCTTTCAAAACGATTTTCTGAGATTTGTAAAAGGAGCTCCGTTTCAAACTTTTAGTCTGATAAGAATCTGGTTTCAAAACCTTTAGCCTATTACGGTAAATGTTTGGAAAATGTAAAAACTCTACGATTTTCTAACTGTAGCAATTTTTAATGAAATTTTTATTAAGTTTTTCAATGCAATTTTCAGTGTTTTTAATAGAGTTAGTTTGCAGGAAAAGGAATTCGGTTTCATACTTTCAACCTAATAATTTTTTTTTTCTGTGCAATTTTTGATATTTTAACGTTTTTTTTAGCGTTTTTCCGCTTTTTGGCATTCTTTAAGGAATTAGATTTCAAAGCTTTATCTAAATACTAGCAGACCCGCCCGGCGTTGCCCGGGGTTTGTAAATAATAACCTTAAACAAAACTTAAGTTTGCATGATTTCATATCTTTGGAAATTCTTTTAAATGAACCTAATTTCGGAGGCCCCATTTCCTTCCGCAGCGTCTAGTGTGTTCCCATCAAACTTCTTTTCGAAGGAACCTGTAATCTAGTTCCCCGCTATCTATGGCAGCATTTACCGGAAGTGTTCGCGCGTGCTGGAGACAATCGAAAACAAAGTTGAGTGAGACAAACCTCGTAGAAATAAAGCCTATAGAATAATAATAAAAAAGAATGCACCATTAATGTTAGAAAATTTTGGTAACTAAAGTCCAAGATAAAATTTCATAATACAGAAAGTAGTTGAATTGTAATCTAAGTTGAAGGAAGCAAATCCCGTTGAAATTGGACCCTTAAACCCGAGGAAATATTGCGCCCCCAAGCGGTGGAAGATGCCCCTCCCCTTGTAAATTTCATGAATAACAGTTAGCATTAAAACATAATTAATAAATGGATGAAATCCGTTATCTAAAGATACTTTTAAAGTAACGCGATTTTTAATTTGCGGCTGTAGTGAGTAGACGTAAGTTGAGGCTGGAAAAGGAGATTAAGTATCGAAAAAGGATTGTAGCTGATGTATAAAGAAAGACCGGTCCCTGAGGGCCAGAGTGTTATCTAGAAAGTAGTTGGGTATACGAAAATTTAGTAGTTGTTTTAAAGCAGCTTGAAGACGCTAAAACTAAGTTAAAGAAAATTGCAATAGAATAGGATAGTTTTTAAAGAAGTTGCAACAAAGGCCCCAAGAAGACTATTAATATTCAAAATTGGTGGTAGCTGTAGTCTGCAAGTTTTTTTTTTTGTTGTTGTTGTTCATGTAGTAGCTGGAGAACCTAAGAAGTTGTTAGAAAAAAAAGTTCGTGAATCGGACAATTTTTAAAGGAGCTATAACAGAGGACCCTAAAATGAAAACATGTTTAAAATGTTGTAGTAATTAGCGTTTTAGATTTTCAATTAGTTAAAATTAATCATAGGGTATGAAATAATCATTAGAATAATATTTTAAAGAAATGCGCAAAAATTGTGTAAATGCTTATAAAGGGGCCCTAGAGCCCCAATAAAAATATGAGGGTCTTTGTCTAGGCAGAAGAGTCCAAGACTCAATTTTAAAATTATGCAATCAGAAGGTGAGAAAATTAGGGAGTGAAAATGCATGGCACACCTGTAGGGCCCCGAATCGGGCCCTACAGGACCGTAAGGTGCCACAGGATTTTAACTGGAATATAGTAACAGGAGAATGACTAAATGGAAAAATGGTAAAAAGGAAGATCTGATTAAGAGGGGCAATCTATTAACAATTTATGGTGCAAAAGCTTCAAGGCGCTCTGTATCGAATCCCAGAGGGTCAGGAACTTAAGTGTCATGTAGTTTAGTATAAATATACTTTTTAGTAGTTTTTAAAGTAATCAGATAGATTGTCTTTCGTGAAGTTTTTGCAATTTTTACGTTTCTTTGCGATCCGTGGCAATTTTTTGACATTCGATTTCTGACTTAATAAATTCTACCCCCTTTTCAATAAAGTTTATTCCGATTTCGTACAGGAATTTTCCAATTTTTGGTGAAATTTTTATGCAATGTTAAGTGTTTTTTCGCGTTTCGCAACGATTTTTCCACATTTGTAAAATGGAAGAGTGTTCTAGCCCAATGTACTAATCTTTTTGCTCTTTTCCCCCCATGAAGTTTATTCGAAATTTTTACATTTTTCGCGATTTTTTTTGTCATTTATTGAGCTTTTTTTGCAATTCGTGCTATTTTTCGACGTACCAGGGCAACGCCGGGTGGGTAAGCTAGTTTATTAAAATTTTCTTAAATCAGATTTTGTAAAAACTAATGTGATGTCTTGCTTTTTATACTGATACAGACTGAATTCATTAGCATCCAAAGTTGATATTTACAGAGCTGCTACGTCTCCGGTTTTTTGGATACCAGTATTTTAATAAAGAAAAAATTTATTTGGAACATTTGAGCGATTTAAAAAGAAAATTTTCTCTAAGATATTAGTGGTGTGCAAAAAAGCCGGAGATTTGGCAACTCTGTATTTAGGCTTTCATATTGGCGCATGGAGTACGCCACCGTGCTGCAAACCGTTTGTATTATATTAATTCTAATTAAATTTGTCATTTAAACTATGTTACAATATGATGTTTATAGATTTTATACTACTACTGGACAATGAATTAAAGATATCCTTAAAAGTTCATTTTGGGATTCTAAAACACCTTGGAACAGAAAGTACGCCACCGTGTTATGTTACTACAGACTGTGTCTTTAAAATGTTAAATATTCATTTTCGATTAAAATGAACAATTAGAGTAATCGGTAATCGAAATATTTCAGAAAAATTTATCATTAAAATTAACTTTTAATAACTCTGTCAATAAAATCAGCATTTTAATTAGTTTGGATAAATAATTTAATGTAATGGAAACTGTAGAGATATGCTATTATCAAATTATGAGACAACGGAGAGTTTGTTGGAAATCGTTGGAATTGTCGTTTAGAATCATTTTTAGCAAATTTTAATGCGATTTTTCGATTTTTTTGACATTTGTAATAGTAGTTGTGTTTCAAACTTTTAGCCTAATAGGAGTTTGGTTTCAAACCTTTCGTATATTATGGTAAATGTTCTCCTCTACGATTTTTTAAACTGTAGCAATTTTTAATGGGATTTTCAATGCAATTTTTTGTGTATTTTTTTTTTTTTTTCGATTTCAGCAGTGGTTTTTTGAGATATGGAAAACGAATTCGGTTTCAATCTTTTTGCCTAATATAATACATTTTTTCCTGTGCAATTTTTAGTTAGAATGCTTTTTAGAGATTTTTTTGCGTTTTTCCGCGTTTCCCGACGATTTGACATTCATCAAAGGAATTAGATTTCAAAGTTTTATCCAAATATAGTACATGTCTTTCAGGATTTTTGAAGTTTTGCAATTTTTAAGTTTCTTCGCGATCCGCGGCGAGATTTTGACATTCGATTTTCGAAATAAAGTAGTAAATTCTGCCCTCTTTTCAATAAAATTTATTCAGATTTCGGACAGGAATTTTCCAATTTATGGTGGGTTTTTTTAGGTGATGTTTAGTGTTTTTCCACGAATAGCAACGATATTTCCACATTAGTAAATGGAATCCGGTTTCAATTTTACAACTCAATATAGTAATTTTTTTTCTCATTTCCATGAAGTTTATTCGAAATTCATGCAGCAATTTACATATTTCAAGATTAAGATTTTTCGCATTTCGTGCTATTTTTCCACAGGTCCTGGCAACACCGGGCGGGTCAGCTGGTTTATTATATATTTTTTCTTAAATAAATTACTATTATTTTACAAATGCGACGCCTTTCTTTTTATTTTTATACAATACGGAGTGCTTTAGGTCATCAAACATTGATATCTGGGCTTTAATATTGGCGCATAGAGTCAACGCCACCTATATTGAATATAGATGATGTTGATGGAGTACGCCACTCATGCTACAAACCATTCTTGTTATAATAATTTTAATTAGTCTTTTTGTTTAACTATGTTACAATATGATTGTTTTTATACTACTGCACATTGCATTAAACATAAGATATCAGTAAAAGTTCTTATTTAGATTTTAAAAGACCTTGCACGTAGATTACCTTGTTTTATTTATTTATTTATTTTTTTCTACAAACTGTCCGTGTCTTTAAAATGTGAAATAGTCAAATGTAAGTCATTTATTGTTCTTTATACTTGTATGTTCAATGTAAGTTCTTTGAGTACATAAAAAATCCTTTAAGAAATTTTGATTTATGTTTGATCGCGAAGACTCCTCCGATGTTAAAGATGCTTTTAAACAGCAAAATTGATCTTATGAATAGGATGTCCTCGCAGGAGTTTATACGATTCCATTTATTTGGGAGTGGTTGGGGTTGGGGGAAGGGGGGGGGGTCAGAAATCATATAGGTATAACCCAACGAAAATTCAATATCAGATGTAAAGAGCATATGGCGGATATAAAATAGAACGGCGGAAATACTGCTTTATCCCGGCTGAATCAAATAGAGAGCATTAACATACTTTTAACGAGAGTAGATTAATCTACAGGCCTAATTTTTTATTTACAGTTATTTGTAAGAGAGTCCATTGAGATTTAAGAGGTTCAGGGGTTCGTAACGATAAGTTATCTTTCCGCATCCCGAATATATGGATTGAGTGGTTGGACAACTTGTGGAATCGCGACATAGAAGGAACACGTGCGATAACAAAAATGTAGGGGGCGTTATATGTTTACTTGTTTGTATTCGATGATTTTTTCCCAGTTTTCATATGCATTGTATTTGTAATTTCTGTTCTACATTCTGATGACGACTCATTGAAGGAATTGAAACATGTCAACGTAGGTTTTTAATATACTTTTCATGTGTTTTTAGTAACGTCTTTTAAGCAAATAAATATTTTAATATATGTTTTGATTTTTCCGCTTGGAATATATATTGTGATATGGTTAAATATCTCGTTTACGATTAAATTGAACAATTAGGGTTACCAGTACTCGAAATATTGAGAATAAATCATTAAAATTTACTATTAATGTGACTGTGAATAAAATCAGCATTTTTATTAGTTTGGATAGAAGAATTAACGTAATGAAAATTGTAGAGATTTGCTATTATCAAATTATGAGAGAACGGGAAGTTCGTTGAAGTCGTCGTTCGGAATCGATCGCTCCGAACAGTGTTTTAGTTGCCGTTTCAATAGTAAATCCCCTCTGCTCTTTTACCTGTAACTGTAAGCATATTCTTTCAAAATTTATGTATGAAGTATATGTAGGTAGATGAAGGTAGCCACTGAAAGTGGGAACTGGTGGAGAAAAGATTAGTCTTTGTTTCGGTTGTAAGTTGAATATTTTTAAAACGTGTGATGATAATTCAATTCCTAGCAAAGTCTGGATATACATTTATTGAATGTCTTGCTTAAAGTTTAAGATTCAAGCTAACTGATTAAATGGTTCAAATTGAACTTTTTTTTTTCGTTTTTATTTGAAAGCCATGCCAAAGGCCTTGAACAATTTCTATCACCCGCATTTTTATGTTACTACAAACTGTGTCTTTAAATGTTAAATATTCATTTACGATTAAATTGAAAAAAAAATAGGATTATATATAATTAATGAAACATTTACGAAACTAATCAATTGGTAAATCCAACTATTAATGACGCTAACATAAAATCAACATTTTACTTAATTTGGGTAGAAGATTTAACATAATGAAAGTGTATAGAATTGTTATCAAATTGTGAGAGAACGGGGAGTTGAGGTTAGAGTACCTCAACAAAGCTAAAAAAGGTATTCACAGAAAATAATCAGTCCTGTAAAAACGGACAGATTACTCGGGTTAAAATGTGGGGATTTTTAAACCTATTAAAAACAGGCAGATTTACTTGGGTCTAATGTCAAAATGTGGATATTTTTAAACCCATTAAAGGGCCGTTCAATATCACGTGTGGAACAGCTTTTCTACATATTACTGCTTTTTAACACTTTCCAACAAAGTTAAAAAGTGTTTATACATTCGGTTTGTCTGTCAGTCCACGCTCTCACTCCCGTCAATATACTCGGATTTTCATGTACTGGTTATTTAGGTTATTAGGGGTCACCAAAGCATGTTTGGTATTGTATAGGAAGTATGTAGGATTTATCGTTCATTTACAGGGACATTCAAAAGAATTCCATTACATTGTGGTATAGGGGGGAAAATCGTTTTCAGAGTATATTAATGACATAACGCTATTTCAAATGTATTGAAACTGTTATAAATCATTCAATTTTACTACGATTAAGTTAGAAGAGGGCATTCATAGCACTTTTTATTCATTTACAAGGACGCACAAAGGAAATCTGTTACAGTACTGTCTTTGAGTCATATTGGCTGGAGTGTACGGTTTAAAATTCGGTAGGCGCTTTTTAAATTTAACTCTTTTTTTGCATGTTACTAGTTGTATATAAATTCTATATCTCCTAGACAGGGCTGCACAAAAGTATTCACGTACCATTCTACTTATTACAGGAAATGGCTGAAGGGGAATTCTCAACTGAAGTACATGCATTTCTTAAGTGAATTCAATTTTGGCATGCATGTCGTTAATAGATAGAAATCTATATATCCTATACAGGGCTGCACAAAGAATTCCGATCATTTTCCCATTGTATATGAGAACAGCAAAAATTGTGTTTTCGAATGTGTTATGCGTTTTCCATAGGGTTGAATGAGACATAATATTTTAACTTATTCAACGGTGCAATTTTATTACATTATTCTGAAACTGTTGGAAAGTGTTTCATAATCTATGCTTGACGCATTGATTTTTCTTTCTTGTTTAACAATTCTATTGTATTCTGAAATTAAAACAAGTTTGCTAATATGAAAAATCTAGCGTTTTTTCATGGAATGGTTCAATATCAGTGTCGTATAATCGCATCTATCCGTATCACCAAAGGGGACCTGGTGAAGAAGGTGCGTCTAGTAATTTCCTGTATTTCCACGTCCGGCTCAACTTCAAACTCACTAGTAAGTTTTAATAATATTAAAAGTTAAGTGAAAATATACATATGTTAAATATGCATTAGCGGAACAATTTTAACCCATTTATGCCTGAATATTTGTTTTCTCAAATTTAAAGCTGAAATCAGTTTAAAATGTTTCAAAATCAGCTGAAAAAATACGAAAAAAAATATATGCCAGAATATTTTTGTATTTGATGAAATGTAAACGTACTAAATATGGGATTATGTATAATATTTATAATGGTATATGAATAATTAAACGTTTTGTCTAAATTTATATAAAATAAACTTTTAAACTAAACCCTATATACTATAATTAGTATTTTCTATGAACTACTAAGATATTATATTTATTTCTTTACAGACACTAATAGCATAAGTATTATTAATAATAAATTAAGAGTAATCGTATTTGAGGCTTAAAAACAATTTATTTCATAATCATCTTGAAAAGGACTTTACATAAAGAAACATATCCTAAATGGCTAGTAAAAATATGCATCCATTTGTGCCTAGCGCCCTATATTCTGTACATTACAAAAATGCATAAAAATAAGCTTGAACATACAATTTCACAATTTAAAAAAATAAGTCTTTCAAAGAAGTCTACAAGTTAAGATTATAACTTATTTCGATGTTTGATAGAAAAAGTAAAAATAAACTTACTTTTTACATTTCGCCATGTTAAAATAGGAAAAATATAAATCCACAAAAAAGCCTTCATTTAAACAAATAAATATCCATCTTAGCTGTCATCTTTCGATAAGAGATAGACATTTATAGGTAATTATTTCATACAGTTTTCATGTTATAAAGAAGAAAAAAATATACAAACTTATTGAAATTCGAAGCGTTCCAAAAATGGGACGTTAGGCATGAATGGGTTAAAATTATGGTAAAGACTCATGCAGCCATTCAAAAAACTTCTTCCGAACTGTGCAGGGGGAATAGGTAGCTTTCATATTCCTTGTTTTGGAAAATCCGGCTTAGTATACTTAAACACGGGAAGCTAAAATGAGTAGAACCCGATTATAGAAGATTCAGTACTAGTTTTCTTCAAAACTGAAGATAAAAAATTCGCGAAATCACTCAGAAAAATCCAAGTGGGTTTTATTTTGGGCGATTTGTGCTAGATCGCCAAATTTAGAGATATATTGAAGTGCCTTCCATTTTAAAACAACATGGTGGATGAAAATAAATAATGAACTTGTTCGAGAACTTTGTCATTCCTGTACGAATGCCGAGTCGCATCAGAATTGGTTAATATATACGAGTGCTATCGCATGACACAAGTCAGATTGTTTCAAAATGTCGGACACTCTACAATTTGAAACTGCTATATCTCGGACATATTTTAAGATAAAAACTGAAAAAGTGCTCTGGAATCCTTGTAACAAAGTCAAACATACACATAAAAAAGAATGAATTTAACAATAAAGATTACACTGGTCGGCACCAAAATCCTCCCTGTAAAAATAGTTGATTCCTAAAATTTCACTCTGCTAAATAAAAATATACTAATGAAATTGCTGTATCACGTACCATTCTTTTGGTAGGAGGGTTTGCATTTAAGATTAAGGTACTTTATATCTCGCTAAAACATTAGTGGAAATTTTGTTAACCATAAAAAGTAGATAGTATGTAAATTACCTGTAAATAAATGTATAAGTATCTTTACCCGAGTTACAGCGGCATAAGGAATAAAAATATATTAGTGGATAGCAAATAGTAAATTCGGACACGAAAGGGGGGCGGGGACACAAAAAAAATGCACGATACAAGTATTAAACTACATTTTCATGATATATTTCATCAGTTTGATATCTAAAACAGTAAAATCACATTTTTATTATTTCAATTTTATCCAGCATTGCAAATTAATATAACAATCCTTCTGTTTTTGTTATTATAAAATTGTTTCTCAGAAACATGGTACGTGCTTGAGCAATTTTGATAACATATTTAGAATTACTAATATTAGATCTGTACACTTTACATATTTAGGTTGCAGGGAGGAAAATTAAATTTTTTTGCCGACCAGCGTTAATTATAAATAAAATATACATGAGAATAGTTGATTGTTCAGACTAATTATCTTTATTATCACAAAATTAGTAATTTTAGATTGTTGAGGAGGTGCATTGAAGTACTATTTAAAGGAGTTATCCATATCAAATTAATGAGACAATGGGAAGTTCAGGGAAGTAGAAAACCCCACTCTCTAATATAATATGTTTTGATAGGAAATGGACAGTTCCGAATTTAAAGTATTTGAGCATGTAGGATAAATGTGCCAATAATAGAAACCCTATAAGAATCTTTTTTTATATATTGGAAGTTATATAATAAAATTGGAATACAATATTTAAGCAATCTGTCACGTTTCCAAATTTCCAATCAAAAATTAATTGTGAAAACAGAAATAAATCAAAATATTACACTCTTTAAGCAAAGAATGTCAACAAAAGCCATAGATAACTTTTTATGATTGTATTTAGAACCAGAATTTAATAACAGCATAACAATGAAATAAAATGGTCATTTTGAAATAAAATTAATCTGAATATCAGTTATTAACAAAATATTTGCGGACAATGACCTTTATGACGAGATCAATATTTTAATTATTTCAAATAAAGGATCTAAAATAATGAAATTTAGAAAATTTAAATTTTCAAATTTGTGAGACAATGGGAAGTTAGGGGGATATTTAAAATCTGAAAAATCTTGGCGTGTCAGCGCACGTAATCTTATTTCTCATAGCAATTCTTAAGAGTTAAACTTTCTGAAACTAACTGATAAGAATGGTGCATATGTAAAAGTCACATTATCCATTTTTTTAAAGTATTGAGTTATCCATATCACTGTGTTCATCTTTTTAAGGCGAATCGAACTGCAAGTGATTTTACCATAATGAACATACTTTGGCTGCAAAAAAAAGATGATGAAAATCTCGGATGAACCAACTTGAGTCAAAAACATAAGTAAATTGCGTTAATGCTTAAAGAAGTAAGAAGTAGTGTAAAAAAATTTTTCACTGGTTTAATAACAGTTAAGAAGTTGAGCCTTGTTTAATAATAAAATCTTTGCACAAATCACTTTTAATAAATGTTTTTTGCGTTTTGATTTTTGTTGTTTATTATTCTCCAAAGTAACACAATGAAAACTAATATTCAGATTTGTTTTTTGGTTGTTTTAAATTCATAATTTTTTTGTTTAGAACTAACATTACTCATAAAAGTTTGCTGAAAAACTTACATATCCTATATTTAAATTTATTTTCTAGCTTTACCAGAATTATTACAGATTTAGGACTATGTGTAAGTAGTTGTTAGGGCAACAAATATCGCAAAAAATGTGCCATATATTATATTCATTAATAATCAGTTTTGAAATTTTCTCAACTAGGTTAAGTGGAGAATGAATTTTCCATCTACACCCTTCATATATTGCTTGGAGAAATATGCGATGTTGCACAAATATGTAAAAAATGAAAGAGTGGGTTGAATATTTTAAATGCTAAATAAAATGATTTGAAAATAAAACTGCAGATCTAGCGTTTGAGTCCTTGATCTGCAGATTTACTATTTTAATTACTACTATATCTATAATTAATATCGATAGTATTATTTTATGTATAGATTTGTTTTATTAGATGATTAATCAAACATTAAAAGCAGAAATTAATAGATATTTCTAGGCCGAGAGGTGACTGCGCAGACCATCACCTCATCGAATTGGTGACTAAAAATCCTGGATTAGACATAATTCGATTAGCATATTAAAATGCAACTGATCAGCGAAGTCATCTTGGTGGAAAACATCTTTAGACTCGATTTTAGTTGTGGATCGGTAGGTTTAGCATTGCGTGTTCCTGCACCCAGAGGTATGAAAACATGGGCAGTGGCGTGGCGTGAAAATTTTCGGTGGTCATCGCAATTATTTAAGTTTGTGGTGAAAAATTTTTAACTCTAAAATTCAATGGTTGAATGTTCAAAAAAGAAACTTTAAATCTTACCTTCACTTATACATGAACTCCAAATGTTCTGCTAAAACTGGATCGTAGAGTTTTAAAAGCTTATTAAGAGTTTTAAAATATTGCTTGGTCATCGCCGCATCCAGCGATGACCGGACGCCACGCCACTGAACATGGGGTACTGGAAGCACGAAAACACAGTGGTAAATTTACCAGTGAACCACTAAAATCGGGTTTGTACGTGTTTTCCACCAAGATAGGACTTGGCAGACCAGTTGCATTTAATATGTGAATTGTGTTTTATGTAATCGTAGAATTTCAGCCATCAACACAATGAGGTGATGGTTAGCGCAACTGCCTCCTGGTCTATTAAGCTGATATTTAAAAAAAATTCTTTCTTTGATTGGGGAGGGTTAGTTCCATGAGCGCCTCCGTTTCCCTTGCCTTTGAGCCTTGAACATTATTCTCTGCTTCCTGATTGGTTTGCTCATGAAATATGCAAGACAAAGTTACACTCCCCACCCCCATTCAAAATAAACTAGTTTTACAATTTTATTAACCACATAAAATTAAAATCAGCTATTTATAAAATATATATATGTATTCTTTTTACATTCTAGCAAGCACAATTTCAAATTAATTTTGATTATTTCGTTCTTCTTTTAAATCAAGACTATGTTCTGTGATTATGATTGAAATGAAACTTTTAGCAATAGCCATGTCGGGAGCCCATTACTGGCAATTGATAACACTGGGTGTGAAATATTTGCTCCACTCCCTTTTTCGGGCCCCCTTTCAGGTAGACTAAAGCGGCACCAATGATCACGTGATCTGACTACAGATTTAATATTAAAAACTTTTCCTTGCTCTTTAGTTTTGTAGTAGTAATGATGAAAATTCGAACGCAGCAAGTAGACTGCATATTTTTTGTCTGGTGTTTGTCGAAAATGGTGTTTTAATTTTATAAAAAGGAAATTATTGATCTAGAGCATAAAAACATGCTATTTTTTATTATGGCTTCTTAATAGAAGAAAATAGTTGCTGGAAATTTAATTGTATTTTAGAATCATGAGTTCTAGAAGGAACAAAGCAACAAAATATGTTTCATCTATAAATATGTAAATAGTGTACATTTTGTATATAATCGGATTGCCAATAATAATATTCTAAAGGATTTCTTGCTGATGATTATTTACAAATGATAAACACAAAAGTAAAAACTCAGTTGTGAAATATGATGATTCTAATACGATTTTAAAAGAATCGTGAATTCTTCAAATAATGCTCTTCCTATAACAATTTCGTGAACTATGCCTTAATTGTGATATAACGTGAAATTCGTGGATATACCTGAAATATCTTCATTACAGGGCAACAATTTTTTTTTTTTGGTCTGGAGGCTGGAATATTTTAAGGAATTCTTAGGTAATTTTGATTGATGAATTCGAAAATAAATTATGTTTTTCCCAATCCGATCTAGTTTTTTTACTGTACTCATATCCATTTGGCTCCATTAGATTGTAAAAACAGATTTACAAGAATGTTCAGTAACTGATATTAGTATATTTTAGGTAAATTAAACAAATCTAAACTAAGCTAAAAATAACAAATAGTGGTAAAAATACCTTTAGATCAATATATGTTTCATCGCACAAACGGCAACATTTTCAAGATCATTATTGATACAAATATTTTCGCAAAAAATTAAAAAATAAAACCTTGGTAAATAATATCGCGAGACTTCCTGTATAATGAAAACCAATGCAAACATAAAATAACAAGTTGGAAATGGCTCGTCAAACGTGGCAAATGAGGTGCGTTCGTACTATAACTCGTTTTATAAATATTTTTTTGCACCGTATAGTGTACTGAATATAAATTTTAGTGCACTTCATCAGTGCCTATTAATTCCATTCTGTTCGAAAGGCTGTCACATCATTGAAATGCACTTGCAATAGTGTTTTCCCATTGACCGTCCTGTAACGTAAAACTTTGGACTGTCCCTGTCATTAAACTATCCATCCGATTTTCATAAAATTTGAAATGACTCGACACAATTTTGCAGTAATTAAATATTTAAAATTTCAGAACATTCGGATGGGTTGTTTTTGCTCTGTTATATGAGGACTGAACGACGACTATAGGTGCTACGTATTTATATAATTACGAACGCACCTAAAAATGGATATTTGTGAGCGTGAATTATTTTCTACTACACTGTAAAAAAAAAAAAAAAAACGGACTGAAAAACGGAAATACTACTGGCAATCTAGACGCCAGTACTATTTACGTTTTTTTTTACGGGAATTTTTACCCATAAATTACAGAAAACTTTCCGTTTTTCTGATTAAAAACGGAAATTTCTGTAATTTCTGGGTAAAAATTCCCATAAAAAAACGGAAATAGTACTGGCGTCTAGATTGCCAGTAGTATTTCCGTTTTTTAGTCCTTTTTTTTTACAGTGTATTGTTACTAAAGCTATTGTTACGTTTGTTGATCTAAATAAAGGTATTTTGATCACTATTAGCAATTTTTAGCTTAGTTTAATTCATCACAAGTGATTATCATACTTTATCAAATGTTGGCAGCATGTTACTAACAAGGTCTTTGTAGTTTTCACTTTTATGTTTCCCAAGGAAATTTCACACTTCTAGAGAGTCTCGCCAAGCTAATACTTCATTCTCATGCATTGTTTTCACGAAATTTGTGTACTTTATGAGCTTATGGATTTACAGCATTGGTCTATAAAAAATTCCTGCTTTAAGTTTTTCAACACACTTATGAAAATCATGCACTTTGACTAACACCCAATATATAACAGAAGGATGTTACATATTTTAAAACCTAGACCTGATATGTCAAAATCAAGGTCGTTGAGGTGGCCAACTTCGTGTAGGAGTAGTGCTTGTTTCCTTAACACAATATTATTGTCCCCAGTGTAATTAGGCATTCCAATTATAAACACCGGTTCTGAAAACTTAAAAATAAATGAAAATTTCCAAACGGCCATTAGTATATGAAATCCAAATTTTTCTTTTACTATCAAAACAAAAACGTGTATTTTTGTAAGGAAAAAATTAAGATATAAATTTAGTAATACCAGCTTTTAGAATGCTCTGAAAATTTTTCACTGAAAGACAGTGGAACTGTGAAACAGTATTTTCTGCTACCTGGTTGATTTAAGATTTTCAACAATAACCTAGATTTAAAACATACAATGAAATAAATTACAGTAAAAGCTGAACTTTTATTGATTATTTTTTTATAAACCTAACATTTTGGTGGGTGTCTAACACTGGAGGGGACCATTTACCATAATTTTAGTGGGGCGTAGAATTAGCTAGAGTTCAAATCCTACTGCGATTTCAAAATTAAAATGCAACTTGCAAATCTTACGTTGATGCTCCTGATCTGCAGAATTAGAAATATAATTGGTAATATGCTTCTTGTGCACATAAGTGTTCTTTCGAGAGGAATTATCAATAACTGTAGAAAATATTAGTGTCCACAAATTATCTTTAGTTATTTAGATTTGAAGAAGTTGTAAAGAATGGAACAAGATATCCCAGTTCTGTTTTCTTCATTTAAAAGAGGATCTTTGAAAGTTTTGTTTGCTTTTTTGGGTACACTTTGTTAGTGGTGAAAAAGTGATGTCACATTTCCACGAAATGACTACTTCACAGGAGAAGGCGCAGTGTGGTTCATGGTTCATAGAAACATGAGATACACAGGTCCAACGACATTTCAGGACTAAATAGGATCGTGATGGTGGTTCTCTTCCACATTTAGTCGTGACATGTCGCTGGACCCGTGTATCTGATATTGTTTCTATGAACCACAAAACATGCACCTTCACCTGTGGAGTAGTCATTTTGTGGAAACGTGACGGCACCTGTTCATCACTTATTCAGTGTACCTGAAAAAAATGCAAGCGAAACTTTCAGAGATCCTCTTTTAAATGAAGATAACAGAACTGAGATGGCTTCTTCCATTCTTTAGTTATTCAGATTTGAAGAAGTTGCAAAGTTAATTTGTGAACACACTGTAGTTTAGGACAGCTTTAAAAAAAGGGGATCCTTATTTGAATGGGGAAAACCCTCCCTTCGCCTACTCCCTTGTAAGTACACTGTAAAAAAACGGACTAAAATACGGAAATTTTACTGGCAATCCATACGCAAGTACTATTTCCGTATTTTAATGGAAGTTTCCCCCCGTAAATTCCAGAAAAGGAAAATTTTTCTGCAATTTACGGGGAAAAAGTTCCGTTAAAAACCAGAAATACTATGGCGTCACGATTGCCAGTACAATTTCCTTATTTTAGTGTTTTTTTTACAGTGTAGGATGTTGCTTGAGTAATAGTGATTGTCTGCTTCCGGAAATTCTTGTTCTTTCCAAGATATTTTTGAAATATAGTCTACCAATGCACTCTTTTTATTTTAATCTATTTTAAACTACACGAACCGAGTAGTCGAAATAATGTATAGCCACAAATTTAAGCTACTATAACTTTCAGATACAAAACAGGTCTTTCACTAAATTATGATATACAGGGTTAGCCAAAATAATTCATCGGGTTTCAAAACACTGTATTGAGAGGTATACGACCTACAAAAGACGGGTGAAACATGACAAGATACATACACTCACCAAGTTTAAAAGCCCGCTCATGGCTCGCGTGAAGAAACGCACCCTTGCTACTGTGACGGACGTTGACAGAAACATACTATTGAACGTATGGACGGAATTGGATTACTGTTGGGATGTGTTACGAGTGACTCAGGGCACACACATTGAATATTCGTAGTATGTACAGTCGTGGGAAAAAAGTTAACACTCCCTACTAACTCTGCAAAAAATTGTAGAAGAAAGTTACTGGTATCACACGATTGGTAATCAAGTCTACTTTTAAATTATGTATATAAAATTTGCTTAGGGAACCATCTACATACTCAAATGAACCATAACTTTTTTTTTTTTTTTTTTTTTTTTTTTTTTTTAAATAGCAGTACGTAATTCTTACAGCAATAAATGAACTCTACACCCTAAAATTAGCCTAAAAACAAATTTTTATACAATTCTTACGATAAGTTTACGAGACATTTATTATATAACGAGCGTATTTTAGGGGCTGTATCCAAATTGAAGTTCGGTACTGAGTTGTTGACCGAGAGAGCCCCCTTCTTGATGAAGGCATCTTAACCGCCACTCAAGCAGTTATTGAAGACTGCTAGATTACAGCATAGCATAAGAAATTTCAAAATATCTAGTCACTTCTATTAGAGACGGCCCATTAAACAATCATTTTGCCGTTTTTTAAGCATCATATCATGTGAAAACTACTCTGCAGAAAAATGTGAAATTTTGGATTTCCATAAAGCAGGACATAATAAATCTAAATCCATTAAAAAAATTGTAGGTTGCAAATCATAATTTTTTCCAATTTAAAAATTCACAATTCACATCAGAATTATAAAAAATGCAAATTCATCGTATTTATGTTTGGGAATTTTAGTATTATTGCTATACAAGAAATAGCACCTTAGGAGCATAATTTCAGGAGATATTAATAAAAATATGAAAGTGTAATTTAACATTAGAAGCACTCAATTTTGAATGTTTATAATTCAAAAACTTATTATTCAAATGACTTGAAATTTTGTGTCTAGGCATAGTTTTAACCAAAGTTTTGAAATATCTTGTTAAAATTGGGTATTGCCTTTGAAAAAAATGAAGTTTGGGTTCGATTTTATATGTAGATGGCTCCCTAAGCAAATTGTATATACATCATTTAAAAGTATACTTTATTTCCAATCGTTCGGTACCAGTAACTTTCTTCTACGATAATTTGTTGAAGAGTTAGTAGCGTGTGTTTACTTTTTTTCTCACGACTGTACCAGAAACTTGGTGAGTGTATATCTTTTCATGTATCATCCACCTTTGTACGTCATATACGTGTCAATAAAGGCTTCTAAAACCCAATGAATCATTTAGGCTAACACTATACACGGTGTCTCAAAAGGTCGTTTACAAACTTAACGTGCTGGTCTGTCATATCATGATAAACAAGATTTACATAGGAACTTGTGTTCGAAAATGCAAACTGCGGTTACTAGAGGTCGATAAGCGCAGGCTTACGAGAGAGTGGGAAGTGTAATCATTTCAGACGAGGACGTTACCGGAGAAGGATGATTCGGTTTAGTAACGCAGAATTGACCGATATGAATTACGTATATGGGGCTGCGAATGGAAATGCACGAGCCGCGGTACGGATTTACCTTGAGCGCTTCCCAAGCAGACGTCCCCCAAGACATGTTTCGTTTGAATAATTGCACCGCAGATTGCGTGAAGCAGGAGATTTCCAAGTACGTAGCCGCATCGGCCGAGAACGCACTACAAGCACGCCTGTCGTGGACGAAACCGTACTAGGGAATTTGGCAAACAAGTTTCCGAGCAAGCGAACGCGTCTTGGGTATACATCGTTCCAGCATTATGCGCATATTGCATGAGGACACGCAGCACACCTACCACTTACAAAGAGTGCAAGCATTGTGCGTTGACGATTATCCCCAATGCGTTGCATTCGCACGCTAGTATTTGCAAGAACGGGTCGCACAGCCGGATTTTCCATCGTGGATTTTGTTTTCGTATGAATCCTGTTTTACACAGGAACATGCACATATGGGCGCATGAAAACCCAAGGTCTACACGTGCCATGCACGTCAACAATGTTTCGTCGTAAACGTTTGGGCTGGTATCATCGGTGACATGTTAATTGGCCCTTATGTATTACCTCAGCGCCTCGACGGTAATACCCATCACATTTTCTTAGAAAGAGTCTTGCCGGATCTGATGGATGACGTTCCAGCCACTACACGCTGAAATATCTGGTTTCAGCATGATGGAGCGCCTGCTCATTTTAGGTACACTGTGCGAGAATACCTCGATAGGATATATCCTAATCGCTGGATTGGCGGACCAGTCGTATGGCCACCGCGATCCCCCGACCTGACTCACCTGGATTTCTATCTGTGGGGACACACGAAGTCCATTGTCCCGTAACATCGGACATGGATCTCGTCACCAGGATCGTGGAAGAGGCGGCACGTGTCCATGACACACCTGCCCATTTTGAACGGGACCGGGAATCCATGCGTCGAGTTTGTGAAGCATACATTGTGACGAAAGGAAGGAATTTTGAACACCTTCTGTAAATTAAACCACGTTATTTAATAAAAGTCATATTAATACCTCTTTTGGTTTCCTTTCTTTTTTCCCCTCCACACCTGCGCTCATCGTCCTCTAGCGGTCGCAGTTTGCCTTTTCGAACACAAGTTCCTATGTAAATCATGTTCCTCATGATACGACAGACCAGCATGTTAAGTTTGTAAACGACCTTTTGAGACAACCTGCATAATAATATAGAATTGCAATTATGACATTGGGAAAACGGAAGGTTCAGGAGGCTCAGCTTCCTTGATATAATAAAGTTTCGGAGTATGTGTGCATTTGTAATCGTATTTCGCATTATATAGAGGACTAGATGGCCTGTTTAATTTTTTATCGGTCTGTTTTCCCGTTTAATTTTTTTTGTGTGTGTCAGCCGCACGAGCCCGATACGCACCTTGGGCCTAGTCCGGGCCCGTGCACACCTCTAGCATGTTGTAGGTCATCTCGGGGATATCAATCTGATTGTTTGAAATAAATAAAATGCAAACGCAAACTATTTTCCACGATAGACTATATTGTCACAAAATTCCTTTGAATCCCTGTGAATGTACTATTAATGCTATATTACATTTTCGATACCAAAAATTCTATAGTACTAAACCCCAATAACATAAGAATTCTGGGAATTCGAGAATATTTATGAGCATTGGAGAACGAGCAAACACAAACTGAAATCAAACTTTTCCCGCTATGTTGGAAATTGCTGAAACGTAACTCTCGGATCTGAGGTTGAGGCTTCTTATCTCCTGATTTACGCGTTAGAAAAAAAAAAGTATATATAATTTTTTTTTTTTTTTTTTTTTGTACATGAGTTACGAAGCTTCCCTCCAAGCGTCTTGAGGACTTTCCTGCATTTTCATAAAAATGCTTATAAAAATAATCTTAAAATTTTCTTTCCCCGTTTGTTTCTAAAATATACTTCATGCTGTTTTATTTTATATACATGTTGAAATACAATTATGTTTAAAATATTTTTGTCTACAACAGATTAAAGTTGTTTTTGAGAAACGGGAAAAAGCGTCCAAACCCCTCAGAGGGTTAGACAGAAAATAAGTCTTAAGGACACAGCTTTTGTGATTTAAAAGTCTTCATATGAATGGAGAGGCTGAATCTCTCCATTTTCTAAGCCCCGCGTATAACAGTGAATTTAGATATAAGTGTCACATTAAAATCGCAATTGCAAATTTTACTATAAGTGAAAATTCAGTTAAACCTTTATGTACCGAATTATGAATCAGAAAATTGCTCTTTAATAGTTACCTTTGTTAATGTCTGGAGATATCCAAAACAACTCACACTGTAAAATACGGAAGTACTACTGGCAATCAAGACGTTAGTACTATGAGGGTCATGCAACTGAAACCCAGTCAGTGCGTGTAACTTTGCATTAGACGTAAGGGAGCGCCACCGCATGCGCAACGTTTCACGTTGCAGAGCGACAGTGTGGTTGCACGCCGAAGAGGAGGTAGACACACAAGTTATCGTCCACTACTGAACATGCAGGTGAATAAGCAGGAACAACGAGGAGTATTTGATTTTTAGCGGCGGAGGGAGTTGGGGGCTGTGAACTGTATCGACGGATGAAAGATGTGTATGGTGAGTACAGTCTGAGTCTCGTTCAACTGTTGTGGAATGGTGGAAAAGATTCCTTGACGGGTGCGAGTTACTGGAAGACGATGCTCGTCCTGGACAGGCTCATCGTGTTATCACACCGGAAATTATTGCGGAAGTGAATGATTTAATCTTAACAAACAGCAGAATAACTGTGGACGATATCCATCTGTTACTGGGTATTAGCGTGGGCACCACATTGCATCAGCACTTGAACTTTCGAAAAATTTGTGCTCAGTGGGTTCTCCACCAACTGGCCGCCGAACAGCGCAATACTCGAATGGCGCTGTCTTTGAGTCATCTGTAACGTTATCATGGGGAGGAAAACGACTATTTTTGAGTTCATGTACTGTGTATAACTACATTTGTATGTGTTAATAAAATCGGTACTTTACAGTAGTGACCGCACTGCAAATAGAAGCGTCTTAAATTTAGACACATATGTGACTGAAAAAGAATTTTAGACACTTAAGTGTCTTAATCTGAAAATTAAGACACTATAGATGTCTTAATTTAAGATACATAAGCGTCTTACTATGACCATGGTGTAAACGAACTGAGAATAATGTCTAAAATATCCGCAAACGTCTTATTTTAAGACACTTCATTGCTTTAAACGTGTCTTAATTTAAGACGTTTTGATTCTTCCGACGCAATAACCACCAGGGGGCACTAGCACTCCCAGTTGCGCATGCGTTTTAGATGTCTTCGTTCGAAGTGGTATACGTTGTAATTCAAACAAAGTTTGTTTTTATGTACGCGTGTATTTTAATTCGTTTTTTGCGAAATGTGAAGTACTGTGATTTTAATTCGTATTAACTTGGATTATTTATTTATTGAATACATACATCTGACGTGTGTGCTCGGCATCAAATGTCTCTTAGAAGCTGTCGTCGATACAAGGGCGGGATAGACACAGAACAGAAGTAGACGACGGTTGAAGATTACACCCGGAAATTCTACAAAGCGTGTGCAATGGGCTTAGTGTTAACTCGTATCAATTTATATCAATAATATTGTGTTATTCATCTTCGTCCTGTCGAAGCTGGCAAAAAAAAGAAACTTGTCTGGCGGGTCCTGTTTTTAGGATGAAACACCTCATTCTTTAAATATGGCTAGTCTGATGTATTATGGGATTACCTTTTAAACTGATGAAAGTCTTTCTCCCTCACTGTGGTTGTGGTAGTTTTTAAAATTTCAAATCGAGGAATATTTCTTACCTCTTGCAGCAACTCAAGTAAGTTTCTTTATAGTAGTAAAATTAGTGTATTTTATGATTTTATTTATTGTACTAAACAAAATCCTGCATGAAATTTAATTAGTTTTGAATCTGTTCGCAAAAAACCCCACTAATTCTAGAAGTATATATTTTTAAACTTATGACGTTCTTTTTTATTACGAATTATATATTCAATGTCAGTTCTTAGTTTCAATGGATAATTTTTATCTCGCAGTAAATGACGGCCACAAGGAAGTAAAGAAAAAAAAAACTTTGAAAGATGACCTAATGCTTTCTTACTTCCTGGCATAAAACCGCAGATTAAAAAAAGATAAATAAAGTAAATGAGACTGGTCTATTATATGAAGCTGCCTGTAAAAATATACATATGTATTTGATTTGCAATCAACTCTAATACTGATTTTTTTATTATTTAAAAAAAAAAAAGTAATTTGAAATTTATAATGGGAAAAAGTAAAAACCTCTAACTGGATTTCGTATTTAAAATTGTGGTAACTTTATTTATATGCACTTATACGAAAAATACAAAAATGACAGATGTTACTGTATATATTTAAGACGAAAGAAGTTTGGAAATCATAAGTTATTTTTTCCTCATGTTTTTAATATAGAATATGTACTTATTTGTTTTTATTGATAGTTGAATAGCTTTTGAGAGTACCCTCTGATCTACATAAAAACTTGCCCATGTGGAAATATAAATTTTTTAAAAACATAATTTTTAAATAAGTATTTTCATTTTTTTTTGGGGGGGGGGGGATTTTGCATGAATTTTTGTAAAGCTGATATCTTAAATCTTGCACTGATTATAATGAAAGTTTTGAACTTTTAGAGTAGGACAAGTTTAAAAACGCAAATATATTTAACAAAATACCAAAGTCATTTTTTCCCCAATGTTATTAAAGTAGAATATTTATTTATTTATTTTCATTATTCATAGTTAAATGGCTGTTGTGATTATCAAGTGATGTATATGTAAAATTGCCTATGTGGCAATATATTTTTTTATATTTTCATTTTTTTTTTGGGGGGGGGGGGGATTTTTGCAATTTTCGTACATCTGATATTTTAAATCTTTTTCCACATTCAACCGAGTATAATAAATATTTTGAACTTTTAGAGTAGGACAAGATTATAAAATATATATATATATTTATCTATGTACCTTAAAAGCCCTTAATAGCGAACACTTCGGGACCGCGGAATTTGTCCGATAATTGGAGATGTCTACTTTTTTGAGGTAAAAATATACAAATATGTATGTCTGCTGATTAAAAAAGTATTCGTTAAATAGAGGTGTTCTCTATTCGAGAATGTCCATTAACCTCCACAACGGATACTCCCGAATACCGGACATCTCAATTTAGACAACTATAATGCAGGGTTGCGTTTTTTGCAAAAGTACTTCTTGATTAAAGGAAGGGCAAACTGGGAAGTGCCCCGTCCCCCTACGACTGTAGTGCCCCCAAATTTGATGTGCAATATTTGTAAAGCTTATATTTTAAATCTGTTTCGAAATTGTACTGATTATAATCAATATTTTGAACTTTTAAAGTAAAATAAGGTTAAAAACAAAATAAATTTAAAAAAATCTAATATTTAGATAAATATTTTTTGTTTTTTAATCTTGTTCTACTCCTGAAGTTCAAGATATTGATTATAATCAGTACAACGTCGTAAAAGATTTAAATTATCAACGTAACGAAAATTGTATACCAAAACTGAGAGCACCAAAAAAATCAGGCTGTATTGGGGGGGGGGGGGAGGAGGGGCAGGACCACAGCCAAATATTTTTCCAGGATTCAACGTGGTCAAACATGGCTACGTATGATGCTTACAAAAAAATGGATGCGATTCAGACGTTTGAAGTGTCTGAAATTCAGACGCAAAAAGTGTCTGAAAAAATTCAGACATTTTAAAATGTCTGAAAATTGAACACTCCATTTCAGACATTTTAATTTAGAGTGCGGGTTTCATTTGAATGTCCCTTATATTTTCGTATTTTAGTGGCACTTTTTTCCGGTAAATTGCAGAATAATTTCCCGCTTTTTGGCATTTATGGGCTAAAACTTCCGTTAAAATACGGAAATAGTAATGGCGTTTCGATTGCCAATAGTATTTCCGAATTTTAATCAGTTTTTTTTTTTTTTTTTTACAGTGTATATAATTTAAATTTTAGATTTTTTAAATAAAACTGATTTAATAAATCGGTAGTTCATTTTTTATTGTAAAATATTTACAAGAATAATTAGATTAACAAAAAATACTGTTATGGAAACCTCTTAGAAGAACAATGTAAATAAATGCGTTGTAATCCTATCTGTAGTTGAGAAGTGTTTTGCAGTTGCAAATTTTTCGTAAAACATATCTTAATAGGGGAAAATTAAATCCATGTAAATGGTTGAGAAAAAAAAAAGACATTTAAAAATATTTACCTTCAATTGCTTTGCTGTGCTTACTGAATGTGATCAAATAAAGTATTTTGTATGAAAAGTACCGTAGACTCTTCTACTTATTAGTAGACGAACTAAATATTATATTGCATTTTCTTTAATGGTACTTAAAAGTATCATCGGAGCATAAAGAGTTAAAAATTTAGTAAAAGCATATTTTTAAATGAGCTGAAAGATTACGTTAACCTTTTAGGCTCTGGTGGATGAATTTCTTGAGACTAAAAAAAGTAATAAAATTTCATTGAAATTAAAATAGATAACAATTTAGAGTCTTTACTTCTTCTTTCCATAATTACATGGCATCAAAACACTTTTATAATGTCTAGTTGCTTTTGTGAGATGAATTAAAACTTTCTATTAGGTCGTTAAGAATGAAATTAGTTAATATTGCCAAATTTAACAGCTTAGTATTTGACATTGACTTAATATTTTACCGCTGTTTCTGTTTGAATCTCATCTGTTTAAAGAAATTATTGTAAGCTGTAAAGAATATTAAAAACTTAAAAAAAATAATTTTCTTGAAAATGGAACGAAAATGGATTTTCGTTTTTATTTATTTATTATTTTTTATTTATTTATTTATTGGCATTAAGAGTTGGTCCTATCAAAAACTTGCCAATATAAAAGTTGTGGATAATATTAAGAAGATTTATAATAAGTTTAAGGGAATTTGATAGCTTAAGAATTGACGAAGTTATGATTTTTTTTTCTCATTAAAAAGTCCTATTATTTGCGCCTCTTGAGCCCATTTTTATTTTTATCAGAAATCTGGGATATATAAATTTTTGGACCTTTTCCTAGACGTAATAATAACTTTAAACTGATTTGATATGTATAAAAATTATGAAGTTAGGGTTTTTTCGTTTTTCACCCCTCCCTATTTACACCCCCTTGGTTAGATTTTGCCCATTAACGATCTTAACCGAGATTTTCTACCCTTTGATTTTATGTGTCAGTTTGGAAGACATTTGTGCTCAATTTCGCAAGTCAACGTGTCCATAAAAAGATGATATAGATAGACAGATATAAAGTTTTTTACTGAGGGTGGTTTTGTGTTCTAGGGGTCATGATCGGTGTAGATCTGCAAAACTTTTTCAGAAATTCCAACATTGGGGAGATGCAATAGGTAGTACTTCACACGAAATCTACCTAAATTTTTTTGCTCCGCTCACCAACTCCATTTTTTCGGATTTATTTTCAGACTCATTTTTAAAGGTGAAAATATGAAACTTGCTGACGTGATTTTCGAAGAGATGTATATGCGGCCACGTGTTTTCATTTTTCGGACAATTAATTAGAACTTGATTTATAAAAAAAATTCTCAGTACGACCTTTTTGTTTCGTTCCCAGCTCTCGCACTTCGGAAAAGTCGTTCAAAACAGCCACCTTCACAGAATATTTTGCAATATATTCTGCTTTTATGAAAAATTCAACAACCACGGCATATTATATAGTTTCTGAATAATAGAATAAGCCAGTTTGATGGTTTCAGAACAAAAATATATTTAAAAATGACTCGAAAAACAAGCAGTTTGGGTTTGAGTACACCCTTAAGATAATTTTTTCCTCCAACCGCTCTGTGTTTTTAATTTGTTTTTGCTGTAAGAATTGGCCCTGTGAAAACTCTTCACTATAAAAACTGTAGATAACATTAAGAAGACTTATAATAAATTTAAACGGATTTGATATCCTGTGAATTGACGAAGTTACTATCAAAAACTTTTCAATATAAAAGTTGTAGATAATAAGAAGAATTTTAATAAAATTGAGTTTGATATCTTGAGAATTGACAAAGTCATGAATTTTTTTTCTCCACAAAACCCGATGTTTTTCGCCCCTTGAGCCCATTTTTAATGATATCAAAAATCTGCGATACATAAATTTTTGGTCTTTTACTAGTAGTAATAACTTTTAACCGATTTTATATGTATTATAATTAAGAAGTTACGGATTTTTTAGGCTTTCACAAAACCTCTCCCTATTTCCACCCCCTTGGTCCGATTTCGCCCATTAACGAACTTGACAGAGATTTTCTGCCCCTTGATTTTATGTGTAAATTTGGAAGAGATTTGTGCAGAATTAAGAAAGTTATCTTGTCGATAAAAATGTTATATATAAGTTTAAGTGGGTTTTGGGTTCTAGGGATCATGATCGGCGTAGATCTGTAACAATATTTCAGAAATTCCAACATGATGGAGAATGCAATAGGTAGTATAGATGTATTTCTACGAAATCTACCTAAAAAGCATAACATATGAAACGTGAAGAAAGCACAAGATATGAAGCAATATTCTCGTGTTGAAAGGATTGGGGGAAAAATTCTCTGTCGGCTTGGCCTACAGGCAAAGGGAGATTTCGAAGTTAAGTACTAACTTCACCAAGAAAAACTAAATCAAGATTAGAGATAAACCCAGTTTAACAATTTTATCTGGCCGCTTTTGACGAGTTTAATTTCATTGTTCTGTATGAGCTGGTTTTATCAGAATCATGTTAAGTCTGTATCCGAATCATGCTCAACAAGTCTGATACTTTCTGGCACAATGACGTACACATTTTTGGACGTAGATGTATAAAATTGGTAGATCTTTCATAAGGCGGTTTTCTCCCTTCGTTGACTGTTTTTTCTGCTTTCGTTGGCAAATTCGGTTCAAAACGCGAACTTTGACGGTATTGTCTGACACATCTATTGTGTTAAAAAAACGGAAAACGCTTTTCAATTTCATAGTTTTTGTATAACACCTTCCAGTTTCATGCGTTTCCGAAAAGAAATGAATTAAAACTTATTTCATAAAATTGCCCCTTTGGATTCAAGAACAGCCTTAATACGATAGTTTTTTATTTAACCCCAATTTTTTTTTTTTTTTTTTTTTTGTATATATTCATATATTTGCTGTCCTATCAAAAACTTGTCAATATAAAAGTTGTAGATAATATTAAGAATATAATTATTATAATAAATTTAAGTGTATTTGATATCTTGAATACTGAAGTTATGAATTTTTTTCTTTAAACTATTTTTTTTTCGCCTCTTGACCCCATTTTTAATTTGATCAAAAATCTGTCATACATATATTTGACACTTTTTTTAGAAGTAATAAAAACTTTAAACTGATTCGATATGTATTATAACTAAGAAGTTATGGGGTTTTTCTGTTTTCACAAAACCCCTCCCTATTTTCACCCTCTTGGTCTGATTTTGCCCATTAAAGAAGTTGACCGAGATTTTCTGCCCCTTGATTTTAGGGATCAGTTTGGAAGAGATTTGTGCACAATTATGGAAGTTATCGTATCCATAAAAAAATGATAAATTAATATTTGGAAATTTTTTCCAGAGAGAAACGTTCGCCTTGCATACAATATTTCAAATGAAAATCAAATTTCAAATTATTATTATTTTTTTTAATTTGATTTTAATTTGAAATATTGTATGCAAGGCGAATGTTTCTCTCTGGAAAAAAAAAATTCCAAATATTAATATAGATTCAATCGATGCTGGATTTAATTAAGTTTCGTGTTTACCCCATGTCGGTGGCTCACGATAAATATTCCATCTTGTGCTGCGTTTGTAGCCTTGCCAACATGTAATAGGGAGAAATTTTCCAGGCTGGGTATCGTTCCATGTGGTTTAGTCGGTAGAATGTCAATGCGCTATACTGATGGCCCGGGTTCGATTCCCGGCATGGAATCTTTTTCACTAGGTTGGCTTTTGCGCCTTTTAAGCAAAAATAATTTGAAATTTGATTTTCATTTGAAAAAAGGTGATAAAGTTTTGAACTGGGGATGGTTTTGTGTTCTAGAGGTCATGATCTGCGTAAATCTGCAAAAATTTCCGAAATTTTAACATAGGAAAGATTGCAATAGGTAGTATTTCTTACGAAATCTATCTAAAAAATACCAAGAGAGCTGGCTGGTGTTCCTTAATTTTTATATCAACATGAAATTGAAAGTCTGTCAACCGCTGAACGAAAAGCTTAAGTAAGAAGTCTAGGTGATTTTTTGTATTTATTTTTAGTAGTGTGCAAATTGTGTACTATATTATTAATTTTATTGAATTGCCATGATCAATGTTTGTTCCTTGGAATAATAAATGCCGTATATAATTGAAAAGCTGACAGGTGAATTCATCTGTAGCTATAAGCCAAGTGAAAATTTAAGTAGGTAAAATATTAAATCCTACATTCATATATAGCGTAGTATGTAAAAAATGTTTTGAGATTAAAATTTAGATCTTATAAGAGGGTTTTTGGTTGAACTTTTACAAATAGTCTGATCTTCATGTGAGAGGCTCACAATAACCATAGTAGACCAAGCCCATTTTGAAAAAAAAATGCTAGTCCTTTTAGAAGTTGCATAAAATCTATTTTATCCACTCCCGTAGAGAACCAAGTCTGTTTTCACATACTATTTCATACATGCCATCTGTTTACAGCCTTTGTTTACTGTGGGGATGTATGAAACAGATTTTATACACCTTCTAAATGGACTATCATTTTTTTTTTCAAAATGAACTTTGTCTACTGTGGTTGAGAACCCCTCATAAAATCTTTTTTCTTAAGTAACACATACAATGTTAGCAGTTTTCTTTTTTATTAGATAGCGATATTTCGTTATTCATAGCCGAGTCCGAAGATTAATTTTCCAAGTTAGCCAGAATATTCAAAGCCACTAATTTTCTATAATTGATAAAAGCTAAAATGAAAGACATCCTCCATTAAATGAAAGAAAAACAAATTCACTCGAGTATCTTTACAAGAAAGTATTGGATTCGTGAAATATTTCGACGAATTTATAAGTTTCAGGAAGTCCTGAACACGATTTGACTGGGTTTTTAGAAAATCTTCGTGAGTCTATCCGAGTGTCTATATGTGATAAATTTTTTGTGCGCTCTATCTCAAGAATTAATGCGCGACATTTAATCAAACTTCGCATTCAGAACTTGGTATAAAGTAGTATTTTAGAATTTCGTAAAAATCGCCCAACACGTGGCGCTGCCTTGCAGCCTTTTTCACGATTTCCACTATAGCTATATCTCAAAAACTAATGCACACTTAAAACAATTTCTGTGGAACTACAAGGAATCTACTTACAACCCATTATTTTAACCCTTAAATGCCCGAGTTTTCGAAAATCATTTTAAAAATGTTTTTCGGCTTTCTTTAAAATAAATCATGGAAAAAATACTTTAAAAAATCATATTTTGTTTTAAGTATGGTTTACGGCGAAAAAGCTGTTACTAATCGGCAATACTGGTGCTTAATTGAAAAAATAATTTTTCTTGATAAAATTCTATAATATAAAACACACAAGAATTTTGAGAACTATAATAAGAAATAAATTTTACTTGCTCACTGCTGAACAAAATAGGGTATTTCGCAATCTTCCAAACAAAACAAAAAGAGCATGTATCAAGAATTGAAAAAATAAACCTATGTTTATTCTTAAACAGCACAAGTGTTGCCATCTAAATGTTTAAAATCGATTTAATACTATTTTCAGAATGTATTTTATTGGCAACATTAGCATTATAGCTTCAATATTATTCTAATAGTATTTTAGAACCTAAATTGGGTATGTTTACGAAAGGCAACACCCGGCATTTAAGGCTCAAGTATCATGGAAAATTACAGAGATTAGCGTAACAAATTCTGGACGTTACAGAGACGTTATTCGGTAAATTTACAGCAGAGTCAGTAAATTTATTCAGTTCATTTATTTTTAAGAATTAGTGAATTTTTGAACTTCTAAAGAATTAGAATTTTGCGAGTGAATTTATACTGCTGTACCATGTAATTTTTACGATATTAAATTCTAGTCCGCCCGTAATTTGATCCCGAGTCCTCTAGATTGGAGATGAACACATTAATGACTGGGCTGCAGGAGTTGTTACTACTGTATGCAAACGATGTGGTTTTACGATACAGCGGGGAAATATTTTTACTTTTAATTTACTCTTAATACCACCAAGCTTCTTGCACGTGATGAATGAAACAACTACAAAGTTATTGTAGATAAAAAAAAAATCCCTGCTAACTCCACAGGGACGAATTTTTCCTTTCTAAAACATTCTAAGTTTTAATAAAACAATTTTTAAACCCTATTTTCTCCTTTTATATATTTCTAATAAAATTGCAAAAGAATTTTAAAAAGGTATGTATTTCAAATTAACCCTTAAATGCTTGGTGTTGCTTTTCGGAAACATACCCAATTTAGGCTCTAAAATACTATTAGAATAATATTGAAGCTATAATGCCTAATGTTGCCAATAAAATACAGTCTGAAAATATTAAATCGATTTTCAACATGTAGATGGCAACACTTGTGCAGTTTAAAAATAAAGATATTTATTTTTTTCAATTGTTGCTACTTGTTCTTTTTGTTTTGTTTGGAAGCTTGCGAAATACCCTATTTTGACCTGCAGTGAGCAAGTAAAATTTATTATTATAGTTCCTAAAATTCTTGTGTGTTTAATATTATAGAATTTTATCAAGGAAATTTTTTCAATTAAAGACGGGTATTACCGATTACTAACAAACTGTTTACTCGTAAACCATACTTAAAACAAAATATGATTTTTTAAAGTATTTTTCCCATGATTTATTTAAAAAATGAAAGCCGAAAAACATTACAATGATTTTTGAAAAATCAGGCATTTAAGGGTTAAAGTTTTTCGCTCGTGCGCTGCAATAGTGGCACAACTCAAAAAATCAGGTTAGGAGATTAATGGGTTTGAAGTTTCGCCTTGTAATGAAGTGCAAAATTTACACGATTCATTGTTGTCATAAGTGTTAAGTGGTACTAAATGACTCCGTAAGGATTCAATTAATAATGCAAAAAAAAGTACCCTCACACCCCGTGTTATATTGATGATAAATGATTATATGATGATGTATTCAGATTATATCATATATAAGGCAACAGCGACACTTCTGCCATCTGTTGGTGAAATACTGAACTACAAGATATGCCGCTGTTGCTGCTGGAAAGAATACCATTCTGCAATGCTGGAGAGCGCATTAACTCAAAATTCGTATTTTTTGGAGTTGTGCCACTATTGCAGCCCACGAGCGTTATAACAAAGCTAAAAATATCTTTAAAGATATGGAAATCCCCGCAGTGATTATGTTAGGGAATTTGTTATAAAAAAATGGAAATGTCTATAAAAGGATGACCGAGAAACTCAAATGTATTTAACAGAGAACTAGAGTAAATTCACAGAAAGCGTATTTTCTGTGTTTTTACAGAAATTTTTAACAGTGGCGTAATGTCAAACTTTATATTCAGTTAGAACTTCACATAAACAGATCCTTATTCGGTTTGGATGCATACCACTCAACAGGTGTCGCTTTTAAGCTCTAATTTCACGATTTCAGTGGTAGCTGTATTTCGAGAACGAATAAATTGTCATTTAATTTTGGTTGCAGACGATTTCATTTCTATAGAAGAAGGTTTTGCTAGGGCCACTACATGCTGGTTTATTATTATTTCTAACTCTTCCTATTATTGAATTAATTGCTTTAAGAAACTTCTGGGTTCAATATAGTTTTACAAACTGAAAAAATATAGATTATAATCAGACAGTCTTAGGAGGGCATGCCGTCAGGATAAAGCAAAAAAAAAAACGAAATATTTATAATGACCGATGACTGACACAGAACTTTCCGTTTAGGCCGCGTCAGTCATCGGTGACAGACACTTATAGATTATGTAAAGGGAATCGCATTTTGTGGCCCAAACGGAAAGACAGAAAAAATAGACTTGGCATTCAATATGTTAAATATGATTTTAAATAGAAATAAGAGCATACTTTTTTAAAAACCACAAAACAGTGCTAGAACTTATCGATATAAACATTTTACTTGCTCCACGGCACTACACCACTGGGAACAAGGTTAAATATGTAGTAATTATTGATAGGTATCCCATATCACACATCACCCATACAATAAAGGATGAAAATAGTTTTATAAGGCGAAGAGGTAGCTTTGATTTTTGGAATATCAACTTGAAAATACCAGCTAAGAAGGTTAAAATAATCTCGTCTCAGCATTATAATATTCTACTATAAAAGTATCACGAACCCCAGAAATATGGGCAAAACAGATCTGTAGTTTTCTGTTATTACGGTAATCATCTTCACTGGTTGTATATACTTTTTAAAAGATCAAATGGGTCTTGAATGAGCATTTCACAAAATGCTTCGAGAATGTTTTAGAAAAGATATACAGGAATAAAAAAATAACAGAAAAAAAGTTACTGTCAAATGCAGTAGATGTCTAAGCAGTTTAAACTGTAATCCTTTCACAAACTAGTGCTATTAACATTTATGTACATGTTCATGGAAAATCAATATTGGATGATATTAATGCAGGACATTTTTATATACTGCATTATGTAACTGTAAATAAGCATTTTGTGAAATATGTATTTTTCTCAATGTGTGTGCAGCGTTCATTCTATAAAATATTGTTAAAAAGTTTTGCTCATTTATATTGTTTTTTTCTAAAGTACAACTTTAGCAAAAAATAAGTTATTCACTTCAAAGAGCTCTGCAATGCTGTTCTAGATTTAAGTTTGACAGAGTTGTCTTATGTTGAAGTAATTCAGACGAAGTTTGAATAACTATTAATTTAAGTGGTGCAATTCGCATCTTTAATCAGAGTTTTGTAGTATAAAAATTCTCCAATAAATTCCAGCTGCAAAAGCACTTGTTGCCGTGCATTTTGAATATTTGATTATACTCGCTGCATTTAGCAAAAAGAAATATAGTTTTGTGATTTTTAAATAAAACAGTCGCCTTTCAGCGAACTTTCGCAACGAATAGTTGTATTTAACAAGTGAATTCATGTGAATTATCTGCAATTTAAATTTTATCTCCTTAGCTAGAGAATGCCGTGTGTGGCATAAATTAACATACAAGGTACAACAGTTACAGGAAAATCTAATAGTAGCAAGGCCAGCGACAAAGAAGAAAACTACTAAGTTTCAGAAATTCTTTGAGTGCATATGAAATCTGTTTATGCTCTATATTTTTTATTTATTTTTTTTTCTCTTCGAGGCAGACGATTCTCTTTAAATTAACATCTTGCGCTAAAGCGCTGTTACAGGATATATGTCACTAGCGACAAGGCTTCGTAATAACGAACTTTTGGACAAAAACTGTGTCGGCTATTCCAAAGGATTAGAGCAAGACAGTTATATGTCATAGAAGTTGATGAGTTTGTAAAAACAAAATGAAGTTCATTTAAATATGCTTCATTAAACTATTGTAATGAACGTTTGCAAATTAACATAACTAATGCTAATACAAAATGATGATATAAAGCAAATACGAATACTAAATCCAATGTATACAAGACAAAACTTATCATGGAAATATAATTTCACAATCTACTATCTATGATAGGCATCAAAATGGCTTTGATTACAAAGCCATGGAAAATATACGCAACCGGAACACATAAGCAGAGTATTCCTTTAAGAATCCCAGAATCTCGTAACGACTAGTTTTCATTTATGTCTTTGTAGGAAAGCGACAACACGAGTGTAAGGGAACACATTTTCATACCTATTACATGACTTATGGGTCGTATGTCATTGTTGGAAATGATCGGAGTATCATGACGTACGCAACGTACGTCATTTACGGTAATGACCAGAATAGCATGACGTAAGCTGCGTACGTCACAGAGCGCAATATTTTAACCATTGGTGGGTTGTTCAAGTTTCTTTTTAAACAACTTCATTTTTATTATTTATTATTGAAACAGAAGTTGTTTTTTCAGAACTTTCTTAGGATGTCTAAATAGGTTAAAATAGTTAAAGGCAGAATAATTTTTTTTCCGATACAAATCTGAATTAAAAACTTTCGTTTTTCACTTTTCTTAGAAAGTTAGAAATGTAAAACACGTAGTATTTAAAAAAACATCAAAATAAGATAGACGTTCAAAAGCAGGTATACTCAGTGTATGGAAAGTTTCTTCATCTTTGTCACTACAGACACTGAAATCGTCATCCCGCTACCATTATGCTCCATGTATACCGTGTCTTGCAATGTAATCTGATCCGAGGTGGGCAGCCCATTTTTCGCTAAGCATGTGTGTTGAATAGCATTTCCTAATATATTTTAGCATCGAGAAAATTTTCCCGCTCTTTCTGGCTTTGCTTACAAACTCTGTCCTTTATTCCATGTTACCAACCTTGAGATCGGTCACTTTAGGATAGAATGCCTGTATATGAGAGTGGAAACATACGATGTTCAGTCTTTGCTTAGGCAGACGATTTTGTCCAAACTACAGGCAAACTTGGACATTTTCTATTCTAGAGCTTGGCGATACCACAGATTAAATATATCATACAGATATGACTCTTCCATAAGCACAATGGTAACCGAATCGCAACTTCAGAGCCTCTAGTGACAACAGTCGCAAACGTTTCGGGCAGGTCGCAACAGGTAGTTGTTACTCGTCTTATTTGTATAGTATCTATCTTTTTTTGTTGTCGCTATGCAATTCCGGCATTTGTTTACGTTTGTTGTTGTTAAAAACATAAAACGTGTTTTATTTTATCAAGCAGATACTAGGAATTTTACAAATAATCCCCGAAAATATGTACTTACACATTTCTTCTTAAAGATTTTACCCTTTTTTATAATAATTTAAACACAGATATTTAAATAGTTTCAGACTTGTAAAATTTGAATACCATAAGTTATAAATAGTGTCGTAAAGTCGCTTTTACATTCCTCAGTGATGTATATGTGATTATTTATAAAAATAATAAACATAGCACATTTTAAAATACTGCTTACTGGCACATTCTAAACAATTCGGTTTTAAACAACGATTGACACTTTTAAAATTTTCAATTAATTTTAATGTCTGCAGTAAAACGTTGCATACCGTTAATATTTTTACCTATAAAATAGTTTTATTATGTAAGTTTGATATAACAATAATTTCATTGCAATAATTAATTTCAAGAAAAAACAGCTCTGAAAAAGTGCCCTTGCAAATATAAAATAATTATATTCAAGAAATATAGCTCTGAAATGAGCTTTTGCAAAAATTAAAAACATTCAAATAGCTGTAAGTACCGTACAAAAAAATTACAACTGGTAAACGTGACAGGGGTAGCGCAAGTCTGAGAGTGACAGTTTATGTTTACAAGCTCCGCGCATTTGTTCCCGCCTGTTCTCAGTAGTGGCACTAGAATCACGCCGGTACGGGATTTTGCTCCTCTGTCATATCTGTGTAAAATATTTAATCTGTGTTGCGATATTAGCCTGGACGAGTTCGATTAGAAGAATGAGATAAGTTAAACATTACCTTGGCGATAATGGCAAGCTCGCGCCGATGCATGGCGATTAGCTTTTTGCCCAGAAACATCTCAACCAATCAAATTTTATAACCTGTATGTCGCCACCCTCATATTGAGGCACACTATTTTAAAGGACCTTTGAAGGTTGCAGAGGTACATAGAGGTCTGCACGGGCCGAAATTTCCAGGCCCGGGGCCGGCCCGGCAGAAAAGTTAAAAGTTCGGCCCGAGTCCGGCCCGGCCCGTTGAAAAAGAATTATTGGCCCGGCCCGGTATAACAGCTAAAAGTTAGGACCGAGCGCGGCCCGGAAAAAAGTTAAAATCTCGGCCCGGCCCGAGTGAATTACTACAAAACATTGATTTTTACGCCGATTTGGTTACAAATTTGACTCTTACGAGGAGTTCTGACCAAAAATATTTATTTTAACTTTTTTTTTTTTTTCATGTTTCTAAACTTCACTTTTATGTAAGTGCCGCAGGCTGCGATATTTATTTTTTTTAATGAATCGCTATTTCTTCTATGTAAATGTTTCAGTTATCATTAATATTGTTAATCCATATTCCGTGCACTGAATTGTTAAAAATCTGAAAAATGTTATACAGTAAAATCTTCTAATATTTAATTACATAGAAAAGAAAAGGAAATGCGTTATAGACAAGTTCCCTTCTAAGCAAATATAAATGTATTTTATATTCTTTTCTTACGTATATTTTGCATGTATCAACACATTTTTCAGTTTAAAACAGGATTCCGTCATAGAGCAGGTTCCTTTTCACACGTTTTACTATTTTTTAATTTAGCTATATTTTAATTAGCGTAGAAATTTACTATTCTTTGAAAAGAATAAATGTTAATGTTTAATTGTAGAATAATGGCGATTCAAAAATGTATGCATATTTTGCAAAAATCTTTGAGCCAGGCCAGGCTTAATTTTACTGACCTTTGAACGGACAGGTCACGCCGAGACAGTGATTTTCGTACGGGCTGGCTCAAAACTAGGACTGAAAATTTAGGGCCGTGAAGACTAGAAAAGAAACCAGTCCCGGCTCTGTATAGAAAAAAGATAGTCCCGTCCCGATTCTTCCGGAAAAAAGTAAGACCCGAACCCGGTCCGTAAAGAGTCACTAGGCCCGGCCCTTCAGAAATAGATATGGCCCGGGCCCGGCCCGAGTGCCGAAAATGAAAACAGGCCCGAGCCCGGCCCGTGCAGATCTCTAGAAGTACATCTAATTTTACCTTAGCACATGCCCTCTTCAATGAAACTCAGTTTGGAAACAATACCCTCTGGCCTACACTGTTGCTTGGAAAGACTATTGCAATATTTATGCAAAAAAAAGACAGGTTAGAAGTTTTTTAACTCTGCCGTCACTGAATATAAAATTGTTTCTCCAAGCCGAGGAGCGGATAAATATCGGGTGTTTTAACCATGTCCCGAATTATAAATCAGAAATTTGCTCTTCTTCCATAATTATCATCGTTAATACCTGAAGATATTCAAAAACAACTTATATAGAAAAATAGGAATTTTAGATAAGATTTTTAACCCTTAAATTCCGGGTGTTTCTTTTCGGCAACATACCCAATTTAGGCTCTAAAATACTATTAGAATAATATTGAAGCTATAATGTTTAATGTTCCCAATAAAATACATTCTGAAAATATTAAATCGATTTTCAACATGTAGATGGCAACACTTGTGCTGTTTAAGAATAAAGATAGATTTATTTTTTTCAATTGTTGCTACTTGTTCTTTTTGTTTTGTTTGGAAGCTTGCGAAATACACTATTTTGTTCTACAGTGAGCAAGTAAAATTTATTTTTATAGTTCCTAAAATTCTCATGTGTTTAATATTATAGAATTTAATCCAGGAAAATTATTTTTTCAATTAAAGACCAGTATTTCCGATTAGTAACAAACTGTTTTTTAGCCGCAAACCACACTTAAAACAAAATGATTTTTTTTAAGTATTTTCCCCCATGATTTATTTAAACAAGTTGGAAATTGCTCGTCAAACGTGGCAAATGAGGTGCGTTCGTACTATAACTAGTTTTATAATTATTTTTTGCACCCCATATTGTACTGAATGTGTATTTATTTGCAATTCATAAGTGCATAGTCTGTAACATCATTAAAATGCACTTGCAATAATTTTTCCCATTCCCCTTAATGTAACGGAAAACTTTTGACTGTCCCTGTAATTAAGCTATACATCCGATTTTCATGAAATTTGAAATGGCTCGAAAAAATTTTGCAGCAATTATATATTTAAAATTTCAGCCCATTCGGAAAGCTGTAACATCATTAAAATGCACTTGCAATAATTTTTCCCATTGGCTTTAATGTAAAGAAAAACTTTTGACTGTCCCTGTAATTAAACTATACATCCGATTTTCATAAAATTTGAAAGGGCTCGACAAAATGTCGCAATAATTATATGTTTAAAATTTGAGACCATTCGGAAAGCTTTAACATCATTAAAATGCACGTGCAATAATTTTTCCCATTGGCCGTAATGTAAAGAAAAACTTTTGACTGTCCCTGTAATTTAACTATACATCCGATTTTCATAAAATTTGAAATGGCTCGACAAAATTTTACAACAATCATATATTTAAAATTTCAGACCATTCGTTTGGGTAGTTTTTCCTCTATTATATGCGGACGGACGGACGGACAGACGGACGGACAGACAGACGACTATAGGTGCTACGTATTTATATAATTACGAACGCACCTAAAAATGAAAGCCGAAAAACATTACAACGATTTTTGAAAATTCAGGCATTTAAGGGTTAAATAAAACTGATTTATATAATCGGCAGTTAGTGTTATTTTGTAAAATATTTATAAGAATAATCAGATTCATGAACAAAAAATACTGTTATAAAAACCTCAATTCTTAGAAGAACAATGTAAATAAATGCATTGTGATCCTATCTGTAACTGAGAAGTGTTTTGTAGTTGCATATTTCTCGTAAAACATTTTTTAATAAAAGAAAAGCTAAATCCATGTAAAGGGTTGAGAAAATAACCACATTAAAAAATATTTATCTTCGGCTGTTTCGCAGTGCTGACTGAATGAGATTCAGAAAAGCATATTTTATGAAAAGTAACATACACTTTTATTAGTAGACGAATCAAATTTTATTCGGTTATATTTATTCAGTTTATTATTAATTTCGGTTAAACAAGTCCGAAGTCATGGAAGCAAAAGCCTCTTCAGTTCTATATCTTAACTCTGGAAAATTATTAGGTAAATGCGGAACGTAGACACGATCTTTTATAAAGCCCCAAAGGAAATTATTGCATGAATCTAATGGCGTTTTTAAATCTCCACTCCAGCAATAACGCTTTACGCTCAGGAGTCGTCATTTTGCGTAGGTGACACTGCAAGCGAGTCAGTAACAAAGCAGTAATCGCGCATGCGCTTATCTAAAACGGAGTTACTCTTTATTTGTGACTTTGAACCAACGCTTGCAGTTGATACTTTGCAGTTGCAATTTATAACCGAGAAATTCTTTTATGGATACCTGTATATTTAGAAATTAAATTTCACTACATGATTAGGTTTTGCTCAGGGATCTAAAGCCTATTACGTGCTTATGTACGCTGTCTAATGAGCATCACATTTAATTGCTAATTGGCACAGTTTCTGACCTTGTCTCGATTTTGCGCCTTTTCTAAACCACCTATCGTTTAAAATAAACTTTTAACATACTTCTAAAAAAAAAAAGGTTATGTAATTTATTTGTATATATATATATATATATATATTTTACAATTTGAATATTTATTTCTCTAATTTTAAAAATATATAATTTAAGATATTTGATATTTTACATCATAATGATTTTTATACAGTTTTTAATTTTTTATAAACTTTTTTATAAACTTTTAATACGTCCTATGCAATTTTTAGTACATTTAGTACAAATCTATACATTAAACTCTGATTACTGATCGGGCCAGATACTTCCCAATGGACTATTTTTATTTTATTCGTAGCACGTTTTAAAAAATAATCTCCACGACATATTAAGATGGTTTTAAGAGAAATTATCCCAAAAGAATTTTTTTTTTTTTTACAAATTGTGTTAGACTGAATAGCTCATTTGCCGCGGCAACGTCATAACTCAAAAATCACGATTTTTGAGAAGTCGAATCACGTTATTTTGTTTCTCTACACTCAGAAAACCTAACTGATTTAAAATGGTCCTAGAGAATGCTAAATCCCGATTCATAAATATTTTTGTTTCTGACCAATAGATATTTCAGCTCAAATTAGAACAATGATTTTTGCGTATCCTGAAAAATCATGATTTTTGAGTTAAGACGTTGTTAATGACAGATCTAAAAATAGCTGCAGTCCTGGTTCTTAAAGTTTTTTTTTTTTTTTTTACATATGCAAGTTTAATCGATTTTTATTAGATTATTTTTATAAATTTGTTTATAATTTTACTGTCATATAATTTTAATATATTTTTATAATTTCGATATATTTTACATTATATATATTTTTTAACTAGCTGATCTACACGGCACAGGCCGTGATAATAACCTTAAATCAATATTTGATGATTTTATATATTTAAACGAAAATCTTTCCAACAAACCTAATGTTGGGTGTTCCACTTGCCCTCAATGGGTAGCGCACATCGTCTAATTTGCACAATTTCATACTTTCAAATGAAAATCTGCACAAAGTTGGTTGGTTTATTGGACTTTTATGGTGCAAGCCCCCGTTGGGACATGCTGCGCCAAGTTAAAAATAAAACATTTATATTTTGAAAATTAATTTAAAAGAATGTCGTAGAAACAAGATCAGTGATAATATGATTAAATTTAAAAAATCAAAAAACCCGACTGCGTAAAAAGCAAACTAATTATTTCTCATCAATGTGAAACTATTTTTTATATTACCCATTTTTTTTTTTTTTATTTGTATTGATGACTTTTAAGTTGTGTTTAATTGTTAGTTCCTATCTACTGTTTTGATGAGGCCTATAGATGTCTATGAAGGTTAGAGTTGCAGTAAAGCGAGAGATCCTACCTGCACAACTTCCAGGTTGTGTAATATTTAAACGGAGCTTCAGACAGTAAAATAGTCAAACAGTCATCTTCATTTTGAAAGACCTATCCAATGATATGCCACTCAACAGGGTGCGTAAAAATTTTTTTTCGTCTCTACCGCCATTTTGTATTTTACGGCCGCCATTTTGAATTTATAAAAACAAAACCTAGCCTATAACCATCGGACGGTTAAGGCGAATCGATAAAGACCTTATTCATTAAAATCCATCCAGCCGTTGGGATGTTTCGAGGGTATAAAGAAATCCAGATACGCGTGAAGCACATAACCCTTCTTGGCAGTCAGGTAAAAATAACACAATTTAAGGAAAAAATTAACACTATATGTATAATTAAAAACACTTAATTATGTCAAATATATCTAAAAGACATGAAAATATTTACAGTTAAAATGCATACACAATGTACAATATAACGATGGGGCAGCAAACTAAATACAAAATAACCAAATACGACACAAAACCAGGTTTATTTAAATCGCAGATTATATAAAAAAGAATCTACACAAAGAAATCTTTAATTAAGTTACTGCGGCCTTCGGCAGCGTATATACATAAGTCGTGCTGCACATGCTCCAAGGCCGTTTTAATTTTACATTTTTTCAGGCGTAGCCCGTCAAATGTATATTTTTATCTGCGTAGCCCGAGTCAAGCTTAAATGTAAGAAAATCAATGTTGAATGAAATTATATTTAAACGAAAATTTTTCGAAACTAATCTAATGTAACGCCACTGCCTCCGGCAACCAAGATGTGTTTACTTTTCATTTTTTCCCCCTGACACATCAGGTGATTTAATATATTTTTTTAAATGGTGCTTATTGTACAAAGTGTTTCAAATTTGCTCAGGTTATAAATTTAATTACAAAGCTTGTGTAAAAAACACGTGAAAAAAATAGATATATAGTGGTAAAGGTGCTTGTAAGAAGTCTTCCAACATTGGGTCACTTAATAGTTAACTAGTTGGATGCGCCAATCCCAAAACTTTCTTCTATCTTATACATAATATTTCAAAAATTAATTACACATGTTAATGCTTCAATATTATTAATTCAATACTATCCCAACTTTGATTTTCATCTTAAAATTTCTGCTCCAGTCAATTAAACGGACTAAAAACGAGTTAATCAATATCATGATATAGGTTAAAATTAATAGTTTTTGCTTATTTTGTTATCAGATGTTTGCAAATGGCCGGCTTAGCAAAAAGCGAGTTTCCGCCTCTGCACGCGCCGCCGAAGGACAACAGAACTACGAAAAATCAAGAAAAGTATATAAAAATCGCTAGTGCCCCTTTACAGCGCAATATTTCCAAATTCAAGGAGGACCTGTTGGCCAAAGCCAAAAACATGCACGAAAAAATTTCGTTCAATTGTATGCATAATTTTATGCACTTTTCGATGGTACAATAAAGAAAATGGCACAATCATTGCTATTACAACGCCCCCCCCCCCCCTTCCGGCAGATTCTTTCAAATTCAGGGAAGACTTGTTTGCCATAGCCAGAAACGTACACAAAAAAAATTGGTTCAATTCTATGCATTACCTTCATGCAATTTTCGATGGTACAATAATGAAAATGGTACAGACATCACAATTATAGCGCCCTCTTCCGGCGGAGTTTTTCCAAATTCAGGGAGGACCTTCATGCCATGACCAAAAACAAACGGAAAATATTTGGCTCAATTCTATGTATAACTTCATACACTTTTCGGTGGTACAATATTCAAAATCGCACAAAAATCGCATAAGAGCCCCCTAGTGGCGATTTTTTTCCAAATTCAGGGAGAACCTGCTTGTTATAGTCAAAAACTTAAAATAAAAATTTGGTTCAATTCTATGCATAACTTCATACACTTTTGGATGGTACGTACCATCCAAAAGTGTATGAAGTTATTCATAGAATTGAACCAAACCTCCCTGAATTTGGAAAAAATTCGCCGGCAGGGTGTGCTGTAACAGCAATTTTTGTGCGATTTTGAATATTGTACCACCGAAAAGTGTATGAAGTACAGCAATTTTTGTGCGATTTTGAATATTGTACAATATTCAAAATCGCACAAAAATCGCTGTTACAGCGCCCCCCTACCGGCGAATTTTTTCTAAATTCTGGGAGAACCTGTTTGCCATAGCCAAAAACTTAAAATAAAATTTTGGATCAATTCTATGCATAACTTCATACACTTTTGGATGGTACAATATTCAAAATTGCACAAATATCGCTGTTACAGCGTCCCCTACCGGTGAATTTTTCCAAATTCTGGGAGGACCTGCTAGCTAAAGCCAAAAACTTAAAATAAAAATTTAGTTCAATTTTATGCATAACTTCATACACTTTATGATGCTACAATGACGACAGACACACGGACATTTTCTATAAACATGTTTTTTGGGATTTCTGACCCCTAAAACGTTTAAATCCGTCGAAAACCGGAAGTCGAAAAGAATTTCGATTACAATACTTTTCTTCTATTGAAGATAGAAGAAAGTAAAAGTAGTTCTTACTGTCCAAACTCTTTGAAACAGCTATCAGTTATAAATATAATGGTTTTAATGCTTTCGTAAAACAACTCGTAAAAATATTGATAATTGATGTAAAAGATCTGTTTTCTTCACTTTTTTTTTCACATATGGCCATTTAATATTAAAAATAAAAAATAGTTCTTATTGTACGAAATCTTATTGGATGAAACATAACGTTTCGAAAGCTTGCGTATAGTTTTCGTGCAATAACATGCATATTTAATTTAAAAAACATGTACCAAAAGCTACTTGCGTTGTCACGATTCGAGAGAAAATTTTAGTTTAAATTTTTTTAAATACTTCTGTTGTCTTTTACTCAACCAACTGTTAATTTTTTTTTTACATGATGCAAATCAAGTTTCCAAATTACTTGTACAAATATTGTTTTAAAATATCGACATTTAGTTACTTTTAACCTAGAAAAATGATTCTTTCCAGTAGGCGCGAAGGGACTTTTAGTCATATATAATATTATAATATAATAAATATATTATTAACACATTCAGGACGGGAAACGTGAATTCTCGTTTTCATTCAAAAACATTGACTATGGGCGTGGCTTCTACCTCACAGAAAACGCATTTATATCATGTCCATATTTTTATAGATTGCAAGACATTTTATATTAAATTCGTACACAAAGATATTTCCGATGCATAAACTTGGGAAACCTGTCTAGATCACCAATTTACAAAAGACTTTCAGAACAGGGAGGAGCGTCTACTGTTTTAAAATTCAGATTTGATAGAAATTGCCCGTCGGCAATGTGTTAATATACGTATTTTTCCAAAAAGAGTTGCACCATTGGATTGAAGATGGCAGCTTTTCAGTTTCTGTAACAGTGAGGCTGATGCGTATTACGAAAAACAAGAGGAAAAACACTCACACAAAGACGTTTTGAAAGTAACTTATTTAAAAAGGGTTGTACTTTTTGAAACGAATTATATCATTAGAAAAAAATACGTAAATGTAGTTTGGGGTTTTTTCGTTTTTATTGGCAAGCGTTTCGAAAGTTGTAAAAAACTCGCTCCCCGCTTTTTGGTTTAACCCCCTCCAGAACTACCAGCGTGCACCAATGATAACTTTTTTTTTTTAATTGAGAGATCATTGTGATTTAATTGATATACGGCTAATTATTTAAAAAATGAAAAAACAGCTTCAGGTGTACCCAAGACCTGCCTTGGACTATCATCAAAATTTTCAGACTTTTACGTGCGGTTGATTTCGCTAGCCATGACAGACACAAAGGGATAAATTATTTTCTTGTATTAATATATGTGTATTTTTTCATATAATTCTTTTCTTTTTAATGATTTTCATTTCAAATAACCAAAATGTGCGTTTTTTTTATAAATTTTTATATTTTCAGTAAATATTTTTTTTTTCAATTTAATACATTTTACATAATTAGATTTCTCAATAGTTGACAGGCCCGGAACTGTTTGCGACGCTCATTTGAGAAATAAAAAGATTATTTTTGCTGACAGTTCGTTGTAGTTTAATTAATATCTCGGCTAATTATAAAAATAATGAAAAACCTGAACCCCGGATGCATTCGGATCTGTCTTGGAGTATCCTCATCCACATTTTCAGACCTATGCGTGCTAGATTTCGCTAGACATCGTTGAGAGACATACTCGCAGACAGAGAGAAACTCACTTTTTAACACTTTCCAACATAGTAGAAAACTGTTATGATTTCGGTCTGTCCTCTTACTCGCGTAAATAGTGTGCAATTGCCATGAAATTGATATATGTTATTGTGGTTTATTATGGCATGTCCTGTATTGAAAATGAAGTGTGTTGCATTTTTGGTTCATTGACAGGGCCACTCAAAAGAATTCCGTTACAGGTCGGTCTATGGGGAAAAATCGTTTGCCGTGTATTTTAAGTATTTAAAAAATACTGAAATTGAATTACATCACTGAGATGTACTACAAGGTATTTACTATAAAATAGGGTATTAATAGTATAAAATACGGTATAAAATAGGGTATCGTTCATTTCTAGGGACACACAAAAGAATTTGACTATAGAAGAAAATAGGCAATAATTGAACTATTGAAGGCTACGATTAATAATTGCTGGAAGTGAATATTCAGTTGTGGTATGCATTTTTAAATTTAACTATTTTTTAAACATAACTCGGTGTGCATAAATTCTATAGATCCTACACAGGTTGATTGCACAAAAGTTCTCAACAACATCCGTTTATTGGCGGAAATTGCTGAGTGAAAATTTTCAACTGTGCTACGAGTTTAACTGAACTAACATTTAGCATACTATGTAGTATGCATACATTATACAGGACTGCTCAAAAGAATCTTGTATTATAATGACTATTCATGGTAATAGCAGATTATAGACACTATTTCAAATGCTTTATGAGTTTTCCAAATTGTTTATTTAGACATCTTTCACCTTAGTAAACTGCAGTTATAGAATTCTGAATGTGTTGGAAAGTGTTTCATAATTACGCTGTACGCATGATTCCGTTCTTTTTTTAGTATAAGTTTAATATAATACATTTAATATAAATTTTTATATTTTTCTTTTATTTAATATGGTATTAATGGTATGGTATTAATTATGGTATTTAATATGGTATTAGTATAACTTTTATACGGTACAACTTCCCTAAAGAGACCACGGCTCGTTCCAATAAAAATGGGTCGCTCCGAGAGGTGGCCTCTTAAGGGAGGTTATGCTTATATCTAGATTTTAATTGTTGAAAAAGGTAACAATGTTACTAAAATTTATTTTTCATTATGAAAAAATATGAAAATTTAAGTATCAAAACAAAGGTTAATCAAAAGTTAATGAGTACAGAGTTTAAAAAATGAATACATGGACGTTTGCTTTGATTTTATGGTTTTAACTTCTATAACTTTTATTTCCAAGTCCTTTCGAAAATCAGTAAATAAAAGCAATTTTTTTTTGGACGGGAACTAATTATGACGTTTTCATTCATTTATCTATTTCTTCCAGAGTTTCCCGACAGAATAGGGCAGGGGAGTTTATGGACCGTCATCCTTACTTTGTCATCAGAGTTAAATTCATTGCCTAAAAAGGCACAAAGGGGTTTAAACTCTTAAAAGTTACCGGAATAAATAAGAATTCTAAACTTAGTTTAGAAGTTTGATGAATAATGCGCCCTCCGGAATTATTATTCTAATAAAACCTCCTTCAAGCGAACAGGAAGAAACGGAATGTGTTTCATTTTCTTCAAAGAAATGGGTCGCTTATGGAGGGAGTTCAATTGAGGCGGTCTCTGAATAGGGGTAAAATTAGTATTGAGCCTATGCGGATAAATTTCGTTCCATGGAAAAAGGGTAGTTCAGGGAGGTGGTCGCTTAATAGAAGTGATCTCACATAGAGGTTTCACTGTATATCTTTTTAAAGTTCTTTAGAATTTTTTTTATATTCTAAATGTAGGGGAAGGAAGAATAAAGGGGCCAGCTTTGACGAATTTTTTTTTTTATACCTTTTAACTAGTAAAGTTCTAGAAACAAATACCAATAGTACCTATAGTAACTTTAGTTTCAATTGCGATTTTACTTTTTTTTTTAATTTTTTTTTTTTTTTTTTAACGCACACGTTTCTTTAAACGAAAACTTAAACTGGCGAGTATAGGTAAATGAATAAATCACACTGATTCAAGATGTATATTTTTTAATCAACACAAGCTAAAGTAACACATTAAAAATATAGTTTCCGGATTACTTTGCGAGGAGTGACATTATAAAAACTGGTTTAGCATCTAATCCACATAACTTAGCGTTTTCAAACACACGTCATTTAACCCTTTATGTCCTGAAATATGAATTCATGAAAATTTTATCTACTAAAGCATTTTTCGTGAATTGTTTAAACTACATGAGAAGATTTACATAATTATTTAATAAATTTTAGAAGGATTTTAGAAGGTTTGAAGGATTCATTAAATTTGATTTTATAGGGATTTTGTGCACTATTTATAACCCCATTCAAATCTTATTTTAAATATTTTTCTTAATATTTTGTAGAAATAGGAAATGTACAAATATAATGTTCTTACAATAGAAATATAGAATAATTTCCGAATTGAAATTATTCTATAATACAACCCCCCCCCCCCCCCCCCCACCCACCCACCTCCTACCAACGCCAAGAAAGCTGAAAACATGCAAAAGCAAAAGAAATCATCCTTTAAAATATTTGTTTTGTGTAACCAATAATGCTTTTGGAACAAGATGAAGTAATGTATATATAACTCATTCTAAACTGTATTAAAACGAATCAATGTATTAAATGAATTTTATAACAAATTATTTTAATGGTACTTTTAAGTACCGTCAGTAGATAAAGGGTTAAAAGGTTACTTCACACTGATCAAACAGCATAAGAGCAAATAATTATAACACTTAGCGATACTTAGCTATAATTAAATAGTGTTTGTTAAAGGAATTCAAGAAATTATTTATTATGTTTTATATAAATTAACACATTTTACTATAAATCTTTTAGTGTATTTTTTTAATAGATTTTAGTAATCTTCATATTTTTCTAAAAAAGCTTATTAAATATTTAATTATTTTACGTTTAATATTTTTCTAAACTTGTTTATATTTTTAATAAGATTTTATAATTATATATTTTTTTACATACATTTTAATATATTATTATGCACATTAATATATTTATCTAATTTACTTCTTTCAATTTTTATACATTTGAATATTTTTATATTTTAAATATTTTTTTTATATTTTCTTTTTTATATAAATTTTATATTTAAGATTTCCATAAAATTTTCTGTTTTCTATGAAAGTTTATTCTATGAATTTATTATTTTAATATAAATTATTGTAATTATATTTTTATATAAATATTTAATATTTATGAAACAATATATTAAAAAGTTTTATATTTAACATTTTTTTTTTTATAAATTTAACTTATTTTTTATAAATTTATATTTAATGTATTTTTCCAAATTTTTATATGAATACAAAAATTTATCAAGTTATTATAAATTTATATTTAAATGTATTATTGATAAATTTTTATATGTTTAAAAAATTTATACATTTATATCGAATGTATTTTTATAAATTTTTATATGTTTAATAAATTTATTACAAATTTATATTAAATGTATTTATAAAAATTGATATATATTTTTATAAATTTAGAGATTTAAAAATTCATATTTTAATATGTTTTCCTATTTTAAATATAAATCAGTTAATATATTTTAAATTTTTATATAATATTTATAATATTTTTATAAAATTTTATAATGAATATATATTTTATAAATTTTAATATATTTTTATGTTGAATATATTTTTACAATGTTTTATATTTTATATATTTTTTTTTATAAATTTTTATATATTTTTTATAAATTTTTCTAAATTTTTATATATTTTTCTAAATTTTTCTAAATTTTTCTAAATTTTTATATATTTTTATATATTTTTATATATTTTTATAAATTTTTATAAATTTTTATAAATTTTTATATATTTATAAATTTTTATATATTTTTATATATTTCTATATATTTCTATATATTTTTATAAATTTTTATATATTTATAAATTTTTATATTTTATACATTTTTATATATTTTTATATTTTGTACTTTAATTTTTTTTTATTTAATATATTTATAAACTTATTAAAAATGCATAAAAATATAAAATATAAGTTCATAAGTAATATGTTTTTAAATTAATATATTGATATATATTTTTACCTTTAATATTTTTATGAATTTTTATTATAAACCTAAATTTTCGAGAATATTTTAGTACCGTATGATTCATTCGAATACATTGCACGCGAGGGTTGTTAGTACTACTCCGAATTTCAAGTTATATGACAGGCGACATTTCGTCTCTTTCACTCATATAATGTTTAATGTGTGTAAAGTCCCTCATTATCACTTTCCAAAATAGTTGAAAAGTGTTTATGAATTCCGTTTGCCGTCTGACCATGCTCGAGCTCTAACGTAAATACACACTCGGGTATTCATATAGCTGGTATATGTTCTCCACGGCATGTTTACTTTTGAAAATGGAGTGTAGCATTTTTTATTTGGTTTAACAAGGACACTCAAAAGAATCTAATTACATTAAAGTATATGGGGGAAATCTTTTGCGGTGTATTTTAATGGTGCTATACATTTTGAAATAAGAAAATTTATATGCATTTCTGAGGTATACAAACACATTTTCTGTAAAATATGGAATCCAATACATTTATCTTTCTTTTACAGGGTTACACAAAAGAATTCGATTAGATTACTTAAGCAATAAATGCTTGAAGTGAGTTTTCAATTTTGAAAAGTGTTTTAAGTTTAAATAATTTTTTTTTGCGTAATACTATAATTTTTTTTGCGTTGGTGTGTATAAGTTTTGTAGATCCCATGCAGGGCTACGCCACAGAATTCGTAATCATGAGGGCATGAGCGTGAACAGCTTAAGACTGAGTTGAATTATACATTTTGCAGCTGAATTATATTGAGTATGCTAAGAGGATGCGATAGAATATAAATAAATTCATACACAGGGCTACACAAAAGAAATGGATACATTGCCGTCATGGACGCTTATTTCTGAAGGTAAGTTTTCAGTTATGAGCTTTCTAAATTGCTTATTGAAGAAACACGTCGCATTATAGGAAGAAGTTTTGTTACAGTATTCTAGTAGTGTTGTAAAGTTTCATAATTTGTGAGTTGACGCCGGACTTTTCTTTGTGATCACATGTCATATTTACATACAGGGTATTTGAGAACGATGATTAATGACGTCTGTTTCAGCCAATCAAATCATAATTTCCCATATAATCATTTTGCTTTTGTCTCTGATAACGAGTTATATACTTCACTGCTCTGAGAACAACTTTTGAATTTTATGTTCAGATGAAAATTGTCATAAAATTTTCTTTTTCGCAAAGTTTTTGAAAGTTAATGTTTTCCTTAGAAATTTAAAAATGGTAAAATTTACCTTATTTTGAGTTTTATTTAGTTTTAAATTTTATTCATTGCGTTTTATTTATTGAATATAAAACAAAGATTAAAACAGGCAGTATAAGATCGGAAGTTTGGAATTACTTAAAGAAAGGAGAGTGGGGTAACTTTGTTACATCAAGAAAACTAAGTTAAAAAAATCTGAGAACACTATTAACATTAATTTACATTTAAAAAGAGTACATCCCACTGTGAATAATTCTTTTAAGTGCATTTGCTCGTGAATGTGAAAAATAACGAACATCTTAAAAAGCAGCGACTGTTAGGAATGTTTGGCACAGATGTGGACATATCCACAAGAGAAAAGAAGTAGATTGATAAAAGCCATTTCCTTTCATTTGAGTACCACTACTTCCGAATAGTATATTCACCTTATTTAATGACAGAACGTTATAAAAAAGGGCGATGGCTATTTTTCGGGTTGAGGGTTGATTTTTGACGGCCAATTATCTACACGAGGGATATGGGCCCGGGGGAGTGCCCTCCGTGGGGGTCTTTCTAAGGGAACCTAATCCGTATTAACGCATGGAAGATCCACGGCTCGAAGAAAACTACGAAAACTCCGAACGATTAGGCCGACGGGCGCGATTGGGATGCTATTTTTTGGGAAAAGTGTGAATTCCAAGATACGTAAGAACCCTATAATAAAATTTTATATTTAATACTTGATATCATTAAATATGCTTATTTCAGAAAAGTAAGCTTGCGAGTTCACATGATTTTCATTACGGGTGGGGGTGGAATATGGTACCTAATTGGTACTTCCTCTTAGCATAAGTGCTGACAAGGCGAGGAAGCGAGGGTCATTAACTCTTCATGAATTTTGACATGTTTATCCTATTATAGAATAAAAGATAATAGAATAGAAATAAAATAGAATATTTGAACACTAAGAGAAGAAAGACCTGAAAATTTTTAGCAACGCTGAAGCTTCTTTGCAAGACAACTTAATTTTTTTTGTTGTTGTTGTTTCAAATTTATCTTAAACAATGGGATTCAGGGCAGCACAGCTCTCTGACGGTAAAAAACAATTCTCTAGTTTGAAAAATGTTGATAGAAACTTACTTTTAAATATTTAATATTTCTTAATTGTTAAATTCCGATATTGCTTTTTATTTTCATATGGTTAAAACTAGTCTTGCACAAGAATTTCTGAAAAAAAAAATAGTTTAAATTATTTCATTTTTATATTCTTCATTAAAAAACACTAGGCCGCGGAACAGAGGCACATTTATTCAGAAATTATTTTTTTCCCTAGATTACTTTCTGTCGATACCCATATGTCTCTTTATTTCATGTTGTCTTACTATTTTACAAGATTTAAGAGATTTAATGTGGTGCAGGGGTTTGGCGGCTAAAGTTTTCCCCCATGCATTCCGTCTACACGTTCATGAAAGCAAGCAATTTTTTTAACAAGTTCGGGACCATGGGTGCATACTATATGCACCCTCAGAAAGTGCTTAAAACGCTTGAGTTCGATACCAGCAAAAAAGAAAAGAGATTTAATTTAATTACGACATTTTCGTGATTTATAAAATTAAGTCAATTAAGAAAGTTGTACCAAACGAATAAAACTCGCGTAAAAGATGCTGGTCCTGAACGGGTTAAGCACTATAATCAAGCAAGATTTTTTTTCGAAATCTTAATTTTTCATAGCATTTGATTGTTATATTTTGAAAAAAATAAAACTTTATATTTATTATGCTTATTGTTACTCACATTTACAGAACAGTATTCCTAATAATCGCTTTGATAAATTTATATGCTGCTTTTAACTATTACTAACGCACTTGAAAAAATGAAACTAAATTTCAAAACTAAAATAGCGACGTTTATCCTATTAAGTGCAAAAATCTGGAGAAATTTATCTCAAGTTGGGCCGAATAGTGTTACTGTTTCGATTGTGTTTTCGGTACTGTTGCGATTCACTAGCGCATCTTACGATATCCGAGATCATAAAAGCAAAATCTAGCTGCGAGAACTGAAAATACTGGAAACTCAAAACAGTTTCCGTCACCGACACGAATCCCAGATGGCTGTATTCAAATATTCCTGTGACATCCAGATCACTCGAGAATGTGGCTGAATCGAGAACTTAAACATTTTGTTTTCGAATACTCACGTCACTAGTCCAAACCGTGCACTCGTACGCCAATTTTACATCGAAGTTTAAAATGCCGTAGTTAATTTCCGAACAACATGTAATATATCTACACGAAGTATATTACTATAAATACTAAATATATATACCGCAGAGGAATATTCGCTTTCAACTATTTTTATACTTATCCTATGTCATCTAATATCAGCTGTGTCATGTCAACAGATGACGTCATGACGGAAATGTCCTTCTCGCTTTCAGTTTAGCGTTTCATTTTGTTATAAGTAATCCATTTTATTAGTTTAAAAATTTGTTTTCCTCGGGGTATGTTTAAAAGATAGATTATGCCAGTGTATTACAAAAAAGTAATTTTTAAGAAACAAATGAGGCCAAATTCAATGGATTCGACTTAAATGTTTGCAAACCAGTTGGTGTATTTTACATTAGAACATTCGGAATAATTGTGGTTTTGTAGTTCTTGGTTATCCAAACTCACTTTGAATAGCATTTGGTGCGTTCAGGGACCGAAAAATGGGTTAATTGAAAAAATTGGGGAATAACGTCATATTGTTTTCTCGGTGCAAGCTTGTGTTAAAACTGCTCTGAATGCTTTTGGGCAAAGTTATGGATGTTTTTATTTACATTAACAAACATGCCAGTAGCCGAACTTTTTATAGCGCAAGCGTTTTCTGGTTATTCTCCAGAGATGAGAATACTGTCGCAACAATGTTTGACAGAGATTTTACTAGCCATTTTAGGCTGAATCTGAGATCCATTCATTCGGTGGGAAATATGGTACGTTCAAATTATGCGTTTATTTTATATTTTGTAAGATGTCTGCACCAATTAACCAAAACTGCCGAAAAAGTGAATAAAAACTGAAATATTTCGATTAACAGTCACAGTTAAGCAATAAAATAAGAAACAAATCGGGTTTTCAGCGATCACTTTACCCAACAAAATTCTGTAGGTAATCTGGGTTATCCAAAGTCTGGTTAATTTCTGGCTCTGAACGCTACGGGTAACCCGCGAAAAATCACGCGATATCGGTCTCTGAACGCTTCGGGTTACACATGTGTAACCCTATGTAATTCAGGTTGAGGCCCATGAACGCGCTCATTGTTTCTAATATTGTTCATTTTGAAAGGAAGTAGGCGATCCCATAAGTTCAATACGTTCCTGTAAAAAGGTCATATATGACACAGCGACTATAGATCATTTCATGCATTAGTTTTCTATTGTGTAAGATTTATCATGTATTAAAAGGCATTAGTATTTTATTAACTATTCCATGTACTATTTTTGAGAAAAAAAAATAGTACTGTATGCATTAACATATCCAAATTTTGCGGCAATTAGCCAATTTTTCAGAACATGCAGCCTTAAAAGTAAAAAGGACAAACCGGACAATCAGAAAGCATACCATTTTCAAATCCTGGTACAATTTAATATTGGTATCGTCAACAAATCTAGCAATTTCAAGAAAAGAGTAATTATCAAAATATGAGAATCTGTTCCAAAATTATGCGTGCATATGCAATAAAACAGATAGTGTTTCCTTTATCCGAATTCAACTGAAAATGTAATTTTATTTTAAACTAAATTCAAAATTCTGTAAAGTATATAAAACATAAATTAGTTCTGTGCTGCTGATCTTAATAACCGCTTTTTATCTTAAATATAATTCTTTATAAACTGCTCTGTATTTGATGCAAACTCTTTTGTTTCATTCCTTTATCATTATCCAAGTATCCACGCCTTTACCCATTTCACGCCAAAATATTGCGAGTCAAACTTCAACTGAAAATACTTTTATTTGAAAATACTTTTATTGTTAAACCAAGTTTCCAATAGTAAAAAAAAAAAATCCTATATTTTACGGCACCTGCTAACCAAAAATTTTCAATCCATTGCCGTATCGCGACGTGCTCCACCTCCGTCATTTTCCTCGCGGCACAGAAGATCTTTAAAATTGAAGGAATTCACAAACTAAAAGCGGCACTACTTTTTTCATTTAGATTTAAATTTCTTGACCTCAGATATGCAATGTAAAGAACAATTTACAAATTAGAATCTTATCAGACTACACTTATTTTAATTTATATTACCTGACCTGGTTATATTTCAAGTACAAGCCTGAGGTCCCCAGATTTTGGCGCGACTCCAAAGAAATCCAAAAGCTTTAAACAAAACTATACATTTTTCTATATTTAAAACGCACAAAAAAATGTTTTAAGAATATTTCAAATAAAGTTATACAGCTATTCATTTAAAATCACTGCGAAATGAGATATTCTTCCTAATAGTTAAGAATAACTAGCTTCTCCCCCCCCCCCCCGCCTTAGAAAAAGAAAATCCATTTATTTAATAATAGGTACAAATAGTAGACTTTCTAATAGTTATGGTTGGAAAGAAAGAATGCCATCCAAGAACCTCTAAGAACTTTAATTGGGCTGTGAGCCCGAAAAGTCTTCTTTCCGTTGCTGAGTGTCTGGTCTAAAATTTGTCACTTTTCGAAATGTTTGCGGTTTTGTTTATGCGAGTAGAGCTTCCTACATTTGATTCCACCCCCCACCTCCCTGAAAGTCTAGAATTTAGTTCCAGATGAAAGAAATTATACGTTTGAGTAGAGTGTTTACTTCAAAGTTATTGCAAATTACATTGCATACATAATTGCCGTTTACAGATATAATTAAAAAATTCTACTTCGCTTTGTATTGGTCTTAGACTGTCCTTATAGAACAAAAAAAGCAAACTACACAATGAAAAATCAGTCAAGACTAAAAACCGAGTCGTTTGATTTATATAATTAACAAACACTTTCGAACAGTGGTATATTGGATGCTATGTTTGCGTAAGGATGAATACTTTTACTCGAAAATACTTGCCAATTGGGAAGTAGAGAGAACGGAGAGATTAGCGTGTAAAGACTAACGAATTGATACGGAGAGAGAACTAAGATATTGGTGTGTAAAGACTAACCAGTTAGTACATAAAAAAAATCTGGGAACTGCTACACAGTCCTGTATAGGGCTGGGTCGAGTTAGGTCGATGTTTCATTACGATATGTTTCAGGCTCGGGTCGGTTTAAGAATGTGTTCTGAATCTTTCTGTCGGGTTGACCCGAAATTTTAAATGAAAGTTTTTTTTCTGAAAAAAGCTATATATATGAATATTAGGAATATATGTGCTCATTTTCATATATACAAATTAAAAATTGATATTAGAGATAATTGCGGAATAGTTTTCCATTAATTGTATAAAATATGCATTCACTTTCACTTTGGATCAGGTTTAGAGTTGCTTTTTGTCGGGTTTGGATCGACTTTAAGCAGAATCTTCGGGTTCGGATAGAGTACAAACTGACCCTTAGAACTCTAAACATCTAAACTGCTGGAATTGCGAAGTTGGCAGAAGTCTGTGTTTTAGGCAAATCGCAATGTTCCACAACAGAAACAATTTTTATAAATCGTTTAGAACTGTAAACCCTTTTGTTTTCATTCGAAGCAGCTAAAGGGCAAGGCAATTTCTCAAAATTACTCGTTGATTTATAATTTCGAAAAATCACAGATTTAGCGACACACAAATAGAATACGGTATTCACAGAAAAATGTAAAAGTAAGTTTCTGTAAGCATACTAAACTTCTACTGTGTCGAAAGAGTATTCTCTATAATGAATTTAAATTGTACATGCAAGAATATATATACTGTAGTAAAGTAGAGAGAAAGTACAGATTAGCGCTTAAAGGCTAACAAATTGTTACGTAGAGAGAATTAAGATATTGGTGTGTAAAGACTAACCAATTAGTACGTAGAAAGATCGAAGAGATTGCTACCTAAAGACTAACCAATTGCGGTACGTAGGGAAATTTTGGGAACTGCTGCAGTCTCTGGTCGAATTGACCCGAAATTGAGGTTTTTTTTTTTTTTTTTTTTTTTTTTTTTTAAATGAAGAAAGCTACATATGAATATTAATGAGTACATATGCTCACTGTGCATATGCAAACTCATGTGCTCACATGTGCATAAACAAATTTAAAATTGATATTAGAGATAATTGTGAACTACTCTCCCATTGTATAAAATGTTGATTCATTTTCTTTCACTTCGGATTATTTTTTGTCGGGTTAGAGTCGACTTTAAGCAGAATCTTCGGGTGTGGGGTCACGTACAAACGGATCCGCAGGATTCTAAACTGCTGGCATTAAGAACTTGGCATGTATGTAGGTGTTTTAGGCAAAATCGCAATGTTCCCCGAGGGAACATAGAGGTTTCCCCGAGTTTTTTTTATAAATTGTTCAGACCTGTAAACACTTTTGTTTTCTTTCGAAGCAGCTAAAGGATAAGCAATTTCTCAAAATTAACCGTTTAAATATAATTTCGAAAAATCAAACCGATTTAGCGACAGAAAAATGGAATAAGATATTCAGAGAAAAATATGAAAGTTAATTTCTGTAAGCGTACTGAACTTGTGTCCAAAGAGTATATTCTATAATGAATTTGGAATAGCTATGTAAAATACAAATCTACATTTTTCGTGATAATTTGGAATTACTTGTTCATTTCAATGTGCAGTACACTCCTACGCTAAATTTTACCGATACATTAAAAAGAAAAAGTTATGAAAATACGATTAATTATAGATTTTTTTAAAGAGATATTTGCTTAACCCTTTCGGGACTAACGGGACTTACAGGTGCCGGTCCATTTAAATTTGTTTTCTTTTGCCTTAATTATTTTTGTTATCTGCATGTAGTATAATGATAGTATAGTATATGCATACTTTAAAATCACTTATGTTTCACAATTTAGTAATAAACAAAAAAGCAGTTTGCATTATTTTTATTTAAATATACGTTTTATTCTTTAAATTTAAAATAGATGTAACTTTTCCGAACCAATAAGTTATAAAAAAATATATAACACTGCAATGTTGTTACGTCTATTTAATATTATCGTAATGTAACATTTTCCAAACACCTTCAAAAAAAAAAAAAAAAATCCTTCCTTAGCCCATTGTCATATTAATAGAACGCAAAAAACTATTAGTTAATTTTCATTTAATGGAATATTAGGCAAAATTCGGCAAACCTTAGCGTTTGTGATTTGGATAGTTACTTTAAATTTTTTTTTAACCTAAAAGTAATTTTTCTACAATTTTTTTTTTTAAATCTGTACTGAAACGGTTACTATTATAATAGCTTCCCCTTAATTATAAGTACTTTTGTAATAAAATAATTTCTATTTAATAATCTCACACTAATACAAATTATGAATCACTTAAATATTGGAGATAAATTTGTGTTCCCAAATCTCGATTTATTAATTTTATTTTTTACTTGACATGCTAAAATTACAGATTTGACAAAAAGAAAACTGACAAACCTGCCTGACAGTTTAAAATAAACAGAAAAAAAGATAATCCAATATTTAGTGACCTTATGAAAGACATCTTACTTTGTTTTATTTCTCCAAACTAATTTATTTTCTAAAGCAGTTCAAAACGTGCTAAATAATTATTTCAATTTTCTTTTAAAAAAAATCTTTTTACAGTTATAATTAAGAAGAAAGAAAATAATTTAGACAATTCTTAAAGTAAGACAGACTAGTAGCAAACTAATATAGTTTTTATTATTTTTCCTTCGAAACAGTATATATAATGTGATGCAGTTATTGTATTGTATTATTAAATATTTACCCAACAAAAGGAATTTCGGTGGAGGGGTTAAGTTTCAGTTTTAATATAGTGAATTGAAATATGCTCAATATCCACTACGTTATACAGTAATATTTTTATTGTATTGTATTCATTATAGTGAAAAAATGAAGCAATTCAAGAACTTTCTATAAATAAACGTAAGTATGAAACTTCAGAAAGAAGGGGTTGACCCAGCCCCCTTCCGAAATTAGATTACAAATTTGCTAGACAATACTGGTAATAAAAATTTCTGTAGGTGTTGGACATATTTACTCCTTTACCAGTTGTTATTTAGGCAATTGATCATAATTGGAACTTTCATGAATACCAACTTGTAATAACAGACAGTGTTACAGTACTTCAAATAATGAAATGATGGAAGCACTTTGTTCAGACATTATCCCGCCCCACTAAAGTATAGATAATGACAACATATTGGAAAAATTTCTGTTTCATGCGAAACTCTTCAGTAAGTATTGTCTCGTTGGATGCATCTCCAATACAATGCAAATTTATTAATTATCATGGATGAATATTTGCTTTTATTTAAAAGTACTTAATATTTTCTAAATGCTGGCAAAAGATGAACATGCTGATAATGGCTCTAATATATCACCAATATTTATCCAATTTTGATTTAGTAAAGGGAAATATTAAATAATTTCTTACAAAATTTATTACGATCCATAAAACTAAACTGTACTTAGAAATTTAGAATGTACCTATTAGTTTTAAGAAAATATTTCTTAAGATTTATAATGTGTCTAATATATCACCAATATTTATCAAATTTTGATTTAGTAAAAAGGGAAATATTTAATTTTTTCCATAAAACTAAATTGTACTTAGAAATTTAGAATGTAGATATTAATTAAGAAAATATTTCTTAAAATTTATCACAATTTATAAAATTGGATAAAATGAGATGCTATTTTTTCCTTATGAATTAATATGATCTCAGTTACACAATGTATAGAATTAAACAGTTTGGGAATCGCTGTATAAAAAATGCAGTAAAGCACATTCCAAACTTTTAGATATATAATACAATTATTTAAAAAAGTACACATATGATTTGTAAAAAGGTGACAGTTTAAATAAACTTCAACATTTACACACAATAAAAACTTTATAATATTTTACACATATTAGGTAGTAGTATATTTATTACAATTTACACAAGTTAGAACAAAGATAGTATTTTTTCATTTTAAATTAATATGATCTCACACAATTCAACAGTTTGAAAATCACTAAATAAAGAAGGATAAAGCTTTCCAAACTTTTATGATATAGAATGAAACCGCTGATAATTGACAACGTAAGGGCACCGTGGACTTTTATTTGAGCAAATATCGATCCGAAAATGGAGAATTATTTTTCTGCATGTTATTTTTCTCCAGTTTGTTCATAGCCATTTGCGAAAAGCCGTATGCAGATGCGATTCTATTTCGTAAAGTTACAAGCGTTTGAATTTAGTATACAAACATTTTTCTTCACTTTAATATACTTTAAATTTGTTTCTCAAAACTGATTTTTTCAACATTTTTAGATTTTTGAAATGCTCCATGCGTCTTAATTTTGACATAATTCATGAATTTTATAAGGAACCCTGATATTTCTTTCAAAGGAACTGTGCATGCATTTTAAAATTCGACTTCATTAAGATAATTAAATTTGATTTTTAACTTACTAAAATGGAAAATTTTGATGAAAATAGATATCGGATTTAAAAAAAAATTCTCTAAAAAAATAACTATTCAAGAAATTAAAAAAATCGATATACAGATTTGTTTGCAATAGAGTCTTAAGTGATTAAAATGCAAAATCGAGGAAATCTCAAAAATTAAGACGCATGAAGCATTTAAAAAATTTTGTTTTAAAATTTTAAAAATTTCAAAAAATCATAAAAATATAAGATTCAAAATTTCTTTTAATTTCTTTCTATATGCTTCTGGTGAAATGTATATTTCCACAAAATTTCATATCTCTAGGATGAAAATTAAAGAAAAAAATTTTTTAACGTCCACCGTCCCCCTTAAGGGAGCTTGTTTAAATCACTATTAAAAAGTTTTAAATTATTTTAGAATTATATTTATTTTTGAAAGTGTTGTAGAGATACATTGAAAAGTATTATTGACAAAATTTTAAACTATACTTTTTATTACTAAACGTTAATCATTTTCAAAAGATACGGTCGATAAATCCAATAACTGACACCATCCCTTTTCTGAAAACTCAATAACTGAAAAATAAGTTATAACAGTTGAAACCAATAAATTACCACTGGATAGCCTTACTTTTACAGAATTTTACAAGTTAGATTTTTGTTCAAGTGTCGGTTACTGGTTAGTTGCCAATAATAAGGATTTCATCCGTTAACACAATATTTAACACAGTACATGGATGATTTTTAAAATGTTGAGAGATTCAATACACTTCAAGACAAACGCATTTTTCTTAGAATACAATGTTAAACATTTCTGATATATTTATCGCAATTGATAAAAAATATATTTAGAACAGATACCTATTTTTTCATTTTGAAAATATATTACCCCAGGAATACAATTAATAGAATTAAGTAGTAAGTAAATTACTGCATAAAAGAGTAATGTAAAGTACAGTCAAAACTTGGATAACTACAATTAAGTTACTAAAAATAGTACAGGTATTTATAAAATGTTAAAAAGATTCCATTCACTTCAATATTTACACAATGAAAGCATTCTCATTGAAATTCCATTCCAAACATAGGTTGTTGCAGATGAAATGTCGGAATCGGTAGATAAACTTCAAATAACAATAAAACAATGATAATTGAGTTTTACTAATAAAAATAGGAAACAGATGAAATTCAATACATCTCTTCCATAGAGATACTCTGGAAATTGTGCTAGTTATATAGAAGTCCGACCTTCTGGACTGAAGAAACTCTAAAGACATTTTGAACACCGTTTCTTGGGTTAACCTTCTCTCAGCCAAAATAGGACTCATATGCTCGGCTGATGAATGTCTGGAATATAGAGGGCGAGAAAGAGTTTCAGAGTACAAGCCATTTAACTTTTGGATAATTGTTCAGGAAACGTGTGGTCTTCCGTTATAAATCAGCATATCTTCCTTTAGTTTGACCAGTCTAGACAGCATAACTCTTAATTTTATTTTTGTCAGTCTGGGTGCGATATTTCTCTGCATGTCTGACAGTCTCACAACTTGTTCAAAATGAAGTATGAATCACACCACCTGTACACCAAACATTCACAATTATTTTCTTCGTATAAAAGAACTGGTTTTGTCATATTTCGGGGCCCCATAGGCATCTATCTATCTATTCAATATGAGGCAGAGTCTCATAGTGCAAGATCTGCAATTTTTGTATAATTGTTCAGGAAACGCATGATCTTCCGTTATAAAGCTGCAGATCTTCATTCTATTTACTAATCTAGTCCACATCTCTATTTTTATATATTGTATCAAGCTGGATGCGATATTTATATGCATTTCTCTCTAACAGTTTCACAACCTTTCAAAAAATGTTGATAACATCGCCTGTACACCAAAGAGTCACCATCTTCTTTGTATGAAAGATTGGTTTCTCCATGCATTTCGGGGCATCATAGGCACATATGTATTATGCAGAACCAAGGCGGTCATCGTACATTTATGTGATGTCTATGCACTGTTCAAAACTTGAGCGTTTCTGCTCCTGGAGAAAAAAGTCATCTTCCAATCGACTAATCAGCTTTTGTCACAGTGAACCCGCTTATCCAACTTTTTGAATTTCTCAAGTGCGTGCAGCGAGTAGGAAACAGTCAAATAATGTATGAATAATTGTTCTATCAGGTCCTTCACAGTTTGACAAGGACCAGACAACTGGTGTTAGCAATTGGCACTTTTGGATAACTGGTGCCCACGCAATTCATTTTCCCGATTCACGTCACAGGATGAGTACACTTTTGAAACCGTCACAGTAATGAGGTTTTTTTTTTTTTTTTTTTTTTTTTTTTTTTGTGAAGTGTAACTGCTTTGTTGATATTTCTCTTACTGCCTCTGCTATGATGTGATCCTGTTGGAACTCAAAGTACCAGTATATTCTTTATGCCCATGCTGTGCCTATACGCTAACATTGTGAGCTAGCTTTCTGCAGATTCCTTACTCGCATGCGCAGATGCTTATGTTGTACCAACAGCACCCCTTGTGTCATTTAGCTGTGTTTTTTAATGTAAATTATTTCTTATGGAAATGCGACATTTCGTCTGCAACAATCTAATACTTGAGAACATTTTTAAACATTTATTACCAGTTATTAAATAACATTTTGCACAGAATAACATGTCTTCTAGCTAAACACGTTCTTTAGATTTAGCATAAATGTACACAAAAATAATAACATACTAACATTTAGGTACATAAACAAAGGTACAATTTACATTTTTTCAAAATTTATTTTTTTTTCTTCTAATTTTTTTTTCAATCTTTTTTTGTACAACTTTATTCTTTTTTTTTTCAATTTTTTTATTATTTTTTTCTTTTTTTTTTTAATTATTTTTTATATATTTTTTTTTTCTTTCTTTATATTTTTTTTTCAATCTTTTTTAATAATCTTTTTTCAATTTTTTTTTTCAGGTGTACAATTTTCATGTTTTACAATCTTTTTAACAATCTTTTTATAATTTTACATATTTCATTAAAAATTTTTTACAATACTTTTCACAAAATATGTTACAATTTTTTTTTTAAATCGGAGTTTTTACAGTTTCTTTAAACAGCATTTTTTAGACAACTTTTATGCATTTTTTCAACACACAATCTGTTTATATAAACTTTTAAAAACTTTACACAATCTGTTATTTTAAGATGATAAAAAAGAACACATTCCATGAAGAAGGAAAGAGAAAATATGAAAAAATAACAACTTTTCAGGAAATTGATTAAAGTATAACTATAGTTCTAAAAAGCGAAATATACAGCAGGCAAAATTTCTTAATCAAAATTTAAATACCGAGAAATACGTAAAACGGACTTTATACACTTACACTGCTACACAGAGAAATAACAATCTTTTTAATCTTTAACGTACTTGATTTACAGCGGAGCAAGAAGTTTCCCGGGTCTAAGAAAATGCAGAAATACAAAATATTTTTTTCACATTGCCTACTTGGACGTGCTTATACAGCTAGTTGAAAATTAAATTCTTTATACATAACTGAAAATACAATAGACCTTTTACGTATGAGACTTACTGGCAGTATAAAGATGCATAATTTTATTTAGAATGAAGATATTAAGTATTCAATTTGTATTCATATTTAATGCCATCATTGGTAATGATTCCATAAGTTATATCTTTAAAATTTCAACATAATTTAGAAAATTACATGTATCCTGAATTGTTTAATGCGTCATTACAAATAATCTAGATATGATTCAAGAATCATGAATTGCAGAGAATATCTTTTTTAGTATTTAATACTAAAAATTAAGGCGGATATAATGCAGTAATCCTTATAAGGAATATAAAACCCATTTAAGAGTTGTATAGCTATAAAGGGAAGATAAATATTCTAAATTTGCTGCAATTGAAATTATGCAAAATATTTCTACTGTGTGTTTCAAAATATCCTTCTTTAGAACGATTTTTTTTTTTTTTATACTGCAAGTTATAAGTTTATATTACAGGCATCTCCCGACTTACGTAAGTAATGCGTTCCGTAAACTTTTGCTTAAGTCTAATTTTACGTAACTCGAATTTGTAAATTCTTCAGGTAAAATTTCGCCAGAAACGGCAATATTTATTATACATATATAAATTATATACATTATTTACAAATTATTTTATAAATAAAGCTAAATGCATCAGTATTTACTTGGATATAAACTATAAAAGTATGAAAAAATATAAAAACAAACTGAAAGAACACTTTTCAAATAAAAAGTATCTTGGAATATGGGATTTATAAATTTTACATTGATGAATTAATTTATATCAATTTTGAATCTGCATCAAACGAACAGCTCTGAAGTTGAAAGAAAAAAATACACTCGTTCCTCTTCACCGAAACTTTTAAATTAGGTTTAGTTATGGTTTGAATTCAGCTAAAAAAAATTGTGACGGTTAAACAGAGGTTTTTCTGGCTCATATTAATCAGATTTGCGTTTGTTTTGTTAAAGATTTGATTATATATCCCAATAAAAATGTAAACTATATCTAATATATAAAACTATATTATTGTTGTGGTTTTTATCAGCATATTTGATTTATAAAACAATTATCAAAAGTATGCAAATGCCTATCAAACGCGCTAGTATGTTCATAAATGTAATTTTTGAAATTTCTTACGTAAGTCGAGGGATGCCTGTACTTACAAGTATTCAATTTGCATTCTTTTTTTAATCTCATCATTGGTATGATTCCAAAAATTACTGTTTAAAACTTCAAAGCAACATAGAAAATTGCATTACAGTTAATTATTTAATACATCATTACAAATAATTTATATATAATTAAAGGATCTAGAATTTCAGATATTTTTAAATGTAACAAGCACTAAAAGTTAAAGCGGATATAACGCAGCAATCACTGTAATGAATGAAAAACCCATTTAACCCTTTGAGGGGCTGTGGGATAAAATATATCTCACCTAATTTAAACAAGATTCTCACCAGAAAATTTTCACTAAATTGTATATTTTTAACTTTGGAGGAAATTCTTTGAAAAATTGCTTTTCCTTATTTAAAAATAAAAAATTTCGATTATTCCGGTGAGAATTCAATAATTAGAGGCATTTTTGCTTGCCAAATAATTTATATATAATTAAAGGATCTAGAATTTCAGATATTTTTAAATGTAAGAAGCACTAAAAGTTAAAGCGGATCTAATGCAGCAATCATTGTAATGAATGAAAAACCATTTAAGAGTTGCACAGCATCTTATAAAGTTAAGGTAAATATTTTAAGTTCGTTGCAATTGAAATTATTCATAAATATTTTATGTATGTGATTTATCAAATATCCTTTAGAATTTTTTTTTTTTTTTTTTGGTAATACAAGTTTGTTACTTTAATATAAATCATTACCTAAATATCTCCATTCTAAAAATGTCAACTACAGCTTTTATGAAAAATAGATATATTAACTTACGAGGCTTCTTTTTATTAATTATACAAGTTGTAGGTTAGCATTCATTAAGTGTACATCATTCATTAAATACATTCATTCTAAAAAAGGTCAACACATTTGTTAAAGTATCCGTTAAAAACCAGTTTTTTTTTTTTTTTTTAAGCTCAACTTTACTTAAAAAGTCATTCCCTAAATAAATTCTAAACCTGTTTACCTTAGTTTAAAATAAATCATTCAGTAAATAGTTACAATCTAAAGCAGTTAAATACAAATTCTAAAAACTATCTGTTTAAAACGGATATATTAACCTACAATTTTTTTCATGTAATACAAGTTCTAGCTCAACATTACTTTATAAAACATACAATAAATAACTAAATTCTGAAAAGGTTAATTACAGATTTTATCAAAAATCTCTATTTAGCATGGATATATCAACGGCAAGTTTTTATTTTATTCATTTTTAAAACATGCTTATATGTTACTTTCATATTAATCATTCATTAAATACCACCATTATAAAAAATTACTTATTTTATCAAAAATCTTTGTTTAATATCGATATATTAACATACTGTGTTTCTTTTACCAATAACACAAGCTGTTGGTTAGCATTTAAATATAAAATCACACACTAAATATCTCCATACTAAAACGATCATAATTACATAAACTGATTGTCTATAGTCAATACACATTCGATCAGTCGGTACGATTAAAATATTTTCCTTGTATGGACTAAATTTGAGTTAAGACAATTATTAACAATCATTTATAGAATCAAATAAGTTTAATGGCATATACTTTTTTTTTTTGGGGGGGGGGGGGGGGGAGATAGTGCAAGTTGCAAGTTTACATTACTTTAATAAAAATCATTCCCTAAATACCTCCGTTCTAAAAATATCAGCTCGCAGTTTTTATAAAAATGGATATATTAACCTACTAGGCTTCTTTATTAACACGTTGAGTGCCACGATGGCCGACACTGAAAATTTACAATGTTTAAAGTAATTTTTAAAAAAGTATAATCCTGTAATAAATAAAAGGTAGGTAAATTTTAAATATTTGTTCATTAATTATTTAAAACAATGTATATTTTTTCAGTTTTGTATCCTATTTTAGACGTCAGCCATCTATGAATGAAGCGTTTTAAACGGAAAGTTCGCTGTCAGCCACCGGTGGCTGACGTGGCGCTTAACGTGTTAGTTATACAAGTTGTAAGTCAGCATTACTTAAATATTTATCATTTGCTAAATACATCCATTCTAAAAAAGTTAACAGATTTGTTAAAGTACCCGTTGAAAACTGATATTAAACTACAGTTTTGTTTTTGTTGTTGTTGTTTTTTTTTTTTTTAAGTCATTCACTAAACACAATCTAAAGCAGTTAAATACAAAATTCCAACAAAATCTTTGTTAACCTACAGGTTTGTTTGTTTGTTATTTTAGGGGGGGGGGAGGAGGGGTGCAATACAAGTTGTAGCTCAACATTACTTTATAAAACATTCACTAAGTACCTAATATCTGAAAAGGTCGATTACAGATTTTATCAAAAATCTTTATTTGGAATGAATATATCAACCGACAAGGTTTTATATTATTCATTTTTAATACAGTTTATATGTTACTTTCATAACAATCATTCATTAAATACCTCCATTATAAAAAATAAGTTTACATATATTACTTAAAAATCAGTTTAAAATTGATAAATTAACCTTCTGGGTTTCTTTTACCAATAACACAAGCTGTTTAGCATTATTTAAATATAAATCATACATTAAATACCTCCATACTAATTTGGACATAATTACATAAACTGTTTACAATGAACAAATTATATCAATCGGTATGATTAAAATTTTTCCTTGTCTCGTATAAATTGGAGTTTAAAAAAAGACAATTAACAATGATCCATAGAATCAAATAAAATGAAATTTCATATACTAGTGTTGCAAAGGATGTGATATCACGGACAGGTGCACAATGTGTTTTACATTTTCAATGTAATTTACAACACAAAATTAGTAACAAGTCGCAACAATTCATTATGGATGTTAATGGAACGACGTTAATTTTTACAAGATATCTTCTGTGCTAAGAGCATATTTCCACCTTAATGTTTCGTAAGTAACAGGAAAATAAATGGAAATTACTGAGGCAGGATGTTTTCTTTTCATTCCTTTCATTTCAAAACATTAAAATTAATTGCACAGTGGAAAGCAATAATGTGGCAGCAGGCATTTTGTTACAAGAAATGGGGCGAGCTTTCTAAAAATACAGTCGCTCACAACGAGGTACAGACAATTTTTAACAAACGGTGGCAAAAAGTATCAATATACCGGGCAAAAACCACGTTGCGTATTTTAACAAAATAGTACACTTGAAAAAAAAACGGTTATTTAATGAGCCATACATAGTACGACAAATCTAGAAGTCCTTTGACGGACTTTTATCTGAAAAGTTTATAGGTAGGCAGATTCAAGATCGAGGCAAAATAAAGGAAAATTTTGATAGTTATCGAAACAAGAGTAGGGATCATACAGCTCAATACCACCGAGCAAGCATACAGGGGGAAATCCACTCCACGGATTTTACATGCATGTATGTGGCACATACACGGAGCTGGTCGAGTATCAAACTGCAGCCCTCCGGTTACCAGCTCCATACTAACCGTTCGGCCACAGCGCATGCACCAATGGTTGGTAGGAGTGGTTCATCAGCACCAAAACGGACAAGCGCTTCATTTACGCCTACAGTGTCAAATAGGGTCGAAATATGCCGCCCAGTCTAATAATCGTTTACATTGAGCGACTGTCATACTATCTAAATACAACATCTCATCTGGCCTACCATAAAAGCACTGTCAATCACTACGACATTACCATGATGTCACAATTATGACCTAAAGGCATTATCTCACCTCATTTTAATCCACTGTGAAGCCATCGTGACCAATTAAGTTAATTGCACCTCGTCACAGAATTAGACACAAATTTAATATGACGTAGGTATGACTCATTTTCATCGTAAAAGTCTAATTTGAGTCATGGTTAAGCTGACCGAACATCCTCAAAATTTGACGATGTTCTCAAATTTGATGACTGCAGTGCCAGCAGTTTTTAGATTTAAAACACTTGCTGCATTTTAAAAAGAGGGATATTTCTGTGGGCGAAAACAAGTAAATATATAAAAGTTGCGTTGTAACATTTATATTTACATAATATTACATGCATTTATACTTTTTTTTTTTTACTTAATAACATTTGTAAAGTAAAATGTTTTGTTGTAACATTATAAATGTTAGTATGAGAGCTTTAAAAAAATATCCCATTATAACATTTGATCACACTATAAGCTGGCCGCCAGTAGTGTTAAAAAAAAACAAAAAAAAAAACAGATTTTTACCTCCGCATGCGCGAAATTTGCAGCGCTATAAAATGCTGTGTTGTAACGTTATAAATGTTAGTATGAGAGCTTTAAAAAAAATATCATTATAACATTTGATCACACTATAAGCTGGCTGCCAGTAGTGAAAAATCAAAATAGATTTTTACTTCCGTATGCGCGAAATTTGCAGCACTCTTAAATTCCTACGGGTTGTGTCGCAACAATCTTTGCAACGCTTGTATATAAAATGAAAAGCAACTAAAAAAATGCAGATAAAATATATATGTAAAATATAACTTTTTGAAGGATATTCCCAAATATAGAACCAATATCCTTCTTAAATTAAAAAGGGTTTTAAAAAAAATTTCGATGGCAAACATAATACAGTATAATTACAGTCTATCTTACATAGTATAAATCAGTATGAGTATTATACAGTATATGTAAAATATAACTTTTTGAAGGATATTCCTAAATTTTGGAACCAATATCCTTTTTAAATTAATTTTTTTTTTAAGTTTCAATGGGAAACATGATACAGTATAATTACAGTCTATCCCATATAGTATAAATCAGTGAGTATTATACAGTATATCATAGTATTATACAGTAATTGTGTAAAAAATTATATGATTATACAATGTTATACAGTATTATACATCATTTTTGACGATTCTTCAAAAAGGTATTTTAACTGAGTATATTAACATTCAAAATGGTTACATGCATAATATGCAAATATTCAGAGAACAATAAATTAAAAACAGTGTACATAAAAATATTGTTCTTTTTACTCTTTTTATTTTTGTCGTTCAGACATCCAAGGATGTGGGATATGATTGGAATATATTTTATATAAATAGAATTATTCTATGATAATGCCACTTTACAATTGCAGGTTTTAATCCGCATTTTAGAATTAACTTGTTATGTACTATAAATTTAAACAACTTTTTAAAACAATTTTTTATACATAAACATGTTTTTTTATAAAATGAATCAATTTAATATATTTTTTAAATATATAAATATTAGAAATTCTTTGCAGTTTGTTTTGTTTTCCTTAGGCAATCAAAGATTTTAAGTCGATAATCAAATATGTTATATTTTTAGATAAACTTTTAACTGAAAATTTTAACGTGCATTTTTAAATTTAAAGTTATATATAAATTTCCTCTCCATTTTAATGCGTTATTTCTTTAAAGATTATTCTACAGTAATATTGCATACAAATATTTATATACCGGGTGTACCAAAAAGGAGGGTTTTTTTTTTTTTAATGGCGAGCGATATAAATGCATAGTTTGTTGCAATATACTTGGAAAAACGGTAAATTGTGAAATAAAATTATTTTGAGTAATTTAAATTTAATATAAAAATAGAAATAAAATATCAATTTTCAAATAAACCCGTCATTCTTGTTAGTATACCTGGTATATGTAAATTAATTTTATTCAAGATCGATATTTATAAATTCTAATATCGGAATTTTTAAAGTTTTGTATTATTTTCTTAAAGATTTGTACAGATAAATTACACATTTATAATTTTCTAAAAGAATTAGATAAAAAAGATTTTAAAGATTTTATTAAATTTAGGTAAATATAATATATATATATATATATATATATATATATATATATATATATATATTTCAATATTCGATAATATCGATAGATTCGATCTTTATATAATTTCCTTTATTTCCAGATAGTGTGTAAAATATGAGTAAACAAAGATGTGTTTTATGGATCATGAAGAACTATTTTAGAAATTATTTAACAAACCAAAATTTGGTAAATATTGGCGATATATTCTAGAAATTAGAGTATTTACATTTTTTCAGAATTTAGGAAATAAATGGTTAAAAAGAGGCGAGAATACAAAATATTATCATTCATTGGATATATATCCAACGAAACAATATAACAGGTAAAATTTAATTAAATTGGAAATGACAATTTACGAACATCACCCCTTGCGACGTCTGGCTGTATTTATATGGAAATACTTTTCGTCTGCAACAATCTAATAGTTGAGAACATTTTTTATAATTTATTACAAGTTATGAAATAAAGTATGGTTAACAGGTTTTCTAGCTAAACACAATGTTTAGACTCAAACATAAAAAAGGTACAATTTAAAATTTTTTAAATATATAACAAAAAAATCCCTTGTAATTGTTTTTTCAATGTTATTTTCATTTTTTTAATCTTTTCTTTTTTTAAATGTTTTAATATTTTTTTCAATATTAATTTTTTTTTCAATAATTTAATTTTTTTTCAATATTTTCTTTTTTTTTTTCAATATTTTAAATTTTTTTCCAATATTTTCTTTTTTTTTTAATATACATCTTTTTAAATTGTTCAATATTTTTTTCTTCAATATTTCCCTTTTTTTCAATTTTTCTTCAATATTCTTTCTTTTTTCAATATCTTTTTTTAATTTTTTTTTTCAATACATTTTTTTTTAATCTTTCTTTTTTAAAATATTTTAAATATATATTCTTTTTTTAATCTTTTTTCCAATATATCCTTCCTTTTTTTTAATCTTTTTTCCAAAATGCCCTTTCCTTTTTTTTATGTTTTTTAAATATATTTTTTTCTTTTTTAAAATCTTATTTTCTTTAAAATTCTTACTTTTTACAATTTTTTTTCAATCTTTTTTTCTTTCAATTTTCAATAAAAAAGATAAAGGTTAAAAAAAAAGGGAGTTTTTTAATGCTTGATAAATACTTTATATAATTTCATTTATTTTCACATAGCGCTTAAACCACGAGTAACATGCTTTATTGATTGTGAAGAAGTCTTTCAGAAAGTATATTAACATACCAAAATTCGGTTCATATTGGTGATATATTGGAGAACTTAGAGTACTTACATTTTTTCTGAATTTAGGAATTAGTAAATGGTTAAAAAAGGCACATAAGTATATAAATTATTTTTTATTCTATTTTTGAATCCGAGTATTTTTGATTCTTTAGAGATATCCAACGAAACAATATATAACACGCGATATTTGGATAAAATTCGAAATGCTACTAGTACCTATACCTAACTGCAAATTATTTTTATTTTATTTTATTTTTATAGGTTAAGCATATTTTTATCAGAATTTTTAAACGAATAAGAACAAAAAAGTACCAAATAGAAACAAAACAATAAAGAATTATATTAAATAATTTTTCTTTCTTTACACACCATTTTTAGCTTTAAAAAAAAGTCGGTACATTGGCAGCAATGCCTATACCTTATTAGAGAGGGATAATGCCGATTGCAGTTTATGTTGCTAAATGTGTCCGATTTTTTATTCAGAAATTCGGAATTCATACCAGAAAATTTTAAATATTTATTTAGTTTATTCAAGGGATACGTCTATCATTATATAAAGTAGACAATAGCTATAAGTAAACAAAAGTAAACAATATTTTTTTCTAAAATTTTTTTAATGTTTTCTTTTTCACATCTTTTGTCAGTACATTTTTTTCTTTTTTTAAATCTTTTTTTTTTCAATATATTTTCTTTTTTTAAATCTTTAATATATATTTCTTTTTTTTTAAACTTTTCTTTTAAATATTTTTTTTTACATATTTTTTCTTTAAAAATCTCTTTTTTTCATCTTTTTTTTTTAAATATATTTTTTCCCTTTTTTTAATCTTTTTTTTCTTTAAATCTTTTTACAATACATTTCTTTTTTTTTTTTTAATCTTTTCAATATGTTTCTTTAATATTTTTATATTTTTTTTCTTTTTTAAATCTTTTTTTAAATATACATTTCTTTTAACATTTTTTTCTTTTTGAAAAAACTTTTGCATGGCGTGGGGAAATTTCTACAGAAAAATTTCTATGAATTATATAGATTTAGACAATAGCTATTCAAATTTTCTGATGAGAATTCTGAATTTCGCAATAAAAAATACGCCACATTTACCACACTAATATCAGTATCGGCAATATTTTGATAATGGTAACATTGGCACTTATGACCAGCTGATTTTATTGAAAATGTTCTCGTTATTAGCATTAAATGACAGTTTGCAATAGGGTCACCAGTATTTCAAATAACTCCACTGATCGCCACTATTAGATAATTGCAATAACTGCATCCCATAAGTATTTTTAATCTAAAAGCAATACCGGCCTCTAGTGTGCAATACATTTTGAATTACAGTCACCAAAGCATGGTACTTTTATAGTGTAAAATTTTTAACATGTTCTGTGTTATAAATTTATAACTAACTCATGGGCATATGTAAGTGAAACAAGTATTTTTTTGCAATTATGGATCTTTATAAAGATATATAGTCCATGTATTGAGTACAATGAGAAAAAAAAATGGGAAACAGTAACAAGACAGAAACAGTACAATATTGTCTCCATGTCTGAAAAGAAAATGTTAAAATTATTTAGAGTATCGGAGTTTAGAAAATAAATTAGCTTCAAATGAAATAATCTTAAAATCTTTCCATTAAGTACAGTCATTTAACTTACAGTCCTAGTCAAAAGTATGGAGCACCCACATGTTTTAAACCCACTTAACCCCTTACTGCCCAGCAAAAGAGCAAAATTGTAATGTATTATCTGTAATTTTTTAAAAATGCTAAAAAACATTTTTCAACATGATATATATAAAAAAAATTACATATATAAATATAATCCTTGGGAGTAATAATGACTACTCAATTATTCAAAACTGTATTATAGCTGTAGAATTATATTAATTTAAATAATGCTTCTAATGCAGTGAAACTCGCAACTTAGTGAACGGATACATCAGTTTTTGGTGCTGAGAATATTAAAAGGTGACTCGATAGTACCCGTCAAGATCTGATGGTAAATAAATTTAATGTTTCATTAGAATAATTCTTGAATTTTTAATTAGTTGCTTTTAAATTAATTATTGAAATCGTGACAAATTTCTATATATATATATGTATATATTTCATAAATCATTCCTATTTCTTTAAGGCGATAGATGGTGTTGTCAATCTAACCTATTCAATGAAGTGAAAGAATTTTAAGTTCATGATTTACAACCAATGCTTTCTTTTTATCAGAAATTTACCTAAAAATACTGGGTAGAGCATTTTTTTTTCTTTACTTACTACAGTCTCTCTATTTTTTTAATAACAATATACTTATTTTTATGTTTTAACTACACGACCATTAAAAGCTGCCATGAATTTTATTTTTATCAGTCTCATTCTCTAAAAACCCAAATTTGAAACTTGATGCAAGTAACGATTTATAATATATATTTTTTCTTTAATTTTACTTTATATTTTTAAAATTTTAAACCATGCATATTAGGTAATTTCTTTTATAGTTCTTATATGAATATTTTTTTTTAGTTTTATTTTTTATGGAAAAGAATGAGAAACTTTTCTTTGACAGACACCTATATATATCCTTGATAATGATCAGAAAATATAACAAAAATTGCAGATCAGCTCAATTTATTTAATTAATAATTACATGCAAAATACTTTAGCTTAACTATTTTAAATATAAAATTATTTTTTCAAAATATTGTTAAGCGTTAAATTTACTTACAAACCCTTCAAATAATAAAATAAAAATCATTACTTCTAATAAAATATGCCATTATTGAAATCAATTATCGCCACAAATATTACAGAAATCATTTTGCCGAGCGTTGGAGTCGATCACGGTTCCTTTACAAAAGTTTAGAGCTTCAAACTGGTGCTTTAGACCACTCCACTAACCAGATCTGCTTTTATCTTCCTCTAAATGGAAGAGCTAATAAATTTAACTTCACGCATGCGCAAATGTGGGAATTTTTTTACTCCGATTTTACGGAATCAGCTTTACGTTTTAATGTATATGATGAGATATTTTATCCTACGTAATTTTATTCAAAATTTGTACTATAATTAAATAAAATTTTACTTTTGTAAAACAGTTGTGTGTGTGTATGGGGGGGGGGCAGCAAAATTGAAATTTCTTGCTTTCATATAAAAATTTCCGAAGATTCTGATGAGAATTCAGCATTTTAGAAACAATTACATAAGCCTTAAAGAGTTAAAGTTAGTTGTTCAACGCAAATGTTTAATTGTATACCATCATGAACATCTTTAAGTTTATAAAAACTGATAGTAAACTATGAACTTTTAATGAACTTTTAATTAACCCGTTTAATCGAGCTCTTTGTTGAGAGATTCTTTTTTAAATTGCATTTTTTTTTGGGGGGGGGGGGAGGGGTTCGTTTCGGGGGGATATTAAAGTTTGGAACAAATTTGGCAACTAAGTTTGTAAATTTGCCAAGTGTGACAACATTCGCGTTTTGCGCTCTGTATGAAGGGCCCTGCCCACAACCTGCCCAAATAACACTTCAACCCGAATCGAAAGAAAATTCTTATTTTATGATAATTATAGAAAAATAGTCTACAATTATACCTCCAATATCAATTTTATGTTTTTTGTATAAAAATGAACACACATGTACAAATAAATTTTCTTACAGCTTTTTTTTTTTTTTTTTTTTTGAAAAATATTCAGAATTTTTTTCAAAAATTAGGTTAACCCGCACCAGACTCGAAAGAGTAAAAACCCCAACCTGAGCTCAAAACATTTCAAGTCAATCTGACCCGCAACGAAAATATTACATTCATTCCGACCCGCAACGAAAAAATTAAATTCAATCGGTCTGATAAAAATCGGGTTACCCAAACCGATTACTCTACCCGAAACCTGAAATGCAAGAAAACTAATGCCAATGCATAGATGTGAAATTCCAAGCCAATGTTACCATTTTTAGTATTTTGTTTTTTACATCAAATAGGTAATATATAGTATATATTTTCTGATAGTATTAAACCTATTTTATATATTTGCAATGCATATTATAAAATTTGAATAGTCAAAATCAATAAAATCCTTTATAATCACCACAGCTTCTTTTTATGTGTTTATTTGTCTGTTACATATTTGATGTTGGTCTGTTACAGGTAAAATTACGTATTTTTCATAACTAACATATGGCAACAGTCAAATTTTGTGAAACTCTCTCTGAACTCCCTCTCAATGAAAACATACTTTTGTTATAAAAAACTAGGGGGCTCTGCCCCCTACGAGCTACGCTCGCCAACCCCCGTTCAGGCACACCAAAATCCAAAAAGCACGCTAATTGCACGCTAATTTGATCGGCTTTAAAAATATTGAATTAAAATAAAAAAAAAACAGTAGCGATCTCTCTGTAAACGGGTTTCCATTCGTTTTTCTTGGATTGGGGATTTTTAAGACCAAATCTGTTGCTGTTAAGAGATACAATGGCTGTTTTCGTGTTTAATTAAACACATTAGTTATTTGAAAATAAGCCAATGTAAAATGAATTAAGTAAACAGTGTCATTGTCTCCCGGTATTTTTTTAGCAGCGCTATAAGATAGTTCTTTTAAATAATTCATTTTAAATGTATCGTTTCAAATCTGACGTAATTTACACCAAACTTTTATTTCTCTTATTAATATTCACGTTAAAATACTTTTGTTGTTAGAAGGAAATATTATTTGCGCTGTCTTTTGGAATTCACGATAATAGTTGAAAAGATTATCTCAAAATATCTCGCGCAAATATATTTTTCAATTTAAATTGTTTTACCATATTTTTGGGGCATTTTAAATATGACGTAAAATTCAAGTGTAAATATGGTTCTTATGACGTAATTTTCCTGCTTTTAACATGTAATCATTTAATTCTAATTTTAAAGTTTTTTTTCCGTTTGTAATAGTCACGTGTAAATAAATTTTTAATTTGAAGAAATATTTGATATGATAATTTGTTTCGCTGTTTATACAATTGGCAACAGTTTAAATTAATGACATTTTCTAAAATTTGTAAAAAACATCTCCCGAAATGCTGAAAATTTGAATTAAAAATAGAAATAAAACCTCAAAAAATGCGTCAAATAAGAAAAATAAATGCAATCTGCGCATTGGGAACTTATAACGTATAAAATGATCTAAAAAGGATTAAATTCTCATGCCTAGTTTTTGCTCAAATAAAACTTTTTTAATGGAACGACTTTGTCCAAATTTAGCATTAAATATCTCTTAAAATAATTCTTCGATTTGAAAACTGTTTGCATCAGCGTGTTTATCAAACATTTTTCTGTAATACCACCGATTTTCATATTTTTGTATGCAACAGTTTCCTTAATATTAACGATGAAAGGCCATGCTTAAGCATTCAAATTGGATGCGGATCAACCCGGAATATCTACGCAGATGTTCATTGGTCCATTTCCAAATCAAAACTTTTTTTTATATATAGAAGGATATGCTATTTTATAAATAATATAGATAAACATTAGGGTATCCGAAAAGCATGATAATTCCTGTTTGTCTGCCTCTATACCCTTTTTTAATCATAATTATTTACATTGAATAATTTATTCATAACTATATTAATTTATCTTTTAATATTATACGCTAATTGTAGGCATATTTGAATTACATAATTTTTATTTTTAAAATAAGGTAAGGCCATTTTTTCCTCTATGACCTTGTCTGTGATAATAGAATTGTTCAGATGTACTTATGAAAGAATCAACAATTATATCTGTAATATAATTATATGCGATTGAATAAATTTAATATACTCAAACATACAATTGTCTCATCTAAAACAGAATTCTGGACTTCAGAGAAAATATCCGATATCTAAAAAGTTTATTTGGGAATAAACACCCGAAATTCCAACTAGAAAAAAATACTGTAAATGTGATGTAACTGTCCAGTGGAGTTGAGTTAAAATCTATATATTTATACACGTTTAATTTCTAACTTTCTTTATATTGCATATATCGCTCACCCGCAAGAAAATTGACACATCTCGCAAAAATTCATTTTGCGTTCTATTCCACAAATAGGTCTGTCATAGGTGCGTCTTGCAACAAAAACAGTTCCATAAGTGTAGCTATGCGGAATATCCCTTTATTGCGCTACATGTCCATTTGTGACCACAGAAAAGGGGCGGATTGTGTGGGAGGTAAAATTACCCAACCCTCCAAACCTCATCCTACGTCTTCGTTTTTAAGGGTTTTATGCACGTTTTCATTCCTGCATGCTAAGCTAAGTGCTATCATTTCATGTTGCAGCAAAATCATGCACATTTTCATTTGCCTCTCCTGTGAAATTTACTTTTGTCGAGATGTTTGTCGAGATGTGTCAATGTGATGTTTTGCGGGTGAGCGATATGTAGTCAATATAGGCAGTGTCTGTTACAGCCTACTATCAATACACTCTTTTGCGGGTATGTCTAAGGTAACTTAACCGGTAAAAATGCAAGATTTGAAAAAAATGACGAAAAACCCTGAACGGTTAGGCCGACGAGGGCTCGAATTCAGCACCTCCAATCTGCCAATTTCTGAGAACCTCTCAATCACCGGTAGGGCAATCTAAATAAAGGAAAACATCACCCCCTTAAAAGTAATGATTTCCAGTAATGAAAAATTACATAAATACAATTTTATAAACCCATAATGAAAACAGACATCAAACCCACGACTGTTTTAATATTAAAAAAAATGATCACCTTTCACGAAGTTCACTCGCATATATGCAAATAGGTTTCAGAATTTTGAATTTAGTTTAAAATAAAATTACATTTCTTATAATATATTGGCATGATTCATTTTTTAAAGGTTTTCAACTTATTTAAAAATTTGGTTTGTCTGTCCACGCTCTAACTCTCATAAATACAAGCTGATTGTTACTGAGGTTTACTATGGTCTTTTCGGTATTGAAAATGAAATTTGCAGTGTTTATAATTAGTCTACAGGGACACTCAAGACTCCAGTTAAGTTAGGATCAAAGAGGAAAAATCGCTTGCAATGTACTTTAAGGATGTTACTCTATTTGAAGCATATTGATTTTGATATAAATCACTCAGTTACACTAAATATTCTTGCTATAGATTATGGTGTGCCTTTATACTATCTATGAATAATATACGCTAGAAGTGCGTTTCCAGTTGTGGTATGATTTTTTTTTTTTTTTTTTTTTTTTTTTTTTTTGCAAATTACTTTGTGTGTATAAATTCTATATATCATACTACATAAAAGTATGTACTAAAAAAGTACTATATACAATAAAAATATCATGCCATATAAAGGAATTCGCGTCCATTCCCTTTTATCGTTGACGAGGAATTTTCAATTGTGTCCTGCTTTTTCGAATTGAATTAAATTTCAGAATACTCTGTAATATATATCTTTAGATAAAGCACAGGACTGCACAAAAGAAGTTAATTTTTTGATAGTGTATGCTAATTGCTGAAATTGGGTTTGCGTATGTAGCTTTCCAAATTGTTTACTTCAATATCCTCTTATCGTATTGGTGAAGTGTTGGAAAGTTTCATAATCTATATGCTTGACGCATATTTCTTGTTAAACCTACACTGAGGAAAACAAATTAAAAATTTTTAATTCACAAACATGTCTATCATACACTTAGTTATGAAGTACCGTATACACTCCCAGAAATACTTTCTTCAATTCACGGAAATTGTACTGACAGCAGCGCTACCGGGATATTTCCGTTATTAGAAGAACCTCCGTTTTTCCCCTCCGTTACAGGAAATAATATGCGTCAATTGAAGAAAGTGGGGATAAAATAAAAATTGCTGACCTTAGAGTTGAACTAGGTATCTTACTGTTATGAGCCCAATATATTAACCATTCGGTTATAGTTGTTCGGCAGCGCAATAGTTTGAAGTAAATATACGATGTTTCCTTCAGATGGGCATGCCTTGATTGATTTCTTTAGAAAGCTTGGAATTTATGTTGATTTCAGGAAGGTTCCGTCATTAATCAGTTTGTGGCTGAGGTTTTAACACTTACTATTGATATCGGATTATGAATTATTTTAAATTAGATTATTAGATGCATAATATGAATATTTTTTTATTCGAGAAGAAATGTGATTTTGAGTGAAAGATTTTCCCCATTTAATATATTCATTTTAATATCTATTTTAAATATATTCATTTAGAATAAATTTTAAATGAGAGTTCTTTTTTATAACTTTGAAGTTTTTCCCGCCCTATACGCGGCATTGGACGCAGCAAGTTAACGTGCCATGCCGCTTTATAGGGCGGCATTGGTCCATTAAGGGTTAAAAGATGACCAGATCAAGGGTCAAATCAAGTTTCTAATCAAAATAAGTTACAAAAAAAATTTTCCTTTAAAAAAGAAAAAAGATGCCTTTTATAAGGAGCTAAATATCTATATTCAAAATTGCACCTTATTTCATAACTGTAATTTATTTTTCCCCCAACAATTTTTGTTACAATGCGTTAATTTGGCGTAGGTACGTAACCGGATTATGGAAAGTTCACCCGCCTTTTTTATTACGCTTGGTAGAAAGCACGAACTAGTGAATATGTTAGAAATATATAAATTGACTAAGTTATGAAAAAAAAAAAGCATTTAAAGTATCTAAGATTTCTAAATTTATTTCTTAACATATAATCATAATTTAATTGATATAAAACTAATGAATGATTAAAGCGTGTTTTGAAAAAAAATTTACTCCCTTCATTTTTAGGGTTTCGTTCATCTGACGAAACCCTATTCGTCTCACTCCTCTGTCTGTCCGTCACAGAGCCCGTTCTCAGAAACTATACATGTTACAGACTTGAAATTTTGGGTACTTGTAGCTGAACACCTCGCATCAAACAACAAATCCTAAAATTTTGAAAAAGTCGGTAATTAACCGAATTACGGGCTAATTAACTTCTAAAATTAACCAATCCACCTTTTTAACACAGGTTCAAACGGACATTCTCCAAAACTTCGGAGTTTCTCCTAAGGGTTGCCAGTAAAATCAGCCGGTGCACGGTTACCACGGAGGAAATTAAGCCGAAAAATGAAGTTGGCATTTTAAAGCGAAATCGCATCAGAAAATATTGGTACGAGAAATTTGTAAACGGTATAGACAGACGCGGGAAAAAAATCTACTTTCATTTGGTATAAAGTTCACATTTCTGCGTTGGGTATAACGCAAAAAATCCACTAAAAATCGATCGATAAAAATTTAATTTCTGTATTTGAAAAGAATGAAAAGAGATTTCATTTCGGCGCAAAAGCAGGTGTGCTCAACTTCAGACATAACGGCCACCTTGCGGTTTTCGGTAGTGGAATATTTTAATACGAAATTTTAACTTTTTAAATATTAAATTTTTTGATAAAATTTTTTGCCATCCGGACGGGAAATCTCTCACAGATTTCATACATACCCAGTTCAAAGCGATAACTCAATTAGAAGCTGAGAGAATTATTTAATTAATCTGTTTCATTTCTATCTAATGAATAGAATAAAATGAAGGCACGTGCTTTTTTAACCGTGAAATTATTTAAATTAGGAAATCTAACAATTTGCGTGAGGTTTTTCGACGCCGCTCTATGAGACAAGTATAACTTATTCATTATAAGAAAGTTTGTAAGTATTCATACCACTGTTTTAGAATAGTAATTTCTGCAAATATCTTAAATTATTGGTTGAGATCGCCACTCGATCTGGTTGAAACTTTAAAATAGTTTATAACGTTAAGAAAAATTGTAAAAAAAAAAATGGAGTGTGATATTTCGAGGAGAGACTAGCGTGCTTCTCCCGCTATCGTATAATTTGTAACGTTTGTGTAAATGGAAAGGAGGGGGGGGGGCGATACTTTTGATTAAATATCCCAACAGAGTTTCGTTCTGATGCACTTTTGTTATGAATAGTGTGCGCTCCCTGGTGGTGGAATGTGGAACTAACATAAAGCAATTTTGTTAAAATTAGGAAAGTTCTCATTACAGATATTATGACATAGACTAGCGTGCTTCGCCCGCTATCCGATTATTTCAGTCCGTGCGAGGCTGATGTAAAATGAGATGCATTCTTCCAGCGAAATTGAAAAGCGTGCTTCGCCCGCTGTCGCATAATTTTATTTTGTTAGGTTTGTGTCAATGGAAAAGGGGGAGAGAGGGAACTACTTTTGATTAAATATACCAGTTAGTGCTCATTACAGATATTATTATGACAAAGACTAACGTGCTTCGCCCGCTACCGCATAATTTGTATTTGTTAGGTTTGTGTGAATAGAAAAGGGGGGGGGGACTACTTTTGATGATAAAGACTAACGTGGTTTGAAAATCGAATAATTTGCGTGGGATAATTGAACAGCGCTATGAGATAAGTATAACTCATTCATCATCAGAAAGTTTACAAGTATTCATACCACTATTTTCGAATAGTAATTTCAGGAAATATCTTAAATTATTTGTTAAGACCGCCACTCGATTTGTTTGAAAATTTAAGATACTTTATAACACATAAGAAAAAGTAAAAAAGAATGGAGTGGAGTTTCGAAGAGGGGGGAGGGGAGCTAGAATTATTTTTAAAATCTTAGTGTTTGTTACCCCAGACCGCCACCATCCGGACCCATGTATCTACGGAAAGATTGCGTAAAGGAGTTTCGTTCAGATATGCTTTTGTTAAGAATAGAGTGCATTCCCTGGTGGTGGAATGTGGAACTAACATAACGTGATTTTGTTAAAATTAGGAAATCTAACCAAGATATTTTATAAGATAAAGTGTAAAAAAGAAAGGCACGTGAAATTTCGGGGAGGGGGGGGGGGAGGCGCTAGATTTTTATTTAAAAAGTTATCGTTTCTAACCGTTTTAGGTGCTATTTTTGAGGGAGTCCTGAGATATACGCTACTTATTTAATATAAAATTGTCTAAAGTTTAGTTACCACTATTTCCGAATAGTAATTTCAGCAAATATCTATTTCTTATTAAGACCGCTACCACCTCGAGTAACACATCTACTTATAGGTTGTTTAACGGAGTTTCCTTCCGATACAGTTTTGTTAAGAATAGAGTGCGCTCCCTGGTGGTGGAATGTGGAACTGACATAACGCAATTTTGTTAAAATTAGGAAATATAACAAGGCGATCTGTTTGAAACTTAAAGATAGTTTATAACACACAAGAAAAAGTTTATAAAAAATGGAGCGTGAAATTTCGGGCAGGTGGGGAGAGGGGGAGGTGCAAAATATTTATTTTTTGTTTCATACCGTTTCAGGTGCGTTTTTTTTTTTTTTTTTTTTTTTTTTTACGGAGTCCTCAGATACATGATACTTATTAAATATGTCAAAAGTTAAATTACCACTATTTCCGAATAGTAATTTCAACAATTATCTTAAATTCTTGCTGAAGACCGCCACCCCCTCGAGTAACATATCTACTGATAGGTTGCGTAAAGGAGTTTCGTTCAGATACGCTTTTGTTAAGAATAGAGTGCGCTCCCTGGTGGTATAATGTGGAACTAACACACCGCGATTTCATTTAAAGTAGCAAATCTAACAATGCGATCTGTATTAAACTTTAAGATACTTTATAACAAATTATAATGAAGTATAAAGAAGAATGGCGTGTCGCATTTCGAGGGGGGAGGGGGAGGGAGGGGCGCAAACAAAATTAGGAAATATAGCTGGACGATCTGTTTGAAACTTTAGTATAGCTTATGAAACATAACAAAAATTTTAAACATCAGGCCGTGTCAAAATTCATGTTGACCATTACCCCACTTCACCCCCCCCCCAAAGGGGGCACTTTTCTAAATTTGGCAGATACTCTTCATGTGATATATCGTAGCATTTTGAAGGGGGAGGGTGGCACGAACAAAATTAGGAAATATAACAAGGCGAATCTGAAGCTTTACGATAGTTTAGCAAGGGTTTGCCAAAATTTAGATGTTGTTCCATGGCGATAAATATACTGGACGTTTTGAAAGGAATATTAAACGAAACCCTTTGTGCGATCTATGATCACACTTACCCACTTGTTTATTTATATTTACTACTTTTAGCTATTAAAATATTTCGTTGTTGGAGATTCACAGCCAGATGGCATATTTTGGCGAGGATGGTTTGGCAAATCTTTAAAACGATTGTTGCCGTACATCGTATAACCCTAAAGAACAATTTAAGATGGATAACATGTGACGGGCTAACGGAAAAATGCCTTAAAATTGCTGTATTCATATATATATTTAAGTTCTGAAAACATTAAAAATGTATTAACAGAAACGAACTTTATGCACATAATTTTTATAATTCTAGCCTACCTGGCAGCGAGTAAAGAATCTATTATAAAATTCCATCTTTACATACAAAAAACAAGTTGAGTTTAAGTTAATAAAATTCATAACAGGTTACTTTGAGCACTCTTTACGAAATGCTTTCACATAAATTCGATTCAAAATTTGAATTAAGTTTTAAAAATTGGTCTAATATATTAATATCTATAACTTTGAAATGCAGTGGCTAAATTGTGATTTTTCTTTTTAGGCTAATTCCATGCGTATTTGTAGTGTAAGTCACATAGGTACAAATTGCTATAATGTTCCGCTACCAGTATTTTAGAACTGAAAATGTAACTTATTTTATCGGAGATATCTCATTAACTGAATAAAGGGAAGAATTTCTTTTTAAAATAACGGTGTCCAGAAAGAATAGCAGTTGTCTGTCTGACTTACACTACAAAGACCCGTGGAATTAGACTTTACCAAATTTATAAAACCAATAGATAATTAACATAAAATTTACAATTCGTTCAGAATTACAAATCTCGGTTCTGAAAAAGGATATAGGATTTGCATTCCAAAAGAAAGGCTAATTGTAGAAGCCGTACATGTGCATACAGATCAAACCAAAAAGGAGGTAGAAACATTTGGGGGAAATAATAAGTATAAGGATGTGATATTGAATTTTAATGAATCTGTAATTGAAACAAATGGTTTGGTTTAAGTAACGCGACTTTAGATCTTAATTATGAACCTTAAGCGAAGATGAAGAGGAAAAGGGAAGTAAATTAACTGTAAGTTCTATAAATATTTCAGAATGGAAAAGGATTGAAAATCCTACAACAAAAAGTGTTAGGATTGACGTGTATTACTACACTCCAATAACAAAGTAAGAGACAGATCTTTAAATGTTAAAAAATAGAGGAAAAAATCTATTATGAACCAGGTAAGTTTTACTTTAAACCTAAAACTACTTATTTTAATGTTGAAACTTTCAATGAATCCTCTATTAGCGATTCATATTTAACTGAATTATTTTCAGCATGAATTTTGCAATACTGAAATCCCTAAATCATTTGAGGATGCACAAGTAAACCGAGAAAGGGGGAAATGGAATGCGGCAATGAGGGAAAAACTTGAGTAAGAGAAAGGTTTGGCGGTTGGTTGATAAACCCAAAAGCGTCAGAATAGAAGGAAGTAAATAGGTTTTTATAAAAAACACGAACAAATGGTAAAAAGTACAAAGCACGTCTTATAGCTCAATGTTTTAAACAGAAACCAGGTATTGATTTTAATGTATATTTTTCCAGGTTGTAATTTTTTTGAATTACAAAAATAATGTTTATTTAATTCGTTTCTATATTAAATTGGTATCAAATTCAATTAGATGTAAAATCAGCTTACTCAAATGTGTCTAAAAGAAACGGTGTTCATGAAACAACCACCCGGACTTGTAATGAAGGGTGCCAAAAATACAGTTTGTTAAATAAATAATGGTTTACGGCAAAGTAGCCCGGAATAGAATACTCAACTGAACAATATATTACATAATCTAGGACTTTTAAAATTAAACGGGTATAACTGCGTGTATACGCTTAATAGTAATGCAATTTTAGTTGTTTATGTAGATGATTTAGTTTTGTTTGCCATATTTTTGAAAATATATCGAAAACTATCTAATGTAAAAAAAATAGCTTTGAGATTACTGAAATAAGATTAACCTTTAACTGATGTCACAGAAATTGTCACATAACTAGTGTGAAGCGGTCTGCGAGACCGCTGCAACGGAACATGAATGAAAGGCACGATTAACTCGTAGGATGGTGTTTTTGTACTAAACTTTTAGCACAGGACTGTTATAATTAAAATTCACCTATTCAAAAGTCTCTGGTTATAGTACTAAAGTTCCAAACGGAACAAAATTTCAGTAGTGTTTGTAGTTAAACTGAAAATTGCAAGTTAAATTATAAAAATTGAAAAAAGCCGCGGTCTGAGAGACCGGTAACATCAGTTAAAGCTTAGTCTTTAACTGATGTTAGGGGTCTCACAGACCGCTGCTTTTATCAATTTTTATAGTTTAACTTGTAACATTCAGTTTAACTACAAACACCGCTGAAATTTTGTTTCAGTTGGAACTTGTTTAATACTATCGCCAGAAACTTTAGAATAGGTGAATTATACTCCTGTACAAAAAATGTAATACAAAAACAGTATCGTATCAGTTAATCCAGTGTTTAAATCATCTTTCGGTCGAGCGGTCTCACAGACCGCTTCACAGTAGTTATGTGACAATTTCTATCACAGCAGTTAAAGGTTAACAAAATATTTGCTAGGTATTAACTATGAACAGATTACCGATTCGTTATCATTCATCAAAGAACTTCTATTGAAAGATTAGAATTAAAAATATAAAGACCTGCCTAAAAGATACGTTAAACTACCTTTTAAAATTGGTTGTATTTTACCAGATAAAGTTAATGAAATTTTAGAATTAATGAAAAATTCCGATACTGACCTTTAATTGTGCGTGTCGTTTTTGACAAATATATGAAGACGTGATACAGGGCTTTACTATAAATGTAATGTCACAATTTTGTAAAGGGCATGCATATAAACTGTGGTTAATAGTGGTAGATAACAAAAAACGCGTTTTCGAAAGACAGTTTAACTAAAAGCGTGTTTCCGCGAACTTTGATGTAAGAGCTCGTAAAAGACGTCGAAATCATTTTCGACAACTTTATATTACTAAACGTGGGAAATGCGAATCTTAAGTCAGAATGTGGAAATTTTTTTATGACGAATCGGAGAAAAACAAGAATTTTTTGCATAAACTTAGTATTTTCAAAATTAGAGAACAGAATCAACTTCGAACGTGTTAACCCTTTATGCCACGAAAGTTCTTTAAAGTACCATCAAAATAACTCGTTATAAAATTTATACATGATTAGTAGTAATACAATTTAGAATGAGATATTTTATCATCTCGTCCCAAAAGCATTGGCTGCAAAAAACAAAAATGTTTTTAAATGAATGATTTGTTTTTCATTTGCAACTTTCCAGCATTCTTAAAGTTGGAAGCTGAGGGGGTGGGGCAAGACTATTAGAAAATTTTATATTTATTGTAAGAGCATCATATTTGTACATTTTCTAATTCCATAAAATACTAAAAAGATTTGAGTGGAGTTAAATATTGCACAGAATCTCTACAAATACAAATTAATTTTAATTGCAAAATCCTTCTAAAATTTGTTAAATGATTGTTTAAATCTTATGTAGTTTCAAAAATTCACGAAAAATGCTTTCGCAGATGAAATTTTTAATGCATTCATAATTCGGGATTTAAAGTGTTAAGTCGACCGGGAAAGTCCTATCTCCGCCATGTTAAAGCCACCAACTTTATGTACCTTTTCCACAGAAATGGTGAAAGATAGCGTTCTAGATTTTTTTAGAGTAGTAAAAATAACATGTTTTTCGCATTTTAACAGATTTTCTTTCTAAGTGAAACTGAAAATTAATTATATATTGAAAGTCATTTTTAAATTAGGATTTTGATATGATTTCACTGCCCAAAATAAATAATTTTCAACAAATCATTAAATCCCTGCGTTAAAGTATACAATATAACATAAGTATTAAAAAAAAAATCTGAGTTCTTAAGTTTAATAGATATCGAAAGAAAGGAACACAAACATGAAAAATCCAAGTTTTGAGAAAATGTCATTTAAAGATTTCACTGGCCATTAAGCTCTAAAGTACTCTTAGAAAGAATGAATAATTCCAACACTTCTTTTTTGAATATATAAACTTGTGTGACACATCGCTGGAAAGATAAAAGTTTAAACTATTTAACGATATAAAAAAGTAAACGATTTTTCCCGAAATTTCGCTTAGCTGGTCCCCTTTAAGACGTCTAAACATTATTTTTGGCCTACCGAACCCCGGCGGATGTGATTATGAATTTTTATCACCCAATGCGTAAGGAAAAACAAAGCTCGTTTTCCAGAACAATTGTTTGTTTGGTTTTTTTTTCTTGGGGAGGGGGGGGGGGTATTGCCGTCTTTGTAAAACTTATTTAAAAAATCATTTTTATAAACAAATGAAAGAACGCTACAAAAAACGTTTTACACCTTAATTGTATTTGAATTATTTAAGTAAAACGATCTTAAAAAAAATTCTGAAATTGTGACAAATGAGGTGCGTTCATACTACAACTAGTTTTGTATATATTCAGATCCTGGTGCCATAGCTGTTGCACTCTTATGCAAAAATTAAGGAATACTAAACTTATTACGATTATATTTATTGAATTCAGTCATACGGAAATAGGACTGTTTTCAATAGGACTAAAAACGAATAAAATTAAGTCGTCGCAAAGGGGTAACCTCTCTCAACGAACGTTTATATTACAGAATTTGTAGTCTTACAGATTTTTCAAAATAAATGTTTGCCTAATTCAATCGGAGAAATGATTTGATTAAATAAGGCAAAATTTTCAATTAAAAATTACTGCTGTGAAAAATCAAGGATTCTGAGAGTTCTGTGTATCACGTATATGTTACGCTTGTCGCAAAGGTAGCTTTATGCACTGACGATACTTTTACCATTCACGAAAATCTATACTCATAAAAAAATTCCGCTCTGTGTGCGTAATGGATAGCAAAATTTACCGTATGTACAAGACTGAAGATTTGTGTGAGGGTAGTCCAAAGACTCTCTTAATGCACTTGGAGACTAGGAATTTTAAATTTCTAATAATTAGCCGAGTTAATTAAAAACCTCAACGCACTTTCATCAAAATGTCATTTCATTTCGAAAGTCGAAAACGCTCGAGCATACCCAGAAATCCGATTTACATAGTTTAACGAAGATTAAGAACCCTACGTGGCGATTTGGGGTGTTTTATTGTTCATTTTTAACCTCGAACGGACAAAATATGTAGTACAGTTGAAAATTGAATACATTCTGAAAGAACGTACTTTTACGTCTTAAATGCCGTAATCAATTAAAAAAACACCGATGTTAAAGCTTTAAAAAACAAAAAATTCAAAATGGGTCGTTTTCGTAGTTATCTTTCTCCCATAGGGCATCGCTCCTCTACACTGTTAAAAATATCGTGAAAGATTACCTCTGATTTTAAAGGCTATCTATTTTCTGACCAATGAGAACGCTCTTTAAACGCCTATGAAGCGCTCTCATTGGTCAGAAAATAGATAGCCTTTAAAAAAAGAGGTAATTTTTCACGATATTTTTAACAGTGTAGGACGCAATTCTAGAGGTACTGGTTAACAAAATATACGTATTTAAACCAGAGAACTTTTCTGTTACGGTGTAATAAGTTTTCCAAAAATACGAATTTTAACACTTAACACTCCAGAAAGAATTCCCGACCGCAGGTCATTTTGTGCCTTACAGAGGCGATGTTTTTTTCTGCGGTAAGAGTGCCTAAAAGTTCGTATTTCGACACAAACTTTTCTGAACATTTCTGCAGACCGGATTTCAATGTTGACTTGAGACATTTATCTTCGGGAATTATTTCTGTGGCTCCGGGGGAGGGGGGGTATTATACAGTTCTGGGGGGGGGGGGGGGATTGCAATCTTTGACCACTAAAGCATAAAATCCCAAATCTTCCGGGCGGCGGTCATTTCATTGCTCCGGGGTTGAATGTCCCACCCGGGCCACCCACTGAATTCAACACTGCTGGATTTGTATCATATCTGCTAAAATTTCGAAACATTCGGACAAGTAGAAGTAATTTTTAGAAAATAAATACGTAAAACTTAACGGAAACAATAAAAACCTAGGGGTTTCTGTGCAACTTCATCAAGTTTTCTACTAAATATTTTTGTTTTATGTAATTTTAAAGGAGGCTTGTATACAGTTATATTTATAATCTATTAAAATGGAGAAATCGGACGATAAGAACTATTTTGTTTGTTATGCTAACGGAACTGAGCCCAAAAATTGAAAAAAAGCGAGAAGAACATATTCCTTTTTTAACTAGATGTCGATATTTTTTCACGATTTTTTCTCACGGAGTGCATAACAATCATATTTGAGACTGCTGAAAACCTATAAGAGTTCAGATAATAAGGACTTAATTTTAAGTAATAAAATAGATCAAATAAAAAAAAAATCTTTGCGAGCCATTTTTACCAACCAATAAATATCAATATTTTTTACCCGACTGCCAAGAAGGGTTATGTGTTTCATGCGTATCTGGGTATGTGGATTTCTTTATACCTTCGAAACATCCCAACGGCTGGATGAATTTTAATGAATGAGATCCATATCGATTTGCCTTAACCATCCGATGGTTATAGGCTAGGTTTTGTTTTCATAAATTCAAAATGGCAGCCTGTAAAATGCAAAACGGCGGTGGAGACGAAAAAATTTTTTACGCACCCTATTGAGTGGCCTATCATTGGATCAAAATGAAGACGATGTTTCCTTGACTATTTTACAGTCAGAAACTCCGTTTAAATATTACACAACCTGGAAGTTGTGATCTCTAGCTTGACTGCAACTCTAACCTTCATAGATATCAATAGGCCTCATCAAAACAGTGTTTAGAGATAGGAACAATTAAACGCAACTTAAAAGTCATCAATACAAGTAAATGAAAAATAGGTAAATATAAAAAATAGTTTCACATTGATGAGAAATAATTAGCTCTTTTTACGCAGTCGGGTTTTTTGATTTTTCAAATTTAATTTTTACTTGTTTTGGATTTGTTTTACAGACTACGAAAATATTCTGTTTTTAACTCCTAAAAATTTCAAAGAGTTTGGACGATAAAGACGTTTTTAAAAACAAAGCATCGGATGACTCGCGTCCCTCCATCCCTTTTTCCGGCATATTTCAAAATTACTCAATGACACGGAAAAACACGCTAAAAAGAAAGTACAAAACATATCGCTTACTCGCAAGGAAAGAGACATCCTGTAAAAATTCATTTTACGTTTTATTTCACTAATAGATCTATCATAGGTATGTCTTGCTACACAAACAGTTTCATAGGTGTAGTTGTACGAAAAATCAATCTACATGCCTATTTGTGGCCATAGAAGAGGAGAGGATTGTGTAGAGAGGTAATATTACCCAACCCTCCAAACCTCATCCTACGTCTTGATTCTTATGCTTTTATGCAAGTCTTTATTCCTACTACGGAGATAAGTGCTATAATTTCATATTATAATAAAATCATGCACATTTTCTTTTGCCTCTCCTGCGAAATTTATTTTTCTCGAGATCTGTCACTTTTGTTGCAGGTGAGCGATATACTTAACCACAAATTAACTCTTAAAAAAATTCATTGCCCGAAGTCTCATTTCGTTTTTTCCTCGCATTTTACAGCAGGTTTAGCATTTAGCATATTTTGATTTTTAAAAAAAATACTTAATTTTATAAAATAGCTCCGAAATTTTAAATCTATATCGAAATAATCGAGTATCAATTTGGTTCAAGTATAGTCTGATTTAAGTGTAAAATAATGAGTTCGAAAATCAAAATTCACTCAAGATTTCGATGTGAAAAAGTTACGCGTAAATCTGATTTTCTCAGTTAATTATCAATGTTTTGGATCAAAAATTACTCAGTGTCGTTGGTTGGAAACATCCCCCCCCCCCCAGTTTCCCGTTGCTGATATTTCGAGCCTGTTTACCGCTAAATAGCAGTTATTTTTTTTAACCGATTTTCCACAGAGTCAGCGGTCAAGTATTTCAGACAAAATTCAGTTAAAGATATAAAATCATACAAATTAAAGGTACATTTAAGAATATTATCACGGTTGGGTGGGTCAGCTAATTTAATATGAAATTTATTTAACCCCTTAATTCTCGCTCTCGTTAATATCACGGGCTGAGGTGTCGTACTTTATTTCTCGTGCCCGTCCTTTTTCCGGGCTGGAGATTTAATTGCTGTAACAACTTCTGAAACCAGAAAAATTTAACTAGCATTTCTGTGTGAAGTCTGAATATTACCTTTTGGAACTGATTGTCATGCTGGAATTTGTATTGCATGTTTCGAAATATATCACACTCAAAAAAATTATTAATCATCAAAATTCAGTGTATATATATTATTTCAAATATTATTTGTAAAAATTTGATGATGATAAATAAAGATCTAACATGTGAAAAATAAAGGTCTTATTCGCATTCATTTGTATGGTGTAAAACAAACATTAAGACACAGAATTCTCGCAGGATGGCTTTTCTACAAATGTGAATTTGTTCTATAACATTTTTTTCGCCTTAAAAAAAAACTAATTGCATATTTTATTTAGAAACCTTATAATTATTCACTTTCTGTAATAAAAAAGGTACTTTTTATGGTTTTTCCATATATTAAGCGACGGTGAAGGGTTAATCACCGTTAATCCGTTTCATAATAAAAGTAGACTTTACGTTTAACGCAAAATACTTTCTTCTATCCCACTTAGAACGCCAGGTGAAACAGTCGGAGTTTAATATTTTATGAAGTGGTGATTTTCTCAACCAAGTGTAGATTTTCTCTTGTTAAGAAATTTATGAAAAATTTGCAACTACAGAAGCCTTTCCGTTTACAAATGGGATCACAATACATATTTACATTGTTTTCACAAAGAATTCCGATATTTCCTAAACAGCGTTTATCACCTTCAGGCGCGAAGCTAAAATAATGGTAGAAATATTCATTGGTTTTTCGCAAATAAAATGACAAATGAAAAAAAAAAAAAATTGATCATTTAGGAGACAATTTAGGTTCACAAATATGAATCTACAACACCCCCCCCCCCCCTAAAATAGCAATTTAATTATCACAAATCGAAATTCAGACAATCTTACATTTAAGGGCTTTATTTATACGAATGAATGATACACAGATCCTCAAAAAAATTTATTGCAAAGTATTTACGTTAACCCTTTCCGGCACCGTGTGCCCGGGTCGGGATACCTAATTTTAAATCCAAACTTACGAACGGCACCAAGGATATTTTAGTAAAATTTTAATCATACATTCAACATGTAAAGGAACATGTTTTTAATATCTAAAAAAGTAGTTTTAAAATACCGGTGTTAGTCAATCATTTCATTATTTTACGTCAAAAATTGCCTGTGCCAGAAAGGGTTAAATACTCATGAAAATTTCTCACTATCTTGAACAAACTTGCCTTGAAGCCATTTTGCAAACTCAGATGAAACATTTCTTTTATACGGAAATATAAGCATAGATGCCATTCATTGGTTTACTATTAAAGCAAATAACATTCCGCTATTAAGAAGTGAAGCCAAAATGTAAAATAATCAAACAGTGTAGTTTTTATAAGAATAAAAATTCCACATATAAGGAGCCAGGTAGCGTAGAGATTATGGTTAATGTATCTAATTCTTTTAAATATTTTACAAAATGAGCTAAAACTACAAATTTATTAAATCTGTTTTAATGAAAAACTATCTAAATTTCGTATTATAATATAAATTCTGCAATATCATCAGACATCAAGGAAGATAACGGAGGTGGAACAATATTTTGATTCGTAATTTGGTACATAAAGGATTAAATCAAACCTGGTTCTAGACGTGATTCCCCAATACACTACTCTACCCGAAACAGCACTAATAGAGTACAACCAAGGCTGATTTAACACTATTAAACTGTCCTTGTAGGGGAGACCTGGAGAATGGGGCTACTCGGGGTTATGCCGCCACTCCGCTTAGTTTAAAAACTAACGGCAGTTTAAGATAGTGAATGCGCCTCCACTATAGTAGCCAACAATAGAAACAGTGCCTAGAGTGGGAGTGATTTTGTTGCACGTCGTTCGTTTGTTCTAGTTAAAAAATTTAGTTTTCATCTACTTGCTTCCTATTTTGGAGCTTCAAATGAGTAGAGGTAAACACCTTTTATAGTAACATTAGGTGCTTAAGATAATATTACCCGTAATCTACATGCATTCTCCGAAATTTTGAGGCAATTTGTTGAACGAGTTCGGTTCTTCTTTCAGCTTTGCTGGGGGGATTTCCGCTATAGTGTCCTCTCGGGGTAATGTCGCCGCCAGAGCAAATTGTGACTTTTCCAATTTGAGTTAAATTGTAAGCTTAGCACATTAATAAATGTAACTTAGGGAACATTGTAATTATTCATTACTCTGCTAAATTATTGCTTTCTAGATATTTTCAGTAGGTTATGTGTTTCCTAGTATCCATTTTATGTATTGACTAGGTCATTAAAGAGTGGCGTCATTACCCCCCCCCCCCGATACAGTGGCGGAATTACCCCAGTATCCTGGGTAATCCCGCCACTGTACAGAGGTTGAAAGATTTTTTTTTTTTTTTTTTTTTTTTTTTTATGTGTGCTTACTTTACAGTTATGATTATGGTTAAATTTATACAGATACGAAAGACTATGATAGAGCATTAGAATTTTTACTATTAAAAAAACTAGCATGTTTTATAGGAGAAAAAAATTAAATTCCCTTAAGGTGTCGCCGTTCCCTCTGTCTCCCCTATAAGGGAAAGGGCATGTTTACAAACAAACACTTCCGTCAACCAATCTACCAACTACATTTTTGTCATAACGATCTTTGCAGGAATAGTCTTGGCGATGTAGGCCAATCATATCAGAGACACGTAGAACAATCAAATTTCCCGAGCTCACGTGTACAGGTAGGAGTCATAATGAATGAACAGGTTTTTCTTGCTGACCAACAGTAATTCAACCAACAGCGACGTCAGCTGCTTTTTCCTTATATGTAAGGTACACATCGGCTTTTTAGGTGCGTTCGTAATTATATTAATACGTAGCACCTATAGTCGTCGTTCGGCCCGTCCGTCTGTCCCCATGTAACAGAGCAAAAACTACCCAACCGAATGGTCTGAAATTTTAAATATATGATTGTTGCATAAGTTTGTCGAGCCATTTCAAATTTTATGAAAATCAGATCTATAGTTTAATGACAGGGACAGTCAAAAGTTTTCCGTTACATTACGGGGAATGGAAAAAAAAAAATATTGCAAGTGCATTTTAATGATGTTAACAGACTATGCACTTATGAAGTTAAAAAATATATACATTCAGTACAATATGGGGTGCAAGAAATAATTATAAAAGTAGTGATAGTACGAACGCGCCTCATTTGCCACGTTTGACGAGCCATTTCTAACTTGTTTACGTTTGTAACGGTGTCATTAAAGTTCGGGAAATCTGCATCCATCTATCTTCCTAACGCGCAGTGGACTGAACATTTAGTTTAGCGTTGAGTACAAAGGATCAACATGCATCTTGCAGCAAGGGTAACGAAAAATACGGGTGTCGCACTACCTTTCACGGACCGCTAGAGTCACGCAATGTCCTTTTCGTACGCCTGCATGCATGCATCATGTGACTCAAGCGGGCGGAAAAAAAAAACATGTGTAATGTACTGCGCCTGTCTTTTTTGTTAACCTCATCTCATAGATACGAGAGCAATAATCTTAAGTTTTATTAGAACAGCAATTCAAGTGTTAAGAGTCTACACTAGCCACAGAAAGAAACACTCAAGCTAATGTTAATCCTATTGGAATATTGGATACAGAATTCTCGCTCGCATTGTATTACGATTTTTTTTTTATTTTTTTTTGTGGGGGGGGGGGGGTTACATATAGGGTGCATGAGGTTGATAACTTTTGTTGTGCATTTGTACTTTTTCGGTTTTAATTACTGTTTTTCTATATGCGGATACTGTCACTTTTCGAACCGGTTAGAACCGATTTTGAAACTATTCTTATACAAAACAACTGTAACCAAAATCTAAAAAGTATAACCGCACAATAAAACTTTATCGACCTCAGGTACCCTGAAGAAAAAAAAAAATCATTAAAAATTTTTAAATGCGGGCGAGAAATCTGTAAACAATGTTTCCATTTAGGATTCACATAAGCTTGAGCATTTTTTTTCGTTAGTAGTGCAGGTTCTTAAAGTTGTGTTTACTTCTATCCAATTAACCCACTTACAGGTACAAATGATCCTCCAACGGGTACAAGTGGCCCCAAGCGACGTACAGCATATGTTTTTCATCAACAAAAATTTCTATTTGCAAAAAGTGAACACTTACTGTTCAAAAAATATTCTGTAACTGATAAGCAAACTGGTAATAACACGTTGAATATGCTAAACAAAAATTTAGAATAGTATACGTTTCTATCCACCTTCGCTCCATGTGGGCAAGTTCTGGGCTTTTTCTTGGAGACGCGAAAACGGGAGTGTGTTCACGATTTGAAAAAAAATTATCTCAGTTTAGCAACACGTAATATTCACTCAAAATGAAAACTCCATCTATATTCAGCATGTTTCTTTAATTAGCAGGGCCAAAACTAGGGGGGGGGGGCAGAGGGGGCACGTGCCCCGGGCGCCGCTTTAACAGAAGGTGAAGGGGGCGCCAGAATGAAGATTTTGTTTGACGTTTGATACAAGAATGTATATATATATATATATATATATATATATATATATATATATATATATATATATATATATATGAAATTTGTACAAAAATGTCTCGCAGCCGGAAAATTTAAAGGAAAACTTAATCAAATGCATTACACTTTACAAATAGTTAAAAAGATTCATCTACAATACAAAATTGCAAATGAATAAGAAAAAAGGCTTTTTTCATTCTCCCATTTCAAAAGTATCATGACTATGCCTTTCATCTTCACCTTTGCCTTCTATCTTTCACTTCCTGTGTAGGAAAATCACTACCATTTTTCAAGGTCAATCTCTATTGTCGGACACTGTCCACTACTGATAACTAACAAGTGCGAAGCGACCCCTCACAGTCTCAGTTTTCTATTAGATAAAAAAATTCCATGAAAGCTGTTTGTGGTTTTTCCGCTAAGCAGCGTTAAGTTTCTTTTTTTTTTCCCGTCTTGCTATGGCCGATGGCTGCCCGGACAATAAAAACGAACAGGAGGGGAAATGCACAAAGTAAAATTCTTAGTAAAACCGTTTTTTGTTTAAGAGTACGGCATTTGTAGTGGGACGGTAAAAAATCTTGCACAGGACGTCACGTCATATCTAGAAAAGCAAAGCCCCCCGCCTTTATCGCCCAAAATGATTTTTTTTTCTCGTCTTTCTGGCATTTCTAGGCGTTTTGCCACCCTGCAGTGGCGTATCTAGACTCATCATTTGTGAGGGGCTGAGGTGTAGTAAAAGTTTCTAAGAGGGAATCACAAGAATCGGGAAAAATTCCACTTTAAACATTTTTTATCATAGCAGGTAACACATCTATTACACAATAAACCTACTATGATGAAAAAATACAAACGTACAGCAAGATGTTGACCTCATTTAGGCCTATACAAGAAAAAAAAAATCCTTTTGATTCCGTTTTCAAGTTTTTAATTAATCAATGTTTGGCAAAGCTGATTACGTAGTTCAGTTTTATATATTTTAAATTTAATAATAAGTTGTCTATTAGATACTTAGTAAAATTGTTTTTGTAAATTTACTTTGTAGTGGAGGGGGGGGGGGGGAGGGCGCCAAAATCCATGCTTGCCCCGGGCGCCATAAAGGCTAGTTTCGGCCCTGTTAATTAGTATGTGGAACACTTCTAAAATGACAATTCACATAACATAATTGTTGGGATATTAATGAGCAAATTACAAAAATATTTTCCTCTGTCATTAAAAGCATGATTAAATCACTTAATATGACCAAATTAGAACAGTTTTATTATTTCTAGTTTATGACGCCGCTAAAAACTTCAGACAATTAGGTGCAATGTGGTTAAAAGTAAATAAGTTGTTTTTGACTCTAAAATAAAAATTTTGCATTGCATTTAGATTTATTTTAAACTAGTACATTATGAATATCAAAAACACTTTCATCTATATATATCAAATCGTCTGCAAGCCAAGTTCAATGACAGTCTATTCGTTCTTGGGATAGAGCTATCGCGGAAAACGTGAAAACAGTGAGTAGCAGTGACAATTGTTGGGCCGTATTTTATTAAGACACGATTTTATTAATTGCTGCTATCTTCCAACAGAGCAGTTAACAAATTTTTCATAGAATTATCAATAGACGGCGATACAGAGTTCATTTTTCATGTCAAAAGTTTTATGGATCATTTCAGCAGTTTTGCATCGTTATTGCTAAAATGAACTTCGTAAATTTTGTAAGATTAAAAAAGGATGGAGACGTCCAAAAATTTGTTTTTTACAAAGCTAAGTCCGTATTCTTTACAATTTTGTATTAGAAAATTGACACTATTCATGAAAAGCATGTCAGTTTCTGTTTATTACAGATGTGAGAAAAGTACCTTTTAGTCAATAGGGGAGAGTGGGGAGGAATGGGACACTTTACAAAAATAAGAAAATTTTGTTTGACACAAAAACAAAAATTTAAATTTATAAGGTGTAACATGAAACACTTTAATCCCCCTGAACAATATAGAAACGTAACATGCAAAAACTATTTTACAATTACAGAAATTGTAAGTTTCAAAATATGGGACAGCTATAAAACAAAGCTATAAAGCATAAATAGTCTAGTGTTGGTTAAATATACAGTCTAACAAAGATTGTATGTTGATATTGTATGTGCCACCATATCAAATTCTGGTATTTTCCTCACTGGAAGGGAAATTCAGGATTGTCTGTCACAGATGACATTAAAAAAATCATCAGTTCAATTTATTTATATTTTGAAGTAAATTAATTTATCAATGTTATAATTAATATATTACTCTAAAAATATTAGCAATTTATATTCAGCTTATTAAAATGAAGGAATTGGACATGTCTCATTCCTCCCTTTTCTGGCATGTCCCATTCTTCCCCACAACCTTGTTTTGTGTTAACTTCTTGTAGAAAAGAAAATGCTGATTTTAGGCTTAGCTTAAATTATGAATAATATACAGGTTAATATTCCTAAATAGGGAAACCATTACATTTATGCATAAACAAGTCATTGATATACAGAAAGCCTAAAAAGTATATGAAGCAAATTTACTTTTTATTCTTGAAATAATCTTTTTCTTTATACAATCGAAAGCTTACGCAGATCGACTGTTTTTTTCAACTGAAGACTGGGGTGCCATTACTTCATCTAATGTGTGACTGATGAAATGTTTAGAATGATATTAAAAATATTTATTGATTATATACAGCACAAGATCGCTATGCATACATCAAAAAATACATGCGCACACTTAAAGGTAGTGCTCAACCCAACAACACAAACAAAGTTATGGGATTCGTCGATTAGCGATACAGGATCTCTTCTGCAGCTGCAAAGCCATCCTCTGGTTATATAATTGCAAGCTTATGCAGATCAACTTTTTTCAACTGAAGATTGGGCTACCATTGCTTCATCTAGTGCGTGATTGATGAAATGTTTAGAATGATACCATAAAGAGAAAAACCCACTGCCCATTTCACCCCACTCTCCCTTATATATTTTTTTATGTTCTAATTTTTCTTTTTTTCATGTTTGAAGTGATGTATTCTTACACCTGAATAAGTGTTATTCAAATCGGAGTTGAGTCACAAAGGGTTAAAAATGTATATATTTAACTTTACATAGTTTAACCTGCAAAATTTGAACTCCCAGTTTGTCTTCTGGCACTCTACAGTCAGTTGCTATTAAGAAAACATGTTATATTGTTTCGAATGACGATGAATAATTAAAAATAATTTTAAATGAAATGACTAGTTGAATCGCTTCATGCGAAAAGGGCTCCAGTCACCAAATTGGCACACTTTAACCACAGATTTTTGTTCTTATAGGGTAGACACATGTTTCTATGCAAAAAAGGTCGAGGATGGCCACCCAGGGAAACCCAGCAATGCTTTAGAGTTTTAGTGCAGTCCCTGGGGGAAGACACCAGAACCGAACCATCCCGCTATCCGATGCCAAAAATTTTTTTCCATTGAACTTCATATACAGGTTCAGCAATATTTACAAGATATTATAGTATGGAACAATTTATGCAAGTTTAAGTAATTATCACTAAGTTTAAGGTTATATATTGGATTAAATATGATAAAAGACTGAGTAAATAATAAATGACTATGGAATGACTGTGTAACAAAATAAATGATATTTCAAGGTACTTAGAGCAATACAAATTAGGAGCGAAAGGGCTTTAGTTTCACTGCCATACACAGTCTAAACACAACTCAATTTTTAATATTCTATGCAGAAATGGCTTTAAAAGCTCCCCCCTCTCCCCCCAATTTTCTCAAAACTAGGTTTAGTTGACTGAAGACCTTTTTGCATGGAGCCATTCAGTTAACACTTTGATCTCCGGGTTGTTAAAATTTTTAAAACATGCTAATAAAGTATAAATGTGATAACAGAAGTGTTTGAAATTGGACAATATAGTTTAAAAGTTTTTTGAAAACACCTTTAGGCTGAGGGTGGTGGGAAGATTTTTTTCCATACTAGGGAATTATTTCAGCATGCAAATACAAATGACGTTGCAGATTTTAAAATTACTAAAATGGTAAATATTTCGAATTACTAGAAGTGTGCATGAAAAAGAAAAATAATTTCTCTTATAAAATAACTATAACAGATCTTTTATATTAAATCTTCCTTTATAAGGCTCTACAAAAAGAAAATTCCTAAATCATGAAAATTATCAGGTCATCAAGGATGAAATTTGTAGAAAAAAAGGGCAAAGTCAGCTGATAACTTGCAAGGAATATAGGGAATTATTTTTTTAAAGCTTAATTGTTTCATCCAAACCTCAACGATGATTCATAGGCACTCCGAGATGGATCAGACTCAACGGTTAACTTTAGTTCGTCAGTATTGGCCCTTGATTCTAGGTAACCGCGTGGATCATTTGTCAGATCAAAGTTATCAGTACGAAACTAGGGGAACCCATTTGATACCGTCTGCTGCGTAGTAACACTAGAGCCAAATACATTATTAATGTTTCGCGCGGCCTGCGATGCCGTAATTCCACGTAAAAACGTATACTTCATAATAGTGCAACTTTCCGACCGTTCCATTTTCAACAAAATTAATTTTAAATAAAAGTTAATATTTATTACACCTGACAATGATTTTAAAAACAGGCGAGATATGTAACTTTCCAACAAAAAAAAAAAGCGATGAAATATTAAGCCAGTGTCAAATAATAAACCGTTAAATTTGGCAATATTAATTACGAATTTCATTCTTGAATACCTAATAGAAAGTTTTAATACATCCCGCAAAAGCAACTAGACATAGTTCAAAAGCCGACAGCACAAAAACATATGTTATCAAGGACAAGAAAAAAACCTTTATTTTATGGAAGAGTAGAAGTAGGGGTCTCTAATGATCCATACCTGCCGGAAGTGAAGGGGTGCATAAGACAAAAATTAATACCACCCGTGGTTGACTCGTAGGTTTAGCATTGTGTTTGTCCTACAAACAAAGGTATGAATGCATGAAGGGAAGTTGCACTTGGACTATCAGCAGAGTGAACTGCTGCCATGTAGATGTGGAAAGGAAAAGTAAAGCTTCTAAATTGTGTTACCCATTTTAATTTCAAACAGAAATGATTTACGTGAGAATTTCGCACACCAGAGCCTAAAAGGTTAAAGTAATCTTTTAGCTCATTTGAAAACATGCTTTTACTATAAAAAATTTAACTGACTGACTTATTACGATAGTCAAATTTGTAGTTACGTTTCTATTGCTAAACTTATCTAAATTCATTGTTATACACGAGGCCTGGAAAATGGAGAGACTCATAGCCTCTCAGTTCATATAAAAACTAAGCCACAAAAGCTGCACTTAAGACTTATTCTGTTTTTAGTGCTTCGTAATTCACGTGCAAGAAACAGAAGCATTTATATATACAGTAGAACTCCGCTAATCCGAACTTTTTGGGACCGGTGCGTGTTCGGATTACGAAAAATTTGGATTACCCGAAATTCCGATAAAAATATAAAAGGAAAATATTGCGCTAGAAAAATAAAAGTTATAAGTACTCAGTAGTGCAGTAAACATCCTCTAATCCGGCATCTTAATGTCCGGCACGACTTTCGGAGAAAATAGTATTCCTCGTTTAATCACCCCCTGATGCTTATAATAATCCAATGGAACTTCAGAATGAGGAATTGCATAACCCATTACAAACGGTTCAAAATCACGAATCTATAAATAGTCACCACGTCGACAATGGGGGGGGGGGAACCCTTTTCTGTAGATAATTTGGAAAATCAAACTGTTGAAAGGAAAAATAATTTTTTATCATCTGAATGAAATACTCCTTGAATTTTAGAAAAGAATTTTATAGTTACTGGCAAACTGATATTCGAGATTTTTTTTTAAGTTGGCTTCTACGAGTAGGTCTACAGTGCATGTTTACATTTTATGTTCGTCTACATGTGTTGTACTTTTACATTCAGTATTTTTTTATTCTATTCAAGCTGTTTAAAGAGTAAAAAACATGCTTTGCTGCCATTTTTTTGTTTAATTCTAATTTATAATTGTTTATACGTTCATCCCGAAATCCGGAATATTTGGAAGTAAATCTTTTCAAGTATAATTTTCGAAAATATTAAAATCTGTTCGGATTAACCGGAGTTTTGGATTAGCGGGGTTCTACTTCACTTATTTTTCTAACACTTAAATCAGCAGATCAGAGGCCTCAACTTCAGATCCGAGTCGCTTTTTTTTTAGAATTTCCAACATAGTGGGAAAACGTTTATGACTTCAGGTTGTGTTTGTACGTTTTCTATTTCTCGTATATAATGCCGGATTGCCAGAAAATTCTTATGTTATTGAGGCTTGCTATAGAATTTTCGGTATCGAAAATATTGCATTTATAGTTCGTTCACAAGGTCACAAAATTCTGCTTCAATATGGTCTATGGCGGAAAATAATTTACATTTGCATTTTATTTATATATTTCAAACAATGAGATTGGTATGAATCACCGAGATGACCTACTGCATGCTAGACGTGTGCAAGGGCCCGGACTTGGCCCAAGGCCCGTGCGCCGAGCTGACAAAAAAAAAAAAAAAATTAAACTGTAGAACGGGCCGATAAAATAAAATTAAAAAAAAAACTGGCCGACTAGCCTAATTTAATGCGAAATACGATTACAATGCACCGATACTCAAAAATTTTCTATTATACCAGGGAGGCAAAGCTTCCTGAACCTTCTGTTTTCTCAATTTCACAATTGCAATTCTGTATAATTATAAGGGTTAGCCTAAATGATTCATAGGGTTTCAAAAGACTATTTACAAGTATATCAAGGCGGATGATACATGAAAAAATACATTTACCAAGTTTCTGGTAAATACTACGAATGTTCAATGGGTGCGCTTTTAGTCAACCGGCCCACATCCCAACGGTCTTCCAGTTCCGCTCAACAGCAAGTTTCTGTCAATGTCCGTCACGGCAACAGTGATGCGTTCCTGCACGCGAGCGACGAGGCGGGCTCTTAAACTTGGCGAATATGTATCTTGTCACTTGTCATGTCTCACAATCTTTGTAGATCGTATACCTCTCAATACACAGAGTTTTGAAACCCGATTAATTATTTAGGTTAACCCTGTATGTATAATTAGTCAAAGACCTGTTTTATATCTAAAAGTTATAGTAGCTTAAATTTCTGACTGTACATTATTTCCACTACTTGGTTCGTGAAGTTCAAAGTCGATTAAAGTGAAAGTGCACTGGAAGACTATTTCAAAAATATCTTGGAAAGAACAAGAATTTACGGAATTAGATAATTACTATTACTCAAGCAATATCCTACTTACAGGGGAGTAGGCAAAGGGAGGGCTTCTGAGGCCTCAAGTTCTCCCCATTCAAATGAGGATTCCCCCCTCCCCCTCTTTTTTTTTAAGCTGTCCCAAATTAGTGTGTGTCCACAAATTATCTTTACAACTTCAAATCTAAACTAAAGAATGGAACAAGATAGCTCAGTTCTGTTTTCTTCAATTAAAAGAGGATCTTTGAAAGTTTTGTTTGCTTTGTTTTTCAGGTATACTGAGCAAGTGGTGAAGAAATGACGTCACATTTCCACAAAATGAATACTCCGCAGGAGAAGACATGTTTCGTGGTTCAAAGAAACAATATCAGATACTCATGTCCAACAACATTTCAGGACTAAATATGGAAGAGCACCACCATCACGGTCATGTTTAGTCCATATTTAGTCCTGAAATGTCGTGGACCTGTGTATCTGATATTGTTTCTATGCACCATGAACCTCACTGCGCATTCTCTTGTGGAATAGTCATTTTGTGTGAAATATGACGTCACTTAATCACCACTTACCCAGTGTACCCGAAAAGCAAACAAAACTTTTAAAGATCCTCTTTTAAATGAAAAAAAAACAGAACTGGGATATCTTATTCCATTCTTTAGTTATTTAGATTTGAAGAAGTTGTAAAGATACTTTGTGGACACTAATATTTTCAACAGTCATTGATAATTCCTCTCGAAAGAACAGTTATGTGCCCAAGAAGCATATTACCAATTATATTTCTAACGTATAATTGTGCAGATCAGGAGCATCAACGTAAGATCTGCAAGTTGCATTTTAATTTTGAAATCGCACCAGGATTTCAAATCTAGCTAATTCTACGCCCCACTACAATTACCACAGAGGTAAATGGTCCTCTCCAGTATTAGACGATCACCAAAATTTTTCGTTTATAAGAAAATAACCAATAAAAGTTCAGCTTTCACTATAATTTTTTTCCTTGTATGTTTTAAAATCTGGTTTATTATTGAAAATCTTAAAATGAAACAGCAGAAAATACTGTTTCTCAGTTCAATAGTTTTTCAGTGAAAATTTTGCAGAGTATGCTAAAAGGTGGTATTTCTTAATTTATATCTTTATTTTCTTACACAAATTGAATGTTTTTGATTTGATAGTAAAAGAAAAATGTGGATTTTATATACTAATGGCCACTTGGGAAATTTCATCTAAGTTTTCAGAACCGGTGTCTATAACTGGAATGCTTAATTATCAATTTCCAGTGATAGACTCCCGATGTGGCCATTACTAAAAGTTTCAATAATGAACCCAGTGCATAGTCTTGATTTAACTGAAAAGCGAAATAATCAGAATTAATTTTTAAATTGTGCTTACTAGAATGTAATAAGAATTTTTTTAAATAAATAACTGTTCAATTTTATGTGGTTACTAAAATTGTTAAGGTTAAACCAGTTTTTTGTGGAGGGGGGTGGGGATAACTGTCTTGCATATTTCATGATATCGCAATCAAACTAATTAGGAAGCAGTGAATAATGTTCAAGGCTATAAGGAATGGAAAATGGAGGCGCTAATGGTACTATGTAACCCTCCCCGTTCAAATTAAGATAAATTTTCAGTACCAGTTTAAAAATCTTTACTTTCTGCCTCGTTTGATTAAACTTCTAAATAAAACAACTATACACAAAAATACCATCAATATTTATTATATTTATAGTAGTAATTAAGGTAGTAAATCTGCAAATCAAGGACTCAAACGCCAGGTCTGTAGTTTTATTTTGAAATTATTTTATTTAGTATTTAAAACATTAAACACCGACTTCTTGCATGAACTACTAATTTCTTCAAGTAATGTATCAAGTAGTTTCAGCAAATTTAATTCCTAAGAATTGCAATGCGAAATAAAATTCCATGCGTTGACACGCCAAGATTTTTCAGATTTTAACAGCATAATTATAATTTATGTATCGCTACAGAATTCTAAAATATCTAGTCAATGGAATTTTAAGTAAATACAATAACAATAAGCAAAAAATAAAAATATTTTACCTTGCATATGTTGGGCGTTCCACAATATTCGATTTACGAGTTACACTTCATAATTACAATCCTTATTAGAACAAATAATATTGTATGGGCCACTTGACTGGTTAATTAACTCTTTAAAACGCTAGCAAAAATGCTTTATTTTAATTTTTGAATCGTTAATAAAAAAACACCGACATATATGAACTTATCCAGTGAAAATAATGGCAGAAATCCAGATAGATAGTCCGCTGTTAGCAAAACGAGATTGATCAATCAGATGCCAGCATTTTTGCAAATAGCGAAAAGTTCGCAAAATACAAGCTCCTGTTTGGTAAATCTCGTTTCGCTAACAGCGAAAAACATATCTGGATCCCGGCCAGTGATTTGCCTCTGTTCCAGTGCATTGACACTGAATGGAGGATATTCCATCTCCGTTTTGGTTACGTGATCAAGGTAAAAACTTCTAGCGTAAAGAAGGGAAGGCTCCGTAGACGTGTAATGTAAATCCCCGCTAGCCAATGAAACAGTTCATGAGGCAAAGCAGTAGTATCTTCCCTTCTTATCAGTTAGAAGTTCCTTGGGTAAATTACCGGTATCACGTGACTTTTTTCAGCCTCGAACCCATATTTGGAATATCCTCCATTATTTACTTAAAGCCCGATTCTGAACACTACTTTTAACACTAAATGACTTTGGTATCAAAAATTATCATCTCGAATAGTGGCGACAGAGATTAACCTTAAGATATGTAGTATCGCTATGCGCTATCGCTATATTAGAACCGTTCCGATATCGATAAGTAACATTTGGGCCGGGATCCAGGTAGATTTTTTGCTGTTAGCGAAACGGGATTGACCAATAAGACGCCTGCATTTTTGCGAGCTTTTCGCTGGGTGTGTTCAAGATGCACGCGCGCTGCGCGCGCGAACTCAGGAGACAGGAACATGGAGTGGGTCCAACACGTAGTGTGTTCAGGAACAGATCATGAATTTGATTAATTATGGTACTAATTATGAAGATATTTTGTTGCAAAAGGAACGTGTGCAAGAAGGCTGAATGGATAAGGCAGTGAAGTCGAGACTAGGGATTCTGGGTTCGAATCCTTCCAGTCCCACATTGTGTCAGTTTTTTTTTTTTTTTTTTTTTGGTTGTTTTATATTTTTCATAATGAATGAGATATTTTTGATGAAGATATATTTTTTATTTTTATTATACAAAGGCACGTGTATTTTTATTATAATAATAAAATACTTATTTAAATGTGAGAAAATGAGGTATTTCGAGATGAAAGTTTTACATCTGAACGCCTTTTAAATATTCAAAGTTTCGTTTCTAAGTGATTATATATATAGTATGTATATGTACAATGATATAAACATTAAGCAAATCCAAATGAAAAAATAATATATATTGTGCGAAAATATCCTTTTACGCCTCATGCCCAAAAACGTCATTTGGAGAAAAATTACTTCAAAGTTTCAGAAACGCCGCTTCGGCTATTGAGCAGGTATAATTTTAATAATTCTTAAAGCCATAACTTTTGTTGTAATGGGAATTTCAAGTAAATAATTAGATCAAAATGTTCAGAAAAAAATAGGAGTTAAACAACTAAAAAAAAAAATAAAATTTTGAAAATTTTCCAGCTAGAGTCCCGAGACCCCTTAAAGCGCCATTTAAAAAGGAGTTATGCATATGAAATTAATCAGACAACAGGAAATTCAGGGAAGGAGAAGACCCCCACCCCCTGATATAATAAAAAGGCTTGGATAGAAAATGAACAGTTGTGAATTTAAAGTATTTGAGCATGTAGGATAAATGTGCCAGAAATAGAAACGCTATAAGGGTTTCTTTATTTTTTTTTATATTAGTAATTAGATAATAAAACTGGAATACAATATTTAAACAATCCGTCACGTTTCCGAATTTCCAATCAAAATTTAATTGTGAAAACAGAAATAAACCAAATTATTACACTATTTAAGCAAACAGCATAAACAAAAGCCATACATAATTGCTTTTATGATTGTATTTAGAACCAGAATTTAATAATAGCATACCAATGAAACAAAATGGTCATTTTGAAATAAAATTAACAATCCGGATATCAGTTATTAACAAAATATTTGCGAATAATCGTCATTATGACGAGATCAATATTTTAATTATTTCAAAGAAAGGATCTAAAATAATGAAATTTGAAAAATTTAAATTTTCAAGTTAGTGAGACAATGGGGAGTTTAGGGGATATTTAAAATCTGTAAAATCTTGGCGTGTCAGCGCACGTAATCTTATTTCCCATAGCAATTCTTAAGAGTTAAATTTCCTGAAGCCACTTGATATGAATGGTGCAGATGCAAAAGTTACATTAACCACTTTTTGAAGGTATTGGGTTATTCATATCACAGTGTTCGTCTTTTTAAGGTGAATCGGACTGCAAGTGATTATAGCACAATGAACATATTTTGGCTGAAAATCTCGGATGAACCAATTTGTGAACCAAAAACAGAAGTAAATTCCGTTAATGTTTAAAGAAGTAGTGTAAAAAGAAATGTTTCACTGGTTTAATGACAGTTAAGAAGTTGAGCCATGTCTAACAGTAAAATTTTTGCACGAATTGTTTAAAAAAATTTTTTTTTTTACGTTTTGATTTATGTTGTTTATTACCCTACAAAATAATAATAAAAAATAATATTCAGAATTTTTTTTTTTTTTTTTTTTTTTTTTTTTTTTTTAAATTCATAACTATTTTGGTTTAGAACTAATATTCATAAAAGTTTGCTGAAAAGCTCACATTTTCCATATTTAAACTTATTTTCTAGCATTACCAGAATTATTACAGGTTTAGGACTATGCGCAAATAGTTATGGCAACAGATATATCGCAAAACAAATTTGTGCCAATATATCCTGTTTATTAATAACAATCAGTTTTTAGCTCACAGGCTATCAAAGCCTGAGAGCTAATATGCTCGCCCGTTCTGTATGTATGTACGTAACGCAATAAACTCTTGATAGAAACATCCGACTTACTTAAATTTATTTTTCTAGGTTCATTCTGATAAGACGCTTCCCCGATTAGTTTTGGGGGTTCATTGGTTAAGTATAAAGGGGGGAATAGAGGAGCTAGTCCTTAATTTAGATAAATGGGTTTTTCACGTAGAATTATTTGATTTGCTCCAAATTTGGTATACCGGTTTATTATGTTAAGAAGCTTCCTTGATTAGATTTGGAGGTTCATTAGCTAAGTATAAATGGGGGAAAGGGGGGGGTCTACCCCCTCCCCCTTGATTTACATAAATGTGTTTTTCCTACAGAATAATTTGATTTGCTCTAAATTTGGCATACCGGTGTATTATGTTAAGGAGCTGCCTTAATTAGATTTGGAGGTTCATTAGTTAAGTATAAAAGGGGGCTATACCCTCCTCTTAATTCAGATAAATGGGATTTTCATGCAGAGTTATTCGATTTGCTCCAAATTTGGTATGCCGGTTTATTATGTAAAGGAGCTACCTTGATTAAATTTGGAGGTTTATTGTTTAAGTATAAATGGGGGCAGGGCTAGCCCCCCCCCCCCCCCTTAATTTAGATAAATAGGTTTCTCATGCAGAGTTTTTTGATTTGCTTCAAATTTGATATACCGGTTTATTCCTGTATGGCGGCGCTTCCTTCATTAGATTTGGAGGTTCATTGGTTAAGTATAAAAGGGCGAAAGGGAGGGCAAGTCCTCTCCCCTTAACTTAGCGAAATGGTTTTATCATTCAGAATTATCAGATTTGCTTCAAATTTCGTATACCGTTTTTTTATGGATTTATAACCCTCTCAGATATGGACAGTAAACTACTTTCAAAACATTAAACAAGTAATAATTATCAAGGACACAAAAACATTGATACTTAAATGAACTTATTTAGAAGCAGTAAATCAATTCGTAATCATCTCAGATATCATTAACTGATTTCAAAACAGGAAACCATTCAAGAATACAAACATTTGAACACGTAAATAAATACATTAAGTAATAATAAATCATTCCGTAATAAACAAACTTTTCTACTTTAGCTAAATTATCCTACTCAAGTTATACAATTACAAATAAATAATGATATTAATATGTGAAATATGTTTGTGAAATTTGTTCATATATCAACCCACGCATGATGCAGCTGTGTGACGTCAACATCATCGTCATCAAATAGAACTCTAAATGACTCAAGAAAAACTTTTTTATTATTAAGTTAGTTGCTCTGTTTTTCGCAATCAAAAGGGATGTAATATTAAAATTGTTGCTGCAAAAAGCAGCGTTATGTAAAGTGTTAGCCAAAATGTAAACTTAAAGTTATACTAATATAATTTCTTAAACCAAAGAAAAGGGTCAAGAGTGGAATCATTTATAAATAAGATAAAATATTAAACATCCACTTTTCTATTCATACACTATAGGATTTCGTGCAATATGGATAACTAGTGCCCACTGCATTTAAAATGTGTGTCAAGCTGCGATAAGAGAATTGCTGCTGCTGAAGAAAGATAAAGGTAAGAAATTACCTATATTATTATTATATTTAAATGTATTTTCATGGCCAGAAGCAAAATAATGTTTATTTATTTATCTAAGTATTAGCGCGCGTAACTTACTGTACAGAGCAGAGGTGGCTTTTTTTGCCAACATTTTTATGCTAAGGAACTTCCCTGATTAGTTTTGGAGGTTCATTGGTTGAGTATAAATTGGAGAGACGGGGACTAATCCCCCTTCATTTATTTTTTGAGGGGCATTATTCTTTGAAATAAGAGTATAATTTTCAATAGTGTGAATAGCCTGGTCAGTTTAACTGGACACTTTTTTTATTTGCATTTTTCTCAAAACTGGGTTAAGTGGAGAATGTGAATTTTGCATCTACACCCTTCATATATTACTTGGAGAAGTTGGTAGCACAAACATGCAAAAAATGAAACAGTGGGTTGAATATTTAAAATACTAAATAATATGATTTACAAATAAAAATACAGATCTGGCGTTTGATTTTCTGTTCTACAGATTTACTAGTTTAATTGCTAATATAAATATAATACTGATAGTATATGTTCAGAGTTGTTTTATTAGATGATTAATCATACATTGAAGGAAGAAAGTATTAGATATGTATAGACCGGCAGAGGTGGCTGCGCAGACCATCACCTCATCGAATTGGCAGCTAAAATTCCTAGATTAGACATAATTCGATTGGCAAATTAAAATGCAACTGGTCTGCCAAGTCATCTTGGTGGGAACCATCTTTAGATACGATTTTGGTGGTGGATCGGTAAGTTTAGCATTGAGGTTTCCTGCGCCCAGAGGTATGAAAACATGGAGGACTGGTAGCACGCAAACACAGTGGTAAATTTACATGCCAGCCACTAAAGTCGGGTTTGCAGGTGTTTTCCACCAAGACAGGACTTGGCAGACCAGTTGCATTTAACCCTTTATCTACTGAAGGGTCTTATAAGTACCATTAAAATAACTTGTTATAAAATTTATATAATACATCGACTAGTTGCAATGTTTAGAATGAGTTATAGTACATTACTTTATCTTGTTCCAAAATCATTATTGGTTGCACAAAACAAAAATATTTGTAAAAGGATGATTTCTTTTGCCTTTGCATCTTTTTCAGCTTCCTTGGCGTTGGGGGGGGGGGGGGATTTTTCAATTCGGAAATATTTCTGTTGTCAGAACATTCTATTTCTACATTTCCTAATTGTACAAAATACTAAGAAAAAATATTTAAAAATAAAAGATTTGAGTGGAGTTATAAATAGAGCACAAAATCCCTATAAATTCAAATTTAACTAATCATTCTAAATCCTTCTGTAAATTTATTAAATGATTATGTAAATCTTCTAATGTAGTTTAAAAATTCACGAAAAATGCTTTAGAAGATAAAAATTTCATAAATGCGTAATTCAGTACATAAAGGGTTAATACGTGAATTGTGTTTTATCTAATTCTGGAATTTCAGCCGTCAACTCTATGAGGTGATGGCTCGTGCAGTTGCCTCCCGGTCTATTAAGCTCGCATTAAAAATTTGTCTTTATTTGAATGGGGTAGGTTAGCTCCATGTGAACGCCTCCATTTACCTTGCCTGTGAGCCTTGAACATTATTCTCTGCTTCCTAATCGGTTTGATCGCGAAATCATGAAATATGCAAGATAGTTACGCTTCCCAACCCCACCCCTAAAATAAACTAGTCTAACAATTTTATTAACCACAAAAAATTAAAATCAGCTATTTATTAAAAATAATCTTTTCACATCCTAGTAAACACAATTTCAAAATTAATTCTGATTATTTCGCTCTTCAGTTAAATGCAGACTATGCTCTGTGATTATGATCGAAATGAAACTTTTAGCAATAAACACATCGGGAACACATTACTGGCAGTGGATAACACAGGGCAACAACAACAACAAAAAAAAATGGCTGGAGCCTGGAATATTTTAACGAATTCTTAGGTAATTTTGTTTGATAAATTCGAAAATAACTTCGGTTTTTCTCAATCGCATCTAGATTTCTCTTACGGTACTCATATTCATTTGGCTCCATTAGATTGTAAAAACATATTTCCAACAATACGCATTAACTGATATTAGAGTGTTTTAAGTAAATTAAACAAGTCTTTCTTTATCAAAAGTAGGCAAAATGTTACTAACAATGTCTTTGTAGCTTTTAATTTTATCTTTCCCAAGGAAATTTTGCACTTTTACAGAATCTCGCCAAACTAATGCTTCATTCTTGTGTATTCTTTTCACAAATTTGTGTCCTTTATGAGCTTACAGCTCATTGGTCTATCAAAAATTCCTGCTTTAAGTTTTTCAACACACGCTTATAAACATCATGCACCTTGTCTAACACCTAATATATAAGTGAGGAATGTTACATATCTTAAAAGCTACATCTGATATGTCAAAATCAAGGTTATATTTGGATTCAGGGGGCCAATTTCGCATAGGAATGGGGTTTATTAAATAAAAATCATTGTTCCGCGGTGTAATTGAGCATTCCACTTATAGACACCGGTTCTGAAAATTTAAACTTAACAGAAATTTTTCAAACTGCCATTAGTATATAAAATCCAATTTTTCTTTTACTATCGAAACAGAAACATGCAGTTTTTTTTAAGGAAAAGAAAAATATAAATTGAGTAATACCAGCTTTTAGCATGCTCTGCAAAATATTCACTGACAGTGGAACTGTGAAACAGTATTTTCTGCTACCTGGTTGATTTAAGATTTTAAACAATAACCCAGATTTTAAAACACACAATGAAAAAAATTACACTAAAAGCTGGAAATTTATTGGTTATTATTTTTTTTTATATATAAAACTAACATTTTGGTGGGCTGTCTAACACTGGAGGGGACCATTTACTATAATTGTAGTCGGGAGTAGAATTAGCTAGAAGTGAAATCCTGATGCGATTTCAAAATTAAAATGCAACATGCAGATCTTACGTTGACGCAGGATCTGCAGAATTATATGTTAGAAATATAATTGGCAGTATGCTTCTTGGGCACATAACTGTTCTTTCGAGACGAATTATCAATGACTGTAGAAAACAATACAGTGTGCCCACAAATTATCTTTACAAGTTCTTCAAATCTATATAATTAAAGAATGGAACAAGATATCCCGGTCCTGTTTTCTTCATTTAAAAAGAGGATCTTTGCAAGTTTTGTTCGCTTTTCAGGTACACTGGGTAAATGGTGAACGAAAAAGACTGACCACCGCGGTGCATCCCAAGTGTCTTTTTCTACAGACCACTAGAGTGACGTTCTGCTCTTTTCGCACACCTGCACTGGTACATTCGAGCATCCCGCGACTCCAACGATCTGTAAAAAAAGATGTGGAATGCACCGCGGTAGCCTGTCTTTTTCGTTAACCTCGGTTTTAAAGAAGTGACATCACAGTTCCACGAAATGACTACTCCACAGGAAAAGGTTCATAGAAACAATATCAGATACACAGGTCCAACGACATTTCAGGACTAAATAGGGTCGTGATGATGGTTCTCTTCCACATTGAGTCCTGACATGTCGTTGGACCCGTGTATCCGATATTGTTTCTATGAAACACGAAACATACGCCTTCTCCCGTGTAGTAGTCATTTTGCGGAAATGTGACGTCACCTCTTCACCACTTACTCGGTGTACCTGAAAAACAAAGTAAATAAAACTTTCAGAGATCGTTTTTTAAATGAAGAAAACAGAACTGAGATACCTTGTTCCATTCTTGAGTTATTTAGATTTGAAAAAGTTGTAAAGATAATTTGTGGACACACTGTAGTTTAGGACAGCTTTAAAAAAGGGGGATCCTCATTTGCATGGGGAAGACTTGAGCTCAGAAAAACCGTACCTTTGCCCACTCCCTTGTAAGTACACTGTAAAAAAAACGGACTAAAATACGGAAATTTTACTGGCAATCGATACGCCAGTACTATTTCCGTATTTTAACGGACGTTATCCCCCGTAAATTCCAGAAAAACGGAAACTTAAGTAATTTACGGGTAAAAAGTTCCGTTAAAATACGGAAATAGTATTTACGTCGCGATTGCCAGTGCAATATCCGTATTTTAGTCTTTTTCTTTTTTTTTTTTACAGTGTTACTTGAGTAATTGTGATTATCTGCTTCCGGAAATTCTTGTTCTTTCCAAGATATTTTTAAAATATAGTCTTCCAATGCACTCTTTATTTTAATCTATTTTCAACTACATGAACTGAGTAGTCGAAATAATGTATAGCCACAAATTTAAGCTACTATAACTTTCAGATACAAAACAGGTCTTCCACTAAATTATGCTATACAGGGTTAGCCAAAATAATTCATCGGGTTTTAAAACACTGTATTGAGAGGTATACGACCTACAAAAGACGGGTGAAACATGACAAGATACATACACTCACCCAGTTTAAAAGCCCGCTCGTGGCTCGTGTGCAGAAACTCACCCTTGCTACTGTGACGGATGTTGACAGAAACATACTATTGAACGTATAGATGGAACTGGATTACTGTTGGGATGTGTTACGAGTGACTCACGGCGCACATATTGAATATTGGTAGTATGTACAGCCGTGGGAAAAAAAAGTTAACATCGCCTACTATTTCTGCAAAAAAGTATCGTAGAAGAAAGTTACTCGTATCACATGATTGGTAATAAAGTCTACTTTTAAATGATGCATATAAAATTTGCTTAGGGAGCCATCTACATATTAAAACGAACCATAACATTTTTTTATTTTCTTTTTTTTTTGAATAGCAGTACGTAATTCTGACAGCATAAATGAACTCTACACCCTAAATTAACCTAAAAACAATTTTTTATACAATTCGTACGATAAGTTTACGAGAAATTAATTATTATAAAACGAGCGTATTATAGGGGATGTATCCAAATTGAAGTTCGGTACTGGGTTGTTGACCGAGAGAGCCCCCTTCTTGATCAGGCTTCTTAACAGCCAGTCAAGCAGTCATTGAAGACTGCTAGATTACAGCATAGCATAAGAAATTTCAAAATATCTAGTCACTTCTATTAGAGATGGCCCCTTAAACCATCATTTTGCCGTTTTTTAAGCATCATTGGAAAACTACTTGGAAGAAAAATGTGAAATTTTGGATTTCCATAAAGCAGGACTTAATCCATCAAAAACATTGTAGGTTGTAATTCATAAGTTTTTCGAATATTAATTTCATAATTCATATCATTAAATTATAAAAATTGCAAATTCAACGTATTTATGTCTGGGTATTTCAGTATTATTGCTACACAAAAAAATTAGCACATTAGAAGCATAATTTCACGAGATATTAATAAAAATATGAAAATGTAATTTAACATTAGAAGCACTAAATTTTGAATGTTTATAATTCAAAAACTTATCATTCAAATGACTTTGAAATTTGGTGTCTAGGCATAGTTTGAACCAAAGTTTTGAAATATCTTGTTAAAATTGGGTATTGCCATTGAAGAAAAATGAAGTTTGGGTTCGTTTTGATATATAGATGGCCCCTTAAGCAAATTGTATATACATCATTTAAAAGTATACTTTATTTCCAATCGTTCGGTACCAGTTACTTTCTTCTACGATAATTTGTTGAGGAGTTAGAGTATGGGGTGTTTACTTTTTTTTTTTTTCCCCACGACTCTACCGGAAACTTGGTGAGTGTATATCTTTTCATGTATCATCGACCTTTGTATGTCGTATACTTGTCAATAAAGTCTTCTAAAACCCAATAAATCATTTAGGCTAACCCTATATAATAATATAGAATTGCAATTATGAAATTGAGAAAACGGAAGGTTCAGGAGGCTCAGCTTCCCGGGTATAATAAAGTTTTGGAGTATGTGTGCATTGGTAATCGTATTTCGCATTATACAGGACTAGACGGCCCATTTAATTTTTATCGGCCCGTTTTCCCGTTATTTTTTTTTGGGGGGGGGGGGGGGGGTCAGGCGCACGAGCCCGGTACGGCCCTTGGGCCATGTCCGGTCCCGTGCACACCTCTAGCATGTTGTAGGCCATCTCGGTGATATCAATCTTATTGTTTGAAATAAATAAAATGCAAACGCAAACTATTTTCCACGTTAGACTATATTGCCACAAAATTCCTTTGAGTCCCTGTGAACGAACTATTAATGCACATTACATTTTAGATACCAAAAATTCTATAGTACTAAGCCTCAATAATGTAAGAATTCTGGCAATTCGAGAATATTTATGAGGATTGGAGAACGAGCAAACACAAACTGAAATCAAACTTTTTCCCGCTGTGTTGGAAATTGCTGAAACGCAACTCTCGGATCTGAGGTTGAGGCTTCCTTTCTCCTGATTTGCGCGTTAGAAAAAAAAAAAGTATATAAAAATACTTTTTCTGTACATGAGTTACGAAACTTCCCTCCAAGCGTCTTGAGGGCTTTCCTGCATTTTCATAAATATGCTTATAAAAATAATCTTAATTAAAATTTTCTTTTCCCGTTTTTTTCTAAAATATAATTCATGCTGTTTTATTTGATATACATCTTGAAATACAATTCTGTTTAAAATATTTTTGTCTACAACAGATTAAAGCTGTTTAGACAGAAAATAAGTCTTAAGGACACAGCTTTTGCGACTTAAAAGTCTTCATATGAATGGAGAGGCTGAATCTCTCCATTTTCTAAGCCCCGCGTATAACAGTGAATTTAGATATAAGTTTAGCATTAAAATCGCAATTGCAAATTTTACTAAAAGTGAAAATTCAGTTAAACCTTTAAGTACCGAATTATGAATCAGAAAATTGCACGTTATAGTTATCTTTGTTAATGTCTGGAGATATCCAAAGCAACTTACACTGTAACAAGTAATATAAAAATTTTGTTTTAAAAGTCAATTCCTACTTAGGTCATCAAAGAAAAGTTTAATATAACCCCTTAAGCTAATATTAGTTTTTGTTGCATTCAAATATCTCAATTTGTTGTTTTCTATAAGCAAGTATTAGTTTACAATGGAAGTCTATGGGAATTTGGTGAAATATTAGAGATATCGCCAAGTTGGCGTCCCTTTTGGCGACTCATTTTGGTCGCCAAATTGGGCGATACATAGCCAATTTGGCAACAAACTTGGCGGTATTTAGCGACAGAACAGGGTCCTCCCTATGGGTATGAAGATGCATTAAATGCTTGGATCAGGTCCATTACCTGACCCGATGTGAGCTGGGGTCTTCATTCTTTTCTTTCCTGCAATGCACGGTCTCCCCCTCCAAGATGTAATTGGCACTTTTACTTGGCGCGTACGAGATGCGTGCGATAATTATTTTAACCTTCCACCGTGAAGGGAAAGCAGTGGTAAGGTTTGTTTAGGGGGTTGTATTCTTATTAAAGTAGAATGACAAGTTAGTAGATTGTATATTCAGTTTATAATACGATAGAATATTTACATTTCGCGATTGTTTAAAAATTGTTTTCGGGTCGTTTACTTGTCTCCGAAATTTTGTCACATTATAATTTTCATGTATAGTAGTATCAAATAACATCTCCAGAAATAAGTCTTTAGAAAAAGTGAGGTAAAAATAAATTATGAGATTTTAAAAAGGTACTTTAGCAATGTCAATTTTAAAGGGGGGGGGGGGGGGGGGGGCGAAATCATAAGAAAAAAATATAGTCCATTTAATAAAGATTACATCAAGCACATTTTTTTCTTTTAATTACTTTATAATAATGCTAGAATACTCACAATTTATTCGCTACTTATAAATTCAAATTCTCTTGCATCACTAAGACCATTAAACTTAAAAAATGCACAGAATTATAACACTTTGTTCTTACCTAGATATTTCTTTTTAACACTTCCCAGAAAAACTAAGGGTTAACTTCCACAAATAGTAAAATGAACTTCAAAAGCGCTTCAATGGTCATATAACGATTAAATTGATTGATATAAAATTAATGCATATACTTTTTTTTTTTTTTCCTCACCAATTTGAAAATGTCTTCATCAGTTAAATGAAGTATTTTATTTTCTCTTTGGGACTAAAAAAGAAAGAAAGAAAAAGAAGAAGTACAGAAAAAAAGAAAGAAAGAAGAAGGCGTATTTGAATTTGGCTTAAAAATGAATGCAAGCAAAAATATATAAATAATTTTTAAAAAGTAATTTCTCAACGACAAAAATTTTTGGCCCACCACCTTCCTCCAGTTGTAGCGTTATATATCACTAGGGGAACCATAACAGGCTTCCCGGGTTATAGAGTATAGATTAAAACCATTTTTTTAAATTGAAAGCTCTAATAGACCTTTTATATTTGATTTGTTTTATTTTAGATTCCACCTAACAATACGAAAAATTTTGGAATTCAAATAAGGATCTGAAATTTATTAAAAGCGATAGTTTAGTATTGAGCTGGTGCCATGAATTAACAGCCGATATGTATAGTAATATGCCTATAGTAATATGTATAGTAATATGCCAATATATGTACAGGTATATATGTTAAATAAATAAAAATATCAATAAAACAAAAATCTAAGACATTTAATCAAATTACGCGCTTTGAACCACTTAAATTATCAGAATAAATAAATAAAAAAAACTCTTATAAATAGCGATTTTTGGCTATTTCTTCGGCTATTAATTCATGTCAACAGCTCAATACTAAAGTATGGTAAACGTTTTATTATCTGTTTTTTGTAATGTTTGCGTTATTAGGAGCTAAATTTTGTCATTTTAGGCTTAATGCCGACAAAATTGGATGAAATAACGCATCTTCTATGAATGAACTCACAAGCTCCTCTGATGATTCTGTGAGTCATTCATAGTTTCTTATATTGCATACTGGTTTCATATGTTCATTTCTGGATCATCTTTAAAACTTTATCCATTTCTTCATATATTTGTGATTTCAAATTTATTATTTTATATATATATATATATACATTTTTTTAAGTAAATGTAAAAAATATTTTTTTTTCATTTTAAAAATTTACTTCTAAAAAAGTACTTATAGTAATGCAACGTGATTACTTAGACAGCATGTTTAATGTTTCATCTATTTATTGCATTTGAAACCATTTCTTGTGTCTTTTATTGTATATATTTCTTTTCTTCTTTTTCTTTTTTTTTAACACTTTAGGAATAAATACAAATTTTCAATATGAATGATGAGTAGGGGAGCCAGGGGATGAATGGGACAAGGGATGGATGGGACATTCTCAATATTTCCGGCAATAAACATTTATTTTAAATTGCTTCCTAAAACGATATAAGGCTCTACCACAGTGTGCTTCAGAACTAAAAGTATGACCACATTGCTGTTTTCATTTTCCTTCAAAGTTGCATTTTCTGAAATCTCTGCTTAAAAGTAAGTTTTGTTTACATTTGAAGATGTGAAATATCTTATACAATATAAATAAAAGTATGACCACATTGCTGTTTTCATTTTCCTTCAAAGTTGCATTTTCTGAAATCTCTGCTTAAAAGTAAGTTTTTTTTTACATTTGAAGATGTGAAATATCTTATACAATATAAAAAAATTAAGCTATGTTGTAGCTATTTATTTTAAGGTTCAATATCGATAATTAAACTGAATGAATAGTAACCAATGTGACAAAATAATTTTTGAGGTAAAATGGTTGAGAAGGGAATATATGCATCATGGGGATGATTGGGACATTTCAAATGGGGATGAGTGGGACATTCTCATTTATCCCTAGAGATGGTGAAAATTTTATTTATTAACTAAATAGTATTATATAGGTTGATAAATTAATAATTTACGTTAATTAATAGTATTAAATAGCATTATATGAGTTGTTATTGTTTAAAATTTCTGAGTGTTATTTATTGAATTGTAATAATTATTAATGGATTATCAAAAAATTGGTACTAAAACTTAATCAAAATAGATAAAATTGTTAAAAATAGTATATGTTTTATATAAATTTATGTTTATTGATCAAATGGGGGAAATTATATTGAATTTTGAAATGTTGCACAAATAAATCCCCACCCCTAACATATTGGGTCGATCGGAAAGTCGTGTTGTGTTGGGAAAATTAATTCGTACCGGAAAATTCTATCATTTAATTATTAGACATTGATTCCGATATCTAATGTCTAATAATTACTGGGCAGAATTTTCTGGTGCGAATTGATTTTCCCAACACGACACGACTTTCCCATCGACCCAATAATTCCCGTTCTGCATGATACATTTAATTAATATTAATTAATAAATTATGATTGAAAATTATTAGCTATGCCATATTTAAAAGACATTTTGCACTTTCATTTCAAATCTAAAATGTCTCATAAGTGGGAAAAAAGAACAGATTGATAGCTGAAGTCTGCATTAAAAGTTAAAACTGCAATAAAAGAAGTTTTTGAAAAAAAAAACATATCGATTCGTGCTGTAAAATCATATATTACAAATATAATTACATATAAGGTTATAATTATAAATTTTAATTTGGTAAAATTGAATACAGGGAGAAAAATCTTTGTGTCCCATCCATCCCCATTAGTGTCCCATTCATCCCTGCTGTGAGGATGATTGGGACAGGGAGGAACGTTTTTTTTAATTCATAATATTTTTCTGAATAAATCATAATCTAGAATAAATATTGTTCATATGTGTTGTCAAATACCTAATGTATGAAATGTGATATATAATATTGATAATAACTTAAGTAAAAAAATAAAAATAAATATTTTTGTGAAAATGTCCCATTCATCCCCCATCTCCCCTATGTATTAAATTTACATACTCTTATTATATTTGAAATATATGCATAATTATATGTGATACAGTTTCTGGATTAATTTGGTATTTTTTAACTATGTATATATTTCAAAATAAGTATTTTTCTGTGCTTGCTCTGACTTTAGCTAATTAACTTGTGAAATTGGTATAAGCTATTGGGGTTTACTTATAGCATGTCTCCTATTAAAAATAGAAAATATAGCATCTATAGTTTGTTTAAGGGGACACACAAAAGAATTCTGTTACATTACGGTCTATGAGGGAAAATCGTTTGCGGTAAATTTTAATGATGTTACACTATTTCAAACATACTGAAATTAATAAATATCGCTGAAGTGCACCACGGCATGCTTAAAACGAAATATAGTGTGTGATGCATTCATCCTTTATTTACAGGAACATATTGTGTATGTCTATGAGGAATAATTGCTGTAAGTGCGTTTTCAGTTGTGGTACGCATTTTTAATGTGTCGCGCTATTTTTTACACAAAACTTGGTATATATAACCTTTACTAAGATCATATTATAGCTCATATACAGGGATGCACAAAAGATCTCGAGTACATTTCCAATTTCCGCTTATTGATGGAAATTGCTGAAGGATAATTTTCAATTGTGCCGTATGTTTCCTAAGTGAACTACATTTTAATATGCAGTATACATACAAATCTTATAGATTATATACAGGTCTCCACACAGTAATTCGGAAATTTACCCGACTATTTATGCTAATTGCTGAAATTGTTTTTTCAAATGTATTGTGCGTTTTCCAAATTGTTTACGTTGGTATCTTTGTTATCTTATTAAACAGTGGAACTATTTCTTCGATGCTTGATGTATAATTTTTCTTTCTCGTTTTAATTCCTATTTTGTACAAATGCAGATAATTAATTCTTGAAAATAAATAAATTTAAACATATGAGTTATAAGTATTTACGAAAATAATTTATTGATTTTCATATTTTAAAAATATATCATCAACAGTTGTTTGAATTAAAACATGTGATTTATATTTTTGTGTTGTGTTTTGTAATATTTTATAAATAAGCTAAAAAAGAAAGACTATGTCCTATATTTCTGAAAAACAGATTTTTTTTAAATTTAATTCTGATTTGTATGATTTTGTTTTCCCCGTATTAAAATACCTGAATAGCTATCAAGAATTCCAAATTTCTAAAACAATTAACTTCCTGAATGCTAACATAATCTATGTTTTTGTGTTACATTTCAATTAATAAAATTACGAATAAAAAGTTTTCAATTATAAATAAAAATTAACAATTGCATTCAATAATAAGAAATTTGCATATTACTTTTTACATAAATAAATAAAAATACAAGTTTTCAACACAGGATAAACTATAATTAACAACTATAAGATACAGTTGAATCCTTTTTTATCATAACTTTTTTCATCACTAAAATTTCGATCCTTATTTTTCAAATAAAAGCTGATAAAGGTGACCTTTGCAAAGTGCTCGCCAAAAGAGATACTCCAGAAGAATGGTCTTTTTTTTTCCAGGAAATATGTGGTCAAGCGGACGTAATTAGAAAGTTAGAGACGAGGAGGATCCCCTCAAATTCCTCCCACACCTTCCCTAAACGTTCCCTTCTGCTAAAGGTAAACACCCCACTTGATCGTTATCAATTGACTTTGAACGATGCTATAAAGTAACCTTGGGGTAATATAGGCTCAACTTTCTGCTCTCTAAAAAAAAAAAATAATAATAATAAAAATAACATAGTTGACAATTGTTTCTAAAAGATCTAGTTTAGATCCAGTCACATTCACATATTAATAATTCACAGTATCCATCAAATGCTTCTGGGAATACGTTCCGTTTCCAGAAGAAATTCTTACATAGTTACTTCTCTATGTATTGAGCTAAAAATTTTAATGAAGTAGTTGTAAAGCAGTTAGTTTCAAATAGAAAAATCTACCATCTTATTTATTTTTCAGTATTCGCTTTTGATTGTGTCATTCCAAAATTCATAAAAACATATGTAAACATAAAACATATTTATAAATATTGTTTGCATTTTAATTTAAGTACAATTAAAAATGAGGGGAGGGGGTTTGCTTTAGATAAATCAAGACAGAAGTTCGACTCTTGTGTCTTGTCGCTTTTTACTTTCTTCTATCTTTACAAGAAGAAAGTATTGGATTCATGAAAATTTTCGACTTCCGGTTTTTGACGGATTTACACGTTTTAGGTGTCAGAGATTCCAAAAAACATGTTTTTACAAAATGTCTGTCTGTGAGTCTGTCTGTCTGTCTGTCCGTCTGTCTGTATGTGACACAAATTTTGTGGGCGCTCTATCTCAAGAACTAATGCACGGAATTCAATAAAAATTTATATTCGGGTAGTCCCTGATATAGATATGTGCTGATTAGTTTTTGGTGTAAATCGCCCAGCAGGTGGCGCTGCTATGCCGCATTTTGCAGGATTTCCGCAATAGCTCTATCTCATGAACTACTCCACGGATTTTTATAAAACGTCAGATTCAGTTATTCCTTGATATGAGTTGGTGCTGTTTACGTTTTGGTTTAAATCGCCCAGTAGGTGGCGTTGCTATGCTGCATTTTGCAGGATTTACACTATTTTCGCAGTAGCTGTATCTCAAGAACTAATACACACATTTTCATCAAACATCGGATTTAGTTAGTCCTTTATATGAAATTATGCTGACTACGTGTTGGTGTAAATCGACCAATAGGTGGCGCTGCTGTGCTGCATTTAGAACGATTTCCTCAATAGCTCTATCTCAAGAACTAATCCACGAATTTTCATCAAACTTCAGATTCAAGTACACCTAGATTAATATTGCTGCTGATTATGTGTTGGTGCAAATCGCTCCACAGGTGGCGCTTCTATGCTGCATTTGTCATGATTTGCGCAACAGCTCTATCTCAAGAACTAATGCACGAATTTCCCCCAAATTCCATATTCAGTTAGACGTTGACATAAGTTGATGATGATTAGGTTCTGGTGTAAATCACCCTATAAGTGGTGCTGAATTTTGCTGTATTTACACGATTTCAGCGATAGTCATATCTCAAGAAGTAAAGCAGGAATTTCATCTTTTTAGAATCATTATGATGAGCATAGGTTGCCATTTAATTTTGGTAAAGTGATAATGAATTTTGAAGTATTGACATGTATGAGATAGAAGAAAGTTTTGGGATTTGTACATCCGACTAGTTTACTTTCTTCTGTCTTTACAAGAAGAAAGTATTGGATTCGTGAGAATTTTCGAATTCCGGTTTTCGATGGATTTACACGTTTTAGGGGTCAGAGATCCCGAAAAAATATGTTTTTAGAAAATTTCTGTTCGTGAGTATGTCTGTGAGTCTGTCTGTCTGTATGTCTGTGTGTGAGACAAATTTTGTGGGCGCACTATCTCAAGAACTAATGCACGGAATTTAATAAAAATTTATATTCAGTTAGTCCCTGATATAAATTGGTGCTGATTAGTTTTTGGAGCAAATCTCTCAACAGTTGGCGCTGCTATGCTGCATTTTTTACGATTTCCTTAATGGCTCTATCTCAAGAAATAATGTACGGATTTTCGTGAAACTTCAGATTCAGTTAGTCCTTGATATGAGTTTATATTTACTACGTTTAGGTATAAATCACCCAACAGGTGGCACTGTTATACATCATTTTTCCTTATTTCCACAATGTTTCTATCTCAAGAACTAATGCGTGGACTGTCACCAAACTTCAGATTCAGTTAGTCCTTGATATGAGTTGCCGCTGACTACGTTTTTGTGTAAATCGCCCAACAGCTGACGCTGCTATGCTGCCTTTTCCCTGATTCCCGCAATAGTTTTATCTCAAGAAGATCACGGATTTTAATCAAACTTCAACTTCAGTTATCAAGTTGACTTAAGTTGTTGCTTATTAGGTTTTGGTATATATCGCCCAACAGGTGGCGTTGCTGTGCAGAATATTTCACGATTTCCGCCATAGCTCTACTCAAAAACTAATGCACGGATTTTCACGAAACTTCAGATTCCGTTAGAAGTTGACATAAGTTGTTGCTGATTAGATTTTGGTGTAAATCATCTAACCGGCTGTATTTTTCAGGAAGTATTAACATGCATGAGATAGAAGAAAGTTTTGGGATTGCCACATCCGACTAGTTTTCATCAATTTTGGATTTAATATTTTAAAATTAAAGACAATATAAACTAGTCGGATGTGACAATCCCAAAACTTTCTTCTACCTCATTCATGTTAATACTTCCTGAAAAATGCAATATAACAGCGTCGCCGGTTAGGTGATTTACACTAAAATCTAATCAGCAACAACTTATGTCAATTTCTAATTGAATTTGAAGTTTGATGAAAATCCGTGCATTAGTTTTTGAGATAGAGCTATTGTGGAAATCGTGAATAATGCAGCATGGCAGCGCCGCCTATAGACGATTTACACCAAAAAGTGATCAGCACCAGTTTATATCAGGCACTAACGGAATATAAAGTTTTATTAAATTTCGTTCATTAGTTCTTGAGATAGAGGTCCCACAAAATTTGTGTCACACACAGACAGACATTTTGTAAAAGCATTTTTTCGTGATCTCTGACCCCTAAAACGTGTAAGTCCGTCGAAAATCGGATTTCGAACACTTTTACGAAGCCAATACTTTCTTCTTGTAAAGATAGAAAAAAGTAAAAAACTGAAATACTTTTATTTGGGTCTTTAAAGGGATTCCACTTTGAAAATATGTAAAGTCAGAGTTTGTTTAAAATTTTACGTTGATTACAAATCTCTTTAATAATCTTTTCTGCAAGTATAATGTATTTGTGTTAAAAAATGAGTCAGAATTTTTTGCGTTCATTTTAGTGTCCTATGTGTTTCTAGGGTGCCCAAGGATTTTAACTGGAATCTAGAAACGGAAGAATAGAATAACTAAATGGAAAAAGGATTCAAAGAATGAAGATATGATTTAGAGTATAGGGGCAGATTCCAAAAATTTTAAAGGAGCCACTGGCTCCTAAACCCAAATAATCCAGTCGCCACATTATAATAGAAATGTATAAAAGCAATAGCGTTTATACGGGGGGGGGGGGGGGGGCAGGAATTCAAAGTGAAAAATAACTTACACATGTACAAAAGAAACACAGACTACATCAAATGTTTATATTTCATTTAATCACATAATTCTTCTAATTTGGATCTAAATTAAGTATAATATAAATCTTTAGTTATGTGCAGTCAGAAGATAAAATTGGCCAAGATAGAGGTTAAAAAAAATATATCTGTAAGAATAAGCTAAGCAATCATGGTAGTGGGGAATATTAGAAAAACAATATTTCTTATTTTCATTTTGTCACACAAGAGTAAATATTTAAAAAAATGTGAATGTGACATTATTTTGCACTGTAAAGATCACAATACAATTCAAACATTTTCAATAACACACAAGAAAAATTATCTTTAAAAAAAAAATTATCACAGACTATTACATGGGAGATTCTGTTCCGAATTTTCCGAAAATTTGGAAATAAAAAAATATCACGGAAAAATATCGAGAATTTCGACAGTTAGTCGCCGAAAAAAATCAATTTTCTCAATCGTCAACAGAAAAAAGGCGCGAATTTCGTCTAAGGATCACATTTGAATTTTGAACAACCTTTACCTTAAGGCTGTTCTCAAATCCAAAGGGTCAACTTTCTGACATAAGTTTTAATTCATTTTTATTCGGAAACGCATGAAACTAGAAAGTGTTGTTATTCAGAAACTATGCCATCGAACTGTTTTTTCCGTTTTCTTGTAAACGCAATAGATCTTTCAGAAAGTACTGTCAAAGTTGGCATTTTGAACAAAACTTCCGAACGAAAGAAGAAAATCCAGTCAGTAAGGGGAGAAAAATACCGTGTCACGTGATCAAAATCGCTTCTAACTCAATAGTTAAATGATGGATCCAAAAATGGAAAACACAGTTGGATTCCAAAACTCTTCCATGCTCAGGCTTTCGAATTTTATATCTTTCCGTTAAAAAATAAATTTGAAAATGTGTCAGAACGTTTTCGCTTGTTGAGCAGAGCAGCTGAGAACATCCTTAAGCAAAACAATGGAAAATAACAATTTTTGTTGAAAAGGCTGATTTTACTAGATTTTTCTTCAGCTACAAGATCAGAATAGCAACTTAAATGGGGTAAGTTAGACATACATTTGAATTCTGTATGATTAACGTCTTAATGAGTATTATTAATTAAGGTTGTTCTTAACCGCTCTGCTCAACAAGCGCAAAACGTTTTGACACATTTAAAAGTTCATTTTTTAACGGAAAGATATAAAATTGGAAAGCCTGGCCATGGAGGCAATTTGGAATTGAACTGTTTTTTCCATTTTTTGATCAATCAATTACCTATTGAGTTATAAGGAATTTCGATCACGTGACAAACACGTTTTTCGCTCGCTCTTGAGTCTCTTTCTTAATTCGCGCGGAAATTCGGTTCAAAACGCCCACTTTGACATTCTTTTCTGAAAGATCTATTGCGTTTGTAAAAAAAATGGGGAAAAAAGCTCAATGACATAGTTTCTGAACAACAACACCAACTAGTTTCATGCATTTTCGAACAAAAATAAATTAAAACTTATGTCAGAAAGTCGCCCTTTTGGATTTGAGAACACCCTTAAACAAAATAATTGAAAATAACAATTTTTAAGGAAAACAGCTGCTTTCTATATTTTTTTTTCAACTACAAGATCAGAATATCAACTTAAATGAGGAAAGGTAAACATATATTTAAATTTTAAATGATTAACATCTTAATGAGTATTGTTAATTAAACAAAACAATTGAAAATAACGATTTTCAAGAAAAAAACTGATTTCTTTAGATTTTTCCAGCTATAAGATGAGAATATCATCTTAAAAGGGAAATTTAAACATACTAGGGGGCTCGGCCCCCTACGAGCTACGCTCGCCAACCCCCCGTTCAGACACTGCAGTCTCTAAAAGCACGCTAATTTGATCGGCTTTAATTGAATTTTTTTGGAAGATTGAATTATAATTAAAAAAACAAAGGCGATCGCCCTATAAACGGGTTTCTATTCATTTCTCTTTGATTGGGGAATTTTACGGAAAAATCAGCTGCTGTTAAAAGATACAATGGCATTTCAAAATCATCTAATATAAAATGAATTAAGTAAACAGAGTCTTTGTCTCCCGGTATTTTTTAACAAAGCGAAAAGAAAGTCCTTTTAAATAAAACATTTTAAATATATCGTTTTTAATCTGACGTAATTTTCACCAAACTTTTCTTTCCCTTTTTAATATTCACGTGAAAATGCTTTTATTAGAAATGAAATATTATTTGCGCTGTCAAAAAAAAAAAAAAGTAGTTGAAAAGTTCATCTCAAAATATCAAGTAAATGTCTCGCGCTATTTTTAAATTTAAACTACTATTTTGCAATATTATTTTTTGTTCATTTTACGTAATAAGTGTAATGTGACGTAAATGTGATGTAATTTCTCCTATTTAAGACTTCTAACGCATGTTAATGAATTTATTACTTTACAATATCCTTTCTCTGTTAAAATTCACGTGTAATTATAGATGAAGTAATTTTCAATAAGTTCCTGCTTTTTATACGTAATTATTTAATTCTAATTTGAAAGTTTTTCTTTTCTGTTTATAATAGTCACGCGTAAATAAATTTTTAATTTGAAGCAAACATTATTGTTTCCGTTGTTTATACAGTTTGGCAACAGGTTAAATTAGTACAATTTTCTGAAATAAGTAAAAAAATATCTCTCGAAATGCTGAAAATTTGAATTTAAAATAGAAATGAAACCTCGAAAAATGAGTCAAATTAAAAAAATAAATTATTTCTGCACACCGGGAAATTATAACGTATAAAATGATCTAAAAAGTATTAAATTCCGATGTATAGTTTTTGCTCCTATAAAACTTTTTTAATAGAACGATTTTGTCCAACTTTAGCATTAAATATCTCTTAAAATAATTCTTCGATTTGAAAACTGTCTACATCAGCGTGTTTATCAAACATTTCTGTATAATACTACCAATTTTCATATTTTTCTATGCATTATTTTTCTTAATATTAACGAAGAAAGACCTCCGGTCACAAAAAATTCAAAACCGGCGGCGGCGGCGGCGGCGGCGGCGGCGGTGACAGCGGGAGTTACTTTTTTTTAGAATAGAGAGATATTTAAGTTTTTCAACAACCATTACCTTAACCAATTTTAAAAACAAAGGAAAATATGAATTTTTTAATGAAAAAGACGAATTTAAACGAATTTTACTAACTTTTATACTAGTTTGAGATTTTAACATATATTTAAACACTAGTTATGTAAGATATAAAACTTTAGACTACAGCACTACAAAATATAGTATATTTGAACAAAATAAATTCAAAACTTGAAATTTCACATAGAAAAATATTTTCACGTAAACGCATATAAAAATACGATTTTTTATTCTAATTTTCTTATCTTTTAGCAGATTGAATAGGATTTTTTCGACGAGACAACTCCTATTTACCACCGTCAACCCCCTCACATTCCCTAAACTTGGGGGGTTCGCAACAATAGAGTTTGGATGTCACAAAAGCATATCGGAAATTGTTTACATCCAAGAAAAACATCAATTTTTACGCTTCTTTTCAGTTGTTACGTGAAAGATATAAACTTATATTTTAGTTTTTAAAAATCATACCTTAATGATTATTAATAATTAAGCAGAACAGTGGAAAATATGAATTTTTAAGAGATAAAAGATAATTTCTTATGATTTTTTCAGTTGTAACATGGAAATATCAACTTCTAAGAGAAGAGTTAAACTTATACGAGGGTTGTAAATTAAATAGTGGCAACTTAACCTTGAAACTCACAGAAGGGCGGGCATGCGCAAATAGGATATCGGAGCGGTGTTGTGGCGCTGTTGTCGATGTGTAGAATGCAAAAAAACAGTCGGTCTGCTTAGAAGAGTAGTTGTTGTGTGGCGTTAAAATAAGGAATTTCGTTTCCATCGCTCTAAAGCATGTTTTCAAAAGGGGATCAGCGGTCGTGGCTTAAAATCGAGTTTGCCCGTGTCAAAAATGCAACAGAATGCTATCGAGGATTAGTGGAAGCCTGTGGCACAAATGCGTTACCGTATAGGACAGTAGCACGATGGGTTCAAGCATTTCGTTCGGGTCGGAATGAGACTGCGGATTTGCAACACACAGGTTGGCCCTCCATTCCTCAAGAGCAGATTGACATCCTGAGCTGTCTCCTTACCATACACCGTCGATGGACTGTCCGAGAATTATCCTTAGAGGTTGATCTGAGTCCATCTGTACTCTACGCAGTAGGGCGCTCGGTCGCTCACATCAACAATCACACCTTGCCACTGGTCTACAACGGCTTCCCGACATTTGACAAAAGGTTATAAGCTTTGATGGTGATTACATAGAAGGAATGTAATGCAGTTGTACTTGTAAGTTCATTAAAAAGTGATTTATACCTATGTTGCCATTACTTAATTTACAGCCCTCGTATTTTAGTTTTTAACAACAAAAACTTAATAAATATCATTAATTAAACAAAAAAAAAATATCAGTTTTCAAGAAAAAGATGAAATTTTACGCAAATTTTCAACTTTGAAATACATTTGTTTATATATTGTTACAAGATACTAATTATATTGTTAAACTTTATCTGTCTTGAAAAGCTTCATTACCTTTATATAGTGTTCATATTTACATCTATTCATATCATGACTACTACATTTGAAACCAATAGTACAAATTTCTTCCCTATATTGAAACTGGAAATGAATAAAATTGATTTATGCATTCGAGATCATTTGATCATTGAAACATTTGAGATTTTGAGCAGATATCTGAATTTTGAATGAACAACACTATAATGAATATTAATAATTAAGCAAAACAATGGAAAATATCAATTTTTAAGGAAAAGGGCCGATTTCTTTAGATTTTTTCACCTATAAGATGAAAATATCAACTTAGAGAAAAGTGACTAGGATTTCAACTTAAAAACGAAATTTAAACATATATTTCAGTTTTGAACAACCATTACCTTAATGAATTTTAATAATTGGACAAATAACAAAAGGAAAATATGATTTTTAATGAAAAAAGACGAATTTAAACGAATTTGATTAGCTTTTACACTAGTTTGAGATTTTATCATACTTTTAGATGCTAGCTATGTAGAATTTTAACCCTTGAATGATGTACACTTCAAGAAATACTCATTACTAAACAAAAATAAATTAATTTTAATCTAATCAATAACTGATAATTTCACATTTTAAAAATATTTTCATGAATGTACATATAAAAATATGAATTTACAAACTAATATCATTATTTTTATTACATTTAACTGGATTTTTCTACACTCAAACTTAATTTTTCATACACAAAACATTATTTAGTCAAATTCAGTACTTTCTAATTTAACCCTTTCAGGGCAAGGTACTGGTATTCGTAAAACGTTCAAATAATTTAATGACACCAGTATTAACAAGAGACTTTATTTGTAAACAAGTAAAAGTAAATTTTCGTGTATTTAATAAAGATGACATTTTCATAATAAAATTCCGGTGCCAATGTGGCAATTTGGGATTAAAATTATGTGATGCCGTGACGGTATCACCTCCCTTCAAGGGGTTAACGAAAGTCAGTGATTTTTCCCTGTTTAAAGCAATCCCAAGAATTAAAAAACATGAGCGCCTCCTATAATTTTACAGCTTTGAGTGAAACGAAACGAATTAGCAGCACACTAAAATTTAAACACAAACAAAAAAGAAGTTATTAAATAATTGCTTAATACGTAAATTTCCCTCAAAATGAAAAACAAATGAATTCTTGAAACCTCTAAACTTACTAAGTAAAAACAAATAATAATAATAAGTCGCCCTCGGGCGGATTCGAACTGCCAACCCCATGGTTAACAGCCATATGCACTATCCGACTGCACTACAAGAGCATCGAAGATTTCTGAATTATTGCAGCACTTTTCAACATCAAGCTCGATTCTTGCTCCTATATATTTTAACATTACATAAGTTTAACAACTTTTTTTATTCATCTATCAGAAAATTATTAAATCAAAGAACGATCACTCATCAAGTTGTTTCAGATATGAATACTATATTTACAGTTTTTTAATGATACAGAGTATACATGAATAGAAACTTTAATTTTTCAAAAATTTCATATTTCAGATAGTCCATATTTCAAACCAAACTATTTGAAATTTTCACCACATAAGAGCAAATATTACTTAGATCTTTTCACTATTACCTTTTAAAAAATAGCAGATAACAACTTTTGAATTAATTTTCCCAGAACTGTAACTGAAATTACATCAACTCCTTTTAGAAAACCTTATTTTCACACAATTTCTTGAAATTCAGCATCAAATTGACCTTTACAGCAATGCCTATCTACATCAAACTCGATTCTTTTCTCCTATATTTTTTAACATTACATAATTTTAACAAATGTACATCGAATTTGTAATGTTTTTAACACTTCGATGACATACACCTGAAGAAAGATTCATAATTAAACAAAACAGTAATTTTTAATCTTATCAATAACTGAAAATTTCACATATAATAAAATATTTTCGTGATTGTACATATAAAAATAAGAATTTACAAACCAATTTCCATATTTTTATCACATTCCAACTTAATTTTTATACACAAAACATTGATTGTACATATAAAAACAAGAGTTTACAAACCAATTTCCATAATTTCATCACATTCGAACTTAATTTTTATGCTCAAAACATTTTTTAATCAAATTGTATACCTTATTATTCCGTGAAATTCGGACTAGCCTAGGTTATTCTGCTCATATTATTAATCAAATTGTCATATGTTTCACCTTGCACTTATTTGTAATTTTTTTTCTTTTGTAATTTTTTTTTTTACTTTTGTAAATTTTATTTTGCTAATTTACACATTTTTCATTCATCAGTTGAAGTTTTATAAGTAATCGATGGAATTTTATGCGATAGTTAATTATTTTAATTGATTATTAATATTTTCCTTCTGTGATACTTTTCGTGTATAAGGTTATTTAATATATATTAAATTTCCTTTACTTATTCATATGATAGTAATATTTCTGAGGAATACATATCTCATAATTATTAGAAAAGTGTGAAGCATAAATTCTGAAGCATTCTGTGATGTTGATAAGCGTTGTAGTAAAAATTCATATAGTTTGGTTTTGAAATATGAAATGTTAAAATTAAAGATTTTATTCATGTATGCTATGCATCATTAGAGCTATAAATATAGTATTAATATTTTAAGAAACTTAATGGATGGAAATTCAGAAATCTTCATAGTGTAAGATTAAACATATGATAATTTGATTAATTATATGGATAGAATAACTCAGTCTAGTCAAGTACACTATATACCATTAAAACTATAAAAATAGTATTTATATTTTAAACAACTTGATGACCGGTAATTCAAAAAACTCTGAAGTGCAAGGTGAAACATATGAGAATTTGATTAATAATATGAGCAGAATAACCTAGATTAGTACAAATTTCACTGAAACATAAAGTATAGAATTTGATTTAAAAATATTTTGCGCATAAAAATCAAGTTCGAATGTGATGAAATTATGGAAATTGGTTTGTAAACTCTTCTTTTTATATGCACAATCAATGTTTTGTGTATAAAAATTAAGTTGGAATGTGATAAAATTGTGGAAATTGGTTTGTAAATTCTTATTTTTATATGTACAATCACGAAAATATTTTTTTAAATGTGAATTTTTCAGTTATTGATAAGATAAAAAATTATTGTTTTGTTTAATTATGAATATTTCTTGAAGTGCATGTCATCGAAGTGTTAAAATCTTGCAAATTCGATGCACATTTGTTAAAATTATGTAATGTTAAAATATATAGGAGCAAGAATCGAATTTCATGTAGATAAGTATTGCTGTAAAGGTCAATTCATTGTTGAATTAAAAAAAAAAATGTGTGAAAACAGGGTTTTTTAAAAGGAGTTGATGTAATTACAGTTGCAGTTCTTGGAAAATTAATTCAAAAGTTGTTATCTGCTATTTTTTAAAAGGTAATAGTAAAAATATTTCCCCTATATTTCCGAATCTACTGAAACTAAAATTATAAAAAAAATAGGGGTGGTAAAAGTTAATTTAAAACTTGCAAGAAAACTACAGCGATTTCAATAAATCACATAGTTTTTGAGAAAATCGCATTTTTCCATTACACTCAAATTTCAATTTACGGGCGTTCAGCAAACGAGTTGAGGAGCACTGGAGGTACCTATCGTCACAGAAGTATAAAATGATTGTTGATAATGATTTTCGAAAGATATTTTGGTAACTACCAGAGATATTATCCCTTAAAGACACGGACAGTTTGGACATACATAAACATACGGGCGGCGTACTCTATTCGCCACCGGCTTTTAAAGCCTAGATAACTTTTAGTGATATATTTGTGTAATGCAATACGCAGTAGTAGTAGGTATAAAAGCAATAGACGTCAAATTGTTAAAAACAGACTAATTTAATTAGATTTAATCGCATAATTACTGTGAGATTCGCGATTAGTTTGCATTGAGCGGCTCTCTTTATACGTCACCAGTATTGTCAGGTTCTGAGAAACATCTACTATTAGAACTATGGTCCTATATTATTTTGTCTTACTATATTATATATTGCATGGTCTGTGTACTGAGAATTTCAAAGTAACATTCTTTCCTTATCTGAAACTGGTTCCGAGCCGGTGAATTGTACCTACTGTTACTGTATTATTGTACTATTGATTAACCGTACCTACCCCATATGTGATTTACTTAGATCATATATGCTTAGATGGTTGCGTGTCCCTTTTGTGAAGAAATTCATTATGGGGCTAGTAGGCACATTGAACACGGGGCAAGTTGGCTCGATGTCTTGTGTGTGCTGGTAGCATGAAAAACAGACAACACCGAGAAATTGGCTGCAATGCAAGATTTTGGGCACACGAGTCTTGCCCAAACGGAGACACTCGATTTTTTATTTGTGATAACTGTAACCCTGATGATGATATCGAGTAAGATAGAAGTTACACAATGTTAGTGTTTTATTCATTATTTTTATGTCTGTATAATTTAGAATTTACAATGTACGGCGATAACGCCTTTGTTTAAACTTACTGGTATTAATGAAATTGATTTCTCTTAACTGCGTATCTTATTTGAGTTTTATTTAAATTTTTATAAAGCGTGTGCCAACTTCCCCCATAGGTATAGGCAACTTGCTCCGTGACGGGGTAGGTTGGCGCACAATTTGCCTTTTATTTAGGCTTCCGCTAAATATAAACTCTAAAAGCTACAAACTCAAAACTCCGGCTATTTATAGCCCAATGCCTGTTCTTTAAAAGTAAAGTCAAAGTTTCATAAAAAACTTAAACAAAAAATTAATAAAAATCAATAACTAAAAAGTGCGCCTACTAGCCCGGTCTCCCTTAATATGCGCATCCATAGTCGAAAGTATTATATGATTCCTATTTTTTTTTTTTTTTTTTTTGTTGTTTGTTTACAGACTTCTACTACACAAATCGTATTATGCGTCCCACCAGTGAAAATGTGCGAGAGTCGCCACTCACTTAAAAAATGGAAACATTTAGAAAAAAAAATCTCTTCGCTAACAATTTAAAAAGAATATTTTATACTATTTCTGTTAGTAACTTTGGCCTCTGCCCCCTCTCATTACTAGATAATGAAAAGTCATCTCTTTCTTTTTAAAAAGGATATTTTAACTTAATAAAGAAAAAAAGTACAAAACTGTTTATCATTAATTTAGGGTTCATGAAAGGGGTAAAAATAAATAGTAAGGTGCAACCACACTGGGAAAAAAAGAAAGAAAGAAAAAGAAAGTAAATTAAGGGTGCCATTAGCTCCTCCATTTCTACCCCCCCCCCCCCCCCCCTTTATATACTTAACAAATCAAAATCCAAATCTATTCAGGGAAGCGCTTTATCAGAATTAACTGGCATACTAAATTATTTGAAGAAAATCGGATAATTCTGCATGAAAAACTCGTTTTTTTCTAAATTAAGGGGGGGGGGGATTACTCCACCGTTTTCCCCCTTTACACTTAACCAATGAACCCCCAAAACGAATCAGGAAAACACCTTATCAGATGAACCTATATCCAAAATTTGAAGCAAATCCGATATTTCTATCAAGTGTTATCGCGTTACATACATACAGAACCTTCGGGCACATTATCTCTCAGACTTTGATAGCATGAGGGCTAATATAAAAGTAACAAAAACGAAAAATTATGTATCACGCATAGGTTATGAAACAATTTGCAACACTAACAGAATATTATTAAGAAATTTAAATCTAACGTAATAATTTTAAAAAAATGTATTCGGGGAAATCTTTTGCAATACTCTGATACCACAAGTTTAAAATGAACATTGAATGCTTATGAGAAAAGAAAAGTGACCAGTCAAACTGATGGCATTGAACTCACAGGCTATTGACACTAATTATATATTACACTCTTATTTCAAAGAATAATGCCCCTCAAAAAATAAAGAAATCGACAAAAAAAAAAAAAAAAAAAAAAAAAAAAAACATTTAGCTGAATTTAGGGAGTGATTACCCCCCCCCCCCCCACACACACACACACCTTTATACTTGACCAATGAATTTCCAAATCTAATCAGGGAAGCGTCTTATTAAAATTAACCAGTATACCAAATTTGAAGTAAATCGAATAAATCTGCATGAAAAACCCATTTATCTAAATTAAGGGAGAATTAGACCTCCGTTCCCTCCTTCATACTTAACCAATGAACATCCAAATCTAATCAGGGAAGCCCCTTATCAGAATAAACTGGTATACCAAATTATTTGAAGCGAATCTGATAATTCTGCATGAAAAACCCGTTTATCTAAATTAAAGGGGGGGGGGGGGCATTCTAAATTAAGGTTAAACCTTTATACTTAACCAATGAACCCCTAAAATTAATCTGGGACGCGCCTTATGAAAATGAACCTATTTACAAAATTTGAAGCAAATTGGATATTGCTATCAAGAGTTATCGCGTTACGTACATACAGAGCAGGGATGAGATTTCCGCGTTTTTGCACACCGGTATTTTGTTAGAGAAAATATTTTCTTTAATCTGAACATTTTTGCGATTTAACAAAACAACATTTTCCTTAAGAATATATTGGTGTGCAAAAACGCGGAAATCTCATCTCTAATACAGAGCCTGTGGACACATTAGCTCTCAGGCTTTGACAGCAGGCCTGCCACAAACGTCCACAGGCGACTATTTTTATATTCTGTTCGCACTACTATTTAAAAAAAAAATACATTTTGTAGTATATTTTTCTTGCAAATGTTGTCAAAGCGTATATATATATATAATTTGTTTTGAAAAAGTGGTGCAAAATAGAATAAAAAAATAATCGCCCGTGCGAAAAGTACTTCTGTCACTGCAAACAAAATATACAAAATATTGTTTTGAATTTTTTAAAAAAAGTGTTTAATAAAAATAAAATAACTCGCAAATATCTCGTGAATACACTAATCAGTACTTATAAATTAATGAATTGATAATACAGATTATTGTTTTATTCTATTTGTAGTTTTTTTTATTATTATTAATTATTTATATACATCACTAATTTAAAAGGAAATAAAAATAGCCAGATGTTTTTTCTATTTTTCCTTTTTGGCTGCTTTCACTCCTGATGAACAACTATAATAGATTATGAATCGTTTTTTTTTTTATTACTCGGCATCAAACAGCATGAAAAATTAAATTTTAACGCTTTTAAAATGTTCGAATTGTTCAAGACTATTTTTCTTTATTAAAATTGAAACAATAATGTTGAAACAAAATTGTAACAATGATATTGTAAACAAAACAATCATATTGTTCAGTTAAATTTATACACATTGGTATTCAAGTAATTACAATAAAACTTTTTTTATTTATAAGTATTCATGTATTCATTGTTCGTACGGGTCCTTGAATTTCCAGACTAAGAAATTCTTCGGTACCAGTATTTTCTTATAGAAAATCTTTCCTTAAATAAAACGAAATTTCGCGCATTTAAACTAGATTTATTTTTCTGTAAAAAAAATTACTCATATTTAGCCTTGAAAATAAATGTACCCGTACAAACCCTGGTATTAGTATTTTTAATAAATAATTTACCATGCATCATAATTTATCAGCTATCGTTATAAAATAATTATAATAATACAGGTCATATATTTCTTACAAACTTATCGACAAAAGTCCTGCAATCCATAAATCTATCCTGCTTAAATTTGTGAAGAATCCCCGATTAAATGAAATATAATAGAGGGAGAGCAGTTCACTTTGCAGTCGCCAACTGTTTCCATTTGGCCTATTTATCGCCCCTCCTGGCTTCAAAAGAAGAAACAAATGTTTGCGGCAGAAAAATCGGAATTAGGGATAGAGGAAGAATGATTTCATTCCCTTTTACGGGGCACGTACGGTACACAGCTTCAATAACCTATGGCCGCCATTTTGTCGCCCATATAAAACTAAAATTAATTAAAATTTAATGAATGAATTAATATTTGAAAAATGTGTATTAACATCAATTGTCATCCAGTACAAGTTTAAAAAAATTTATTTCAACTTGATAGGATGAATGATAAGTGTTTTATTAACGATTGAAAATTTGAACAAGATATATAAATAAATAGATAAATACAGGGAGAGTGTGAACTAATAGTAGGAATTGAAAAAAAGGTGTAAAATACGGAAGTACTACTGGCAATCGAGACGCCAGTACTATTTCCGTATTTTAGTGGCGCTTTTTCCCGGTAAATTACAGAAAAATTCCCGCTTTTTTGGCACTTACGGGGTGAAACTTCCGTTAAAATACGGAAATAGTAATGACGTTTCGATTGCCAGTAGTATTTTCGTATTTTAGCCCCCCTTTTTTACAGTGTATATAATAATTTGAATTTTAGATTTTTAAAATAAAACTGATTTAATAAATCGGTAGTTCGTTTTTTATTGTAAAATATTTACAAGAATAATTAGATTAATTAACAAAAAATACTGTTATGGAAACCTCTTAGAAGAACAATGTAAATAAATGTGTTGTGATCCTATCTGTAGTTGATAAGTGTTTTGCAGTTGCAAATTTTCCGTAAAACATATTTTAATAGGGGAAAACTAAATCCATGTAAATGGTTGAGAAAAAAAAACACATTTAAAAATATTTAGCTTCAACTGCTTTGCTGTGCTTACTGAATATGATCAAATAAAGTATTTTGTATGAAAAGTACCGCAGACTCGTCTACTTATTAGTAGACGAACTAAATATAATATTGCGTTTTCTTTAATGGTGCTTAAAAGTATCATCAAAGCATAAAGGGTTAAAAATTATTTTTTATAATAAAAGCATATTTTTAAATAAGCTAAAAGATTACGTTAACCTTTTAGGGTCTGGTGGATGAATTTCTTGAGACATCAAAAAAAGCAATAAATTTCTTTGAATTTAAAATGGATAACACGATTTAGAGTCTTTACTTCTCCTCTCCATAATTACATGGCAGCAAAACCCTTTGGTTTTGTTGCCTCTAGTTGCTTTTGCGAGATGAGTTAAAACTTTCTATTGAATCGTCAAGAATGAAATTTGTAGTTAATAATACTGCCAACTTTTACAGCTTAGTATTTGACATTGGCTTAATATTTTACCGCTGTTTCTTTTGGAAAGTTACACATCTCACCTGTTTAAAGAAATCATTGTAAGCTGTAAAGAATATTAAAAACTTAAAAATAATTTTCTTGAAAAATGGGACGAAAATGGATTTTTGTTTTTATTTGGCAGTAAGAGTTGGTCCTATCAAAAACTTGCCAATATGAAAGTTGTAGATAATATTAAGAAGATTTATAATAAGTTTAAGTGAATTTGTTAGCTTAAGAATTGACGAAGTTATGATTTTTTTTCTCCCTAAAAAACCCTATTTTTGCGCCCCTTGAACCCATTTTTAATTTTATCAAAATTCTGCGATATAAATTTTTGGCCCTTTTCCTAGACGTAATAATAACTTTAAACTGATTTGATATGTATACAAATTAAGAAGTTATAGGGTTTTTCGGTTTTCATCCCTATTTCCACCCCCTTGGTTAGATTTTGCCCATTAACGAACTTGACCGAGATTTTCTACCCTTTGATTTTATTTGTCACTTTGGAAGACATTTGTACAGAATTTCGGAAGTCATCGTGTCCATAAAAAAGTGATATAGACAGATAGATATAACGTTTTTTACTGAGGGTGGTTTTGGGTTCTAGGGGCCATGATCGGTGTAGATCTGCAAAAATTTTTCAAAAATTCCAACATAGGAGAGATTACAATAGGTAACGAAATCTACCTAAAATTTTTTGCTCCGTTCAACAACTCCATTTTTTCGGACTTATTTTCAGACTCATTTTTAAAGGTAAAAATATGAAACTTGCTGACGTGATTTTTGAAGAGATGTATAAGCGGCCACGTGTTTTCATTTTTCGCCCAATTAATTAGAACTTGATTTATAAACAATTTTTTTCTCAGTACGACCTTTTTTTTCGTTCCCAGCTCTCGCGGTTCGGAAAAGTCGTTCAAAACAGCTACCTTAAAAGAATTTTTTGCAATATATTCTGCTTTTATCAAAAAATTGACAACCATTGCATATTATATAGTTTCTGAATAATAGAATCAGCCTGTTTGATGGTTTCAGAACAAAAATATATTTAAAAATGAAAGAAAACAAGCAGTTTGGGTTTGAGTACATCCTTAATACGATAATTTTTATCTTCAACCGCTGTGTGTTTTTAATTTGTTTCTACTGTAAGAATTGGCCCTATGAAAACTTGTCACTATAAAAATTGTAGATAGTATTAAGAAGACATAATAAATGTAAACGGATTTGATATCCTGTGAATCGACGAAGTTACTATCAAAAACGTGTCAATATAAAAGTTCTAGATAATATTAAGACGATTTTTAATAAAATTAATTGGGTTTGATATCTTGAGAATTGACAAAGTCATGAAGTTTTTTCCCCACAAAACCCTATATTTTTCGCCCCTTGAGCCCATTTTTAATGATATCAAAAATCTGCGATACATAAATTTTTGGTCTTTTACGAGAAGTAATAACTTTAAACCGATGTTATATGTATTATAATTAAGAACTTAGAGGATTTTTTAGGTTTTCACAAAACCACTCATTATTTCCACCCCCTTTGTCCGATTTTGCCCATTAACGAACTTGACCGAGATTTTCTGCCCCTTGATTTTATGTGTAAATTTGGAAGAGATTTGTGCGGAATTATGAACGTTATCTTGCGATAAAAAAGTTATATATAAGTTTTTAAGTGGGTTTTGGGTTCTAGGGATCATGATCGGAGTAGATCTGCAAAAATATTTCAGAAATTCCAACATGATGGAGAATGCAATAGGTAGTATTTCTAAGAAATCTACCTAAAAAACATAAGATATGAAACGTGAAGAAAGCACAAGATATGAAGCAATATTCTCGTGTTGAAAGGATTGGGGGAAAAAATTCCCTGCCGGCTCGGCCTACAGGCACAGGGAGATTTCGAAGTTAAGTACTATCTATAGTAATGGACTATCACTAATTTCACCAAGAAAAACTAAATCAAGATTAGAGATAAACCCAGTTTAACAATTTTATCTGACCGCTTTTGACGACTTTAATTTCATTTTTCTGTATGAGGTGGTTTTATTAGAATCATGTTAAGTCTCTATCCGAATCATACTCAACAAGTCTGATACTTTCTGGCACAATGACGTACACATTTTTGAACGTAGATGTATAAAATTGGCAGATCTATCACAAGACGGTTTTCTCCCTTCGCTCACTTTTTTCTGCTTTCGTTAGCAAATTCGGCTCAAAACGCGAACTTTGACGGTATTTTCTGACACACCTATTGTGTTTACAAAACAACAACAACAACAAAAAACAAACAAACAAAAAAAACAAACAAAAAAACAGAAAACGCCTTTTAATTTCATAGTTTCTGTATAACACCTTCCAGTTTCATGCGTTTCCGAAAAGAAATGAATTAAAACTTATTTCATAAAATTGACCCTTTGGATTCGAGAACAGCCTTAATACGATAATTTTTTCGTTAACCCCTATTTCTTTTTTTGTTGTATATATTCATATATATTTGCTGTCCTATCAAAAACTTGTCAATATAAAAGTTGTAGATAATATTAAGAAGATAATAAATTATAATAAATTTAAGTGGATTTGATTTGTTGATAATTGAAGTTATGATGGTTTTTCTTAAAACATTTTTTTTGAGCCCATTTTTAATTTGATCAAAAATCTGTCATACATACATTTTTGACACTTTTTTTTAGAAGAAATAAAAACTTTAAACTGAGTCGATATGTATTATAATTAAGAAGTTATGGGGTTTTTCTGTTTTCACAAAACCCCTCCCTATTTTCATCCTCTTGGTCCGATTTTGCCCATTAACGAACTTGACTGAGATTTTCTGCCCCTTGATTTTAGGTATCAGTTTGGAAGAGATTTGTGCACAATTATGGAAGTTATCGTGTCCATACAAAGTGATAAAGTTTTGAACTGGGGATGGTTTTGTGTTCTAGGGGTCATGATCTGCGTAGATCTGCAAAAAATTGAGAAATTCCAACATAAGAGGGATTGTAATAGGTAGTATTTCTTACGAAATCTACCTAAAAGATACCAAGAGAGCTGGCTGTTGTTCCTTAGTTTTTATATCAACATGAACGTTGAAACTCTGTCAACCGCTGAATGAAAGGCTTAAGTAAGAAGTCTAGGTGATTTGTTGTATTTATTTTTACTAGTGTGCAAATTGTGTGCTATATTATTAATGTTATTGAACTGCCATGATCAATGTTGTTCCTTGGAATAATAAATGTCATATATAATTGAAAAGCTGATAGGTGAATTCATCTGTAGCTATAATCCAAGTGAAAATTTAAGTAGGTAAAATATGAAATCCTACATTCATGTATAGCTTATGTAAAAAATGCTTTGAGATTAAAATTTAGATCTTAGAGGGTTTTTGTTAAACTTTTAGAAATAGTGTGATCTTCATGTGAGAGGCTCAGAATAACCATTGTAGGCCAAGTCCATTTTGAAAAAAAAAAATAGTAGTCCATTTAGAAGTTGCATAAAATCTGTTTTATCCACTCCAAGTCTGTTTTCACATACTATCTCATACATGTCATCTGTTTACAGCCTTTGTTTACTGTGGGTATGGATAAAATAGATTTTATACACATTCTAAATGGACTATCATTTTTTTTTTCAAATTTAACTTTGTCTACTATGGTTCTGAACCCCTCATAAAATCTTTTTTCTTAAGTAACAGATACAATGTTAGCAATTTTCTTTTTTATTAGATGGTGATATTTCGTTATTCATAGCCGAGTCCGAAGATTAATTTTCTGAGTTAGCCGAAACATTCAAAGCCACTAATTTCCTATAATTGATAAAAGCTAAAATGAAAGACATCCTCCATTAGATGAAAGTAAAAAAAAAAATTGCACTCGAACCTATCTTTATAAGAAAGTATTGGATTCGTGAAAATTGACTTCCGCTTTTCGACGAATTAATACGTTTCAGAAAGTCCTGAACACGATTTGACTTTTTTTAGAAAATCTTCGTGAGCCTATCTGAGTGTCTGTATGTGACGCAAATTTGCGTGTGCCCTATCTCAAGAATTAATGCGCGACATTTAATCAAACTTCACATTCAGTTAGAACTTGACAGAAACTAGTGTTTATTAGATTTTCGTGAAAATCGCCCAACAAGTGGCGCTGCTATGCAGCTTTTTTCACGGTAGCTATATCTCAAAAACTAATGCACACTTTAAAAAATTTCTGTGAAATTACAGGGACTACTAGTAATCCATAATCTTAAGTCTAACGGAAAATGACAGAGATTAGAGTAACAGATTCTGGTAAATTAAAGAGACATTCAGTAAATTTATTTTTAATGATTAGTTTTCAAAATAGTAAATTTTTGAGCTTCGAAGAATTAGAATTTTGCGAGTGAGTTTAAACTGCTGTACTATATAATTTTAACGATATTTATTTCTAGCCCGTCATTTAATTTTGGTTTCAGACAATTTGATTTATATAGAAGAAAGTTTTTTTTATCTATAAGAAAGTCTCGCCCGGTGACATTTCTATGCTCTAATTTTTACCATTTCAGGGATAGCTGTATTTGAAGAATGAATAGACTCATTTAATTTTGGTTGCAGACGATTTGGTTTACATAGAAGCAAGTTTTTTTTTATCTATAAGAAAGTCTCGCCAGGTGTCGTTTCTATGCTCTAATTTTCACAATTTCAGGGATAGCTGTATCTCAAGAACGAATAGATTGTCATTTAATTTTGGTTGCAGACGATTTCATTTATATAGAAGAAAGTTTTGTTACAGCCACAAAGTACTAGTTTATTATTATTTAACTAATTTATTTTTCAAGAGGAACAACTCTAACTCTTCTAATTATCGAATTAATTGCTTTTAGAAAATAATGAGTTCAATATAGTTTTACAGAGAAGCAACACTTTACAACTAAAAAAATTTAGATATAATCAGCCAGTCAGACCACGAAGTCGGCATAAAGCCATAATATAAAAAAAATAACTCGAAATATTTATACGAGGAAAAAATCAAAAAGTAATGCTTCCATTGGTCTAAATTTCCTTTCTTTCACTATGCAAGATATTATAGAGCTAATCTTGCTCGACTTATATAGTATTTTCCTTTTCAGATTGACTGTTTAGAACCATGGATCTGAAGCTAAAAGAAAGATTCGTCATTAAATTTCTGGCAAAAGAAAGTTTTGCATCTAAAGAAATCCATAATTGCTTGAAGCACGTTTACGGGAACGCTGTAATGGACATCAGCAATGCGCGATTTTGGGAGAAGTTCGGAAACTGAGAATCGGAAATTGCAGATAAAGCTACAAGCGGCCGATCAATAACATCAGTCACAGATGCAAATCGAGAACGTGCTAATGAATTGATTCGAGGAGACGGACCCCTTACAGTTCAGAGCATTGCTGCTAATGCATTGAACGTCTCGTATGGCTCTGACCAAGGAATAATTGCAAAACCCTGAAAAAAATCAAAACCCCCTTCTAAAAGCAAAGCCTTGAATTTTTCCAAAATTGTTTTGATGCCTGGTTTAACCGATGGCACAAATGTGTACAAATGCATGGTGACAATGTTGAATGATAGTTTTCTGTAGAGGGCAGTTCAGACTATGATCTCTAGTAACTTCTGTTATATGTTCATTAATAAAGTTTTTAATACACCTGAGGTATTACTTATTGAACCACTCTCGTATTTTATTTGTAGTTACGTCGATTATTTTACTAAAATACACGCTTTACAAATGAATTATTAACGCGTTGAGTGCCACGTCAGTCACCAATGACTGACACAGAACTTTCCTTTCAGGCCGCGTCAGTCATCGGTGACTGACACTCATAGATTGTGTAACGGGAATCGTATTTTGTGTCCCAAACGGAAAGACAGACAAAATAGACTTGGCATTCAACATGTTAAATATGATTTTAAATAGAAATAAGAGCATACTTTTCTAAAAACCACAAAACTTATAGAACTTATAGAAATAGAAGCGCACCCATTTTACTTGCTCCAAGGCACTACACCACTGGGCACAAGGGTAAGTATGTAGTAATTATTGATAGTTATCCGATATGACACATCACTCATACAATAAAGGATGAAAACATTTTTACAAGGCGAAGAGGTAGCTTTGATTTTTGGAATATCAACTTGAAAATACCATACAAGAAGATTAAAATAATTTAGTCTCAGCAGGATAATATTATACTATAAAAGTATCATGAACCAAGAAATATGGACAAAATAGATCTGTAGTTTTCTGTTATTACGGTAATCATCTTCACTGGCTGTACATACTTTTTAAAATATCAAATGGGTCTTTAATGAGCATTTCACAAAATACTTTGAGAATGTTTTAGAAAAAAAATATACAGGAATTAAAAACAGAAAAAAATAACTGAAATAGAGTAGATCTCTGAACAGTTTAAACTGTAATTCTTTGACAAACTATTGCTATTAACATTTATGTACATGCTCATGGAAAATCAATATTGGATGATATTAATGCAGGGCATTTTTATGTGCTGAATTATGTAACTGTACATAAGAATTTTTCGAAGTATCAATTTTTTCCTTCAATGTGTGTGCAGCGCTCATTCCATAAAATATTTTTAACAAAAGTTTTGCTCTTTTGTGTTGTTCTTTGCTAAAGTTCAACTTTAGCAAAAAATAAGTTTTTCACTTTAAAGAGCTCTGCAATGCTGTTCTAGATTTAAGTTTGACAGAGTTTTTTATGTTGAAGTAATTCAGACGAAGTTTGAATAACTATTAATTTAAGTGGTGCAATTCGCATCTTGAATCAAAGTTTTGTAGTATAAAAATTCTCCAATAAATTCCAGCTGCGAAAGCACTTGTCGCCCTGCATTTTGAATATTTGACCATACTCGCGGCATTTAGCAAAAAGAAATATAGTTTTGCGATTTTTAAATGAAACAGTCGCCTTTCAGCGAACTTTCGTAAGGAATAGTTTTCTTTAACAAGTGAATTCATGTAAATTATCTGCAATTTAAATTTTATCTCCCTCTTAGCTAGAGAATGCCGTATGTGGCATAAATTAACATACCAGATACAACAGTTACAGGAAAATCTAATGGCAGCAAGGCTAGCGACAAGGAAGAAAACTACCAAGTTTCAGAAATTCTTTGAGTACATATGAAATCTGTTTATGCTCTATATTTTTAATATCTATTTTTTTTTTTTTTTTTGCTCTTCGAGGCAGACGATTCTCTTTAACTTAACATCTTGCGCTAAAGCGCTGTTACAGGATATATGTCACTAGCGATAAGGTTTCGTAATAACGAACTTTCGGGCAAAAACTGTGTCGGCTATTCCAAAGCATTAGAGCAAGACAGTTATATGTCATATAAGTTGATGAGTTTGTAAAAAAAATGAAGTTCATTTAAGTAGATTTCATTAAACTATTGTAATGAACGTTTGCAAATTAACATAACTAATGCTAATACAAAATGATGACATTAAAGCAAATACGAATACTGCATCAAATGTATACAAAACAAAAAACTTATCATGGAAATATAATTTCATAATCTACTCTCTATAATAGGCATAAAAATCGCTTTGATTACAAAGCCATGGGAAATATACGCAACCGGAACACATAAGCAGAGCATCCGTTTAAGACTCCCCACACGTAACGACTAGGTTTACATTTACCTCTTTGTAGGAAAGAGACAACACGAGCATAAGGGAACACATTTTCACATCTATTACATGACTAATGGGTCATACGTCATTGTTGCGTATGATCGAAGTACCATGACGTACGTTGCGTACGTCATTGTCGGTAATGACAAGAATAGCATGACGTACGCAGCGTACTTCATAGATTGCAAGATTTTAACCATTGGTGGGTTGCTCAAGTTGTTTTTTAAACAACTTCATTTTTATTATTTCTTTTATTAATATTGAAACAGAAGTTTTTTCAGAACTTTCTTAGTATGTCTAAATAGGTTAAAATAAGTCAAGGCAGAATCATTTTTTTCCCATACAAATCTGAATTAAAAACTTTCGTTTTTCGCTTTTCTTAGAAAGCTGGAAACGTAAAACATGTAGAATTTAAAAAAGATTAAAATAAGATGGACGTTCAAAAGCAGACATGGGGCATTCTTACAATCTTTTGAGTATCCAAATAATTGTTAGAAACAAATGAAGGCACGTGAATCATTAGATAGCCTTTTCTTTTTTCTTTTTTTTTTTTTTTTTTTTTTTTTTGTCGTGTTTCGGCATTGCTTTTCGCTGGACCTGGGTCTAGGTCCGTTTTTTCCCGAAATAGTGAGCACCCGAAATACTGTGCTGCGCTCTCGATAATTTCTTTTTCCTTTCTTCTATGATAGAAGAAAGTATTGTAATCGAAATTTTTTTCGACTTCCGGTTTTCGACGGATTTGCATGTTTTAGGGGTCAGAGATTCCAAAAAACATGGTTATAGAAAATGTCTGTCTGTCTGTGTGTCCGTCTGTCCGTCTGTCCATCTGTCTGTCGCCATTGTACCATCAAAAAGTGTATGAAGTTATGTATAGAATTAAACCAAAATTTTATTATAAGTTTTTGGCTATGGCAAGCCGGTCCTCCCGGAATTTGAAAAAAATTCGCCGGTAGGGGGCGCTGATATAACAATTTTTATGCGATTTTGAATATTGTACCATCCAAAAGTGTATGGAGTTATGCATAGAATTGAACCAAATTTTTATTTTAAGTTTTTGGATATGACAAGCAGGTCCTCCCTGAATTTGGAAAAAAATCGCCGGTAGGGGGCGCTGTAAATGCGATTTTTGTGCGATTTTGAATATTGTACCATCGAAAAGTGTATGAAGTTATGCATAGAATTGAACCAAATTTTTATTTCAAGTTTTTGGATATGCAAGCAGGTCCTCCCTGAATTTGGAAAAAATTCGCCGGTAGGGGACGCTGTAAATGCGATTTGGAATATTGTACCATCGAAAAGTGTATGAAGTTATGCATAGAATTGAACCAAATTTTTATTTTAAGTTTTTGGCTATGGCAAGCAGGTCCTCCCTGAATTTGGAAAAAATTCGCCGGTAGGGGGCGCTGTAATAGCGATTTTTGTGCGATTTTGAATATTGTACCATCGAAAAGTGTATGAAGTTACGCAAAGAATTGAACCAAAAAATTTTTTTAAGTTCTTGGCTATGGCAAGGAGGTCCTCCCTTAATTTGTAAAAAAATCGCTCGTAGAGGTCGCTGTAATAGCGATTTTTGTAAAATTTTTGTGCCATTTTGAATATTGTACTGTCGAAAAGTGTATGAAGTTATGCATAGAATTGAACCAAATTTTATGTGTTTATTTTTGGTCATGTCACGAAGGTCCTCCCTGAATTTGGAAAAATTCTGCCGGTAGAGGGCACTATAATTGCGATGTCTGTACCATTTTCATTATTGTACCATCGAAAAGTGTATGAAGTTATCCATATAATTGAACCAAATTTTTTGTGCATGTTTCTGGCTATGGCAAACAAGTCCTCCCTGAACTTGAAAAAATTCCGAAAGAAGGGGCGCTATAATTCCGATCTCTGTGCCATTTTCATTATTGTACCATCGAACATCGTATAAAATTATGCATACAATTGAAACAAAATGTTTGTGCTTGTTTTTGGCTTTGGCTAACAGGTCCTCCTTGAATTTGGAAATATTGCGCGGTAAAGGGGCTAGCGATTTTTGTATACTTTTCTTGATTTTTCGTAGTTCTATTGTGCATCGGCGGCTCATGCAGCAGCGGGAACTCGCTTCCTGCTAAGCCGGCTATTCGCAAACAGCTGATAACAACAGAATAAGGAAAAATTAATAATTTTTACAAATATCATGATATAGATTAACTCGTTTTTAGTCCGTTTAATTGACTTGAGCAGAAATTTAAGATGAAAATCAAAGTTGGTATAGTATTGAACTAATAGTATTGAAGTATTAACATGTGTAACTAGGTTTTGAAATATTAAGATGTATAAGATAGAAGAAAGTTTTGGGATTGGCGCATCCAACTAGTTTTAGGCATAACTCAGGGATTATGGAATGGAATTTGATGAATTTCACGTTCAATAAGACCTTGTATAATCCTCTACCGGTGCGCTACTGTGCTGCGCTGTCGATGATTTCTTTTTATTTGGTATATCTCAGCATTTATGGGTTGGAATTTGATGACTTTTTACGTTCAATAAGACTTTGTCATATTAAAGCACACATTAAGTTTGGACGCATATTCCTCTACAGGTGGCAATACTGTGCTGCGCTCTCGATGATTTCTTTTGTACTTTCTTCTATCTTCAATAGAAGAAAGTATTGTAATCGAAATTTTTTTCGACTTCCGGTTTTCTACGGATTTACACGTTTTAGGGGTCAGAGACCCCAAAAACATGTTTATAGAAAATGTCTGTCTCTCCGTGTGTCCGTGTGTCCGTCTGTCTGTCGCCATTGTACCATCAAAAAGTGTATGAAGTTATGCATAGAATTCAACCAAATTTTTATCTTAAGTTTTCGGCTATGGCAAGCAGATCCTCCCTGAATATGAAAAAATTCGCCGGTAGGGGGCGCTGTAATAGCAATTTTTGTGCGATTTTGAATATTGTACCATCCAAAAGTGTATTAAGTTATGCATAGATTTGAACCAAATTTTTATTTTAAGTTTTTAGTTATGGCAAGTAGGTCCTCCCTGAATTTGGAAAAAATTCGCCGGTAGGGGGCACTGTAACAGCGACTTTTATGCGATTTTGAATATTGTACCATCTAAAGGTGTATGAAGTTATGCATAGAATTGATCCAAATTTTTTATTTTAAGTTTTCGGCTACGGCAAGCAGGTCCTCCCAGAATTTGGAAGAAATTCGCCGGTAGGGGGTGCTGTAACAGCGATTTTTATGCGATTTCGAATATTATACCATCCAAAAGTGTATGAAGTTATGCATAGAATTGATCCAAATTTTTATTTTAAGCTTTTGGCTATAGCAAGCAAGTCCTCGCAGAATTTGGAAAAAATGCGCCGGTAGGGGGCGCTGTAACAGCGATTTTTGTTCGATTTTGAATATTGTACCATCCAAAAGTGTATGAAGTTATGCATAGAATTGATCCAAATTTTTATTTTAAGTTTTTGGCTATGGCAAGCAGGTTCTCCCAGATTTTGAAAAAAAATACCGGTAGGGGGCGCTGTAAAAGCGATTTTTGTGCGATTTTCAATATTGTACTATCCAAAAGTGTATGAAGTTATGCATAGAATTGATCCAAATTTTTATTTTTATGTTTTGGCTATGGCGAGCAGGTCCTCCCTGAATTTGGAAAAAAATCGCCGGTAGGGTGCGCTGTAATAGTGATTTTTGTGCGATTTTGAATATTGAACCATCCAAAAGTGTATGAAGTTATGCATAGAATTGAACCAAATTTTTATTTTAAATTTTTAGCTATAGCAAGCAGATCTTCCCGGAATTTAAAAAAAAATCGCTGGTAGGTGGCGCTGTAATAGCGATTTTTGTGAGATTTTTGAATATTGTACCATCCAAAAGTGTATTAAGTTATGCATAGAATTGAACCAAATTTTTATTTTAAGTTTTTGGCTATAGCAAGCGGATCCTCTCTGAATTTGGAAAACAATCGCTGGTAGGTGGCGCTGTAATAGCGATTTTTGTGAGATTTTTGAATATTGTACCATCCAAAAGTGCATGAAGTTATGCATAGAACTGAACAAATTTTTTATTTTAAGTTTTTGGCTATAGCAAGCAGATCCTCCCTGAATTTGGAAAAAAATCGCTGGTAGGTGGCGCTGTAATAGCAATTTTTGTGAGACTTTTGAATATTGTACCATCCAAAAGTGTATGAAGTTATGCATAGAATTGAACCAAATTTTTATTTTAAGTTTTTGACTATAACAAGCAGGTCCTCCCTAAATTTGGAAAAAACTGCCCCTAGGGCGCGCTATTTTTGCGATTTTTGTGCGATTTTGAATATTGTACCATCGAAAAGTGTATGAAGTTATACACATAACTGAGGCAAATATTTTGTGTTTGTTTTTGGTAATGGCATGAAGGTCCTCCCTAAATTTGGAAAAACTCCGTCGGAAGGAGGCGCTTTAATTGCGATGTCTGTACCATTTTCATTATACTACCAATGAAAATTGTATGAAAATATGCATAGAATTGAACCAAATTTTTTGTGTACGTTTCTGGCTATGGCAAACAAGTCTTCCCAGAATTTGAAAAAATCTGCCGGAGGGGGAGGGGGCGTTGTAATAGCGATGTTTGTGCCATTTCCTTTATTGTACCATCAAAGAGTGTATAAAATTATGCATACAATTGAACCAAATTTTTTCGTGCATGTTTTTGGCTTTGGCCAAGAGGTCCTTCTTGAATTTGGAAATATTGCGCAGTAAAGGGGCTCTGTGATAGTGATTTTTGCATGCTTTTCTTGATTTTTCGTAGATCTGTTGTTCATCGGCGGCGCGTGCAGAGGCGGAAACTCGCTTTTTGTTAAGCCGGCTATTCGCAAACATCTGATAACAACAGAATAAACAAATACTATTAATTTTGACAAATATCATGATATTGATTAACTCGGTTTAGTCCGTTTAATTGACTGAAGCAGAAATTTAAGGTGAAAATCACAGTTGGGATAATAGTATTGAACTAATAATATTGAAGTATTAACATGTGTAATTAATATTTGAAATATTTTGTATAAGATAGAAGAAAGTTTTGGGATTGGCACATCCAACTAGTTTAGGCATATCTCAGCGGTTATGGAATGGATATGATGAATTTCACGTTCAAAAAGACCTTGTATAGTCCTCTACCGGTGGAACTACTGTGCTGCGTTGTCGATGATTTCTTTTTTTCGTATACCTCAGCATTTATGGGTTGGAATTTGATGAATTTTCACGTTCAATAAGACCTTGTCATTTTAAAGCACTCATTAAGTTTGGATGTATATTCCTCTACAGATGGCGTTGCTGTGCTGCGCTCTCGATAATTTCCTTTTTAGGTATATCTCAGCGTTTATGGCATGGAATTTCATGAACTTCACATTCAATTAGTCTTTGTCATATTCAAGTACTGATTAAGAATGGATGTATATTCTTCTGCAGGTGGAGCTACTGATCTCTGCTCTCAGCGATTTCTTTTTTAGCTATATCTCAGCATTTATCGGATGGAATTTGAGGAATTTCACGTTCAATTAGACCTCGTTATATTAAAGCAATCATTAAGTTTCGATGTATATTCCTCTACAGGTGGCGCTACAGTGCTGTGCTCTCGATTATTTCTTTTTACTTTCTTCTATCTTTACAAGAAGAAAGTATTGGTTTCATAAAAATTTTCGAATTCCATTTTTCGACGGATTTACATGTTTTATGGGTCAGAGATTAAAAAAAAATGTTTTTACCAAATGTCTGTCTGTGAGTCTGTCTGTCTGTCTGTCTGTCTGTCTGTATGTGACACAAATTTTGTGGGCACTCTATCTCAAGAACTAATGCACGGAATTTAATAAAAATTTATATTCAGGTAGTCTTTAATATAGATTGGTGCTGATTTGTTTTTGGTGTAAATCGCCCTGCAGGTGGCGCTGCAATGTAGCATTTTGCAGGATTTCCGCAAAAGCGCTATCTCAAGAACTAATGCACGGATTTTCATAAAACATCAGATTCCGTTAGTCCTTGACATGAATGGATGCTCTTTACGTTTTGGTGTAAATCGCTCAACAGGTGGCGCTGCTATGCTGCATTTTGCAGTATTTAAACGCTATTTTCGCAGTAGCTCTATCTCAAAAACTAAAGCACTCATTTTCATCAAACTTCGGATTTAGTTAGTCCTTCATATGAAATGATGCTGACTACGTGTTGGTGTAAATCGCCCAATAGGTGGCTCTGCTGTGCTGCATTTTGAACTATTTCCTCAATAGCTCTATCTCAAGAACTAATGCACGAATTTTCATCAAACGTCAGATTTAAGTATAACTTGATTAATATTGCTGCTGATTATGTGTTGTTTCAAATCGATCAACTGGTGTCGTTTCTATGCTGCATTTGTCATGATTTGCGCAATACCTCTATCTCAAGAACTCATGCACGAATTATCCTCAAAATTCATATTCAGTTAGACGTTGACATAAGTTGGTGATAATTAGGTTCTGGTGTAAATAACCCAATAGGTGGCGCAACTATGCTGCATTTTGCTGGATTGACACGATTTCACCGACAGTCATACCTCGAGAACTAATGCACGGAATTTCTTATTTTTAGAATTCTCATGATGAACACAGATTGCCATTTAATTTGGCACTGAGATAGTGAATTTTGAAATATTGACATGTATGAGTTAGAAGAAAGTTTTGTGATGGCAGCAACATACTAGTTTAGATATATCTCAGCATTTATGGGATGGAATTTGATGCATTCCACGTTCAATTAGACCATGTTATACTAAAACACTCATTAAGTTTGGATATATATACCTCTACAGGTGGCGCTACTGTGCTGTGCCCTTGACGACCTTTTTTTTTCAGCTATATCTCAGCATTTATGGGTTGGAATTGGATAAATTTCACATTCTATCAGACCTTGTCATATTTAATTACTGATTAAGTTTTGATGTATACTCTTGTACAGGTACCGCCGCTGTGCAGCGCTCTCGATTATTTCTTTTTACTTTCTTCTATCTATACAAGAAGAAAGTATTGGATTCATGAAAATTTTCGAATTCCGGTTTTCGACGGATTTACACGTTTTAGGGGTCAGAGAACCCGAAAAACATGTTTTTACAAAATGTCTGTCTGTGAGTCTATCTGTCTGTCTCTGTGTGACACAAATTTTATGGGCGCTCTATCTCAAGAACTAATGCACGTAATTTAATAAAAATTCATAACCAGTTAGTCCCTGATACAAATTGATGCTGATTTGTTTTTGGTGCAAATCACTCAACAGGTGGCGCTACTGTGCTGCCTTTTTTACGATTTACGTAATGGCTCTATCTCAAGAACTAATGCACGGATTTTCACGAAACTTCAGATTCAGTTAGTCCCTGATATGACTTGATGCTGATTACGTGTTGGTGTAAATTGCTCAACAGGTGGCGCTGCTATGCTGCATTTTTTACGATTTCCGCAATGACTCTATCTCAAGAACTAATGCACGGATTTTCATGAAACTTCAGATTCAGTTAGTCTTTGATATGACTTGAAGCTGATTACGTGTTGGTGTAAATAGCTCAACAGGTGGCGTTGCTATGCTGCGTTTTGAATGATTCCCACAATAGCTCCATCTCAAAAACTAATGCACGAATTTTCATCTAACTTCAGATTTAGTTAGATGTTAACACAAGTTGTTGCTGATTAGGTTTCAGTGTTAATCGGCCAATATGTGGCGCAGCAATGCTGGAATTTTCATAATTTTCGCAATAACTCTATCTCCAAAACTCATATACGGATTTCCCCCCAAACTTCAGATTCAGTTAGACTTTGACATAAGTGGTTGCTTGGCGATTTTTGGTGTAAAGCACCCAATAGGTGGCACTGCTATGCTGAATTTACACGATTTCAGAGATAACCATATCTCAAGACCTAATGCACGAAATTTCATACCTTTAGAACCCTCATGATTGGCATAGATTGCCGTTTAATTTTGGCAATGTGAGAGCGAATTTTCCAATATTAACATGTATGAGATAGAAGAAAGTTTTGGGATTGGTACATCCGACTAGTTTTAGGTATATGTTAGCGCTTATGGAATAGAATTTGATGAAATTCACGTTCATTTGGAACATGTCATCTTAAAGAACTCATTAAGTTTGGATGTATACTCTTCTACAGGTGGCACTACTGTGCTGCACCCTCGATGATTTCCTTTTTAGGTATATCTCACCATTTTTGGGTTGGAATTTGATGAATTTCATGTTTAATTATATTTTGTCAAATTGAAGTACGCATTAAGTTTGGATGTATATTACACTACCGGTGGCGCTACGTTGCTGCGCTCTCGATGATTTCATTTTTTAGGTACATCTCAGAGTTTATGGAATGGAATTTGACGAATTTCACGTACAATAAGACCATGCATATTTTTCTACCGGTTGCACTACTGTGCTGCGCTCTCGACGATTTCTTTTTTTGATATATATCAGCATTAAGGATTGGAATTTGATGAATTTTCACGTTCAATAAGACCTTGTCATATTAAAGCACACATTAAGTTTGGATGTATATTCAACTACAGGTGGCGCTACTGTGCACTGCTCTCGATTATTTCTTTTTTAGATGTATGTCAGCATTTGTGGGATGGAATTTGATTAATTTCACATTCAATTAGTCTTTGTGATATTCAAGTACTCATTAAGTTTGGATGTATACTCTTCTACAGGTGGCACTACTGTGCTGCGCTCTCGATGATTTCTTTTTTAGGTATATCTCAGCGTTTATGGGATGGAACTTCAGTAATTTCACGTTCAATTAGACCTTCTTAGGTGCGTTCGTAATTATATAAATGCGTAGCACGTATAGTCGTCGTTCACTCCGTCTATCTGTCTGTCCGTCCACAATTAACAGAGAAAGAACTACCCTTCCGAATGGTCTGAAATTTTAAGTACATTATTGTTGCAAAAGTTTTTCGTGTCATTTCGAATTTCATGAAAATCGGATGCATAGTTTAATGACAGGGCAAGTCAAACATTTTCCTTTATATTACGGCCAATGGGAAAAAAATATTGAAAGTGCATTTTAATGATGTTACAGCCTTCGGAATGGTCTGAAATTTTAAATATATAATTTTTGCAAAATTTGTCGACTCATTTCAAATTTTATGAGAATGAGATGTATAGTTTAATTTCAGGGTAAGTAAAAGTTTTTCCTTTATATTACAGCCAATGGGGAAAAATGATTGCAAGTACATTTTAATGATGTTGCAGCCTTCTGAATGGTCTGAAATTTTAAATATATAACTATTGCAAAATTTTGCTCAGTCTTTTTAAATTTTATGAAAATCGGATGTATATTTTAATGACAAGGACAGCAAAAGTTTTCCGTTACATCAAGGCCAATTGTAAAAAAATATTGCAAGTGCATTTTAATGATGTTACAGCCTTTCTAGCAGAAGGAAATTGATATGTACTGAAGTGCACTAATATATAAATTCAGTACAAAATCCGGTGCAAAAAATTATCATATATTATAGTACGAGCATACTAGCTATAGTACGAACGCACCTCATTTCCCACGTTTAACGAGCAATTTCCAACTTGTTATATTAAAGCAATCATTAAGTTTACATGTATATTCCTCTACAGAGTGGCGCTACACTACTGTGCTCTCGATTATTTCTTTTTTTAGCTATAACTCAGCATTTATGGGATGGACTTTGATGAATTTCGCGTTCAGTTAGACGTTGTCATACTAAAGCACTCATTAACTTTGGATGTATACACTTCTACAGGTGGCGCTACAGTACCGTGCTCTCGATTATTTCTTTTTTAGATATAACTCAGCATTTATGGGATGGAATTTGATGAATTTCACGTCCAATTAGACCATGTCATATTAAAGTACTCATTAAGTTTGTATTAACACCGAAGAGCCATTACATTATGACCACCTTTTTAATACGGCGTAGAACCGCCTTCCACCCTCACAATCGCAACACCCGACGTGATATCAACTCCACAAAGTTCTTATAGGTAGTTTGAGGTATCTGGTACCAAGCGCTCACCAACTGGTCTTGCAATTCCTGCACATTGCGAGGTGGTAACGTGGCAGCACGAATTGGGATTTCCAGGTCGAACCACAAATATGCTATTTGGATTCATATCAGGTGAATTTGGAGATTAGGACATAATTTGAAACTCTTTATAATGCTCCTCCAACCAATCCCTAATTATTTGACCCGTATGACATGGTGCATTATCCTATTGGTAAATGCAATATTCAGCCGGAAACACTGTGGTCATGAATGGGTGCACCTGGTCTGCAACGATGTTCAGGTAGTGCACAGACGTCAGAGATTGTTCTACGGGGATTATAAGTCCTAATGGGCTCCATAAAACATCGGCCATACGATAATATAGCCGCCACAGGCTTGTCTCTAATCAACTGTACCTCCGAGAGACAGGGTTTCCGTTGGAAATTGGCGTATTGGCACGCAGCCGTCGATGTGATGCACTAGAAAACGTGATTTGTCGGACCATGCAACTTTCTTCCATTCTTCTCTGGTCGAATTCCGATGTTCATGGGTCCGTTGCAGGCGTTGCTGGCGATGACGTGCTGTCAGCGCAAGAACGTGGTTTGGCAGCCGGCAATGTAGGCCCATACACAATAAAGCAAGGGCACTGTGTGTTGAGATACGCTGTCTGGGCCGCCATTGTTGTAGCTGTTGGTGATTTTGGCTGTTGCAGCTCTTCGGTCACGACGAATAATGCGAAACAATCTCCGCTCTCCTCTCGAATCAATGAGCCGCGGGCGAGACACCAACTGGTCCTGGAATTCTTGCACATTGCGGCCGGAGACTTGTCGTTTCACCATGCAGACACCACTTTTGATGCATGTTTACATAGACTGCACGTAAACAGCCCACCAAACGCGCCGTTTCCGATATCGACGTTTCCAATCGTAACGATTTGACCTTTATCAATGTCTGATAAATCTGCTTTTTTACCCATTATGTCGCTAATCAAGCTATTTTTTGAAATATGTTTTGTCATATTAAAGTACTCATTGAGTTTTAATGTGCATTACACAACAAGTATCGCTACTGTACTGCGCTCTCGAAGATTTCTTTTTTAGCTATATCTCAGCATTTATGGGTTGGAATTTGATGAATTTTCATGTTCAATAAGACCTTGTCATATTAAAGCACTCATTAAGTTTGGATGTATATATTTTTCTACAGGTGGCGCTACTGTGCTGCGCTCTCGATGATTTCGTTTTTAGGTATATCTCAGCGTTTATTGCATGGAATTTCACGAACTTCACATTCAATTTGTCTTTTTCATATTCAAGCACTGATTAAGAATGGATGTATATTCTCCTACAGGTGGCGCTACTGATCTTTGCTCTCGACGACTTCTTTTTTAGCTGCATGTCAGCATTTAACGGATTAAATTTGATGAATTTAACGTTCAATTGCGACTTTTGCATATTAAAGTTCTCATTAAGTTTGGACGTATACTCTTCAACAGGTGGCGCTGCTGTGCTGTACTCTCGATGATTTTTTTTAGATATATCTCAGCATTTATGGGTTGGAATTTGATGAAACTCAATTTCAATTATAACTTGTCATATTAAAGCACTCATTAAGTTTAGATGTGTACTCTTCTACAGGTGGCTCTACTGTGCTCGATGATTTCTGTTTTAAGTATATCTCAGCATTTATGGGTTGGAGTGTTCACATTCAATTAGTCTTTATGATATTCAAGTACTGATAAAGATTGGATGTATATTCTTCCGCATGTAGCGCTAGTGTGCTGCGCTCTCGACGATTTCATTTTTGGGTATATCTCAGCATTTATGGATTGGAATTCGATGAATTTCATGTTTAATTAGACCTTTGCATATTAAAGTATTGATTAAGTTAAGTTGTACACTCATCTATAGGTGTCGCTGCTGTGCTGTACTCTCTATGATTTCTTTTTTATGGATATATCAACGTTTAATGAATGGAGTTTGATGAATTTCACGTTCAATTAGACCTTCTCATATTCGAGTACTGATTAAGTTTGGATTTAAATTCCTCTACAAGTGGCGCTCTGTACTGCGCTCTCGATGATTTCTTTTTAGGTAGATTTCGTAAGAAATACTACCTATTGCAGTCGTTACCATGGTGCGACTTTTGAAAAATTCCTTCATAACTTTTCATTATAGGACCCCAGGAGCCCCAAACCACCCTCACCTAAAACATTTATATATATATATATATATGTATGTATGTATGTACTAAATTTTGTCCGCACGATAAAAGTCGCAATGATGCACGGATCGTCTTCAAACTCGCCAACAACTTTGAGATGGTTAATATCTTGACGGGGATTGAAAATGGGCCAAATCGGCCCAAGGGAATGGAAATGGGGAGGGCTCAAAATTTTGAATACCGTCTTAACATGATTCTGATAAAACCATCTCTTACACAACAATGACAAGAAAAAATAAATATTTTCTTTATAGCAGTTGCTAACAATTAAAAAAAAAATCCCTGCCGGCTCGGGCCTACAGGCGGAGGTAGATTTCGATGTTAAGTACTAAATTCTCCAACAAAACTTAAATTAAGATTAGAGATAAAACCCAGTTTCTTCACAAAGAGCGAGCTGTAGGGAGCTAAACTTTTTGTGAAAATTGTAATATACACGAATACACACACACATATATATGGAATAGGTTTAAAAAATAGCTACAAAAAATTCAGAGAACCTTAAAGTGTTAAAATATGTTAATATTTCCATAGTCGGGTTTTTATCATGTTTTAATACGTTTCTTCAAACTTACATGGCGTTACATATTCACCTGCTGAGGTCCATTATATTTCCAATATGACGCAATATACATATTTTTTTAATTCGTCAAACTATTTATTTTGAGTTTTCATGCTGAAATCTTGCTCTAGGAAACTTATGACGTAATATTCAATTTGTTTTCAATTTGTCAAACTATTTAATTTTACACGCGAAAATTTTGCAAAAGAAAAGTAATGTTGTGGTGAGAATTTTATTATTTGTTTTTTTTTTAATTGTTGGCAACTGCTATAACGAAAAACTTTTATTTTTTTCCTGCCATTGTTGTGTAAGAGCTGGTTTTATCAGAATCATGTTAAGACAGTATTCAAAATTTTGAACCCTCCCCATTTCCACCCTCTTGGGCCGATTTCGCCCATTTTCAATCCCCGCCGAGATATTAGCCATCTCAAAGTTGTTGGCGAGTTTGAAGATGATTCGTGCATAATTGCGACTTTTATCGTGAGGACAAAATTTAGTACATACATACATATATATATATATATATATATATAAACTTTTTAGGTGGGGGTGGTTTTGGGTTCCTGGGGTACTATAATGAAAAGTTATGAAGAAATTTTTCAAAAGTCGCACCATGGTAACGACTGCAATAGGTAGTATTTCTTACGAAATCTACCTAAAAAAGCAATAAAATTTTCACCACAACAATTGCTTTTCTATAGCAAGATTTCACGTGGAATATTAAATTAAATAAATAGTTTGACGAATTGAAAACAAATTGAATATTACGTCATAAGTTTTCTAAAGCAAGATTTCCGTATGAAAACTCAAAATGAAATAAATAGTTTGACGAATTAAAAAAATATATATATTGCGTCATAATGGACCTCAGCAGGTGAATAGGTAACGTCATGTGAATTTGAAGAAACGTATTAAAGCAGGATAAAAAGCCGACTATGGAAATATTAACATATTTTAACACTTTGAGGTTCTCTGAATTTGCTTTAGCCATTTTTAAACCTATTCCATATACATGCGTGTGTATTCGTATATATTAGAATTTTCACAAAATGTTTAGCTCCTTAGAGCTCATTCTTAGTGAAGGAACTGGGTTTATCTCTAATCCTGATTTAAGTTTTGTTGGTGAATTTAGTACTTAACTTCGAAATCTACCTCCGCCTGTAGGCCCGAGCCGGCAGGGATTTTTTTTAGGTATATCTCAGTGTTTATGGAATGGAATTTGATGAATTTCATGTTCAATAAGACCTTGTAAAATCCTCTACTGGTGGATCTACTGTGCTGAGCTGTCGATGATTTCTTTTTTAACACTTTCCAACAAAGTTGAAAAGTGTTTATGACTTCGGTTTATCTGTCCGTCTGTCTGACTGTCCGCGCTCTAACTCTCGTAAATATACTCGGATCGTTCTGAAAATTGTGGAGGTTAGTGACCTCTACCACTGCACGATCCCTATTGCAAATGAAGTTTGTAGCATGTTGAGTTCATTTACAGGGACAGTCAAATTTTTCCGTTACATTACGGCCAATGGGAAAAAATCGTTTCAAATGATTTTTAATGGTGTTACACGCTTTCAAACATAGTAAAATGGATATTCATTTATGAAGTCTACTAAAATATGCATTCTGTTGAATATGCGGTGCAAAGAATAGATATTGTTCATTTACAGGGCCACACAAAAAAATTCCGTTCACAATGGTACAGGGGAAATTGTTTGCGGTGTATTTGAAAAGATTTCAGATATTATATTGTATCCGAATTATTGTATATTACTAAGGATTGCTCAAATTGCATTTTTAATTATGATATCCGCTTTTTTAGGGTTTCGTTCATCTGACGAAACCCTACTCGTCTCGCTCCTCTGTCTGTCTGTCTAACCGTACGTCTGTCACATATCCAGTTCTCAGAAACTATACATGTTGGAGACTTGAAATTTTGCATACTTATAGCTGAAAACCACACATCAAACGACAAATCATAAAATTTTGAAGAAGTCGTACATTTAACACTTTAAGCTCCCACATGTGTATTTAAAAAAAATTCTTTCTAAGTGAGTCCCTAATTAGGTTGGAGGCGTGATATTTTGCATAATTGTAGCTGAACACCTCACATCAAATGACAAACCATAAAAGTTTGGAAAAATCGAATATTTAACCCTTTGGGCTCCCACATGTGTATTAAAAAAAATTCTTTCTAAGTGAGTCCCTAATTAGATTGGAGGCGTGAAATTTGGCATACTTATAGCTGAACACCTCACATCAAACGACAAATGATAAAATTTTGAAAAAATCGTACATTTAACCTTTTGGGCTCCCACATGTGTATTTTAAACAATTCTTTCTAAGTGAGCCCCTATTTAGGTTGGAGACGTGAAATTTGGCATACTTATAGCAGAACAGCTGAGACCAGGCGACAAATCATAAAATCTTGAAAAAGTCTTACGTTTAACCCTTTGAGCTACCACATATGTATTTAAAGCAATGCTTTCTAACTGAGTCCCTTATTAAATTGGAGATTTGAAATTTTGCATACTTTTAGCAGAACAGCTGAGACCAGGCGACAAATCATAAAATCTTGAAAAAGTCTTACGTTTAACCCTTTGAGCTACCACATATGTATTTAAAGCATTGCTTTCTAAGACAGCCCCTAATTAAATTGTAGACATGAATTTTTCCATACGTATAGCTGAATACCTCAGACCACACGGCAAATCATAAAATTTTCAAAAAGCCTTATATTATTTACTCCTCCGGACTCTAACTTGTGTATTTTAAGCAATTTTTCTAACCTCCGCCCTTTTCACCCGGGGAGCACTTTTCTAACTTTTGCCGACACCCCTTTGACCATTATTTAATATTATGCACCATAGCCTTACATATTTTAGTTCCACTTTTTACCGCCAGGGGCGCCTACTTATCTCGGGAGCTATCGGACCAATCCCCTCGACTAATATATCTACGGATAGTATATAAAACGGAGTTTCGTTCGGATAGAGGTTTGTTTAGAATAGAGTGCGTTCCTGGTTGCGAAATGTGGAACTAACAGATTTTTCAAAAGGGTAAAGTGTTTTGAAAGGAGTGTTAAACGAAACTCTCTGTGCGATCTGGGATCACACTTACCTACTTGTTCACTATATTTATGCATACTATAAAGTGCGTATAAATGCTATAGTTCATATACAGAGCTACAGAAATGAATTCGTAAAGGTTACTGAGTATGAGCATAAATTTCTTAAAGGTGGGTTTTAAAGGAGTTTTGCATTTTTACGCTGAACTGAATTTAGTGTACTAAGAAATAGTTGTAGAATATAGATAAAATGATATATAGGGCCACGCAAAGAGTTGGACACATGGCCGTCTATGGGTGATAATTTCTGGAAATGTAATTTCAGTAGTTTTAAGCGTGTTTTAGTTTGAATTAAATTTTAGCGGAATAGTGGCGTGTAATATAGGTACTAGGTAAACTACAGTGCTGTACAAAAGTATTCAAGTATGTTTCCATCTATTAGTATAAATTGCTGAAAGATGAATTTCAACCTGTTATGCATTTTCTTGCTAAACTAAATTTTCCCATTATATAGTATATATATCAACCTACAGATCGAATACAGGGCTGTTCAAACGAATTGGAATACATATTTTGGCTATGGGTGGTAAATACTGAAATCAGATTTTTAAATGTTTACTTAGTTATCTTATTTACCTTATTTCCCTAAGTAACGAAGTTTCGTTAAAGCTTTCAGGGAGTGTTGGAAAGTGTTTCATAATCTATGCCATACGCATGACTTTTCTTACTTGTTTGGTATATCTCAGCGTTTAAGGGATGGAATTTCATGAACTTCACACACAATTAGTCATATTCAAGTATTGATTAAGATTGGATGTATATTCTACTACAGATGGCGCTACTGATCTCTGCTCTCGGCGATTTCTTTTTTAGCTATATCTCAGCATTTATGGGTGGAAATTTGAGGAATTTTGTGTTTAATTAGACCTTTGCATATTAAAGTACTGAATAAGTTTAGTTGTACATTCCTCAACAGGTGGAGCTGCCTTGCTGTACTCTCGATGATTTCTTTTTTAGGTATATATAGGTGTTTAAGGAATGGAGTTTGATGAATTTCACGTTCAATTACACCTTGTCATATTCAAGTACTGATTAGGTTTGCATGTAAATTCTTCTACAGGTGGCGCTACTCTTCTCTGCTCTCGAAGATTTCTTTTTCAGCTATATCTCAGCATTTATGTGTTGGAATTTGATATATTTCACATTCAATTAGACCTTGTTATATTTAAGTACTGATTAAGTTTGGATACTCTTGTACAGGTGCCGCTGCTGTTCTGTCTGTCGATGATTTTTTTTAAGTATATCTCAGCACTTATGGAATGGAATTTGATGAATTTCACGTTCATTTAGACCATGTCATATTAAAGCACTCATTAAGTTTGGATTTGTACTCTTCTACAGGTGGCGCTACTGTCCTGCGCTTTCGACGATTTCATTTTTGGGTATATCTCCGCATTTATGGGTTGGAATTTGTTAAATTTCACATTCAATTAGACCTTGTCATATTTAGGTACGGATTAAATTTGGATGTATACTCTTCTACAGGTGGCGCTACTGATATCTGCTCTCGACGATTTTTCTTTTAGCTATATCCCGGCATTTATCGGATGGAATTTGAGGAATTTCACGATGAATTACAACTTGTTATATTAAAGCAATCATTACGTTTGGATTTATATTCCTCTACAGGTGGAGCTACAGTCCTGTGCTCTCGATTATTTATCTTTTGATATATCTCAGCGTTTAAAGAATGGAATTTGACGAATTTCACGTTCAATTAGACCTTGTCATACTAAAACACCCATTAATTTTGGATGTCTGTTCCTCTACATGTGGCGTATCTCTACAGGTGGCGTTTTTGGTATATCTCAGCATTTGTGGGTTGGAATTTCATGAATCTCATTTTCAATTATACCTTGTCATATTAAAGTACTCTTTAAGTTTGGATGTACATTACACTACAGGTATCGCTACTGTGCTGCGCTCTCGATGGTTTCTTTTTTTAAGTATATCTCAGCATTTATGGGTTGGAATTTGATGAATTTCACTTTCAATTATACCTTTGCATATTAAAGTACTGATTATGTTTGGATGTATACACTTCTACAGGTGCCACTGCTGTGATGTCTTCTCGATTATTTCTTTTTCAGCTATATCTCAGAATTTATGGAAAGGAATTTAATGAATTTCGCGTTTAATTAGACCTTGTCATGTTAAAGTACTCAATAAGTTTGGATGTATGCTCTTCTACAGGTGGCGCTACTGTGCTGTGCCCTCGATGATTTCTGTTTTAGGTATATCTCAGCAATTATAGGTTGGAATTTGAGGAATTTCATGTTCAATTATACCTTGTCATATTATGGTACTCATGAAGTTTGGATGTACATTACACTACAGCTATCGCTACTGTGCTGCACTCTCCATGATTACTTTTTTAGCTATATCTCAGCACTTATATGTTGGAATTTGATGAATTTCACATTCAATTCGACCTTTGCATATTAAAGTACTGATTAAGTTTAGATGAGGACGTGAATTTCAAAGCTCGCCTTATCCAAAATTTAAAAAATCGAGTTTTCTCTACCAATCTATTCTATTGGTAAACCTGCACAGAAAAAACACTATAATCTATAAAAAAAATATTTTAATCCTTTATTTTTAGGTTCTTAAAATATTGGTTTGGTTTCAAAACTGGCCTTATCCACTAGGGAGCTCGCAAAAAAAACTAGCTTTATCCCTGCGCATGTGTAAGACCAACAGACGGCTTACTATTACAGTCATTTTCCTTAAATTCTCTGCGACCTGTTGCTATTTTCGTTTAAAGATTCTACCTGTTATATTCATACAAACTAATTAAATAAGTTTTAAAGCATGTCTTATGTATAATGGACAGTGAATAATCTCTTGCATTTTGTAGCGGATGGGTGAAGAATAGGAAAAGAAATACGAACACATAGGCTAGTAAAGAATACACGCAAATGAAGATTCAAATGTGTGTTTAAAATGGGGAATCGTTCTCTATATTTCTGACTGTCAGAAGATGTTAAAAGATTTAATTTTTTTTTTCTCAGGCATAAACCTAGGCATTTCCGTTCCTCTCAAAGTGCACTCACCAGAAAGCGAACCTCAAGCATTCAACTGTCTCAATGCAAGATGTATAACGCTTCCACAAAGCCTTTTCTCAAGCAAAAACAAAATTGCATAAGATAATTTTATTTTGAAATTCACATCTCAATCACCTTCTTCAAGAAACCGTGCAGGTTTCTTTCCTTCCATGAAACATCCAGAAAAGTAAAATTTTCACCTTGAAAGCTTTTTTTTAAGCGCATCTCAGTGCGCTTTCAAAGGCTTTACGATAAGATACTATAAAGACTAAGATCCATGACCATCTTCAAATTTGTGGAAGTGTATTTCGGAAGATTCTTGGAATATCAGTATCAGAGTGTAAAACTTGTGCTAGAGGCATCTAAAAAATGAACTTTCCTCTTAAAAAGAAGGGGGAGGGAAGAGAAGAGCAAGCAAGCAAGAGAAACTTAAGCAAGAGACCTTAAGCAAGAGAAACTTAAGGATGTCCACGGATTGTTAAAAAAACATTTTGATGAAAACTGGTCAGAAATGGAGGTGCTCACTTACTATAAAAATATTTTTCCTAAGGAACCAGAACAGAAGTAGATGGTGTATGTATATAATGTTATATGTTATATAGATTATATTATATTACATTCTTAAAAATAAAGTTATTATAATTAAAAACTATTTTTGATAAGTTTTATTTGATTATTGTTAAGTTTGCTTTTTTATAATAAAACGTAATACTAAATTTTAGTCATACTTGTTGCTCTCGTAAGGTTTATTTTTTAATCCAAAATATTATCATCCGATGACCAAAAATAGAAACTACTAATTTCTTTCCGTAAGTATGATAGACGATTGGCAACAAAACTCTTCTTATCCATAGGTTGGCAACAAAACTCTTCTTATCCGAAACTTTTTCCAATTAATTAAATGAATTAAAGCAGATTTTCCAACTTAACACAATGATATCACAGAGCAACTAGCAAGTATACAAAAAATTGGAGGTATTTGATGCACGGGGTCGCAGTTACAGGTTTTTCGCGATTTCCCAAAATTTCATTTTTTGCATAAGGCGAGTTTTGAAGCTCACGTCCTCAGATGTATATTTCTCTACCATTGGCGCTACTGTGCTGCGCTCTCGATGATTTCTTTATTTATGTATATCACTGAGTTTATGGAATGGAATTTCATGAATTTCACGTTCAATAAGGTCTTGTATATTCCACTACCGGTGGCGCTACTGTGCTGCGCTCTCGATGATTTCTTTTTTTGGTATATCTCAGCATTTATGGGATGGAATTTGATGAATTTCACGTTCAATTAGACCTTGTCATACTAAAACACTCAGTAATTTTGGATGTATATTCCTCTATAGGTGGCGCTGAAGTGCTGTGCTCTCGATTCTTTCTTTTTTAGCTAATCTCAGCATTTATGGGTTGGAATATGATGAATCTCATTTTCACTTATACCTTGTCATATGAAAGTACTCATTAAGTTTGTATGTGTATTACACTACATGTATCGCTACTGTGCTTGCGCTCTCGAGGGTATATTTTTTTAAGTATATCTCAGCATTTATCGGATAGAATTTGATGAATTTCACTTTCAATTAGACCTTTGCATATTAAAATACTGATTATGTTTGGATGTATACACTTCTATAGGTGCCGCTGCTGTGACGTCCTCTCCATTATTTCTATTTTAGCTATATTTCAGCATTTATCGAAAGGAATTTGATGAATTTCACGTTCAATTAGATCTTGTCATATTAAGTACTCATTAAGTTTAAATGTATAACACTTGGCGCTACTGTGCTGCGATCTCGACGATTTTATTTTTGGTTATATTTCAGCATTTATGTGTTGGAAATTGATGAATTATACGTTCAATAAGACGTTGTCATAATAAAGCACTCAATAAGTTTGGATGTATATTCCTCTGCAGGTGGCGCTACTGTGCTGCGCTCTGGACAATTTCTTTTTTAGGTATATCTTAGCGTTTATGGGTTGGAATTTGATGAATTTCACTTTCATTTACTAGACATTTGCATATTAAAGTACTGATTATGTTTGGATGTATACACTTCTACAGGTGCCGCTGTTGTCATGCCCTCTCGAGTATTTCATTTTTAGCTATATTTCAGCATTTATCGAAAGGAATTTGATGAAGTTCACGTATAATTAGAACTTGTCATATTAAGTACTCATCAAGTGTAAATTTATTGTCTTCTACATGTGGAGCTAGTGTGCTACGCTCTCCACGATTTCATTTTTGGATATATCTCAGCATTTATGGGTGGAAATTTGATGAATTTCGTGTTTAATTAGACCTTTGCATATCAAAGTACTGAGTAAGTTTAGTTGCACACTCCTCCACAGGTGCCGCTGCTGTGCTGTCCACTAGATGATTTCTTTTTTAGGTATATCTCATCGTTTATGGGATGGAATTTCATGAACTGCACATTCAATTAGTCTTTGTCATATTCAAGTACTGATTAAGACTGGATGTATATTCTCCTACAGGTGGTGCTACTGATCTCTGCTCTGGACGATTTCTCTTTTAACTACATGTCAGCCTTTATCGGATGGAATTTGATCAAATTCACTTTCAATTAGACCTTGTTATATAAAAGCAGTTATTAAGTTTGGATGTATATTCCTCTACAGGTGGCGTTACTGTGCTGCGCTCGCGATGATTACTTTTTTATCTATATCTGATCGATTATGGAAAGGAATTTGATGAATTTCACGTTCATTTAAACCATGTGATATTAAAGCACTCATTAAATTTGGATGTATGTCCTTCTACAGGTGGCGCTACTGTGCTGTACTTTCGATGGTTTATTTTTTCGGTATATCTCAGCATTTATGGGTTGGAATTTGATGAACTTCATGTATAATTATATTTTGTCAAATTGAAGTACTGATTAAGATTGTATGTATATTCCTCTACAGGTGGCGCTACTGTGCTGCGCTCTCGATGATTTCATTTTTAGGTATATCTCGGCATTTATGGGTTGGAATTTCATGAACTTCATGTATAATTATATTTTGTCAAATTGAAGTACGCATTAAGTTTTGATGTATATTACACTACTGGCAGCGCTACGTTGCTGCGCTCTCGATGATTTCTTTTTTTAGGTATATCTCAGAGTTTATGGAATGGAATTTGAAGAATTTTACGTTCAATAAGACCTTGTATATTCTTCTGTCGGTTGCGCTACTGTACTGCGCTCTCGACGATTTCTTTCTTTTCTTTTTTTTTTTTTTTTTTTTTTTTTTTTTGCTATATATTAGCATTTAAGGATTGGAATTTGATGAATTTTCACGTTCAATAAGACCTTGTCATATTAAAGCACATATTAAGTTTGGATGTACATTCCATCCTGTAGATGGATGTACATCCATTTACAGGTGGCGCTACAGTGCACTGCTCTCGATTTTTTCTTTTTTAGATATATCTCTGCATTTGTGGGATCGAATTTGATGAATTTCCCGTTCAATTAGATTTTCTCATATTAAAGTACTCATTAAGTTTGGATGTATACTCTTCTACAGGTGGCGCTACTGTGCTGCGTTCTCGATGATTTCTATTTTTTTTTTGGTATATCTCAGCAGTTTTGGGTTGGAATTTGATGAATCTCAATTCAATTATACCTTGTCGTATTAAAGGTCTCATTAAGTTTCGATGTATACACTTCTACATGTGGCGCTACTGTGCTGCACCCTCGAATATTTCTGTTTTAGGTATATCTCAGCAGTTTTGGGTTGGAATTTGATGAATCTCAATTCAATTATAAATAGTCATATTAAAGCACTCATTAAGTTTGGATGTATACATTCTACAGGTGGCGCTACTGTGCTGCGTTCTCGATGATTTCTTTTTTTTTCTTTTTTTTTTTTTTTTTGGTATATCTAAGCATTTATGGGTTGGAATTTTATTAATTTTTATGTTCAATAAGACCTTGCCATAGCACTCATTAAGCTTGGATGTATATTCCTCTACAGGTGGCGCTACTCTGCTGCGCGCACGATGATTTCTTTTTTAGGTATATCTCAGCGTTTATGGGATGGAATTTCATGAACTTCACATACAATTAGTCTTTGTCATATTCAAGTAATGATTAAGATTGGACGTGTATTCTCCTACAGGTGGCGCTACTAATCTCTGCTCTTGACGATTTCCTTTTTAGCTATATATCAGCATTTATCGGATGGAAATTTAGGAATTTAACGTTCAATTAGACCTTTTTTGGTGCGTTTGTAATTATATAAATGCGTCGCACTGTCCGTTTTCGTTCTGTCCGTTTCCGTCTGTCCGTCCGCATATAACAGAGAAAGAACCACCCAACCAAATGGTCTGAAGTTTTAAATATATAATCTTTGCAAAATCTTTCTGAGTCATTTGAAATTTTATGAAAATTGGATGGATATTTTAATGACAGGGGCAGTGAAAAGTTTTTCCTGTATATTACAGCCAATGGGGAAAAGGCTAATGGTAAAATAATAATGATGTTGCAGCCTTCCGAATGGTCTGAAATTTGAAATATATAAATGTTTGAAAATTTTGCCGAGGGATTTGAAATTTTATGAAAATCGGATGTATATTTTAATGACAGGGACAGTCAAAAGTTTTCTGTTACATCAAGGCCAATGGTAAAAAAATATTTCAAGTGCATTTTAATGATGTTACAGCCTTTCGAACAGAATGAATTTGATATGCACTTATGAGGTGCACTAAAATATGCATTCAGTATAATATGCGGTGCAAAAAATTTTTATAAAACGAGTTATAGTACGAACACACCTCATTTGCCACGTTTAACGAGCAATTTCCAACTTGTTATATTAAAGCAATCATTAAGTTTGCATGTATATTCCTCTAAAGGTGGCGCACGCTACAGTACCGTCCTCTCGATTATTTCCTTTTTAGACATATCTCAGCATTTATGGGATGGAATATGATGAATTTCACGTTCAATTAGCCTTTGTCATACTAAAACACTCATTAAATTTGGATGTATATTCCTCTACAGGTGGCGCTATTGTGTTGCGTTTTCGACGATATCTGTTTTAGCTATATCGCAGCATTTATAGGTTGGAATTTGAGGAATTTCATGTTCAGTTATACCTTTTCATGTTCAAGTACTCATTAAATTTAAATGTACATTACACTACAAGTATAGCTACTGTGCTGCGCTCTCGATAATTTCTTTTTTTAGGTATATCACAGAGTGTGAATCAGACCTTGTCATACTAAAACACTCTTTAAGTTTGGATATATATTACTCTACCGGTGGCGCTGCAGTGATGCACTCTCGATGATATCTTTTTTAGATATATCTCACCGTTTATGGAGTGAATTTGATGAATTTCACATTCATTTAGACCATGTCATGTTAAAGCAATCATTAAATTTGGATGTATATTCCTCTACAGGTGGTGTTACTGTGCTGCGCTTTTGATGATTTCTTTTTCAGCTATATCTCAGCATTTATGGGTTGGAATTTCACTTTCAATTAGACCTTTTCATATTAAAGTACTGATTATGTTCGGATGTATACACTACTACAGGTGGCGCTACATTGCTGTGCTCTCGATTATTTCTTTTTTAGCTATGTCTCAGCATTTATAGAAAGGAATTTGATGAATTTCACGTTCAATTAGGCCATGTCATATTAAGTACTCATTAAGTTTAAATGTACAGTCTTCTACATGTGGCGCTTCCTGTCTATTTAATTTTTGGGTATATCTCAGAATTTATGTGTGGGAATTTGATGAATTTCATGTTTAATTAGACCTTTGCATATTAAAGTACTGATAAAGTTTCTATGTAAACTCTTCTACAGGTGGCGCTGCTGTGTTCTACTCTCGATGATTTTTTTTTTAGGTATATCTCAGCGTTTATGAAATGGAGTTTTATGAATTTCACGTTCTTTTAGACCATGTCTTTTTAAAGCACTCATTAAGTTTGGATTTATACTCTTCTGCAGGTGGCGCTACTGTGCTGCGCTCTCGATGATTTCAAATTTAGGTATATCTCATCGTTTATGGGATGGAATTTCATGAACTTCACATTCAATTAGTTTTTGTCATATTCAAGTACTGGTTAAGATTGGATGTTATATTCTTCTAGATGTGGCGCTAATGCGCTCTGCTCTCGAAGATGTCTTTTTAGCTATATCTCAGCATTTATCGGATGGAATTTGATGAATTTCACTTTCAGTTAGATCTTGTTATATTAAAGCAATCATTAAATTTGGATGTATTTTCCTCTACAGGTGGCGTTACTGTGCTGCGCTTTTGATGATTTCTTTTTCAGCTATATCTCATTATGTATGTGTTGGAATTTGATGAATTTCACGTTCAAATAGACCTTTGCATATTAAAGTACTGATTATGTTTGGATGTATACTCTTCTACAGGTGGCGCTGCTGTGCTCTAGTGTCAAAACCTCTGTTTTAGGTATATCTCAGCATTTATGGACCGTAATTTGATGAATTTCACTTTCAATAAGACTTTGTCATATTGAAGGAATCGTTAAATTTGGATGTATATTACTCTACATGTGGCGCTACTGTGCTGCGCTCTCGATGATTTCTTTTTTAGGTATATCTCAGCATTTTTGGGTTGGAATTTGATGAATTTCACGTTCAAATAGACATTTGCACATTAAAGTACTGATTAAGTTCGGATGTATATTTTTCTACAGGTGGCGCCGCTGTGCTGTACTCTCAAAGATTTTTTTTTTTTTTTAGGTACATCTTAGTGTTTATGAACTGGAATTTGATGAATTTCATTCACTTTCAATAAGACCTTGTTATATTAAAGGACTCATTAAGTTTGGATGTATATTCCTCTACAGGTGGCGTTACTGTGCTGCGCTTAGGATAATTTCTTTTTTACCTATACCTCAATATTTATGTTCTGGAATTTGATGAATTTCACGTTCAAATAGACCTTTGCATGAGTACTGATTAAGTTTGGATGTATACTTTTCTACAGGTGGCGCTGCTGTGCTGTACTCTCATAGACCTTGTAATATTAAGTATTCATTAAGTTTAAATATAGTCTTCTACAGGTGGCGCTACTGTGCTCTATGAGTGACGTAGCCAGGATTTCATTTCGGGAGGGGTCCAAAATTTTCTCTACAGGTTTTTATATATATAGTAAAAGCTGTCAAGATGAAAATGCAAATGTTGGTGAAAATTTCCGTTTTAAACAGGTTTTCGTGTTAGCATGTGTAATTGTATAGTATTCTTTTCGATAGCAATATTGAACATTTCCGTTTAAGACAGAATTCCGTTACAGACAGGTTCTATATTTACAAGTTTTGTGTATCTATATTATAAAGGACAAACATATCTGTGCGTAACGCATACGTCATTTTGCGAATGGCAACACTTTGAAATTTGAAATGAAAATTCGGTTTTGCAATTTCCGCTACTAAAATTTTTTTTAATTTCTAAATATCGCACATCTTCAATATTTACATCGTCATACAGGGAAAAAAACGTACTTTTAAATGCAATTTGTTTGAAAGCTGTATCTCAATTTAATTTTGAGATATTAATTTTTTTGTAGTTTTTAATATATTTTTTGCAATTGTGGCAACTGAAGTACTCCATTTCTGTTGAAAGTCATCGATATAGTTGAAAGTAAAAGGAAAATCATTACGTAGGAAAGAAAATAATATATTGTTGTACTTTTTTGTTGCTATTTAATCATAAAAAATGAAAAAAAAAATTGAAATTAAAATGCATGCTATATGTCAGCGATTTTTTAAATTTCTAAATATCGCACATTTTCAATATTAACACCGGCAAATAGAGAAAAAGAATCTACTTTCAAATGCAATTTATTTAAAAATTGTATCTTAATTGACTGAGTTATTATGGTTTTTAAAATAACTAATTTAAATAATATATATATATATATATATATATATTTCTTTTTTTTGCTTAATCCTTTGCCAAATCGGAAGATTCTGATAGAGAAATTAAGAACTTGGTATTTTTATGTTAGTCGGGTACATGTGATAAATCGCCAAACATTGTACGCGTCAATTTTTTTCATATTTCATTAATTTAGATTAAAATATAATCCTTTCGCTCATTTTATTTAAAATGGATAACTTTAATTTAAAACGGAAACATTTAAAATTCATGACTTTCACTTAATACTAATAAAACAAATTAAGAAAAGGAAAAGAAAAAGTTAAAAAATGCTATTGGCGAGAATTGTGCCCAGCTAACATAAAAGTACTAACTCTTTGCGATCATGGCAACTTTAATGTAGTTTTATTCGAAAAAAATATTTTGATTAAATAGGTATCCAGAAAATACGTTGCCAAATTTCTTTTGTCGCCATAGACCTTTTCTCTATTTGGCTAAGTAACTATACTGGAAAAGTACCTTTATTTATTTATTTATTTATTTTGTATTTTAAATGAGATAAATAAAAGACGGCACAGATAACATATACGCACCACGTTGGTGCATTTTTTTTTTCTTGACGCTAATGTCATATACGCACCGGGTTACTTAACTGGCACCAAAGTGTCGTTATTTTGCTTGATATGGTAACCCTGATGTTGTTGTTTATTTATTAATAAATATAGTTTATTTACTTTTTTTTAATTATATAAATTGTTTTGTTCTATAGTTATTAATTAATCATTTTTTATTTATTGTTATTCCATTTTTTTAAATATTACACAAATAACCAATGAGATGCATTTCATTCGGGAGTTGCCATTAAACAATTAACAAATAATCACGATTTCTGTGCCACGTACGATAGCATAATATATAGATTTTCAAGCATGAATTATTTTTAAATTTACCTCTATCACGTGTAGCTCGATTACGAAAGATTAATCGTTTGCCCTTAAAACAATGTAACAAGTTCAGCATTTGTTTCCGTCTAATATTCCATAAAAAAAATTAAAACTCCCTCTCTAAAAAAATAATGTAAATAAGAAACAAATTTAACAAACATGTGATTGAACAACGCACTTAAAACACTGAAATGATAGGAAAGACTGCCGTAAATCGCAAAATCTTGGGCTTATAACACCTGGCATGCGGTGACATGTGAAAGTATCGCTTTTAATAAATTTTAAAACATTATTTGATTGCATAATTGATATTTTTCATATAAAAATTCTTTGATGTTAGTGGGCAATCTAAAATATGTATTACATGTAAAAAAATAGAGTCCCCCCCCCCCCCCCCCCACCACCACAAAAAAAAAGAAAAAAAAAAGAATGGTTTTCACCTATACTCTGTAACCTGAGGAGCTCGGGTTCGATCCCCTAGTTTATATAAATATACTTTTTATGTTGTATAAATAGCAAAACCTGTCAAAATTTTAATTAGCTACAACAGAACCCTGAATTAAACGGAATCGTTACATGGTCTTAATATGAATTTGCCATACAATTAAATTTTCTAAAAACCTGTCTGAAAGAGGATTTGCACCACTCTTTAGTGAAACACAGTAAAACTTGTGAAAGCGGAATCTTTCTATAACGTATTCCTGCCTCAAACAGAAGAGTTTCAGTACCCCGACGAAACGAAAAATCGACCTTATTGAGGTGGTGTATTTTAGAAGTATAATTAATTACACTTCTTTAAACGGAAGCCTGCCTAAATGGAACTTTTTTTCCACTCCCTTGCGATCACGTCTTGACATGATTGTCTGTGTTTGTATACTCTCTTAAAACGAATGAGTGGATTTGCCTACTCAAGAATGAGCACTAATTTATTGGATCGTGAATGAGTTGATTTTTAAACGCTTCACTCAACTTGATTTAAGCTCTTATTCTTCTATTTTACTCAACGAGAGCGACCGCAAAACAACTCAACTTGATTAGCAAGCTAGTTTCCTGCAGCTCTTTTGCGAGTCGTTCTCAGATTCGTTCGTCTCGTCTTATCGTGTCTCTGGCCTGCTTCAAGATGGACGCTGATGTGTAGATAAATATGTAAACATTCAAGAAGTTTTCTTAAAGAAGGAACGAAAGGATGTGTCTGTTTTATTCGGTAAGTTTTATAAAAGCATTTAATTTATCCTTACTTTTTAGTGGAATTGCATGTAATGATTTAAATTTATAATTTTTAATGCACGTTGTAACACATTCTCCCTCCGTCACGCTGCAGGCAGCTAATTTTAGAAATGCTTCTATATTTTAAAATTATTCTGCCTTTTTATTTTTTACTTATTTATTTTCGTTTAAAATGTCCTGTTTATTACTTTGTTGAGAAATAAATAAATAAGCTGATCATAGCGTCATGTTAAAGCAAGGGTCGGGGGAGGTGAAAATAATAAAAGTTTACTTTTTCGTGTGACGAAACTTTTTGTCAGATATAACAGTTCTAAGTATTTTGTAAAAATAATTTTTCAGATAAATCATATCAAACAAAAATACGTTTTATAATTTGTAGTAAATAATTTTGTGAAAAATTACTAGAATTCCTCCCTAAAATTTTCCAGAGAATTGTTTCTTTCTCCAAATACAGAATTTTAATTCAAGGTTGGTATTCACTTATACATTTTTTTCAATCTAATTATATTTTCAAAAGTCAATTTTATTCCTTAGAAGTACAATAGTTTATTTCTATACAATACTATTTGTGTAAAAGAATTCAAATAATTACATAAACAGTGTTCTACTGCATCCGTTCACCATCACTTTTCAGCAATTCCCTTTCAATTTTCCGAGAGCTATATTTTCCAATTTACCTTCCTGACAATAGGGGTAGCCGGGGTAAAATGAGTATATTTTTTATTATTATTTTACCACACAAAATTTTTTGAAATATTAAAAGTGTGAATGAAATGGTCACATATCTGGCAATATTTAAACTTTGTAAAAACAAACTAGCAGCATACTATTTTTTTTCTTTTCTTACTGGTATGGTGAATTATTCACTTGTCCCTCATTTCAAAAGATTTAAATAAAAAATAAGATAATTTTGGTATAACCAATCACTAAATTCTTTTCACAATTATAAACATGGGTGCAAGACCTTCAGTCTCGGAAAGATTTTTGGCTGGTTGTAAATTATATTTTATATTGAAATAATAGCAATTTTACTAGCAAAAACTTTTAATTGCTCTTTTTATTGTAAAAAATCCATTTTCAGCCACAAATCAAGACATTGAGATTGTCTAGCCCATCGCCAGTAGGTTATTCCTAATATTCGGAAAAGTTTTCAGTCTTGGCTTGGATGGACTTCTTGCACACATGATAAAATCATTTTTATTGTTGTTTTTCTGTATCTTTTTTCTCCCCCCCCCCCCCCAAAAAAAAAAAAAATATTTATGCTGCAAAGAAAATATTTCTGTTAAAGACTGTATATATACAGGGGTCGGTGCCGGTTTTTATTCTTGGGGACCATTTTGTGAAAAGTAAGTTAATTTTGTGAATTTTATAATATTTTTGTGAAAAATAACATTTTGCAATGAAAGTTGAAATCCAGTGAATCAAATTCGAACCAAGAATTTATGAATAAAAATATTCTTTAAATCCCCTTGCTACAGTTTTTGTTTTTCGTGACCTGATCTTATTTACAAATTACACATTTTTAAAACACTTTTTATGAAAAAGAATGTTACAAAAGAGCCTATTTTATTAAAAGGAATTTTGCGAAGGGGCCTGTTTTATTAAGTTCATTTTTATGAAGAGACCCATTTTATTAAATTTATTTTTCTGAAGGGGCCCTATTTTATTAAATAGATTTTTGTAAAGGGGCCCTAAATAGGCCCCAAATTTCACCTGTATTGACCCCTGATATATGATCTATTTTTGTAAAATCTTGTTTGATTTCATTTGTTAAATGCTTTATTATTACAAAAAGTTTGTCTATCTCTATATACATATTTATTAAATAAGAAAAGCAACCAAGTATGCTAAAAATCCACATAAAAAATTTGGCAATTTAGTCATAAACAAAGAAAAAAATTATAATTTAATATTTGATCAGTAAAAGAAATACTAAAACTAAAGTGTCTATCATTAAATAAAAGCGGTGCTGTATCTAGCTATACTAATAATTTTTTTTTTGTTGTTCTGAGCATATTTAAATATTGGTGTTTTTGACGCTTAAAATGCAGTTTAAACCTATGTCACGTCAAAAACTGGTTTTTGATGGCTTAAACCCAACCTTGATTTCTTGTCACATAGGGTAAAATAGGTATTATAGTCCATCTTTTTTATGAGAGTTTGTCAAGATATGAATGTATGAAGATGGATCAAAATTGAGAGACCTTTGAGAGCAAATTGTTATTGATCCTATGCTTAAATGTGAAATTATGCTATAAATTAGTCGCAAACATCCGTTATCTGCGCTGCATGTTGGAATGTAAGTAACATTAAAAATCGCTGTTAATTGACAATTTCTCAAAAATCACGTTAAAGTATCATATTTTCAGCCATAAATTAAATTAAAACACATGTTCTAACTATACTAAATTATTAAATTGGGTGGATTAAAAGAGGACAAATAGTAAAAAGAATCGAAGCAACCCATGGAAGTTAAACCAAAGGTTCTTGCTGTAGTGAATCCAATGTTTGGTGGCTGGGTCCTTGTGAAATTCGGTGTAAAGAAGTCTGTTCAAGAATTTACAGTTCTTATTATTGATATCCCTGATGAAGATAAATACACTGTAAAGTTTGCAACAAAGTAATCTGCCGGAATATTTTATGTCTTCCCTGAGAAAGACGACATTGCTGATGTGCAGGCATCCTGAATTGTTAGGAAGTCTCTCAACCAAGCTGCACCGGTCATTACTGTATACATTTTGTATATAAATTTTCATTCACTTATAGCTAGTTAACTTTATAAATTGCTTTTGATTTAAAATATTTTTTAATTAATTTCTCATTTTTTCCTACAGATACTTATGCTGATATCTATCTGCTTTTGAACTGCATTAAATTAAAAAAAAAAAAAACTTTAAAAATGAAACACTATTAGGAACATGATTCAGAGCATGGACGTAAACTGACGTTGTGAAAATTGGGAGCAGTTTTGGGTGGGTGGGGAGGGGGCTAGGATAGGATTTGTCTGTACTTGCATCTTATTTCTATTAGTTTCATAAGTGTTTTTATTTGTAAAGAAAAAAATGTAAACAAACTGAAAGGGACAGGTTTTTGTCTTCCTACCTCACCCCAGTTTACATATATGATTCAGAGGATGGAAGTACAAAACTCTTAAATGGTTTACACATTAATTATATTGTAATTCAACTATAACCAGCATATATCCATTTTACTCTGAAGCACGGGGTAAAATAGGTATAGGTTTTTCTCTAATATCTCATTTGCATTTTGCAATTTGTTTGCGGCATTGTATAGTTGATCTTCACAGTGCCCCTTGTTGTTTACTTTAATCTTTGATTGCAGAATTTTATTTTATTTTTTAGACAATACTTTCCCTTTTAGAACAGATTCTGAAAGGTAAAAGTAATTTATCAAAAAAATAAAAATTCTGCAATCAAAATCGAAAAAGTAAACAGGTGCCGTGAGGATCAAGCTCAGATATACAATGCGCGACCACCACCACCAAAAAAAAATTCAAAATGTCGAAATGCAAATAAGATTAGCAAAAAAAACCTTCCCATAAAAATATGAATAGCCTTAACTCGCAAGTATCTTCACATAACAGGGCAGGAAAAAAATACAGATTTTGTCAAAAGTTAAAAAGCACTAATTTTATTAAAATGCAAATATCGCCAGAGAACTTAAAAAAAATTCAGTAAAGAATCATGAAAAAAAAAATTTGTCAAAGGATCTCGGGGGGGGAGACGACGACATAAAGTTTTGTTACCGAATATTGAAATATTCGGCCAAACCGAATACTTATGGAAAATTTTTTAAACATATTTTTAAAAACTTTATACAACTTCTACATTTAACAATCAACTTACAAAGATATTCAGAATAATTAGAAACAGAATCATATTTAAATAAAAGAGAATGTTATTACATTATTTATTTGCTGTTTGTTAAGTATTATGTAAGAAAATTAACCAATCACGAGGATTTTCATAGAAATTAATTATGTACAAATGCAAGTTCCTAAATTTTGTCTAGCAAATAATCTGTTTCTTGCTAAGATTTTAAGAACAATTTTTAGAATCTCTGAAAATGATTGTCCACTCCAGACACCTATCTAGGATGTATTTAAAAACTTCCTTGCTTAAATTAAAGGGAGTAGAACAATTATTCTTGCTAAGTTGCCACCATATAAAATTTGAATTGATTTGTAATATTTGTTTACTTTTACTTCAGTCTCTTCCTGACAAACAAATAATATATGATACTGTACAATTTTTCTTCCAATTTTTTCACTATTAAACATTGATTTTAAAATGTTTCTTTTAGAATTTAAGAAAATTTTATTTATCTATTAATTCTCAGTAGAAGCCACGAAATTTAAAATTTTACTAATTTAAAAAGTTTTATAACTATCCTCTTCTTAAATAACTCAAAGCAGATTTTTTTCAGTATAAAGTTTACTTGTAATTGTAACTCTTGTTTATTAAAATATAAGTTTCTGTATTGAACAGTATGTAAAATTGTTTTAAAATTTAATATTTTAATGCCTTTAAACTTTGAAATATAAAAGTATTTGACAAGCTGAATATTCGGTATTCGGCTGAATAGTTACTATTCGGCAGGCCGAATATTCGGTATTCGGCCTAGCAGTTACTATTCGGCTGGCTGAATATTCGGTATTCGGTTCACCTCTAGGCCGAATATTCGGTATTCGGCCAAAATCATTATTCGGTGCATCCCTAGTCAACACTGTCTTCGCTAAAATTTTTGGTATTTTTTCATGATGAAGCCACAATCACCCCCCCCCCCCTCCCTCCCCAGCTTATCAATTTAGCCATAATATCATATTCTAAAAAAATTAATAAATGAAAATGATTTGAGAAATATATCATACAACAGTAAAATTTTAAAACATTTTACTTTTTCATATCATCAGGGCAGAAACTAGTTTCTTTCAGTAAGTGGCAAAAACTAATACTAATCCTGCAGTGATTCATAATTCATATATGTAGGTATTTGATATGTAAACAATTAAGCTAAAAATTAAAATTGAAGATTATGAATGTTGTTCAAAGTAGCAAGTCAGATTTAGTGATGCTCTGAATAGTGATTTTGGCCGAATACTGAATATTGAGCTAGCCGAATAGCAGTGACCCGGAGCCGAACAATTTTTGATGCTCCAGCTCCAGCTCCGCTCCTAGAGAAAATACCGTGGCTCCAGCTCCGGCTCCGGCTCCAACTCGGCTCCGACTTCGTGCTTTTAAGTTGCAGATTTTAATTTACACGTTTAATTTTTTGCTTACAAATACTTTCTATCTTCATTAAAGATCTGACAAAATGCATTTTTCTTCTCATCAAACTTGAAATGTTTGTTCAGAAAATATGACATCTTTTAGCTTTTGCTTTTAAAATAGAAAGTTTGGTAGAATTTTAAACACAAAAATCTTAAATTTCTTCTACACTTTTCAAAAAGCCAAAATTGTACGACTACACATGTAAACAACAGGCGGCCATATTTGTTTTCAAATAGTGTTGTCACTTAGTTCAAGTAGAAAGTAGAAGTAAAGTAGTGTTGCCATTTTTTGAGAAGTTTTCCTTCCCTAATAATAATAATAATAATAATAAAAACCTAAAAAATGATATAATTAAAATACTGAATAATGATGTAATTAAAATATTTTAAGCCTAGAAATTTAAAAGACTGAAAAAAAAAAGAATTAAAAGAATATTAATAGCTAAAGGAGCCCTGGAGCTGGGGAAAATTTAGAGCTCCAGCTCCGGCTCCAGCTCCAGGAAAAACACAACTCCGGAGCGCTCCGGCTCCAGGCTCCAGCTCCAGCTCCGGGTCCCTGCCGAATAGTAACTGTTTGGCCGAATACTTTTTATTTCAAGGTTTAAGGTATTAAAATGTTATTTTTTAAAACAACTTTACATAATATTTAATAACACAATTACATTTTGATAAATAAGCTCTTTATAAGTAAATTTCATATTGGAAAAAAAACTTGCTTTGAGTTTATTTAAAGTAGGGATGCACAACCTGTGGCCCGCGATGGGGCAACATGTGGCCCGCGAACTCCGCCAATTTATAACTGGAAAAAATTGAAATTTTTGTCCCAAAGTCGCAGGAAAAAATTGTGAATTTCGCCAATTTGCCGCAGGAAATTTTGAAAATTTTGTTGGTCAAATAAGAATCGCGAATTTCGTTGATTGGGTGCGGAAAAATAGCGAATTTTGTCGAGGTAGCACGGAAAAAACCCTCAAATTTCGCTGATCGCGCCCGGAAAAATCGCGAATTTCATTGTTGGGTCACGGAAAAATTACGAATTTTGTTTGTCGGGCACGAAAAAATCACGAATTTTGTCAATCAGGTGCGGGAAAATCGCAAATTTAGTTGATCGGGGACGAAAAAATCATAAATTTTGTTGATGATGCGAAGAAAAATTGCAAATTTTCTTGATCGACTGCGGAAAAATCGTGAGTTTCGTCAGTCGCGAGAAAATATCGCGAATTTCGTCAGTTTGCCGCAGGAAAAAATTGCCAATTTCGTCGGTGAGTTAAGATTTGGGAATTTCGTAGATCGGGCGCCGAAAAATCGCGAATTTTGTTGATCGGGTGCGGAAGAATAGCGAATTTTGTCGATAAGGCTTGGAAAAATCGAGAATCTCGTTCATCGGACACGGAAAATCGCGAATTTTGTTGGTCAGACGTAGAAAAATCGCAAATTTCTTGATCAGTCACTGAAAAATCGTGAATTTTGTAGTTCAAGAGTGGAAAAAATCGCAAATTTCGCCGATCGGGCACAAAAAAGTCGGGATAGGAATTCAATCGGGCTAGGAAAAATCGCGAATTTTGTCTATCAAGAGCGGGAAAATCGCAAATTTCGTTGATCGGGCACGAAAAAATAGTAAATTTTGTTGATGATACGTGGAAAAAATGATAACTTTCCTCATCGACTGCGGAAAAATCGTGTGTTTCGTAAGTCGCGCGAAAGAAATCGCGAATTTCGTTGATCGGGCTCGTAAAAATCGCAAGCTTCGTCGGACGGACACGAAAAAATCGCGAGTTTTGTCAATCGAGCTCGGAAAAATCGCAAATTTCGTTGGTGTGGCACGAAAAAAATCGCCAATTTGTCGATCAGGCTCTGAAAAATTGCAAATTTCGTTGTCAGTCACAGAAAAATCGCTACTTTTCTCGATGATGCGCGGAAAAATTGAAAATTTCGTTGATTGTCTGCGGGAAAATCACGAGTTTCGTCAGATTATCGAGAGAACAAATCGCAAATTTCGTCAATTTACCGTTTGAAAAAATCGCAAATTTCGTCAGAGTCAGTTAAGAATCCCGAATTTCGTTGATCGTTCGCGGAAAAATCGCGAATCTCGTCAGTCAGGGGTAGAAAAATCGGAAATTTCGTCGTTCTTGCACGAAAAAAATCGTCGTTTTTATCGATCGTGATCAGAAAAATCGCGAACTTCATTGGTCGGGCACGAAAAAAATCGCTCATTTTGTCGATCGGGTGCAGAATAATAGGAATTTCGTCTACCAGGTGCGGTAAGATAGCGAATTTCATCGATTCGGTGAGGAAAAATCTCTAATTTTGTCGATCCTGCGCGGAAAAATCTCAAATTTCGTTGAAATGGGAACGGAGAAATCACAAATTTTGTTGATCAGGTGCGTAGAAACCTCAAATCTTGTGGATCGGCTCTTCCTGCCCCCTTCGTTCATAAAGTTCTCATTTTTTTCGGCACCAGCCATTTTCATGCCTATGTTCGTTTTTTAGCACTTTTAATAAAACAAAGTTTACTCCCCCGAATAAAGTCCAGGAATATTAACACTCTTTCAAATTAATCGTTGTTATATATACAAACGTAAACTGTTGATATATCCTTGCAAACTGAATTGGATATGTTGGCTGGGTAGGGGAACCTAGAGGGGTACCCCCCACCTCCCGGAAATAGAATTCTCTTCGTGCGACTGATGTGGCCCTCGACAACCCAGACATTTTTTAAAGTGGCCCTTCTCTTAAAAAGGTTGTGCACCCCTAATTTAAAGGATAATAAGACTTTTTATTAATAATGAAATTTTAAATTTAATGGTTTCCTCTATGAATTAACATTTTAAAATCAAACAGTAAAAGTGGAAAAATTGGAAGAAAAATCGGTTCAGGTCGATTTGAGGCTGAGTGTGAATTCCTGCAAGTTGGGTTCAGGTTAAACCCAAATTTTCAAAAGTTAGTTTGGTATATTTTTTTAAGTTTATCCCTGTTATAATAAACGTAGATATTTGTGTATATGTTGTTTTCTAAAGAGACTTCCGTTTTTTCTGCAACCCTTTGGCAAAGTTTGTTTTTTCTGCAACCAGACTTGTATAAAACCAAAAACTTTCTATGTGCATAAATATTGGGTCAAAAACTATCTGCACATTAATTTAATGTTTAATAACGTAAAATACCGTGTTATGTTATTTTAACAATATGAATTAAAAAGAGTATTTTTAAAATAATTACCATTTAAATTAAAAATAATTAGTATTAATCAAAGAATAATTATTTTGGTCAAAAAAAAAAACCCAGCTAAAAATGCATAAGAAGGGCAGAAATAATGTGACATTGCTACTGAAACAACAAAATCACCTTTTCTAGGAAGAGGTATCCATTCATAGGTATCATCATTAAAGAGACTGGTGAGTTTTTACCGCGCCCCTTTGACAAAAATCATGTTTTTTCCTTTTGTCTTTCACGAAATTCTCGTTTTTTCTGTGATCATTAGATAAAATTCTCTTTTTTTCTCGATTCTTTGATGAAATTCACATTTTTCTTCGATTCTTTCACGAAATCAGTTTTTTCCCAATCTTTTGACGAAATTTCCATTTTCCTACGATCTTTTGACGAATTTCGTATTTTTTCATGCATTTTTAACAAAATTCTCGCTTTTTTCACAACACTTTTGACGAAATTCTCGATTTTTTGAAGAAAGTAGTTTTTTACACGATTCGTTTACGAAATTTGCATTTTTTCAGAATCTTTTGGCAAAATTTAGGGCTTGTCCGCTATGCTTTTAAGAAATTTTTTTTTCCTGAGCCCTTTTGCCGAAATTTGCATTTTTCTAAGATTCTTTGACGAAATTAACGTTTTTTTCTGCGATATTTTTACAAAACTTGCATTTTTCCTGCGATTTTTTGACGAAATACGTGCTTTTTTCTCAGCCTTTAGCGATATTCATATTTTTCCCATAATCCATTGATGAAATAAGTTTTTTCTGCGATTTTTTGACGAAATTTGCGGGATTTTTTTTTCACGATCCTTTGACAAATTCGGGCTTTTTAGAAATGCTTTTAAGAATTTTTTTTTTTTTTTTTTTTTTTTTTTTTTTTTTTAACGATTCTTTGACGAAATTATAATATAGAGAATATTTTTAATTTTTTGGTATTAAAAAAAAAAAAAAAAAAAAAAAAAAAGTTACAAAAATAAGTTTTTTTTTACAAATTTTTCTGCAAGGTTCCGAATTTTTGGAAAATCTTCTGCGCGTGTGTCTATATTATACAACTGTCTGCAACCCTTTGGCAAAATTTGTTTTTTCTCTGCAACCCTTTGACAAAATTTGTGTTTTTTCTCTGCAACCCTTTGGCAAAATTTGTGTTTTTTTCTGCTATCCTTTGACAAAATTTTCTTCAACCCTTTGGTAAAATTTGTTTTTTCTGCAACCCTTTGGCAAAATTAGTTTTTTTCTGCAACCCTGTTGCAAAATTCGTTTTTTTCTGCAACCCTTTGGCAAATTTTTTTTTTCTGCAACCCTTTGGCAAAATTTTTTTGTTTCTGCAACCCTTTGGCAAAATTTTTTTCTGTACCCCTTTGGCAAAACTTTTTTCTGTACCTCTTTGGTAAAATTTGTTTTTTTCTGCAACACTTTGGCGAATTTCCCTAAATCAATTCATGAATCAGTTGCGGAAAAAAATTGAGAATTTCTTCAAATGATCATGGAAAAATACCAGATATTTTGTCATATATCTCGGAAACAAATGGTAATTATCTTCAATTGGTTGTTGAATAAAATTGCTATTTTCGTAAAGAGTTCAGAAAGAAATTGCGAATTTTGTCAAAAGATTGCGCAAAAAATAATCGGGAATATCGATAAACTTATTTGGTGAAGAATATTACAAATTTCGTCAAAAGGTCGCGACGAATAGTGAATTTTGTTAATTAGTCACAAAAAGATATCGCGAATTTTACTGTTCGATTGCACAAAACTCAAGAGTTTTGCCGTCAAAAATCAACCCAACCCAATTTATTGCTTGGGTAAATTGCAGGGAAATGAATTTCCGTTTTTTGTATGTTTCAGGCACTTTCGTATGAACTCATCATTACGTCTGTTTTGAAATTTTAAGTTAAAATCATTTAAACGTTTTAAATCGATAACATTGTTTTTGCACATTTTCATTTTAGGAACAATACTTTGATCCTATCACTCAAGCTGCTATGGTTGAATGGAGGTTATGGCAACAATGAGGTTAAATTTAACACCAGCCCAAAAGAAGTACCAACAAAGAGGACTATCAAAGAGACATGTGATAATCCTGAAGAGGTGTATTATCAGCAAGAAAGGTATAAATTTACATATTAATCTTAAATATATTTAAGTTTTGATTTTGTTATGGAATTTCATTTTTTTTTGTGTGTGTGTGTGTTTAGTAATTAACACTGTATTGGGCCAGTGTGACCTTACAGATACATATGTGGAAAAAAAAAATCTGTTTTCATATTAGTAAACTTCATACCTAGCATCTATCTTTCCTATCCCAATAGCAGAAAATTTACTTTTAATGTTTTTAAGCATTTTACTAATTTTTATTAATAATAATCTTAAGTTTTAGTAATAAATAATAAAGAACTAAACATAATATAAAGTTGGAAAAAAATCCAATGGAAAAAAAAATCTGCGACGCATGTCACCCGTCAGGAACTTTCTGCTACCAGGTTTCCTATGTGTTTGGAATGCAGTGCTATGCAGTTTTAGTTCATTTATTTAGTATCGTCTATCAGTCAGATACATTTGCCCAATAACATAAAATAGCATATAAAATTTGATTTTGTCATAACATTATGCAAGTTAGAAAAACAAGTCTGTATTTCTGAAATAGATATTCCTAACATGTATTTAATATGAAAAGCATTTTTATTAATAGTTAAAAAAAAAAAAAAAAAAAAAAAATTGAATTTTCAAAATTCACTGTTTATAGAAAATTTTTTAACGTAAATTTCAATGAAAGTAAGCCTTTCAATATTATTTTTTCATTTTCTTACATAATTATAACTTTGTTATTAAATTATGATTAAAGGTACCATTAAAAACAGTGAAAGTTTTGATTATCTTTGTGAAATCCAGAATTTTTATAAATCTAGTCTTAGTCCTGATACAGGATTTTCGAGGTTATACTGTATTAAATTAGACATGTATCTCTGACACATGACATGCATTTGACTGTTGGAAGAAAATTGCCGCCTGACTGCTTAGATTTTATGGGGTAAGGTTAAACATCATTGTTGTAATAAAACATTTCATATTTAGAATAAATTTAAATGTAGTTTCATCCCCCCCCCTTCCAATGTATACATTTTGAAAATGGCAACAAAGGGGAATTTTCAACAATATTTTGTAATGTTGCTTAAGACCTTTTAAATTTGTTTTTAAAATAGAAATTTATTTTAAGATTGTATCAGAAGTAGGGTGTCAACGATTTAAATCATGATTTTAATCAAGTGATTTTTTTTTTTTAAATAATTGATTAAAATCAAAAATTTTTTACTGTTTTAAATGACATAAAAAAGTATTCAAATTATTGTGACTTATGAATACACAAAACAAAGCTTTAAATAATTGTTTCCAAGTATAATTCCTGAGTATTGTGAAAAATTTTAAGTACAGTAAGTTTGTAAAAACCATGTTTTTTTATCTAACAAACATAAAAAGCATTTAATTTAAAAATATTTAAATCTAATATAACTTTCAATGTCATAATTTCCTTTTAATAATCAAGTTATTATTTTATATACAATAAACACAGCAATAGTGTCAATGATTTTAATCAATTGATTTAAATCAGATGATAAAATCACATATTTTCTGATTTTTTAAAATGTTGTGAAAAAGCATGATAATCAATAATGAAAACGATCACTAAATCACTTGTAAAAAATGTAATATTTGTTATTGTTAATTATAACAATATTAAACTGTGTAAAAAGATGTTATTATACATTTAAAAAAATCTAACTAAATGTTAAATAACTTTAATACATTATAATATTTAGTAGCTGTTCAAATATTTTAATGTTGTGGGGAAAAATATCTGATTTAAATTTCAAAAATACAATTTTTGTACTCTATTTATAAATTATGCGTAAGTTTGCTGTATACATTGCTACAGTTTTTGATCAATTTGATAGACATACGCTTTAAAACCTGTGTAAAATTACTGGCTGCTTTATGAATTTATCAAACTATTATTTATCACCTTTTTTCAACCACTTTTTCAAAAATGTAGATTGTGTTCTTAATTAAACAGTTAATTGTTTAATAATTACAAAATTTAATCTGTATCATCAATTTAAAATTAAATGCAATTTATCAATAACTTTAAAATATAAGCAGTATTTAATATTGGTTTACATAATTATTATAAAATATTAATGCACATAATGCTGTATGTTACTAAAGAAATTTTTTATTTGCAGTTTTTTGTAATTTCTATAATTACATAATTAAAATTTTATTAATTAAAGCAAAAAAACATAGATTATGTTAGTAATTGGAGGGTTATTCATTTTTGAAATGCTTAATTCTTGGTAGATGTTAATATTTTAACACGGGAAAAAAAATAAAAAAAATCAGATTTTTTTTTTTTAAATCATGATTTTTTTACACCCTAATCAGAAGTAACATGATAAACAAGTGGGTAAGTGTGATTGCACAGATGGTTTCATTTTCCATTTTATTCACAATTAGCCGAATTTTCAGTGGTGTAACTTTATATAAAGCTAAAAGTTTTAGTGTATGTTTTTTAAGAATATGCATGGGGAGGCGGTTTTGTGTGTGTGTAGGTTTTTATTTTTGGGGCCCATTTTGTGAAAAGTAAGTTATTTTTGTGATAAATAACATTTTGTAATGAAAGTTGAAATCATGTTACTCAAATTTAAATGAAGACTTTGACAAAACTTCTTTAAATCCCCTTGGTAAAGTTTGTTTTCAGTGAGCTGGTTTTATTTACAATTTACACATTTTAAAACAGTTTGTGTGAAAAAGAATGTTACAAAGGGGCCTATTTTATTAGATTTTTGTGAAAGGGCCCTAAATTTTGCTTGGAACGACCCCTTATATATATATTCATATTTAGAATAAATTTAATTTTTAAAGTTTCATTCCCCCCCCCCCCCCCCCCCGCCCAATTATTGTTTAAAAAGTTATGTTTGTATACATTTTGAAAATGGTAACAAAGGTGAATGTTCAACAATATTTTAAGAAGTTGCTTAAGACTTTAAGAATTTATTTATATTTACTTTAATCTAAAAACTAATATTTTAAAAGATTCATAATCCTTTGCATTACAATTATTGCTATTTAACTTAATTTCAATATTTTCTTTTAACACAGGAGAATAGTGACCTCATGGAGGAATGCAATTCCGCTGCGAGGAGTGGAATTCAACAACCCTATCGAATCTCTCAAGGATCTTCAGCAGAGAATAATACATATTTTCTTGTCTTGACAAGAAAATTTTAAATAAAAATATTTACATGTCCAGTTAAAGGTGTTGTCAAAACACTCCATCTGTTGTTAAAATTGCTATCAATGCTACATTTGTTTTTTCTTTTTGTTCAATAAAATTGTTAGTAAATAATGTTGTTTCTTTCCCCAACGATATTCTAAATTCCATATTTGGCTCCTGCTTTTGGCATAAAAAGCTACAATCTTATGCCATTTTAAAGTTTTACATTTCTTTAAAAGTTAGTAGATTTAAGAAACATTGGATAAAATCAATGGTCAATTGCAACAAAACAAGATTAAAAAAGAATAACTGCAAGATAGTACCTAATAGGTTGGTATTTATCCAATCAAGACATTGTTCCTTCTAACCCAGTAGCTAAATTTTAAAGTTATACTTGAACATAATTTCAAGTTTCAACAAATGTTTTAAATGATATAAAGAATTAAGTTGATCCATTTCTAAAGTTATTTTGGTGCATAATTTATTTGTAAATATATGAACTGCTTTAAATTGACATTTAGCAAGTGCTAATTAATTAGCATAAAAAAGCTTAACAATTAATATTTCTTTAAAAGTTAGTCAATTTAAGAAGTAGTGTGAATTAAATCAAGGGATAATTACAACAAAGTATATAATGGGTTAGTGTTTATCTTTTTTGAAATATTTTGTTTTACTTATTACAGCCTAACAATAGCAGTGTGACAACACTTGTGATAATGTTAGTTCCACGGGGAAGTTATTTTCAAATATCTTGCTTGGATTTTAATATTTGTACAGGCTTCTTTTTGCATATGATAGCTGAAGACAATCTATATGCTGGCTAGTTTTTACTTTTTTAACTTAGGTTTTATATTTTATTTTAAATACTTTAATTTTCGGAACTGATTCTAAAATTGATATCTTAATACAGTAAATGCTCGATGGGACACTCATATGTGTTCATAAAGTCAAAAGTTCGTAAATGGGAGTAACATTAGTTCAGCGAGATGCTGGGCGGGACCAGTACACCAGTTCGTAAAATCGTCTACTGTATTAAAAAACTAACCAAAATTGCAAAATTAAAAATAAGCCTGCATAAAGATCCTATGGCTGCCCCCCCCCCCCAAAAAAAAAAAAATTATATGTATATATATATATATATATAAATCCAAACAATGTATTTGAAAATAACTTCTCCATAGGATTAACACCATCATTTCTGGGCGATTCCATGGAGAGTGTCACACACATAACGCAGGCTTTAATTTGCATTTATTCAATTATTTATTATTTATTAAATTTTAATGTTAATTCTGATTTTAAGTGGTATGGTAAATAAGTTACCATATTTTTAAATTTAAATGTGTGGCAATAAACCTCACAGAAGTATATTATTTAATTACATTACTCAAAATGTGCTTTTTTCCTACTTCGGAAAAAAGCACATTTTGCGTAATGAAATTTAATGATATATTTCTGGGAGTTTTATTTTGACACATTTAAACTAAAAAATATGGTTATAACTTATTTACCATACCACTTAAAATCAGAATTAGCATTAAAATTTGATAAATAAATGAAAATTAAAGCCCTCATTACATGTGACTCTCTGCACGGAATCGCCCTTCTATACTTTTTCAGCGACTAGTGTAGAATCTTAAGGCTGTTCTTAATGGCTCTGCTCAACAAGCACAAAACGTTTTGATACATTTACAAATTCATTTTTTTAATGGAAAGATATAAAATTGGAAAGCCTGGTTATGAAAGCTATTTGGAATTGAATTTTCCATTTTTTTTAAATCAATAAATTACCTATTGAGTTATAAACGATTTTGTTCACATGACAAACACGTTTTCGCCCGCTCTTGAGTGTTTTTTCTCCTTTCATGCAGAAATTAAGTTTAAACATCCACTTTGACACTATTTTCTGAAAGATGTATTGCGTTTGCAAAAAAATGAAAAAAGCAGCTTGATTACATAGTTTCTGAACACCCAGCTAGTTTAATGCATTTTCGATCAAAAATAAATTAAAACTTATGTCAGAAAGTTGCCCTTTTGGATTTGAGAAGTCAGCTTTTAAAAGTTGTCACTGGGATTTTTCCTTTCCTTGGTGATTTCAAGTTTACATTTAGATATTTTTTCAATTTTTTTTTTTTTTTTTTTTATTTACGTTAAATACTTAAGATTAGTTTAATTGTAATTTTTAGTTATAAATCATATTTTTTTTTTCAATCAAAAAGTAATACAATTATATAAACCAGTATGAAGGAATATAAAATTAGTTATTTATTATTTTAATTTGAAAATGTGGCAAGAATTCTGTGTTATTTTGAATTTCATTGATAAAAATCAATCACAGGTTACTGAATTTCATATAAAATGACATGATTTTATTTAATCAGTTAATTAGAAATCGCTCAAGGTTTTTTTTGTAATTTTGAGCGAGTTCTTATGAATGAGTTTATTAAAAATCACTCGGGATTTTGCATTTTAAGAACATCATTTAAGAGTTCATTGCATGAACTCTTAAATGAGTTGATTTAATCCATGTATGAATTGTTACAAATTGCCCAAGAACTACTGGATTAAATCTGAAATGGCCTCATTTCACTCAAGTTTGAATTGATTATAAATCACAAGTGGTACTGGATTTAGGCTTAAATTATTTCATTTCACTCAAATATGAGTTGGCAACAGATCACACAAGTGTTACTGAATTTAGTCTCAAAGGGATTCCATTTCACTCAAGTACGACCAGATTTAGTCTTAAATGACTTAATTTCACTCAAGTGTGAGTTGGTTACAAATTACTCAAGTGCTACCTGATTTATTCTTAAATAACTTCATTTCACTCAAGTATGAGTTGATTACAAATCAGTCAAGTGCGACTGAATTTAGTCTTAAATGACTCAATTTCACTCAAGTATGAGTTGGTTACAAATCACTCAAGTGCTACTGGATTTTACCTTCATTGAGTTGATTTCACTCAAGTATGAGTAAAATAGAGATCACTCAATCATGAGTTGCTTAAAAACAACTCATTCACTCGAGTTGTTTCAACTCTTTATGAGAAGCTGACTTTCAAGTCATGAGATGAGTGGATTTCGGCTCAACTTGAGTTATTTTGGCTCTTTCGTTTTAAGAGTGTACAAACTCAAATCAATCTCAAACAATCTCAAACTCGAAACAATCAAAATACTTCTATTATAATAGAAGTATTTTGATTAACTTTAAGAATTTAGGTTTATCCTTATTTAATTTTTTTATTTAAAAAAAATAATGGATAAAAAAAGTAAGATCAATCTCTATAACTGCAGATAATAATACATTGAAGTTACATTGATATTTACCAATGACAAAGATTTTACAAGCACTATGATGCAAAAAACAGCGCATACTGAAGAGTTAAATTTATTTAAATCAAGTTTCATATTACATAACATTTGCCTACAATAAATTTAGGATCAAGTGGTTAAGTTTAAAACAGCAATTTCCATGTTTAATTTCTTGCCGTTGAATTAAGAACTTGTAATAGTTATTGGATAAGGATTTCACATACGTGTCAATCGCGTGAACCGTTAACTTCCCATGGGAGTTTTGAGATGAGGTTTTAATCTTTAAGAAAAAGATCTTGCAATTTCAGATACAGAAACTAGTAATGTAAGAAGTACGCGCATCAAATATAGTTCAAGCTGAAAAAAAAATAGTTTTGTTAGAATTGTCTAAAATAGCCATAATTCTTTTGGGCTTCTATGTTTCATGCCATTTTTGATATCCTATTTGGTCTAATATTTAATTCCGACATCTGGTCGTCTTTAAGGAAGTTAATGTTGTGTAACAAATTTATTTGTGATGGATTAGCACTTTTTTGGAAGTATTAGGATGTGGAAAAATAATGATGATTTCTATTATTGCACTTCCTAACCAATTTATTTTAGATGGTTCGAAATAGTTTTACAGCATTCTCCAAGTTCGGCAGTAAATTTAGGACTTTGGTACGTGGATTAACTTTAATTTACGCTTTCAATTTCTCATTGTTAAACACAAAATGTGGCCCAAGACCTTCTCCATACACAAAACTCTTATTGCCACCATGAAATTTCTTGAAGCAATGTTAAACTGGGCGTTCACAAGTAGTAATTGGATTCAAAGATAATGTTGAATTTTTTCCGGGTGGGATTTCTGCAGCTCTGGAGGGAACACTTTGGAGTATCGTGAAGGGGGTAGCACTTCTAGACCATTAATAAACATAAAATCCCAAATTTTACGATTGCACCCTTAAACAACTTGACATGAGTATCAAAAACCTCATCTCTGTATATTTCAACATTCACAGTTGCACTGGTAAAAATGTGTAGGTCAGTGCGACCATTCAAAATAATGGCCACCCATACCGTGATTCCACAACCTTTGTATCAATGTCTTTAGCATTTTGCAGCCTTATTGCGTGTGTTTTTTCCCTCCATATGGTAACACGTCCGTAATAAAATCAGGATTCATCGGTAAACTCGGATCCAGTCCGTGGAATTCCAATGACGAAGATCTCTGCACCACTTTAGCCGGGTGCATTTCGCTGCCGGAGTTAGGGGAATACAAATAACGGGTTTCCTTACATGCAGACTGTCACCCACAGTAAATACGGATAGTCGAGTTCCTGTTGCTGCAACGAGCTCCCTTGCAATCTGAACTGACGTCAGTTGCCTGTTTCTTTAAGTAATCGTTTTCAAAAAACGGTTCTGAGAGTCTATTGTGGCACTTTTTTTCCTTGACCTGGTTGTCTGTGCACTGTACCGGTGTCTTTAAACCATTTCCAGATTCTTGGCATGATGCTTTTGGTTATTTTTAAGACTTTACAGACCTGTCAGTGTCGGTCTTGCTTCCTTTCTTGCTTCCCTATCACACGCCATTTCTCACAATCGGTCAGATGTCTTCTGAATGACATATTCCACCAACAGTAAGTGAAAATTTTATCAAACTACATATACAATCCTTGAAATTAGACTTCAAGTCACCCACATGCACTCCGTTTCACACGTGAACTAAATGAACGGACTGAAAATTTTTCATAATCTTATGTAGCGAAGGTTAATCCCCATTGGACTACTTGACACTGATTTACCAACCAATCACCTTTCATTGAAGTTCCCTTAATAAAATTAACATAAAGTACCTTTTAATAGTTGTTTCTTTAATTTTTCTCGTCAGTGTATTTTAAAAATGGTAACAAATAGGCAGTCCAAAAATAAAGTTACTAATTGCAGGCAGAAGATTTAAAGTAATTTATAATATTGTCCGTTATTAAAGTGAACAAAGTATGAGGGTTCCAAAACTCAACCTATGTGCCGTTATAATGTAAACTCGTCTTTTCCCATAAGTGTCGGCAACAGTTAGTTTCAACGAAGTCCAAGGTAAAAAAGTTTAACGTTTAAAATAATTACAGTAAATTTGTGCAAACGGAATAACAGGTATACTTGCATAGTTATCTTTCCGTCTCTGGACATTAAAATGTTTCCGTAATTACAAAAGGATACCGTGTTAAAAAAAAAAAAAAAAAAAAAAAAAAAAAACCCAAGAAGACAGACCAAGTACAGGTTTACCAAGTTTACCAAGTTACCCAAAACGTTTACCAAGAACGAATCACAATTAGAACCAGGGCCCGCTTAATACTTAGGAATAGGGGAAGCCCGACGTCACACACGGGGCCCCCTATTACTCTACAAATTGCTTTTTATTTACTAAATCTCTTTTTCGTATGCTTAAATAATTCGAAATTTTACCATCAAAGTTAAGTAAATAACATTTTTAATATTAAAGAAAAACTACCTATATAAAAGTATTTTATTATATGTTTAATTGTAAATAACCAATTTATTTTGTAAATGACAAATATGGAACTATAGTTGAGAATATGTGAACTTCAAAATATTTTTTGTGATTTAGAAATTGCCATATAGTAAGAAAAATAAAGTTTCATAAGAAAAAAAATGTATTTTTTACAGTGATTCAGTTTCGTTTTTCTAAAACTCTTTTTTTCTAAACAGTTTTGAAAAGCAAAATTGGGGGCCCTTTTGTATTTCAGTGGGTAAGCACGGGTTTCACGGGCCTATTCCGTAAACAGGCCCTGATTAGAACAAGTTCCATTTCAGATAGGTTTCAAACGTTAGCAAGCATAAATATGATGTTTTCATCGAATCTTGAATTTTTTTCGTTTAAGATAGGTCATCATCACAGATTTCACTGCAATACATTTATATTCTTCAGAGGTGTACTATAGAGTGAGTACGTTGTAGCAGATTTAGTGGATACTGTGAAAACGGAAATTGTTTATAACGAAAACCTGTCTAAAATGGAAAAGTTCATAGCCCCGACGAAAGACATACCTTTAAATGATACCTTCTAAGACGAACACCTGTCTAAAGTGGATTTTACATAAGTTCTTTGTGATTCCGTCTTAGCCTTTTTTACAGTTCTATCCATGATTCAGTTAACCAGTTCTCCGTTCGGAGGAGGGGGGTCCGGACCCCCTGGACTCCCCCCCCCCTTGGTTATGCCACTGGCTCTACTCTCGATGATTTCTTTTTTAGGTATATCTCAGCGTTTATGGAATGGAGCTTTATGAATTCCACATTTAGACCATGTCATATTAAAGCACTCATTAAGCTTGAATTTATACACTTCTACAGGAGGCGCTACTGTGCTGCGCCCTCGATGATTACTGTTTTAGGTACATCTCAGCATTTATGGGTTGGAATTTGAAGAATTTCATGTTTAATTATACCTTGTGATATTAAAGTTTTCGTTAAATTTGGATGTACATTACACTACAGGTATCGCTACTGTGCTGCGCTCTCGATGATTTCTTTTCTAGCTATATCTCAGCATTTATGGGTTGGAATTTGTTGAATTTCACGTTCAATTAGACCTTGTCAAATTAAAGTACGCATTAAGTTTGGATGTATATCACACTACCGGTGGCGCAACTGTGTTGCGCTCTCGATCATTTCTCTTTTTAGGTATATCTCAGCGTTTATGGAATGGAATTTGATGAATTTCACGTTTAATAAGACCTTGTATATTCTTTTACCGGTGGCGCTACTATACTGCGCCCTCGATGATTTCTTTTTTTGGTATATCTCAGCATTTGTGGGTTGGAATTTGATGAATTTTCACGTTCAATAAGACCTTGTCATTTTAAAGCACTCATTAAGTTTGGATGTATATTCCTCTAAAGAGGGCGCTACTGTGCTGCGCTCTCGACGATTTCTTTTTTAGGTATATCTCAGCGTTTATGGGATGGAATTTCATGAACTTCACATTCAATTAGTCTTTGTCATATTCAAGTACTGATTAAGATTGCATGTATATTCTTCCACAGGTGGCGCTACTGATCTCTGCTCACGACGATTTCTTTTTTAGCTATATCTCAGCATTTATCGGATGGAATTTTAGGAATTTCACGTTCAATTAGGCCTTTTTAGCTGCGTTTGTAATTATATAAATGCGTCGCACCTATAGTCGTCGTTCTGTCCGTCCGCATACAACAGAGAAAGAACTACCCAACCGGAGGGTCTGAAATTTTAAATATATTATTGCTGCAAAATTTGTCGACTCATTTCAGATTTTGTGAAAATCGGATGTATAGTTTAATTACAGGTTAAGTTAAAATTTTTCATTTGTATTACGGCCAATGGGAAAAAATTATTGCAAGTACATTTTAATGATGTTGCAGCCTTCCGAATGGTCTGAAATTTGAAATATATAAATGTTTGAAAATTTTGCCGAGGGATTTGAAATTTTATGAAAATCGGATGTATATTTTAATGACAGGGACAGTCAAAAGTTTTCTGTTACATCAAGGCCAATGGTAAAAAAATATTTCAAGTGCATTTTAATGATGTTACAGCTTTTCGAACAGAATAAAATTGATATGGACTTATGAAGTGCACTAAAATAGACATTCAGTAAAATATGCGGTGTAAAAATGTTTTATAAAACTAGTTACAGTACGAACACACCTCATTTGCCACGTTTAACGAGCAATTTCCAACTTGTTATATTAAAGCAATCATTAAGTTTGCATGTATATTCCTCTACAGGTGGTGCTACAGTACTGTGCTCTCGATTATTTCTTTTTTAGCTATATCTCTTCATTTATGGGATGGAATTTGATGAATTTCACTTTTAATTAGACCTTGTCATACTAAAGCACTCATTAAGTTTGGATGTATGTTCCTCTATAGTTTGCGCTACTAATCTGTGCTCTCGATCCTTTCTTTTTTAGCTATAACTCAGCATTTATGGGATCGAATTTAATGAATTTCGAGTTCAATTAGAACTTGTCATATTAAGGTACATATTAAGTTTAGATGTATTCTCTTCGACAGGTGGCGCTACTGTGCTACGGTTTCGATGATTTTCTTTTTTAGGTATATCTCAGCGTTTATAGAATAGTATTTGATGAATTTCACGTTCATTTAGACCATGTCATGTCAAATCACTCATTAAGTTTGGATGTATACTTTTCTACAGGTGGCGCTACTTTGCTGCGCCCTCGATGATTGCTGTTTCAGGTATATCTCAGCAATTATAGGTTGGAATTTGAGGCATTTCATGTTCAATTATACCTTCTCATATTAAAGTACTCATTAAGTTTAGATGTACATTACACTACAGGTATCGCTACTGTTCTGCGCTCTCGATGATTTCTTTTTTGGGGTATATCACAGAGTTTATGGAATGGAATTTGATGAATATGACGTTCATTTAGACCATGTAATGTTAAAGCACTCATTAAGCTTGATGAATACTTTTCTACATGTGAAGCTACTGTGCTACGCCCTCGGTGATTTCTGTTTTAACTATATCTCAGCATTTATGAGTTGGAATTTGATGACTTTCACGTTCAATTCGACCTTTACATATTACAGTACTGATTAAGTTTAGATGTATATTCCTCTACCAGTGGCGCTACTGTACTGCGCTCTCGATGATTCCTTTTTTTAGGTATATCACAGAGTTTATGGAATGGAATTTGATGAATTTCACGTTCAATAAGACCTTGTATATTCCTCTGTCGGTGGCGCTCCTGTGCTGGGCTCACGATGATTTCTTTTTTAGGCATATCTCGGTGTTTATGGGTTGGAATTTGATGAATTTCACTTTCAATTAGTTCTTTGCTTATTAATGTTTGGATGTATACACTTCTTTAGGTGACGCTACATTGCTGTGCTCTCGATTATTTCCTTTTTAGCTATATCTCAACATTTATGGAAAGAATTTGATGAATTTTACGTTCAGTTAGACCATGTATTATTAAATACTCATTAAGTTTAAATGTACAGTCTTCTACAGGTGGCACTCCTGTGCTGCGCTACCGGCGATTTCATTTTTGGGTATATCTCATTATGATTTATTTTCCAATTAGAATAACTGTGTTAAAATTAATCTAGTGTATTTACGCATCCAGCGATTTCTGGAGTTCCATTACCTGAGATTTATTCTGTTGAGCTGAACGAGTTTTCAGACCAGATGCTATAATCATTAAGGTTAGCTGGGTGAGAAAGTTCCACCAGATTCGTCCGGGATAGCTCAGATGGTAGAGCAGTGGCGGCTTCAGCCAGGAGATCCCTGGTTCGAATCCTGGTCCGGACATTTTTTGCTCAGTTGGAAATTTACATCTAATATGATTTATTTACGAATTACAATAATATTGTTAAAATTAATCTAGTATATCTCAGCATTTATGTGTTGGAATTTGATGAATTTCATGTTTAATTAGAACTTTGCATATTAAAGTACTGATTAAGTTTGGATGTAAACTCTTCTACAGGTGACGCTACTGGGCTCTACTCTCGATGATTTCTTTTTTAGGTATGTCTCAGCGTTTATCGAACGGAGTTTTATGAATTTCACGTTTATTTAGACCATGCCATATTAAATCACACATTAAGTTTGGATTTATTTTGTTCTACAGGTGGCGCTACTGTGCTGCGCCCCCGATGATTTCTGTTTTAGGCATATCTCACTATTTATAGATTGGAATTTGAGGAATTTCATGTTCAATTATACCTTGTCATATGAAAGTACTCATTAAGTTCAGATGTACATTACATTACAGGTATCGCTACTGTGCTTGCGCTCTCGATTATTTCTTTTTAACACTTTCCAACAAATTTGAAAAGTGTTTATGAATTAGGTTTGTCTGTCCGTCTGTCCGCGGTCTAACTCTCGTAAAATAGTCGGATCGTTCTGAAATTTTTGGATGTTAGTGACCTCTACCATAGTCCGATACCTATTTCAGATAAAGTTTATAGCATGTTTAGTTGATTTACAGGGACAGTCAAAAGTTTTCCGTTACATGACGGCCTATGGGAAAAAAATCGTTTAAAATGGTTTTTAATGATGTTACATGATTTCAGACATAATAAAATTCATATGCATTTATCAAGTGCACTAAAATATGCATTCTGTAGAATATACGATGCAAAGAATAGTTATTATTCTTTTACAGGTGCACACAAAATAATCCCGTTACCGAACTATATAGGGGTGGAGGGAATTGCTTGCGGCGTATTTTAATTATGTTAAATTATTTCATGTATGACATGTATTTCATGCTAAATTATTTCATGAATTGATATACGTCGCTGCGGTTTACTATAAAATATTTCATGTATAATACGAAGTGCATAGCATTTACAGGGGCACAAAAGATTTCAGATACTACATTGTATCCGAAATACTGTACAGTAGCGATGATTGCTGGAAATGCATTTTAAATTATGTTATGTGCTTTTATGTTTCCCTATATTTATGCATAGTATATGGTGTGTATAAATGTGGTAATTGATACACAGGACTACACAAAAGAATTCGTATTGGTTACTGGGTATGATTGTAAATTGCTTAAAGGTGGTTTTAAAATGAGTTATGGATTTTTACGCTGAACTGAATGTAGTTTACTAAGAAATGTTTGTAGAACATAGATAAAACGATATACAGGGTCACGCAAAATCTTTTATTTCGTCTTTTTACTTTCTTCCATCTTCTATCTTTACAAGAAGAAAGTATTGGATTCATGAAAATTTTCGAATTCCGGTTTTCGACGGATTGACACGTTTTAGGGGTCAGAGAACCCGAAAAACATGTTTTTACAAAATGTCTGATTGGGTGTGACACAAATTTTGTGGGGCGCTCTATCTCAAGAACTAATGAACGGATTTTAATACAACCTTAGATTCAGTGAGTCCCTGATATAAATGGGTGCTGGATAGTTTTTGGTGTAAATCGCCCGGCAGGTGGCGCTGCTATGCTGCATTATTCATGATTATTGCAATAGCTTTATCTCAAAAACTAACGGACGAATTTTCAACAAACTTCAGATTCAGTGAGTCCCTGATATAATGTAGTGCTGTTTAGTTTTTGGTGTAAATCGCCCAACAGGTGGCGCTACAATGCTGCATTTTTCACGATTTCTGCAATAGCTGTACCTCAAAAATTAATGCCTAAATTTTCATCAAACTTCGGATTCAGTTAGTCTGTGATATAAATTAGTGTTGTTTAGTTTTTGGTATAAATCGCCCAACAGGTGGCGCAACTATGCTGCCTTTTTCACGATTTCCGCAATAGTCAAAGATCTCAAAAACAAGTGCACAGATTTTCATGAAACTTCAAACTCAATTAGTAGCTGGCATAAGTTGTTGCTGATTAGATTTTGGTGTAAATCACCTAACCAGTGGTGCTGCTATAATACATTTTTCAGTAAGTATTAACATAAATAGAAGAAAGTTTTGGGATTGTTACATCCGACTAGTTTTTATTTTGACTTCTAAAGTACATTTAAACATTCAAACAATATCTTTTTGTTTTCCAATGCGCTGCCAAACATATCGTACTTTCACTGAGCCTATATTCTGTATTAAATGTATTTATAAAAGATAAACAAAAGATACATAAATTTATCTTTTGCGTCACTCTATTCATATCCATAACTGAAATTTATGTAAATGTTTTCTTTACATAACAATAATTGAAATTTGTGCAAAGGCTACTTTGCGTCACGCTATCCAAAGCTACAATAGAAATTTATCCAAACTTAGTGAAATGTATGCAAAAAGTGTAGCGCAAAAAAAAAAAAAAAAAAAAAAAAAAAGAACATTTACGCAAATTTTACTTATGTTTTTGGATGAGTGACGCAAAAGATAAATTCATTTATTTAAACAAATACATTTAATACATACTATAGGCTCAGTGAAAGTATTCTATTTGACAGTGTATTGGAAAATAAGAAAAAATATTGTTTGATTGTTTAAATATACCCCAGGAGACAAAAGAACTAGTATGTTGTGGCCATCACAAAATTTTCTTCTATATAAATCACGTCAATTAAATCATTTAAATAGTACAAGAAATTACATCAATTTAGCACCAGTTCATATCAAAATATATCTGAATTTGAAGTTGGATGAAAATTCGTGCATTAGTTCCTGAGATAGAGCTATAGCGGAAATTCTGAAAAATGTAGCATAGCAGCGCCACCTGTTGAGCGATTTACACAAAAAATAAACAGCACTAAATGATATCAAGTGGCCCGTAAGGCATGATGACGTCACGGCGACGTCGTTGTGAAGTCACACTGTGATTTTGTGACCGTCGATGTGACGTCACGTGACGTGAATGTGACGTCATAGTGACTAAAATGCGAGGTCGTTATGGCCGTTTTAGAGGTCGTTTGTGACGTCACATTGTGACCACTCTGTGAAGTCACGGTGTGACAAATTTGTGAAAAGTATGTCATTTGTGACTATTTTGGCATTAACTTTGTGACGAACCTGTGACGAAAGTGACAATGCTTTGAAGTCACACTGTGACCAATTTGTGAAATATGTGTCATTTGTGACGAACTTGTCATAAACTCTGTGATGATTTCAAATGGAAATCAAATTTCAAATTAATTGCTTAAAAGGCGCAAAGGCGAGCTAGTGAAAAAGATTCCATGCTGGAACTGGAACCCGGGCCATCAGTATAGCGCACTGACATTCTACCGACTAAACCACATAGAACGATACCCAGCCTGGAAAATTTCTCACTATTACATGTTGGAAAGGCTACAAACGCAGCACAAGATAGAATATTTATCGTGAGCCACCGACATGGGGCAAACACGAAACTTAATTAAATCCAGCATCGATTGAAACTATATTAATAATTGGAAACTTTTCCAGAGAGAAACATTCGCCTTGCATACAGTATTTCAAATGAAAATCAAATTTCAAATTAAAATTGCCTTTTAAGCTATTAATTTGAAATTTGATTTTCATTTGAAATACTGTATGCAAGGCGAATGTTTCTTTCTGGAAAAATTTCCAATTATTAAAATAGTTTCAATCGATGCTGGATTTAATTAAGTTTCGTGTTTACCCCATGTCGGTGGCTCACGATAAATATTCCATCTTGTGCTGCGTTTGTAGTCTTGCCAACATGTAATAGGGAGAAATTTTCCAGGCTGGGTATCGTTCCATGTGGTTTAGTCGGTAGAATGTCAATGCGCTATACTGATGAGCCGGTATCGAGTCCCGGCGTGGATATTTTTCACTATGTTGGCCTTTGAGCCTTTTAAGCAATTTATTTGAAATTTGCTTTTCATTTGAAATATTGTATGCAAGGCGAATGTTTCTCTCTGGAAAAATTTCCAAGTATTAATACTGTGATGATTCTTGTCATAAACACTACGATAATTTTAAAGTAAAATTTTGTTTGAAATATAAAATCTTATCTTTTTACCGTACTTTTTAGCAAGATATCGCTATTTTGGAGTCCTATTCTTCTAAAATATTTTTAATTTTCCATTTAAAAAACAATGCTTATCAACTGACACCTTTTTTTTAATAAGTTCTAAGCTTGATCTTGAATTCAAGCTTAATATTAAGAATGTGTAAGCTTTTTAATGTGATGTGATTTGTCATTGCTTTATTAAATACGAACATGGAGTCTTACGGACATTAATACAACTGTTATTTATAGAACGACAGGATAAGCCCTATTTATTTAAATTTTTTATTCCCGTATATATTGTATTTTGTGAATATGAGCTAATTAGAGTTGGTATGTTTTATAGGAAAAGACTGATCTGGGAAATAGAAACAACAAGTAAGATATATCATGCGTTAAGAATAGATTATAAAACACTTTCCAACTCTTCCTAAATGTTTTAACAAGACATCGGGGGAAATAACGTATATAAGATAACTAAGTAAACATGAAAACGCGTAAAACATTTAAAAAACTGATTTACGCAGTTACCATCCACAGCCAAATATGTTTTCTAATTCTTTTAAACAGTCCTGTATTTGACCTGTAGATTGATATATATATACTATATAATGAAACAAATTAGTTTATCAAGGAGACGCATAACAGGTTGAAATTCTCTTTCAGCAATTTATACTAATATATGGAAACATACATAAATAATTTTGTACAACCCCGTAGTTTACCTAGAACCTTTATTACACGCCACTATTTAGTTAAAATTTAATTCAAACGAAAACACTCTTAAAACTGCTGAAATCATATTTCCAGAAATTATAATTTATAGACGGCAACGTATCCAATTCTTTGCGTGACCCTGTATATCATTTTATCTATATACTACAAACATTTCTTAGTAAATTAAATACAGTGCAGCATAAAAATGCATAACTTATTTAAAAACCACCTTTAAGCAATACCCAGTAACCCTTACGAATACGTTTGTATAGTCCTGTATATGAATTACAGCATATATATATACACCATATGCTATGCATAAATGTAGTGAATCATAATTAAAAATGCATTTCCAGCAATCACCGCTAATGAACAGTACTTCGGATACAATATAGTATCTGAAATATTTTATGTGTCCCTGTAAATGCTATATACACTTCGTATTATACATGCAATAATTCATAGTATGTAAACCTCAACGACGTATATCAATTTCATTACATATCAAATAGATTAACATAAATAAAGTACGCCGCAAACAATTCCCTCCACCCCTATATCATTATGTATTGGAATTCCTTTTTTAGCCCTGTAAATGAAAAATAACTATTCTTTTGCATCGCATATTCTACGGAATGAACATTTTAGTGCGCTTCATAAATGCATATCAATTTTATTCTGTTTGAAAGCGTGTAAAATCATTAAAAATCATTTGAAACGATTTTTTTCCCACAGGCCGTAATGTAATGGAATACAATTGACTGTCCCTGTAAATGAACTAAACATGCTACAAACTTCATTACAAATAGGGACCTTGCTATGGTAAACGTCAATAACATCCAAAAATTTCAGGTCAATCCGAGTATATTTACGCGAGTTAGAGCGCGGACAGACGGCCAGACAAACCGAAGTCATAAACACTTTTCAACTTTATCGGGCATGAAAAACACTTTATTTCAATGCTTAAATATTATATTTTATTTTTTTAATGCCAATAAAATAAATGTATCGAAAACGTAGAAAATGAGTTTACAATCAAAGAAAATTTAATAACTGATTGTGAATGTCTACAATTAAATGTTTGATTAAAATCACAAACAGCAAAAAAAAAAAAAATGCTTAAATACAATTAAAAAAATAATTATAACAACTTGAAAAACACTAAATAATTAGTATTTATAATTGTACTATTAAACAACAACAAACTATAATAGATGAATTAAATGCAATTAACAATTTCTCAAATATCTTTCCATCGCCATATTGCTTCTGAAAAGAATCCCAGCTCAGTCTCATTGTATATAACATACAACTATTTAACTCATGATAATAATCTATTAAACAGGAACAAAAAATTTAAATTAAATAAGACATACCTTTAAGTTCCATAAATATTTTAATAATATCCGTATTTTATCCTAAATTGTCAGGCATATTTCTGTTAGCTTAAAAAAACTAACTTTCCGCGTCAGTAGTTCTCTGATCCATATTTTATTCTGCGGTTTAATCGAGCGCAGACGATATTAGCAAGCACATGCTCCTACTGTATTATTGTTTTTTTTTTTGTTGTTGTTGTTTTTTTGTTTTTTTTTTTTGTTGTTTTTTTTTTGTACGCAACAGAGAGTTTAAATGCGCAATAATTTTATCTTATTTAAGAGTATCTGTAATGAAAATTTTCTATTTGAATGAAACACCTGCCTTTTTTCTTTCTTTTTTTTAAAGTAAAGTTTGTTTTATACGTAATAAATAAATACGTATCTTCTTAAGACAAATGTCAGACGAACGACTCTTTGAACGCTTGTGGTTTCAACAAGAAAAATAAACACCTGCGCTCTCCCGGTCACACGAGCGATCTATGAACCGTTCCCGCCACACAGAGCAGACATTATTTATCGACGCAACAGAATGATTTCCATTCGATGTTTTCAATAAGCAAAATGGATCTTCTACAGGAAATAAATTATTTTGTAATTTTATATTAGATATTCAAGAAATTAGAAAAAAGAAATATACACAGACGGTATTAGGTTCATCCTATTTTAAGTAATCGATAGAAAATTAACTTTGCTGTACACAAAATTTTACAAAAGAAAAAAAAAAGAAAGGAAAGAAAACGGAAATGCCACTTTACCAAACTTAACTATATTTGCTTCAAAAATAGCAAAGAAGATAGCTTTCCTTTTAATGAGGTTTATCAGATTTGAACCGGTATCAGAAACCGGTAATATTTGAATCAAATCGAATAATTCTGCATGAAAAACCCATTTATCTAAATTAAAGTGGAGTCTACCCCCCCCCCCCCCACCTCTTTTCCAACTTTATAATTAACCAATGAACCCCCAAAACTAATCAGAGGAGAGCTTTATTGGAATGAACGTAGACAATTTTTTTGAAGCAAATCAGATAATTCTGCATAAAAAAAACATTTATCTAAATTAAAGTTGGGATTAGCCCCCCGTTGTCCCCCTTTATACTTAACCAATGAATCCCCAAAACTAATCAAGGAAGCCCCTTATCAGAATGAAACTAGAAAAAAAAAATTGAAGCAAATCGGATGTTTCCATCAAGAGTTATCGCGTTACGTACATAAGTACGTACATACAGAACCGGCGGGCACATTAGTTCTCAAGCTTTGATAGCCTGTGAGCTTAAAAAAAAAAAAAAAAAAAAAAAAAAAAAAAAAAAAATACAGTATTTTTTAAACTACATGCTCGTAGTAAATAGAACCGGTACAGGATATGACCACAGAGGCTCTGTTTTGCTGTCTCCTTTCCCATGCCGGATTTTCAAAACCAGATCTAACTTGTAATGATTTTAATTTCAAAGAATTATTATTAAGAATTCATTATTATTAAGAAATGCAACATTTGCTGTCTATTTAGGGCCCCGTCACAAAAATCCATTTAATAAAACAGACCTCTTCTCAAAAATCGTAATTATAAAACAGGCCCTTTCACAAAATTATATTCCATAAAAACATACTATTAATTAATTATTTTAATATTGTTAGGTTTAAAAATCTGTAATTTGTAAAGAAAACAAGTTCCCCCCGAAACGAAAACTTTGGCATTTAATTTTCGCAAAATGCCTCCTTCACCCCCACCCCGCAACGAAAACCCCCTGCAATTACCCCTGAATTCAATTTAGTACATACTAGGACAAAATAGTATTATTAGTAGTAGTATTTGATAAAGATTACATTCAATTTTTCCTAATAATAATACTTTACTATTTAAATACTTTTCTTATAAAACGTTAACTTGTAACATTAACATAATTTTAAATGATTTTTTAGGTGCGTTCGTAATTATATAAATACGTAGCACCTATAGTCGTCGTTCAGTCCGTCTGTCCGCATATAACAGAGCAAAAACTACCCAACCGAATAGCCTGAAATTTTTAATATATAATTGTTGCAAAAGTTTGTCGAGTCATTTCAAATTTTATGAAAATCGGATGTATAGTTTAATTACAGGGATAGTCAAAAGTTTTTTGTTAGATTACGGCCAACGGGAAAAAATTATTGCAAGTGCATTTTAATGATGTTACAGCCTTCCGAATGGTCTGAAATTTTAAATATATAATTTTTGCAAAATCTTGTCGAGTCGTTTCAAATTTTATGTAAATCGGATGTATAGATTAATGACAGAGACAGTCAAAATCTTCCGTTACATTACGGCCAATGGGAGAAAAAAATTATTACAAGTGTAATTTAATGATGTTAATTTACTACATTACCTTTCGAACAGAATGAAATTTATATGCACTTATGAAGTGCACTCAAATATACAATCAGTACAATTCGGTGCAAAAAATATTTATAAAACTATTTATATTACGAATGCACCTCATTTGCCACGTTTGACGAGCATTTTCCAACTCGTTTGTTTATATGACACAAAATTAATTCATATAATTTATCGATAACTTCCTAATCTTCTTTAGATTTTTCTGATTTTTTATTTATTTATTTATTTATTTTTTAATCAAGGATGCCTTTAACCAAGTTATTATATTTTAATTTTTATCTTTATATAATGTAAGCATGAGGTGTCCAACAATATTGGACGCTTTTGTATTTCAAAAATCAGTTAATCCACGTGTATTAAGTCCATTTTAAATTCTAGCGAAAGAATTCGATACGCAACCAGAACCAACAACTTACGAATCACTGATAAAGAAAATTAAAGTCAGCGTCAGAACTGCTGTTCGTCTGGACAACATAGAAGAAACAAAAGACTTGAGCACGCGACCAGCTGCTGGCGAGTTGGGGGAAACGCCGAGCCTCGACGTGAAGCTTTTCGGAATTTTTACCGCCAACGATTTATGGGCGCTCGTCTGAACAGACCAGAAGATTCGAATGCTCTCAAGAGAGAGCGTCAATATGGCTGCTTTTCATAATCGCTCGTCTGACATCTGCCTAATAAATGAAAAGAGAGTATACAGGATAAAAAAATTTTCTTTGTCAATCTGTCATTTTTTTCATATTCACTTTCTGTAGAATAAAACAATTTGTAAAATAACTTTTTTAAAGTCATATCTCTAAAACACGAATTTGAAATACGAATAATTATATCATAGGTTTTGTATAAAATTTGTATAGATATTTTTTCGGAAAATACTAATTTTATTTAAAAAGTCTGAAAGAAGCAGAATTTTTTAAAAAATAGTTATTTAAAATAGTTAAACACTAACAGGAAAAAATATGACTTGAATGCAAGAAAAAAAGCAAGAAATGCATATATGACTAAAGCAAGAAATGCATATATGACTAAACACTGAGTATTCTTTCTACGTGCTCATTAAAAGATACAGACTTAACTGTAATAGAAAATTTTAGTTTGAAACCACAGAAGGGTTTCGAATACTACTGGTCGACAAAAAATAAATGAATAAATAAATAAATAAAATAAAATAAAACAAATTCCTCCCTGCAAACTAAATATATAAAGTGTACAGATTTAATATTCCTAATTCTAAATATGTTATCCAAATTGCTCCAATACGTACCATTTTTCCGAGAAACATTTTTATAATAATAGCAATCAGTGAAGGATTAATTGCAATGGTAGATAAAATTGAAATCATAAAAAAGTATACTTTCACTGTCTTAAATAACAAATTGATAAAATATAGCATGAAAATCTAGTTTGTTGATACTTCTACCGTGCATTTTCCTTTTTCTGCCCCCCCCCCCCCTCTTTTCGTGTCCGAATTTACTATTTCCTATCCACTAATGTATTTTCATTCCTTATGTCGCTGTAACTCGGGCATGTAATATCTCTGTTCATTTTCAAAGATTTTTGATGTTCATATTTTTGTCACACTGTGACTTACAATATGGTGATTTTTTTCGTAACATATGTGACGTGACGTACGTTACATGCAGTGTCATAACAGTGACGTCACAATTCTTTTTAATTGCCAGAAAATATAATTTTACATAAATAACATGTTTTGAATATTTTTTGTAATTTTTTTAAGTTTTCTAAGAAGTTCACATCTCAGTCACAATGTGACATGACTGAGTGGTGGCATTTTGGTCACAGATGTGGCGTGACCACAGTGACTCACAGTGGGGTTAGTTTTTGAGATAAAGCTATTGCGGAAAACGCAAAAAATACAGCATAGCAGCGCCATCTGTTGAGCGATTTACACCAAAAATTAAACAGCACTAATTTATACGTGAATTCATGTCAAGAACTAACTATATCTGAAGTGTGATGAAAATCCGTGCAATAGTACTTGAGATACAGCTCTTGCGGAAATCGTGAAAATGCAGCACAGCAGCGCCACCTGTTGGACGATTTACACCAAAAATTAAACAACACTAATTTATATCAGGGACTAACTAAATCTGAAGTTTGATGAAAATCCGTGCATTTTGTCTTGAGTTAGAGCTATTGCGATAATCATGAATAATGCAGCACAACAGCGCCACCTGTTGGGCGATTTTCACAAAAAAGTAATCAGGACCAAACTATAACCTGGACTAACTGAACCTGAAGTTTTATGAAAATCCATGCAGTAGTTCTTGAGATATAGCTATTGCAGAAATCTCGAAAAATGCCACATAGCAGCGCCACCTGTTGGGCGATTTTCACCAAAAACTAATCAGGTCCAGTTTATAAAAAGGTATAACTAAATATGAAGTTTACTGAAATTCCGTGCATTAGTTCTTGAGATAGAGCGCCCACAAATTTTTTGTCACATACAGACTCACAGAGTGACAGCGTGACAGAGTGACAGAGTGACAGACAGACTCACAGACAGACATTTTCTAAAAACCATCAAATCGTGTTCTGGGCATTCTAAAACGGATAAATCCGTCGAAAACCGGAAGTTGAAATTTTTCACGAATCCAATACTTTCTTCTTGTAAAGATAGAAGAAAGTAAAAACAATTGGAATGCAATTTTGAAAGAAATCCTTTAAACTGACGTCTCGGGGTCACTTGAATTTTGATATCATTTCTTTTAAAATCCATATTTTGAATTTATGAGAGATGTCTTTTCACATTGAAAAGCATAGCGTCACTCAAACTTGGATATCATTATTTTATTTATTTATTTATTGAAATGCACACTACAGACGAATCCATTTACAGTGTTGCAAGAACATCATAAAAAATAATGAAAAACATACATATATAAATAGAACATAACATATAGAAATAAATCACATACAACACGAATACAAACACAAATTAAGAGATTAAAAGTTCAGAACATTTATCTTTAAAAGCAGTATAGGACCTATCAAAAATATCAAGATGCACAGAGAATTCATAAAATATTTTGTAAAATTTATATAAAGAGAAATGACTAACATAATTATATTTAAGAAATGGTAATATAAAAAATTGAGTACACCTGAGGGATCTGTTCGGTACATTAAAATTAATAGAATTAAGTATATCACTACAATCAATCGTGTTATTAATAACCTTGTAAAAAAAAATAAAACACAAAAAAGATCCCGTGTAGATCCCGTGTTTCAAACTTTGAATGTTAAAAATACTACGTAGATAAGGAAGAAGAAATATTATAGGAATATACAGGGCCTGACTCAGGCTGTGGAGGGCCCGGGGCAAGAATCATTCTGGGGGGCTCCCTTCTATCTATCTATCTATAGAATTTTTTTGCGAATAATGTGCAAGTAGCTAGTACTAAACTTCATACATATTGTAAGTATGCATAAATTTTGTACCCGGTACTGCTCACATCTGTATACAGAGTATCGCAAAAAATGGTCACAACTTTAAGAAAAAATGCTAGTAGGATAATAATAGAAACTAGTCGGATGTACCAATCCCAAAACTTTCTTCTATCTCATACATGTTAATACTTCAAAATTCGCTATCACACTGCCAAAATTAAATGGCAATCTATGCATTTCATGAGGATTCTAACGATATGAAATTCCGTGCATTAGTTCTTGAGATATGACTATCGCTGAAATCGTCTAAATTCAGCAAAAAGCTGCCTAGCAGCGCCACCTATTGGGTGATTTATACCAAATCCTAATCAGCAACAATTTATGTCAACGTCTGACTGAATCTGAAGTTTGGAGAAAATCCGTACATTAGTTTTTGAGATAGTGCAATAGCGAAAATCGTGAAAATTTCTGCATAGCAGCGCCACCTATTGGTTGATTAACACCAAAACCTAATTAACAACAACTTGTGTCAACATACAACTAAATCTGAAGTTGGATGAAAATTGGTCCATTAGTTCTATTGATAGAGCTATTGAGGCAATCGTGGAAAAGGCAGCAGAGAAGCGCCACCTGTTGGGCGATTTACACCAACACCTAATCAGTAGCAAATCATATCAAGGACTAACTTAATCTGAAGTTTGATGAAAATCCGTGCGTTAGTTCTTAAGATAGAGCTATTGAGGAAATCGTGTAAATCCTGTAAAATTCATCATAACAGCGCCACCTGTTGGGCAATTTACACCAAAACGTAATCATCATCAATTCATATCAAGGACTAACTAAATCTGAAGTTTGATCAAAATCCGTGCATTAGTTCTTGAGATAGAGCTATTGCGAAAATCGTGAAAAATGCAGCATTGCAGCGCCACCTGTTGAGCGATTTACACCAAAAACTAATCAGCATCAACTTGTATTAGGCACTAACTGAATATCAATTTTTATTAAATTCCGTGCATTAGTTTTTGAGATAGAGCGCCCACAAAATTTGTGTCACATACACACAGACAGACAGACAGACAGACTCACAGACTCACAGACAGACATTTTGTAAAAACATGTTTTTTGGAATCTCTGACCCCTAAAACGTGTAAATCCGTCGAAAACCGGAATTCGAAAATTTTCATGAATCCAATACTTTCTTCTTGTAAAGATAGAAGAAAGTAAAAAGGATAGATTGGTTGACACAAGTATTTCTTTGCAAACTTTTACTTTGCTTATCTATGTACGTTATAAGATGTCTAAAAGAAAATGCCCGAAATGGGTCATAATGAATGGTTTTAACTTTCCATCTTACGTGGTAAATGTTAATGAAGAATTTATTTTGAAAACAATAGAATACTAAGTTGTCATAATAGAATTTTAATCATTCGTTTTCTAATAATTGGCGGGGGTACTGAAAGCAGAGAAGGGAAGGGAGGCTGCACTCACTTCCTAAATGTTTGAAAATATATGAATTTTCGTTACTTTTGGCTAATTTTAACCATTTGGCCCCTTTTAATGAAAATCCTGATTATTCTCATGGGGGGCCCCTAAAAAGGGTGGCCGGGCCAGCTGCCCCGCATGCCCCTGCATAAGTTGGGCCCTGGGAATATACATGATTACTCTTGAACAATAAATAACGTGTGAATTTAGACTGCACTTGCTCGAGGATTTTAATTTTACTAGGGGGCTCTGCCCCCTACGAGCTACACTCGTCAACACCCCTTCCGACACCCGAGATTCTAAAAGCAGACTAATTTCATCGGCTTTAAAAAGATTGAATTATAATTTTAAAAAACAGTGGCGATCTCCCTGTAAACGGGTTTTCATTCATATTCCTTTGATTGGAGATTTTTAAGGCGAAATCAGCGTTTGTTAAGGGATACAATCGCTGTTTTCGTCTTTGATTTAAAAAAAAAAATTGTTAAAAATTTAAAAATAAGCTAATGTAAAACGAATTAATTAAACAAAATCTCTCGGTTTTTTAACTCTAAGAAAATTCTTTTGAATAAGACATTTTAAATGTATCGTTTTTAATCTGACGTAATTTTTACGAAACTTTTTTTTCTCTTTTTAATATTCACGTGAAAATACTTTTGTTAGAAATGAAATATTATTTGCGCTGTCCTAACAAAAACAGTCGAAAAGATCATCTCAAAATATCACATAAATGTCTCGGGCAATTTTTAAATTTAAACGGTTTTGTAATATTATTTTTTGTTCATTTTACGTAAGTTTATTTTAAGTATAATATGACGTAAATGCGACGTAATTTATCCTATTTAAGACTTCTAACGCATGTTAATGAATTTATTATTTTACAATATTCTTTCTCTTTTAAAATTCATGTGTAAATATAGTTTTTATGACGTAATTTTCAATGAGTTCCTGCTTTTTATATTTTCCGTTTATAATAGTCACGCGTAAATAAATTTTTAATTTGAAGCAAACATTGTTTGCGCTGTTTATACAGTTGGCAACAGTTTAAATTAATATCATTTTCTAAAATATGTAAAAAGTATCTCTCGAAATGCTGAAAATTTGAATTTAAAACAGAAATAAAACCTCAAAAAATGAGTCAAATTAAAGAAATAAATGCAGTCTGCACACCGGGAAATTCTCATGCATAATATGATCTAAAAATGTTTAAATTCCCATGTATAGATTTTGCTCCTAAAAAACTTTTTGAATGAACGATTTTGTCCAAATTCAGCATTAAATATCTCTTAAAGTAATTCTTCGATTTGAAAACTGTCTGCATCAGCGTATTTATCGAACATTTCTCTATTATACCACCGATTTTCATATTTTTGTATGCAATATTTTTCTTAATATTAACGTGAAAGACTTCCGGTCACAAAAAATTCAAAACCGGAGGCGGCGGCGGTGACAGCGTTAGTTACTTTTTTTTAGAATAGAGAGATTATTATAGTAAAGATCCCAAATGAGACTGCGATATTCAAGATCTGGACGTACCAAAGCAAAATATAAAACTTTTGATGCATGATTGGAGAAATCTTTAGTTTTACGCTTAAGGAACCCTAGTTTTTTACGCGTTAGAAACAATATTATCAATATGGAGTGAAAAATCAAGTGTAGCATCAGAAACAATACCCAAGTCCTTTACTGTGCCAGGACGACATAAGGCCAGGTTATTAATTTGATAAGAATAATTTAACTTCTACGAGAATAACTTAAAACGCTGCATTTATTAATATTAAGGAATAACTTATTGTGAATGCACCAATCATATAAGCCATTAAGATCCCTCTGCAAACAGTAACAGAACGTATTTGCCTATATAACTTATTTTTAAAACCCATAATTCAAATTCTTAGAATATCCATAAGATATAAAGTGCTGCGTCAAAAATTTTTAACCCGTTAACGGTTTTGGTATTGATAATTTATATATAAAACCATGTTTATATATCTTTTCATTATATGTTTGTGTATATGGGGCATTCTCACAATCTTTTGACTTTCGCGAATAAAAATCTGGTGAAATTAAACTTGCTAAAATAACATTTTAATCTGATAGACGAATGCCTTAATGATTCAAAATAAAGAAAAAAGTGTCACCAACGATTATTGTTGTATTTAACTGAGGTTTAAGTTAAACTTGCGAGTTTCATTTTCCTTACCATTTTACTACTATAACTTTTTATGTTCTTCTAAATTTTTACCTATAATGAATTTGCATAGTACCCACAGGACATTCAAATAAGAAATAATAAGAATGTAGTACTTTTAATACAGAATTTTTGTATAACATTGTCTTAAAGGAGCATTAAAGAAGGGACGGTAAGGTAAAAAAAGGGGATGGTATAGGAAAAAAGGGACGGTAATGGGAAAAAAAGGGATGGTAAGGATGGGACGGTAAGGAAAATGACCACTATTTTTAGGCAAATCATGTTAAGACTAAGTGATAACCATAATGTTCTTTGATTTTTAGAAACAGTTATTTACATTGGATTAAATTAAAAATAAAAATAATAGTTTACCTCGAAAAGTGCAGGAATAAACCTGGGGGACGGTAAGACTATACCCATAAAGCCACCATGCTTGAAATGGATATTTAAATGCTGATTTAAATTCGGCAGTCAATTTCCTGTCAAAGAATTTCAGACATTCTTTCTCTAGCATACTTGCATACTTAGCGTGAGAGAAACTTGAAAAAAAGTTCTGTGGCTGCATATGAAGTGATTTTCTGTATAAGTTTAAGAATAGAGATGGTAAGGAATCTAAAACCGAGGGACAAAGTTCAAAAAATAATATCAGCCGTAAAAATGTATGCAGGTTATTTTTTTTCTACCTATTTATATAAAACAATTGTCCCAGTTTCAGAAAAAAAATTACATCGAATTATTTTTATTGAAACAATTTTATCCAGACAGCTCCAAACTTAAAAATCAGCATCAGGGACACGGGACGGTATAGGAGTTTTCCTGGTATTTGGACCCCCAACATCGTCCAAAGCTTATTTATCTCGTTAATATTGTTATGCAATCATGCAATGGGATGTTCCCCAGTATATGAAATAAAAAAAACATTCAGGGACTTGAAAGTCAAAAGATTGTGAGAATGCCCCCTATATCTTTAAATATCCACATCATCTTACATACATTCATCTATCATACGTATCTGAACACATAAAATCCACATATAATAAAATGTACTAAATTGACACACAAATACAGGTAATTCTTTTTTCCCAAAATAACTTCTAGAGGCTAATAAGGGATCTTCCATAATTCCGGCACACACATAAGAATCCTAATAACGGTATTTCTTTTCCTTGTTCCTTGTGCCTATGTCGTAATCGATGCTACATCTTTCCGGGATACAAAATAAAAAGCAACTCTGGCACTTAACAGTACATGAATACAAAAACAAGTAATCTTTAAAAAAATAATAATAAAGTTAATTCCTACTTAGGTCTAAAAAAAATTAATATAATTCCTTAAGTTAATATTAGTTTTTGTTGCATTAAAATATCTCAATGCGTTGATTTTCTATAAGCAAGTAAACCCTACTGGTTTACAATGGAAGTCTACGGGAACTGGGCGAAATATGAGAGATATCGTCAAGTTGGCGTCACTTTTCGCGACTCATTTGGATAGCCAAATTTGGCAATATACGGACAAGTTTGCGATAAACTTGGGAGTATTGGGCGACAGAAAAGGGTCCCCCTTAGGGTAGCCCCCCTCATAGGTATGAAGATGCATTAAACGCTCTTCAATAACCAATGGCCGCCATTTTGTCTCCCCTATAAAACTAAAATTAATTAATTAAAATTTAATGAATGAATTAATATTTGAAAAAAAAAACTGTATTAACATCAAGTGTCATCCACTAGAAGTTAAAAAAAAAAAAAAAAGTCCTTCCGGCCAGTGCCGGGAAGAAGAGGTAGCTTTCATATTCCTTATTTTAAAAAAGCCAACTTATATTATTCAAACACACGAAGATCAATTTAGTGAAAACCGAATATAGGAGATTCAATACTAATTTTTATCAATACTAAATCATTATGAATGAGAATTTCGCGAAATTAGTCAGCTTTATCCAAGCTGCTTTTATTTAAAGTAACTTATATTTGACGGCCAAATTCGGCGATTTCTTAAAGTGCTTGCCATTTTAAGACAACATGGTGGATGAGGCTAACCAGTGAACTTGGTCGAGACCTTAGTAATTGCTGTTCACATGCTCACTCACATCGGAATCGGTTGATATATGCGAGTGCTGTCGCAGGCAAAAAATCAGATTTTTCAAAATGTCACCCATATTAAAAATTGAAACTGCTATATCTGAGCCATTTTTTAAGATAAAGACAAACAAAAAATGCTCCTGAATCCTTATATCAAGGTCAAATACTTAAGAAAGAAACCTTTTTCAATTTCTAATTTTTTTGCACCTCACTTTAAATATAATTTTTTTTAATTTAATGGCCGCCATTTTGAAACAAGATGGCTGATGAAGCTGGCCAGCGAACTTGGTCGAGATATTGATGTATACTATCCACATGCCTTCTTGCATCGAAATAGGCGAATACGTGTGCTATCACGTGACAAATACAAGATAGTTTCAAAGCGTTAGCCATGCTAGAAATTCAAAGTGCTATAAATCAACCATCTTTTAAGATATAAACAAAAGAACAAATTTTCAGAAACAAAAACTGCTCCAGAATCTTTGTATCAAGGCCAAACACATAAAAAATCTTTTTCATTTTCCAATTTTTTAATACCTTAAATTTATTTTTTTTTAATGGCAACCCTTTTGAAACAAGATTGCGAATGAAGCTGGCCAACGAACTCGGTCGAGCAATTGGTATGTACTATGTACAGACAAAGTTACATCCAAATCGGTTCATAAATACGCCTGTTATCGCGTGACAAAAATCAGGTCGTTTTAAAATGTCAGCTACAATAGAAATTCAAAATGCTATAACTCAGCCATTTTTTTAGATATAGACGAAACAAAACCTGTTCCGGAATCTTTGTATTAAGGTCAAACACATACGAAAAAATCTTTTTCATTTTCTAATTTTTGGGTATCTGATTTTAAATTTTAAAATTTTAAAATTTTTTTTAATGGCCGCCATTTTGAAACAAGATGGCGGGTGAAGCTGGCCAACGAACTCGGTCGAGATATTTGTATGTACTATGTACACACCAAGGTACATCCAAATCGGTTCATAAATACGCCTGTTATCAAAAATCAGGACGTTTCAAAATGTCAGCCACGCTAGAATTTCAAAATGCTATAACTCAGCCATTTTTTAAGATATAGACGAAACAAAAACTGCTCCCGAATGTTTTTATCAAGGTCAAACACATAAGAAAAAAATAGTTTTTCAATTTTCAGTTTTTTGGTACCACATTTCAAATTTAAATTTTTCTTAAAAATTTAAACGGCCGCCATTTTTAAACATGATGGCGGATGAAGCTGGCCAAGGAATTCGGTCGAGACATTGGTATGTACTATGTATAAACGAAGTTACATCCAAATCGTACAATAAATACGCCTTTTATCGCGTGACAAAATTCAGGACGTTTCAAAATGTCAGCCACGCTGGAAATTCAAAATGATATAACTCAGCTATTTTTTAAGATATAGACGAAACAAAAACTGCTCCGGAGTCTTTTTATAAAGGCCAAATACATAAGAAAAAATATTTTACCATTTTCAATTTTTTGGTACCACATTTCAAATTTTAAATTTTTTTAAATATTTTAAATGGCCGCCATTTTGAAACAAAATGGCGGATGAAGCTGGCCAACGAACTCGGTCGAGACATTGGTATGTACTATGTACACAGCGAATTACATCCAAATCGGTTCATAAATACAAGAGTTACAGTGTGACAAAGGTCAGATATATATATGTATATATGTATATATTTATTTATATATATATATATATCAATTTTGAACGGAGGATGGTCTGGGGGTCATGATCAATGAAAATATACCAAAATTTTTTGAAATCGCTTTCCTCCGAACGGCTGCAATAGGTAGCTTTTTCTAATGAAAGCTACCTAAAAATGCATTTCAACTTGATAGGATGAATAATAAGTATTTTATTAACGATTGAAAATTTGAACAAGATATATAAATATATGGAGAGTGTGAACTAATAGTAGGAATTGAATGAAAAGTAAAACACAGGCTCTATTGTATTTTCTTATTTCTATGCATTGAGGCTTTATCAGTGCTGTTGACATATGTTTCATTTGAAATTACAAATACTTAGTGACATTGATAAGAAGAGAGGCTCAGTATTCGCTATTTAAACAAGATTTGTCTCGACTCAGTGCCAATGAATGCTAGTTGTGATTATTAGAAGTTTTGACACCTTCGAATGAATGACTATCTGTTCACGCCTGCTCGATCACGCCTGCACGTTGCACAACAGCAACAAAACGTTGTCTAATAGACTTAAATCTACTCTTCGGCTGTTTCTGCAAATGAAAGCGATTAAAGTCTATAGAAGGGGAACAAAAACATATTCTTACAAGACTAGGGGGCTTTGCCCCCTACGAGCTACGCTCATCAACCTCCGTTCAGACACCGCAGACTCTAACAGCACGATAATTTAATCGGCTTTAAAAAGATTTCGGAAGATTGAATTATAATTTGAATCTGAGAATTATAATCTGACGTAATTTTCACCACACTTTTCTTTTTCTTTTTAAGATTCACGTAAAAATACTTTTGTTAGAAATGAAATATTATGATCATCTTAAAATATCAAATAAATGTCTCGAGCAATTTTTAAATTTAAAATGTTTTGCAATATTATTTTTTGTTCATTTTATATAATAAGTGTAATGTGACGTAAATGTGACGTAAGTTCTCCTATTTAAGACTTCTAATGCATATTTATGAATTTATTATTTTACAATATTCTGTCTCTTTTAAAATTCACGTGTAATTATACTTTTTATGACGTAATTTTCAATGAGTTCCTGCTTTTTATATTTTCTGTTTATAATAGTCACGTGTAAAATAAAATTTTAATTTGAAGTAAGCATTATTGTTTGCGCTGTTTATACAACTGGCAACAGTTTAAATTAATAACATTTTCTAAAATTTGTAAAAAATATCTCTCGAAATGCTGAAAATTTGAATTTAAAATTGAAATAAAACCTCAAAAAATGAGTCAAATAAGAAAAATAAATACAATCTGCAAACCGGGAACTTATAACGTATAAAATGATCTAAAAATGATTAAATTCTCATGTATAATTTTTGCTCCAATAAAACTTTTTTAATGGAACGATTTTATCCAACTTTAGCATTAAATATCTCTTAAAATAATTCTTCGATTTGAAAACTGTCTGCATCAGCGTGTTTATGAAACCTTTCTCTATAATACCACCGATTTTCATACTTTTGTATGCAACAGTTTTTTTAATATTAACGATGAAAGACCATGCTTAAGCATTCAAATTGGATGTGGATCTACCCGGAATATCTACGCAGATTTTCATTGGTCCATTTCCAAACCAAAACTTTTTTTTATATATAGAAGGATTATTTTGTACACTTGATATTTTTATGTTAATACATACATACATACATACATAGGGGAGACTGGGGATGAAAGGGACACTCAAAATTTCAGGAAGAAAATAAAATGTACAAAGTTTCAATTTTGCCTCAATCGATGACGGTACTTATTCTGTCTTAATAATCCTTATAACTAACATCAGCAATTGCAGGGTTGTAGGTGATGAAAGCAAAACCTGTTTTTGATATAAAAAAGTAGATTTTGATGTTGCTTTTCTTTTTTTCTCTAACAAAGTAATATTGTGTTTAGCATTATAATATTTATGTTATTTAGCACCGTAAAGTATGCACTTTATGTGAATATCCGTATATTTTGTTAGATAAAATAATCTCATACATGAATACACTTTTCATTTCGCTAAGTGGGTATGGGGTTGAAGGGGACAGAAACTGAGGGGTTGAAAGGGACATGTCCCTTTCAACCTCTCAGATTGACCCTTAAGCTGTTCCTATCAAACTTCCTTTAGTGAAGCTCAATAAAAATAGTTAGCTTCATATTTGCTCCAAGCATCTAATATCAACTATGGTTTGACAACTCTGCATATGAGTATTCAGTTGCTTTGAACTCTCTAAATATACATCTTACTCTTGCAAACAAAGAAGCAATCTGGAATTTTTTGGTTCCAAGATTATATTCAACGAAATTCATTACTTTCTCTTAAGAAACCTATAGCCATTAGTTTAACAAGAAGTACAAGTTTCAACAAAGCTAATGTTGATATATTTTTTAACACTTTCCAACAAAGTTGAAAAGTGTTTATGCATTCGGTTTGTCTGTCCGTCTGTACGCCGTAAATATACTCGGATCGTTCTGAAATTTTTGTATGTTAGTGATCTCTACCATAGCACGAACCCTATCACAAATGAAGTTTGTAGCATGTTTAGTTCATTTACAGGGGCAGTCAAAACTTTTCCGTTACATTACGGCCTATGGGAAAAAATCATTTAAAATGATTTTTAATGATGTTACATGCTTTCAAACATAATAAAATTGACATGCATTTATCAAGTGCACTAAAATATGCATTCCGTAGAATATGCGCTGCAAAGAATAAATATTATTCATTTACAGGGCCACACAAAAGGATTCCGTTACATAATGATATACGGTTGCAGGGAATTTTTTCCGGCGTATTTTAATTATGTTAAATTATTTCATGTATAATGGAATTGATATACGTCACTGAGAATTACTATAACTTATTTCATGTATAATATGAAGTGCATAGCATTTATAGGGACACACAAAATATTTCAGATACTATATTGTATCCGAAGTATTGTACGGTAGCGATGATTGCTGAAAATGCATTTATAATTATTTTATGCGCTTTTATTTTTCACTATATGTATGCATTGTATATGATGTGTATAAATGCCTGTAGTTCATATACAGGGCTACACAAAAGAATTCGTAATGGTTACTGGGTATGATTGTAAATTGCTTAAAGGTGGTTTTTAAATGAGTTATGCATTTTTACGCTGAACTGCATTTTGTTTACTAAGAAATGTGTATAGATAAAATTATAAAGCATAGATAAAATTATATACAGGGTCACGCAAAGAATTGGATACATTGCCGTCTATAAATGATAATTTCTGAAAATGTGATTCCAGTAGTTTTAAGAATGTTTTACTTTTAATTAAACTTTAGCTAAATAGTGGCGTGTAATAAAGGTAATAGGTTAACTACAGGGTTGTACAAAAGTATACAAGTATGTTTCCATCTATTAGTATACATTGCTGAAAGAGAAATTTCAACCTGTTATTCGTTTTCTTGCTTAAACTAAATTTCCCCATTATATAGCATATATATCAACCTACAGATCCAATACAGAGCTGTTCAAAAGAATTGGAATACATATTTGCTATGGACGGTACCTGCTGAAATCAGTTTTTCAAAAGTTTTATGCGTTTTCTAAAATGTTTACTTAGTTCTTTTATATACATTATTTCCCTAAATAACGAAGTTTTGTTAAAGCATACAGGAAGTGTTGGAAAGTGTTTCATAATCTATGCTTAACGCATGATTTTTCTTACTTGTTTAAACATTCAGTTAGTTATGGATCGCTATAAATTTACACAGAACATAATATATAACTGTGATAAAACAGGCTTAATGACCGAGCACTAACCACCTAATGTATTAGCAAAACATAGTAAAAAACAATTTTCTCACGTAACATCAGCTTAACGTGGTAAACTTGCCACACTTTTGTGTTTCGTTTCTACATCAAGTAACTCTGTTCAACAGTATTCGTTTTCTCAAGAACGAATTTGAAGGAGTCTATTGTCGGAGGTGCCCCATTCCAAAAACTTGGACTTGCTCATCACAGTTGGTCAGGTCAATGACCGCAAAAGATTTTAAATCAATTGCGAATTAGCTAAATATTCTAGTTGTTCCAAAACTGATCCTACGCTTCTCTTATTCGATAATTAATAAAGCAATATAAATATTAAGACAATAAATATTGCAAAAGATTATGGAATAATTATGGTGATATTCCTGTCACACTGTAGCCACAAACTCCAGAAAAACACTCGTAATGAATTCAAAGTACATTTTTTTTCTGAAACAAAAACAGAATAAAATCATTTTGTTTTTACTGATATTATTGACATGAATGACGTGAATATTAATGATATTTTGGTGAAGTTAATTCACCCGTAACTAGTGGTGAGACAGCTAGAGCTAAATCTTCCTTAGTCAAGTAGGCCTAAACATGTTATTTTTCTTGTTTATATTTTATCATATGCTGCAATATATTTTATTTTTATTTGCATATAAGTATCTTTTATTTTTCAATAATTTAATTGCAAATAAAAGGAAAAAATGTTCATAAAAGTGTTTTGTTTATGTGTGTCCCTTTCAATCGCGCACAGTGTCCCTTTCATTCCCTACAATGGGGTTAAAAGGGACATTTCTCACAATTTATAAAAATGCGTATATATTTTAAATTACTGTACTTGAGGATAAGAGGTTTTAGTAGTATCAAAGCAAAGATTTTAGACGAGAACTAGGCGCAAATTTGAAAGTGATATCTTTTAATTTCATTATTTTATAAGCTTATAAAGACAAAATGTCCCTTTTATCCCCACTCTCCCCTACATACATACATACACAATGGTACTAAAATCCATGTAGGATTTTGTCCTCCATCAATATACCTCTCCAGACCTTCCGATCTCTGGCCTCTACTTTATAATTTATAATTTGGTTTTGTGCAAGATCTTTCTCCACCTCTTCTATCAATCTCTTCCTGGGTCTACCAATACTTCTTTTCCCAATTAGATTACCACTATAAATCTTCTTTGTGCTTCGCTCATCCCTCATTCTGATTAGATGGCCTGACCATTGCATTCTTCTTATTTTTGTAGTATTTATTATATCTTTTTTATTATATAACTGTTCTAACTCCATATTTGTCCTAATATGCCATGTATTGTCTTCTTTAATAGGTCCAAAAATTTATCTTAGGATCTTCCTTTCCCAAGTGATAAGTACCTTTTCATCTTTTTGTGTAGTGGTCCAGGTCCCACTACCATAAATTACTATTGGTTTTATAACAGTTTTATAAATTTTAAGTTTGGATGTTCGGGATATTAGAGGTGATTTTAAAATGTTTCGAAGAGAAAAATAGCATCTATTTCCTGCTGCAAGTCGAGTTTTAATCTCTGATTCTACCCTATTATCACAGGTGATCGTAGATCCTAAATATATAAATTCTGTTACTTCATTAAATTGTAATTCATTATTTATTGTTAACGTTGCTGTTGCCTGTGATTTCAATTGGTCCATTTTCATGTATTTTATTTTTTCTTTATAAACCACGAGTCCCAGTTTTTTCCCTTCAGTGTCTAGTTTATTGTATGTTTCAACCAAGACTTTCTTATTTCTAGCAATTATATCAACATCATCTGCAAATGCAAGGACTCGTAGGGAGAGATTCATAATAGTACCCCCTCTGTTGTTGTAGATGCTTCTAATTGTTTTCTCCAGGAATAAATTAAAAAGAATTGTCGAGAGAACATCACCTTGCTTTAGACCTGAATTCACTGCAAATTCTCTTGAAAAACAATAAATTGTAAGTTAACTTATTGATTTATTTCAAATTCTTGTATTGCAAACTATTTTTTTTTTTTTGCTAATGTTAAATGTATGTAACATAAACTTTAAATACAATATAATATGTTCATTAGTTTTTGGAGAATTGTTATAACTTTTTTTGCTTATCTAAATGCACCTCGACTTACGTCGCTAGTCTTGGAACTAATTGCTGACGTAAGTCGAGGTATTACTGTACTCAATGGCCGAAATGTTTTGAAATCAAAAATGAAACGGGAATAGAAAGAAGCTAAGTTACTGACAGATGGTATTGATTCGATAGATTAGTTAAAAAATAGCAAATAATTTTATTTTTCACAATTAATATTATTCTATACAGCACTTCATTCTAAATACTTAAAACATGTCCTTTCATTGTCTGTATCATAACATACAATCACTGTACATCTTATATATTTTATAAGAGGGAACATATATTTTATATATTTGATATTATGGAACACATATTTTATAATATGTTACCTCTTATCTATTTTGTATATTTTCCTACATTTCCCTTCCTGTACAAATACCATACACAACATATAATAACATTTGAGTTGACACAGTCTAATTATGGCTTATTTAAAAGAATTTAGTAACAGAAAATAATAACACTATGAAAACACGGAAAACTTTTATTTTTTTTATTTTTTAGAGAAAAGAGAAAATTTTATGTTAAAAAAGTTCATTCTTCCTTGTATAGATATCGGCTCTTCATTCCAATTAGCATTATAATCAAATATTACAAACTTAAATAGTTCCTCTTTTTAACACTTTCCAACAAAGGTGAAAAGTGTTTATGCATTCGGTTTGTCTGTCCACGCTCTCCCTCCCGTCAATACACTGGTTTACAAAAATTAAGGAAAAACAACAAAAGTAGCGATTACTCAAAATGTTACAAGTAGATTTTAATAAAACTGGGACACAATGTACAACACATAGTAAGGTATACAATGACATTAAAAGAAATTTCCGGACGATTGCAGTGTTTCACTAATTAATACAATTATAAAATAAACAAAATAACTGTGTCAGTTTGGCATAGGAAAAGTACCTTTAATATGGAGTATGATCACCTTTAGAAGCAACACAGCACATACAGTGATGTGTGATACTGTCAATTATGCGATCGATAAGCTCGCTGGGAAGTGCGAGCCACTGCTCTTGTAAAGCAGTTGCAAGCGTGCCAAGTGTCTGAGGAGGGGGATTGAGAGCAGAGATATATCTTCCTAAAGCATTCCAAAGATGCTCGACGGGATTCAAGTCCAGTGATCGCGCTGGCCATTCCATGCGCTGAATTGTTTGGTGGTGAAGATAATCTTCTACGATGTGAGCCCTGTGCGGTCTAGCGTTATCGTCCTGTAAAATGAAATCATTACCTATTACACCGGCATAAGGGTGCACATAAGCATCAAGGATGTCATCTCTATAGACGTGAGCATTCACAGTTCCACGTGAAAAGACATGGAAGTCTGTACGTGCCCCCAAAGAGGTAACATCCCAAACACAGACAGGGCCTCCTGCATACGAATTTCTTTCACGAACGTTTGATGAATGATGGCGTGTTCCCTGTTCTCTCCAAATCAAACAATGCCTACTATAGCTTTGGAATCTAAACTGGAACTCATTTGTGAAGAGAACACGACTGCTTTGATCAGCCGTCCAGTGGACATGTTTACGTGCCCACCTTAAACGTTCCCTCCGGTGACATGAGGTGAGCGGCACACAAATGTCTGGTCGCAACACGTAAAGACCACCTTCATGAAGCTTTCTATAAACAGCAGACCTTGATGCAAACCTTCCAGTGGCGGCAACATGGGAGGCCGTAAGATGAGAGGGGGGTTGCTGTTCTATTCCTTCGTACACATAACCGAAAATATCGGTCATCGGTACTTGTCGTAGCTCTTGCCCGTCTTTGGCTAAACCTTCTGGAGGCCGAACCAGTGGTTTTGAAATTGTTTCCAAAGCCTATGAACAACAGAAGAACTCAGATTTAGCCATCTGGCTACCTCTGGTTGACTTTGGCCTACATCCAACCTTCCAATAGCTCTATATCGCAGTTATGCGGACAAATGATACCTCGATGTAATACTAATGAATTGGCTATCTCAGTTTTCTTATCTCATAATCACAGCGACACCCGCAGCCGTACTCTCTAGCATGCATTTTTATGCTCCGCACAGATGACGCAATCTGATTGCAGCGCCACGAATTTGCATTTTGTAATTTTAATCAGCATATTTTAGTTAACAACATATCCAAATTTCATACGGATAGGTTAATTTTTGAACGAGTTATCTCTCTTTTTGTGATTTTTCCTTAATTTTTGGAAACCAGTGTAGAATACAAAAAGCACTTTCACTAATATTTGTTTGAAAAGCTTATCTCAATTTACAGATTGTTTATCCATTTAAATTAATTTTCAATCACGAAGATATTTTTAAATATACCTGCAACCCAATTAAGAAAGATATATCCGTTTGCTATTAATGCAATATTATGAAGGAAAGACATTTCTATGGGTAACGCCTAGCATCATATTGTTGGTGGCAACAACCTAACCGTACCATAAATTACGCTTTTACTGCAATTTGATCTCTAAACATCATGCATCCCATTATTTCAACGTCTAACAGAAAACAAAAAAACACTTTCCGTAATTTGTTTGAAAAGTTTATGTCAATTTACAGATTTTATATGTTTTTAAAAGTAATTTTCGACCTTGAATTTTTTAAAATATGCCTGCAACCCAGTTACAAAAGATTAACTTAATTGCTCGAAAACATTGTAAATAGTTCAGTATTTGTTTGCTTTCGTGTACCTTTACATAACTAAATTGGCAAATTTCAGTATTTGTTTATTTTCGTGTGGGAATCTCATTCCCGCTGCTTATAACCTGGTTTCTTCAGAAATAATTTTAATTCAACTTGCACTATTAGTTTTTCAGTTAAGGTTTTGGAGCGTAACCTTGTTATACGCTGATTAGTCATAGAATTATAGGGGAAAATTCCACAATCATGTGGAACCCGATTATGAAAGATTAGCCTTTTTTTAAATTCTGAATGGATTTCATTTGAACTTGTATTGTTTGTTAGATAATTTTACACCGATGTTTTTAAAATATTGCATAAACTTTTACGTCGTTTTGTTATAAAATTATAGAAGAAAGTTGAATAGTCAGGTGAGTCCGATTATAAGAGAATAGCCTTTTTTAAAAGTTCTACGAGAGAGATTTTGATGAAATTTGCACTATTAAATTGCACCCAACTTTCTGGAATAATTTTAGTATATAACATTTTGTTGTACATGCTTTGTTATAGAATTAACTGAAATGTTCTATAATCAGGGGAAACCAATTCTGAATGTAAAAAAGTTAAAGTTCTTTTTAAAAAGTTAGATAATTTTTGAGGAATAGTTTTAGTATATTGCATATCCGCCTATCATTCTTAAACCAAATCCTACTCTAAATGATCAACTAAAAAATTAGGCCCAAAACAACCGAAATTTGTTTTACACATTAGGCTATTCTCAATGTGCTGGTATTTGTTTCATAATCTGTGCTCCACGCGTGATTTTTTTTTTTCAATTTCTTTACAGATTTATCATATTTCGCGTTATTTAAAGGTGATGTCTATCGAGGCTATTCTCAAAGTGTTGGAAATTGCTTCATAATGTATGGTTGACGCATGATTTTTATTTCAAACTAGCAGAACTACCCGGCTTCGCCCGTGTCAAATTTAAGGACCCCTCCAGGTAAAATAAATTAAAACGAAATAATACGGCATTCACAATAACTGGAATTTGCACATTCCCATTCACAAACCATTAAAAAGTAATCAGAAAACATGACGTTATTGTCTCCCATCCATGGTAAAATCCCTGAGCTTTAATAACAGTATAGGCGTTTTCTTTGGTGGGTGCAAGAGAAAAATATGATTTAAAAAAAAATCCACCAAATCACGCAGCATATAGTGAAATTCGCGATTGTATATTATATATACACATTATAAAGTAAAAACACTATGTCAGTGCCCATAAATTGTGCCCCATAAATTGTAACCCATAAATTGTGCCTTTACTGACTTCTAAACACAACACAATTTCATTTTTTACAGTGTCGAATTGAAAAAAGTTCTTTCAAATAAAATTTGTTTGAAAATCGTATCTCAACTTTCTGATTTTAATGGATTTTAAAGTAATTTTCAAGAATGGATATTTTTAAAGGTGCGTTCAACCCGATTACGAAAGATGAAGCCATTTACTCTTAATGCAATAGTATAAAGAAAAGACATGTCTATGAGTAACGCTGGTATCAAATTTTCGGTGGCAACAACGTAACACAACAATAAATTTCTTTTTTACTGCAATCTAACCTCTAAACATTGCACATTCGATTGTTCCACCCGTCTTATAGAAAATAAAAGTATTTTCAGTAATATTTATCAAATTTTTTTATGGATTAACAGATTTTTTATGGATTTTAAAGTAATTTTCAAGCATGAATATTTTTTAAATATGCTTGAAACCCAATTACAAATTATTTACTCAATTATTCAAAAACATTGTAAATAATTCAGAATTTGTTTGTTTTCGTGTAATATTCAATAACCGAATTGGCAAACGAAAATAAAACACCAAATATAAAATAAAATAAAACACGAATTTAACAGATATCAAATCAAACTACTCAAAATAATCTAATAAGTATATATATTTTTTAACTTTTAAAATTAAAATACATGTTTTCTTTGTCACGCGTAACAGAAATATACGATTTCTCACAATACGGGGAAAAATACAATACATGCTTTAATTATAAGCTTTGATTAAAGTATTAGATCAAGAGGGTTTGCACTCTAAATAAAACATTACTCTTAAACGTAAGTAAGTAAGTAAGTAAGCACCCATCCTGGGAACCCGCTTTTGGCTTATGGTTAGGTGTAACCCCCAAGCCCAGGGCAGGGAAAAGTTTTACTACCTGAGGAACTCCTTCAATGATTTTTTTTTTTTTTCACAGTTTAGGAGAAATAACAATGTTAGATATATGACAATTATTGACAGTGTGTGCGATAAATATTTACAGATGAGAGATTAAATGGAACTGGTGATTTTAAAAAGAATAATTCAAGGATATGTGATTACGGGATATTACACAATAAAGCACAATTGAGAAATATACAGTCCTCCCCACTCGAGTACTAAGGTAACAGATAAACAAAGTTAAAAATTAATCCAAGTAAAGTAAATAAAGTAATAATAAATCTTAATAAGAGATAGAGAAATTTAACGACTAGAGTGGGGAGGACCGTGATAAATAAACATTTCAAAAGTTTACCATGATAGATCTTACTAACCAGGTACACTAGATCCACAATGCACTGCAATTATGCATTTCAATGGTAGAACTCTATTATGTGCAAAAGACATTACAGGACTAATTTCGAGCCGCCCGTGATGGCCCCACTGCCCATAACTGGAGGCCAGCACAGCCGTAGCTAAAATTTCTATTACAAACACATATAATTTATAATATTAATAATTATATTGCCACATAAAAATTATTTTAAAAGTACTTTAAGATAATTTATGAATATGATAGGTAAATTATATGAATTTTGAGTAGTAGTGGAAGTAAAATAATTTGCAGCAAAACACATTTATACACTTGCAGATAATTCACTTATAGTCTTAAACACAGTAAATTCAGTAAGTTTCAATTTGATAAGATAATGCTTTCAAAGATATAATGCAGAGCTATAAAGTAAATTAATATAAATTTTAAGTAAAAATGATGAATATCGCTATATACACACTAAACATATATTTGTACTTGAAAATGAGTAAGTTCACTAAAGTTCAAAGTTTACGTTTGATAAGTGTCTATTTACATAAATGGGGGTTTTGAAGTTAACCCGCAACTTTTGTGGAGTTCTTTAGAGTTATTTAATATTTAACATTTTGTCCATAAAGTGGTCCTATATGACGTTCCTTCTATCTGCCAAGTATGACTGATAAACCGGACACACAGTTGAATCCGCTGAATGTTTCCTATAGTTAGGTAAGTGGTAACAATTTGTGCATCTGTATTGCGATGGAACGCCCGCAAACGGGCACTCCGAAGTGCAGTGACCTCTCGAGCATTTGGCGCAAATTGGCTGTCTTCTGTAGTAAGATGTTTGGTGTTCATATAGCTGGCAATTACCGCATCTAATGATTGGGCGAAAAGAACGAATGAAGCACATATTGAGACCCACCTGTATAATTTTTTTATCCAGAAGTTCCTGTGATGCTTTTGTTTCTAATTGCAATATAATGTGATATAGAGTTGAGTTATCCTTCTTTAAAATTTTCAATATGGTGATGTTTTTATCCGACAAATTTTCTTCAAGGTATGCTATTATTTCATTTTTAGGTACTGAGGATGGAATACCAGTTATTATTATTCTTTTATAATTAGTCAGTTTATATGTTATTTCTGTGAGCTTTGTAATATCAAGAATGTTTTCTATTATTTTTAACAGATGTTCTGTATTGTTATCCGCATTGGATTATATAATAATTGTATCTGGATTGCTGGCATTTCTGCAGTAAATTGCTGGGGCATCTTTCTCTTTATTAAAGTTTTCATTAAGTAGTGCTTTTAGTTTTGGTATCTTTATATGTTTTGCAATAGTTCTAATTATTATTGCAGAGTTAGACTTCGCTGAGGCAGGGTCCGTGTTTCACCACCGCACTTTTCTCCTTGAGGGCCCCTACTTGAGTATTCCAGCTTTCGTGTCACCAACTCCTCAATTTTTTGTAGTCTGTTTGATAGTTGAATAAACCCTCCTTCATCATTATCTTCTATGCTGACATTATCGTTGTTTTCCATTATTGTTTGAGTTGTTATTGTTTTTGATTTGACTTCTGTTTGTGTAATTTTTTCTTTAGTATGTGGTTTTAATTGCTTCTGTTGTCTTTTTAATTTATTAATTTCTTCTTTAAGGTTTTCATTAATTTGTTCTTTACTTTGTTCCTCCTTGACCAAAGAGTCTTTTAATTGTTTATTTTCTTGTTTCAATTCTTCCAGATATTTTTCAAGCTTTATTTCTGCATTCGATCTTTCTTCCATTATTGTTTGAGTTGTTGTTGTTTTTAATTTAGTTTCTGTTTGTGTAAATTTTTCTTTAATATGTTTTTTAAGTTGCTTCTGTTGACTTTTTAATTTATTAATTTCTTCTTTAAAACTTTCATTAATTTGATCTTTGCGTTGTTCTACCTCAGTCAAGGAGTCTTTTAATTGTTTATTCTCTTGTTTCAGTTCTTCGAGATGTTTCTCAAGCTTAATTTCTACTTTTGTACTTTCTTTAAGCTTTAATGACAATTCGTCATTCTGTCTTAGCAGGACATCCATCTTTTGTTGTATTTTTCCCATTCTGTCAGGAGAATTAGTATTTATTTCAATACATTGTTGTATTAGAAGTTTCTCATCTCTTCTTGCTTTGGAAAAGATGATTTCTAGGTATTTTCTAGCTTCTTCTGAGCTATCATTAGATCTATTATTTGATAATATATCATACTCTTGTGGGATGGATAATGACTCTAACAGGTTTATTGATGATGGTATTTTTAATGGAAGTGGTGATCCTCCTAATATTTTTTGTATAGCTTTTTCTTTATTTTTTAATCGAGTCTCATTAAGTTCTTCTGCTAATGATATTGCTGTTTCCATATTGGATTGTTTTCTTTGTTGAGTATTCTTTTTACTGGTATTTTGTGACTTTAATTTTTCTGTTTGTTGTATGGGTTCATTCGCACCCTTTATTAAAATCAGAAGCTGTAGATGATTGAAGAAGGGACAATTAACCACACTTTCTCTTCTGTTTTCTTTGTTATTTTGTTCTATGATTCTATTTCGTATTCTAATTATTTCTTCACTATTCATTTCCCGATGCAAATTTTTTAGTTCAGTGTTATTTTCTTGATAATATGGAATTTTGTTGCATTCTCTATTAAGTAATGCTCTTAGGTGTTGTAACTCGAATTCCAAAAATAATACATTTTTTTCTTAATTGGACAGCACTGTCACCCTTTGCTTTCGCCAGGCGAAATTTTTCTGGTTGATATATGTTATTTACGACACTATAACTTTGTAAGTTATGTGATCTATAATATGGGCTCTTTGTAAATTGTCCCTTTTCTACAGCTTTGATATGTTCTAGTTGGTTTGTTAATAGAACCTTGAACTCTTCGTATCGCTGTGAATAGACCACTTTCACTTTATTTATCATCTGTCCAACATCATGGCTCGTAATAAGGGCTGGTTCCATTGCCGGGTTAACTTTGGATGATTGGGCGTCAACAAGATTATTATTAGGTGCAGCTTTATTTACATGACTTGTTTTTACTACTGTGTCCACATCTAATCTTGTTAAGTTTACTGTTGGATTAAATCCTTTTTGATTCATTACGTGTCACCCTAGGTCCACTTCAATCAGACTGCTTGTCAATATTTGAGATTGTTATAGCTAAACACTCTTAACTGGTAATTATGTAGAAGCTTTTCAGAGAGATATTATTGAAATTACTCAACGTATGTTATTATTAGATACTTAGTTCCATCATCAGACGCCAGCTAAATATGTAAAAGATATAATCTGTTGAATTTATTAAATTGTAGAAGATAAACATCTTTGAAGGAAAGGCATATAGAAAGAGACCGAAAATGACTAAGAGAAAAATTTAAGTGCCTAATGGGGGAAAAATAATAAAAATAAGTTAACCAAAAATAAAAAAGGGGGAAAAGTTTTGCTTCCCGTGCCACCGAGATCATACACTTTTGAAAGTCTTTGTTACATTACTAGTATGATTATCAACGTTGCTATTGAAACCCTGCCAACAGTACATTTTTTGCAAATAAAACTTTAAAATATATCTAATGTGCTTTGCAATGTCTTTAAAATTTAACAGTATGATTCAAAATATTATGATAGTTAATAAGATAAAAATTTAATAAAAGTTAATAAGAATGTTAAGTATATTTACATATGTACAGCTAAGGAAGAGTCAAAATACGTGGTACTACAAGCAGCTCTTCTGCAGAATATTGTTCACAATCCCTGTTCGGATCTCCCATAGATTAAGAGAAAAATTAATAAGAAAATCAAAATTAAGGGTAGCCTGTAGTTATTTAAGTCCAATAACACTTTAATGAAGAAACAAACTGTACTCACCAGCCACCAATAGGGTCCCGCCGCAGTTGCCTGGAAAATCATTTTATTATATCACTCAATAATACAGTACAGTGGTAAACCACGATGGTGTTTCTATCAAAAAGTTAGCTGTAATAGACTTCAGAGGTAGGTAAAATCAGTATTAAGTGTACAGTTGACTAGCTGCCGGAAATCAGTGCAGGGACCACCGAAAAACCGGAGAATACGAAAGTAAAGTATAGGGACAAGTACTAGGTAGCATACTGAGAGATGAATTGGAGGACGCAGAATAATCCCAAGAGAAATAAGAAATTAGCAAATGTTAAGGAAACTTTTAAAAGTGATAAAATTTTTAAAGTGGGACTATTTTCCCAATATATTTAATCTCTATTAGTGCAAAAAGCAAATAATAACTCAGTAAATGAAAAAGTTCCAATTTTAAGCCTCTTTAGATGACCAGTGTAAATTTTAGTATTGGGATCATTATTGTAACTCATTCCAAGTATCCTGGAGGAAAAAGCACTTAAGTAACTTAATTAGTTAAAAAGTTCCAATTGTTAGGCTTAATTAGCTGTACGATGTCTGAAATTTTATTTGGGATCAAACCTGCAACCGATGCCTAGTAACCTCGAGGAAGAATCAGTAAATGAAAAAATTCCAATTGTTAAGCCTGTTTAGATGACCAGTGTAAATTTTAGTATTGGGATCATTAATGTAACTCATTCCAAGTATCCTGGAGGAAAAAGCACTTAAGTAACTTAATTAGTTAAAAAGTTCCAATTGTTAGGCTTAATTAGTTGTACGATGTCTGAAATTTTATTTGGGATCAAACCTGCAACCGATGCCTAGTAACCTCGAGGAAGAATCAGAAAATTATCTTAATAATTAAAAAAGTTGCTATTGTTAAGGAAATCCTTAACAAAAGTGAAAAATTTATTGATTTATGTCATGAACGACTAGAACATTCCAATTAAGTGGTAAATGAAGAAAAACCAAGTCTCTAGCTCAAATAGCTAAAAAGTAGCCAAAGTTAGGGATAAGAGAGGGGGGGAAAAGTGGGCGCAAAAGTTGAGAAAATTAATGTAAGTAAAAAGTGGTATGATAAAGTTTCTATAAAAATAAAAGATACAAAGAAAAATACAATAGTAGAAGAAAGCCCAATACGACCCCTCCTGACGAGGCCCCTAATTGAACTAGAGGTAAACTGAATACTGGAAAAGATGGGGGGGGGGAGTTTACTTACGCGTTATACAGCTGATTCCGGCGCAGCAAAAAACGCCTACGACCAATAGTTTCCGAGATAAATGACAATTTGTACAAAAATCCCTGTGTAAAAATCACTCATTGGAAACAAAATGGCGTAAATAAGTAATTAGATGGCAACCCTAGTGTGTTGAATGCATTCTAAAAGTTGAAGAGAACCCCCCCCCCCCCAAGACATTTTGCCTTCGAAAAAAATTTTAAAAATATAACAGGTAGATTTTATTATATATTATTTTGTATAGTATCATTAAGCATTATTTCAATTTCTAGAAACAAAATGGAGGAAGTTATTTTAATTAATCTTGCTTTTTATAAGTTTTCTTGCATACATGTCCCTAAAGACCTTAATAGTTTGTTAAATTTTTATTTTAAAAAGATCTGGTAGTAATTTCATTAGATTAACTTTCTCCATTGCCTTTCCCATACAGAAAAGCTGTGGCCAATAATGGAGATTTGATGGCCCTAAAAGGGCTAAGATGATGTATCTAAAAACATGGCATGACCCCATAAGACTTGTACAGCACTAAAAATTTCATTAAAATTCCTCATAGAATAATCCGGTATCAATTTATTAAGTATAACTTTGAATAACATTTTTAAAATATTGGCTGTCGGATAACGCTACTTATGTTTACCAAATATCAGCCAACTTTAATTCAGTATGACGTCATATGAAGTTACTCAAGTATAAAGGTAGCCTGGCTAAATTGACAATTATTTTTAAACATTAATATTACTTTGCCCTTATAAATCAGTTTAAAAAAAAGAGCAACCAGTGTCCACCCAACCACTCCAGAACAAAAATTACCAATTTTAAAATTAAAATTAAAAATACTTAGAGCTAACCGATTTTAAAACAAATAGTACTGCTAAAAAGAGCAAAGTTTAAGCTTTCAAAAAGTATAAATAGTTAAAAGAAAAGTAGAAAATTAATAGTTAAAGTTTTGAAATCAAAAAGTAAACAACGTAATTGAATCCTATGGGAAATCCGAAAAAATTTTCAGAAAATTGACACTTTTTCAAAAATTATTTAAAAATATTAAAGTTCACCATAGAAAAACGTGGGTGGAGGCGGAAGAAAGCTATAGGTTTATATTAACGAAAACTGGTATTAGTTTTCAAAATAATGATGGGAAGATAAATTTTGAGCTATGTTAAAAATATAAGAAATGCCTCCAAAATCCCATGTTTCTCTATGGAGATAAGGGCTATTTCAAAATTGCAAAAATACGAAAAAGAACACTTTTTGAAATATTCATTTAACACGGTAAAATTCAATATTTCTGAACATAATTGGTACCAAAATGAAGCTTATACTCTGAATTTAGTGAATTATGCAATATATTTTCATTTTAATCACAGTAAAGTTGTTTTTAAAGCAATAGAATTCCATTGTTTATCCCATGTTAAGTCTATGGGAAAAATTTGCAAAAATATCATTTTTTGATGCAGAGTTTAAAGGGTTAAAACTTGTCAGAAACTTTAAAAATAATGATGCTGAAACATTCTTCGTTCTTTAATTTACATAAATGAAGCTTTAGTTTTCAGTTTTCAATAAGATTTAGTTATTTTTAAAGCATGTGAAAATTGCCATTTTTTGAAAATGGCTGTTTAAAATCAAAAGTAAGTAAGCCAAAAAGGGTTAATTTTTATTGTAAAAAAGCATCGCCGGGTAACATATTTGATATTAAAATGAAGCTTATGAACGAATTTAAGTATAACAAGCATTATTTTTTTCATTTTGAGTGTTATGTTGTAGTTTAGCAATTAAAAGAATTTCAATATTTTTTCAATGTTAAGTCTATGGGAAAAATTTGTCAAAACAGCACTTTTTAAAACAGTAATTAAAGGGTTAAAATTTGTCAAAAACTTAACAAAAATGGTACCAAAATGTTCTATAAACTTCAATATACATGAAATGAGCCACAGTTTATAGATTACTGTTAGTTAAATATGTATTATAAGCAAGCTAAAATCATGAAAGTTTTAAAATGGCTCCAAATAAACAAAAAGTGTATGATCTTTAATGGGTTAATTATACATGAAATACTTCACGCCGGAGGACATATAAGATATCAAAATGTTCATTAGAGTCTATAGTAACATAATTCATCATGTTTCAAAAAGTATTAACAAGTTAAGTGGGCATGAGAAGCAATTGTATAGGTGGCAAAGCCTGGTTCAGTGGAGAAAACAAAACTAAAGAATAAGAAAGTTTAACTATACATATCTCCCGAACCCCTATACATAAATACACATACTATATACCAAAAAATTCAGCATTTAAAGACGAAAAGAAAAATGTATAGCACAAGGTCCTAGCTTACGCCATTCCTTAGAAAATTACTCTGGCATCAGGAGCCAATTTTGCACGATGCGTCAATGGTGAAGGTGATGATAGATTCTGCGTTGTTATGAAGGTATGTTAATAATGTAGCGAACCGTCGAAGGCTCCAATGGATGTATACAGCGGAATTACTTGCATAGATTTATTCACACATAACTTATTCTATTTAGGTTACAGATACAAGTACGACACAACATCACATAAACATAAGTTTCAATATATGAGCTCTTGTTCTAGGTTAATTTCGGTTACAGTTAATGTCCTAATACCACATCTCCCTTTCTTCAAAGATTCAATTTCTGCGGATGGCGGGGCCCCACCAGTGGCCGAGAGGTTCTGCTCTCGAAGCTGGTAGACGGGAGGTGCTGGGTTCGATCCCAATCGCGCCCGTCGGCCTAATCGTTCGGAGTTTTCGTGGTTTTCTTCGAGCCGTGGATCATCCATGCGTTAATACGGATTAGGTTCCCTTAGAAAGACCCCCACGGAGGGCACTCCCCCCGGGCCTATATCCCTCGTGTAGATAATTGGCCGTCAAAAATCAACCCAACCCAACCCTGCGGATGGCGAACAACTCTTCCACTTTTGGTGATATACTGATCTTGATGCTTTCCTGGAGACATAGAGTTACGTTTATCATTGTTACAGGATGGATGAAGATTCTGAGAGCTTTGTTTCGTTGGACTAGGAACTTTCTGTGGTATTGGAAACTCATTACTGGAAACGTCTGGTTGAAGATCATCCACATCATCAGTTTCAGGCTGGAAATTAGTTGATGGAACAAGATGCATTCTGTTTCGACGATATACCCTTTTTCCAGATTTGACTATGTACGAACGTGGATAATCTAATCTCTGCTGAACCGTACCAGTAGCTCGCTTGTCTGTGATCCACACTCCATCTCCAACATCAAGATTACTAAGGTCTCGTACTCCGTGACTTTTGTTATAGTTTTCTCTTTGCCGTTCTATTCTCTTCTCTTCCTTCCTTTGAAGTTCAGCCCTGTTTTCAATTTTTGGCTCTAATTGAGATCTTGCAATTGGCAGTGTTGTCTTAATACGACGATTCATGAGAAGCTCCGCCGGACTGAGGCCATTCTCTAATGGTGATGCTCTATATGCCATTAAAGAAACGTAAGGGTCTTCAGCTTTTTTGAGTCGCATCTTGATGGTTTTTACTGCAGATTCAATGAAACCATTACTTTGAGGATACCTAGGACTTGATGTGATATGACGAAATCCATAAAGCTTTGAGAATTTTGAAAATTCAGATGAGTTAATTGGCTCAAATTGTGGACCATTGTCAGATCTAACCACATTAGGGATCCCATGTCTGGCAAAGATTGATTTGCAGTGGAGAATTACTTCCTCCGAAGTTAATCTTTCCAGTTTGGCGATTTCTGGATATCTTGAGAAGTAATCGGTCACGATTAAGTACCAAAATCCATAAAGCTTAAAAAGATCCATGCCCACAGTTTCCCATGGTCGTTCAGGAAATTCGGTAGGGATAAGTGGTTGATGGCGATAAGTAGTCTCCTTGATACATGATGTGCAATTCTTTATCATTTCTTCAATTTCTCCATTTATTCCAGGCCAATAGACAGATGATCTTGCTCTTGCACGACATTTCGTAATTCCCAAATGTCCTTCATGAATTTGTTGCAGAACCTTTTTTCGCTGACAGGCAGGAATGATGATTCGACAGCCCTTCATTATGAGTCCATCTTGGATCGATATTTCATATCGATGATTCCAGTAAGGTAGACAACTTGGTTCTATATTTTTCCTTGATGGCCAACCATTCAGGATTAAATTTTCTAGTTCTTTGCATGTTGCATCAGACTTTTGGGATTGTCGTAATTCTTCTAACCTGTTGCATGAAGCGGGTAATGAGGAAATTACCATACGAATATAAGCATCAATTTCTTCCTCCAATTCTTCAACATTTTCTCTAGTTTCTTGAGGTTGTCTTGACAAGGCATCAGCTGCATAAAGTTTCTTTCCTGGTATGTGGAATATAGAATAAGAATATCGCATCACCCTCATCTTCAACCTTTGCAACCGTGGAGATAAATCTTCAAGGTTTTTCTTTGAGAAGATTGGAATTAGAGGTTTATGATCGGTTTCTAACCTAAAGTGAGTTCCAGTTAGGTAATCTCGAAATTTCTCACAACTCCAAGCTAGAGCAAGTGCCTCTTTTTCTATTTGAGCATATCTCTTTTCAGTAGGTGTGAGTGTTCTGGATGCATATGCCACGACAGAAATTTCTCCATTTTCTTGTTCTTGCCTCAAGGTGGCTCCTATTCCATAAGAAGAAGCGTCTGTTGTGACAATTGAAGTTTTCTGTGGATTATAAACCTTTAAAACAGGTTGAGATGTCAGGACATTCTTCCAATTTTGAAATGCTTGTTTTTGAGGTTCGTCCCAGACAAACTCATTCTTTTGACTTAACAAAGATGTTAACGGTGAAAACATTTCTGCAAAATTTGGAACAAATCTAGCGAGGAAATTTGCCATGCCTAGCTTTTGCTTTAATTCCTTTTTGTTCTTTGGTGGTGGATATTCTTTCACTGCTCTAATTTTATCTTCATCAGGATGGATGCCTTTGTCATCAATAATATGTCCCAAGAATTTGATTCTCTTGACTGAAAACTTACATTTCTTGTCATTTAGAGTAATACCAGCTTCTTTAAGCTTGTTCAGAATAATCCTCAGTCTTTGGTCATGTTCACTCTGATCGCTTCCCCACACTAAGATGTCGTCAATGTGACAAATAGTACCTGGGATATTTTGTAGCAGCTGTGACATTCTACGTTGGAAATGTTCTGGTGCAGATGAGATTCCAAAAGGTAATCTTAAAAATCTGTATCTTCCAAAAGGAGTGATGAAAGTCGTGAGATATGACGAAGATTCATCAAGTGGAATTTACCAAAAACCTGAATTAGCATCCAACTTTGAAAAAATTTTAGCACCTGTCAGTAGATTCAGTGAATATTCCACTGAAGGCAATGGATGAAATTCTCTTTCCACAGACTTGTTTAACTGGACTAAGTCGACACATAAGCGAACAGTACCATTACTTTTAGGAACGATAACGACCGGTGAGCACCATTCTGTCGGTTTGGTTACAGGAACAATAACTTTTTGTGCAATCATCTTCTTGATTTCCATTTCAGTTTTCTTCAGCAGTGGAATTGGTATCCTTCTTGGAGCTGAAATAGCAAACGAGACAGAGTTCGGCTTAAGCTTAATCGTATAACAACCTTTCAGTAGCCCCAGGCCTGTGAACAGTTCAGGAAAAACTTGCTTAGGACTTATTGTGATTTCTGAAATATTCGGTCCCAATCCAAAAGCTAGTATCGCAGGTTTTCCCAATAAATAGCTCTGCAGTCCTTCAATTACATGGATTTCTTCGGTTATTTTCTTTTCCTTGTATTGGATCTCCTCAATAAGTTTTCCTGTGTGTTTTAGTATTTTCCCATCCGGGCCGCAAAGCTTTTTGTCTGGTTTTAAGATTTTCGAATCCTTTAAAATCGATGAAGTAGCAGGAATAACAGTGTGATCTGCTCCGCTATCTATTTTGAAGCGAATGGTTTTACCTTTTATTTGAATAGGTACTGACCATAACAAATCATTACTATTATTAGATCGTGTTTCCCTAATTGTTCCTAAGAATGAAATTTCAGATTTACTTTCATTTTTCCTACAAACTCGTGCATAGTGCCCTAATTTGGAGCATTTCAGACATTTAGCATCTTTTGCTGGACATATTTTTCTGTTATGTGTAGATTTACCGCACCATTTGCAAAGGTCAAAGGGTTTTGGATACTCTTTTTTCCCATTATTCCTTTTATCAGTTTCTTTAAACCGTGGATTTTGGCTGGATACCCCTCTCTTAAAATTCACCTTTGTTTTGTTTACACTAGAAACTCTATGGACAGAAGCATTACTAGAAGTAAGAATCTCTTGTTGCTTTTTAATTGATTCCGATAACCGAACTTTTTCTATAGCTTTGCTCAAAGAAAGGTCTGGATCCAATTGTAATTTCTCACTTAATGATTTATCTCTAATACCGACAACTATTCTATCGCGTATCAGTTCATCATGAAGAACTCCGTAATCACAATGCTCAGCTAGTGAATAAAGTGAAGTTATAAAATCATTAACAGATTCCCCTTCGTTTTGAATGCGTTGATTAAACTGCGCCCGCTCGAAAATTGTGTTTTTCTTTACTATAAAATGATCATCAAAATGTTTCAGAACAATGTTATATTTCTGCTGGTCATCTTCCGACAAGTTAAAAGACGCAAAAATATCTTCTGCTTTATCTCCCATGAGATAAATAAGAGAATTTACCTGTTCTACCTCTGTTTGATTTTTTAAACCCGAAGCGAATCGATACCTTTCGAAACGTTGCTTCCATTTTAACCAAAGTGCCGGTGATGAAAAAGTAAATGATTCTGGCGGTGTAACCTGATATGAATTTCTATACTCTATATCTTTAGACATTTTAATTCTTAATAAATGAATACATATGTGTCGTATAATTATGCAAGAAAAGGAAACTTCTTACTTTAAGATATGAATCCGTTTTCAGTATTCAACTGTAGTAAACATCGTTTTAACCGACTGCCACCATGCGTTGTTATGAAGATATGTTAATAATGTAGCGAACCGTCGAAGGCTCCAATGGATGTATACAGCGGAATTACTTGCATAGATTTATTCACACATAACTTATTCTATTTAGGTTACAGATACAAGTACGACACAACATCTGTTCACACACAGGATGCTTAAGACATCTTAAAGTATGCTACCAACGGTTACTTGCAAAATACTACTAATAATTACTTGCAGTAATATACAATAGCTGTATCCACATTATCTTAAAGTAAGACATCATCTCTTCAAAAAGTACTAGAGTATTTTTTGAGTTGATTGATAAAGATCACTCATGAATATAGTAATATTATATCTTGAATTGCATTAACCCTTTATGCCCCGCCGGTATTTTAAAGCACTACAGTTTTCTATTTCAATTCAAACCATTAAACGCAAACTAAAATTTTTCTTTAATAGAAAAGAAATCTATAATGATTAGATGAAATGATGTCATTTTCCAGAAATTTTAAATCGTGACATCAGCCAAGAATTTTTTTGAAAAGGGAACTAACTTTTATCTTTTTACTATAAATCACAGAAAAGGTACTACTGAATCTAAATCAATACAATACTTAGCTATAACGTATAGCTATAAGATATGGCTGTAGTATACAATCGAAGTAGTAAACAAAATGTAGGAGCCATTTTTTTTTACTGTTATTTTGACTACACGTTGAAAATATTTCATAGAATGTGACGTCATATCTAGCCTTTATTTTCTTTTTCCTTAATTATTTTCATGAACTTTTACTGTCTGTATTAAAAATAGATGTTTTAATCTAAAAAAAACATTCAAAATAAAGTGCTACGTTATTTTACCGCCCTTATAGTTAAAGTTTTTATTTTATATATAAAAAGAAATTGCATTTGCTGTTAAGAACGGCGTCAATTTCAAAAATGCAAAAATATAGCAAGAAAATCTGAATTTTTATTGGCAAATAAAAAAAAATTACACGCATTATCGTTAATATTTTCACATTTTATGTCATGGTTGTGGCAACAGGAAAGATACGATTTAATTAGAAATTTTAAAAAGAGATATTTCTATAATATTAAATTATGTAAGTTGGTAGAAAAGAGGGATAAATAGTGGTCTGATGATTTTTTTAAGTTGACAGTGATCTTTTCGGCATTCTAAAACGTATGTAAATGAAGTTTCGTGCAAATTGGTCAAAAATTGAAGATTTGTATAACGGACATACACAGAGAACGGCTTTTATGTATATAGATTGTTCACAGATTTATACTACTTCGTGTTATCGCGAGGCAATTCTCAATGTGCTGGAAATCGTTTCATAATCTATGCTCCACGCGTGATTTTTTGTCAATTTGTATACAGATTTAAACTATTTTGCGTTATTTAAAGGTGATGTCTATCGGGGCAATTCTCAATGTGCTGGAAATTGTTTCATAATGTGTGGTTGACGCATGATTTTTATTTAAAATTGTTTAGAGATTTATACTATTTTGCGTTATTTAAAGGTGATATCTATCGAGGCTATTCTCAAAGAGCTGGAAATTGTTTCATAATGTATGGTTGACGCATGATTTTTATTTCAAAATGTTTACAGATTTATACTATTTCGCGTTATTTAAAGGTGATGTCTAGCGAGGCAATTCTCAATGTGCTGGAAATCGTTTCATAATCTATGCTCCACGCGTGATTTTTTTGAATTTGTTTACGGATTTATACTAAGTCCCTTTTTTTAAAGGCGATGTCTATCGAGACTATTTTTAATGTGCTAGAAATTGTTTCACAATTTATGCTCCAAGCGTGATTTTTTGTCAATTTGTATACAGATTTAAAATATTTTGCGTTATTTAAAGGTGATGTCTATCGGGGCTATTCTCAATGTGCTGGAAATTGTTTCATAATCTGTGGTCCACGCGTGATTTTTTTGAATTTGTTTAAGGATTTATACTATTTCGCGTTATTTAAAGGTGATGTCTATAGAGGCTATTCTCAATGTGCTGATAATTGTTTCATAATCTATGCTCCAAGCGTGATTTTTTTTTTCAATTTGTTTACGGATTTATACTATTTCGCGTTATATAAAGGTGATTTCTATCGAGGATATTCTCAATGTGCTGGAAATTGTTTCACAATCTATGCTCCAAGCGTGATTTTTCTTTTCAATTTGTTTACCGATTTATACTATGTCGTGTTATTTAAAGGTGATGCCTATCGAGACTATTTTCAATGTGTTGGAAATTGTTTCACAATCTATGCTCCAAGCGTGATTTTTTTTTCAATTTGTTTACGGATTTATACGATTTCGCGTTATTTAAAGGTGATGTCTATCGAGACTATTCTCAATGTGCTGGAAATTGTTTCATAATCTGTGCTCCACGCGTGATTTGTCTTTTCAATTTGTTTACAGATTTATACTATTTCGCGTCACTTAAAGGCGATGTCTATCGAGACTATTTTCAATGTGCTAGAAATTGTTTCACAATCTATGCTCCAAGCGTGATTTTTTTTTCAGTTTGTTTACGGATTTATACTATTTCGCGTTATTTAAAGGTGATGTCTATCGAGGCTATTCTCAATGTACTGGAAATTGTTTTACAATCTATGCTCCAAGCGTGATTTTTTTTTTTTTTTTTTTTTCAATTTGTTTACAGATTTTTACTATTTCGCGTTATTTAAAGGTGATGTCTAGCGAGGCAATTCTCAATGTGCTGGAAATCGTTTCATAATCTATGCTCCACGCGTGATTTTTTTTAATTTGTTTACGGATTTATACTAAGTCCCTTTTTTTAAAGGCGATGTCTATCGAGACTATTTTTAATGTGCTAGAAATTGTTTCACAATTTATGCTCCAAGCGTGATTTTTTGTCAATTTGTATACAGATTTAAAATATTTTGCGTTATTTAAAGGTGATGTCTATCGGGGCTATTCTCAATGTGCTGGAAATTGTTTCATAATCTGTGGTCCACGCGTGATTTTTTTGAATTTGTTTAAGGATTTATACTATTTCGCGTTATTTAAAGGTGATGTCTATAGAGGCTATTCTCAATGTGCTGATAATTGTTTCATAATCTATGCTCCAAGCGTGATTTTTTTTTTTCAATTTGTTTACGGATTTATACTATTTCGCGTTATATAAAGGTGATTTCTATCGAGGATATTCTCAATGTGCTGGAAATTGTTTCACAATCTATGCTCCAAGCGTAATTTTTCTTTTCAATTTGTTTACCGATTTATACTATTTCGTGTTATTTAAAGGTGATGCCTATCGAGACTATTTTCAATGTGCTGGAAATTGTTTCACAATCTATGCTCCAAGCGTGATTTTTTTTCAATTTGTTTACGGATTTATACTATTTCGCGTTATTTAAAGGTGATGTCTATCGAGACTATTCTCAATGTGCTGGAAATTGTTTCATAATCTTCGCTCCACGCGTGATTTGTCTTTTCAATTTGTTTACAGATTTATACTATTTCGCGTCACTTAAAGGCGATGTCTATCGAGACTATTTTCAATGTGCTAGAAATTGTTTCACAATCTATGCTCCAAGCGTGATTTTTTTTTCAGTTTGTTTACGGATTTATACTATTTCGCGTTATTTAAAGGTGATGTCTATCGAGGCTATTCTCAATGTACTGGAAATTGTTTTACAATCTATGCTCCAAGCGTGATTTTTTTTTTTTTTTTCAATTTGTTTACAGATTTTTACTATTTCGCGTTATTTAAAGGTGATGTCTAGCGAGGCAATTCTCAATGTGCTGGAAATCGTTTCATAATCTATGCTCCACGCGTGATTTTTTTTTCAATTAGCTTACAGATTTAAACCATTTTGCGTTATTTAAATGTGATGTCTATCGAGAATTTTCTCAATGTGCTGGAAATTGTTTGTTTCAATTTGTTTCAATCTGTGCTCCACGCGTGATTTTTTTAAATTTGTTTAAGGATTTATACTATTTCGCGTTATTTAAAGGTGATGTCTAGCGAGGCAATTCTCAATGTGCTGGAAATCGTTTCATAATCTATGCTCCAACCATGATTTTTTTTCAATTTGTTTACGGAATTATACTATTTCGCGTTATTTAAATGTGATGTCTATCGAGACTATTCTCAATGTGCTGGAAATTGTTTAACAATCTATGCTCCAAGCGTGATATTTTGTTTGTTTTTTTCAATTTGTTTACAGATTTATACTATTTCGCGTTATTTAAAGGTGATGTCTAGCGAGGCAATTTTCAATGTGCTAGAAATCGTTTCATAATCTATGCTCCACGCGTGATTTTTTTTTTCAATTTGTTTACAGATTTAAACTATTTTGCGTTATTTAAATGTGATGTCTATCGAGGCTATTCTCAATGTGCTGGAAATTGTTTCATAATCTGTGCTCCACGCGTGATTTTTTAAAATTTGTTTAAGGATTTATACTATTTCGCGTTATTTAAAGGTGATGTCTAGCGAGGCAATTCTCAATGTGCTGGAAATCGTTTCATAATCTATGCTCCAAGCGTGATTTTTTTTTCAATTTGTTTACGGAATTATATTATTTCGCGTTATTTAAAGGTGATGTCTATCGAGACTATTCTCAATGTGCTGGAAATTGTTCAACAATCTATGCTCCAAGCGTGAATTTTTTTCAATTTGTTTACGGATTTATAATATTTCGCGTTATTTAAAGGTGATGTCTATCGCGGCTAATCTCAATGTACTGGAAATTGTTTAATAATCTGTGCTCCACGCGTGATTTTTTAAAAATTTGTTTAAGGATTTATACTATTTCGCGTTATTTAAAGGTGATGTCTAGCGAGGCAATTCTCAATGTGCTGGAAATCGTTTCATAATCTATGCTCCAACCGTGATTTTTTTTCAATTTGTTTACGGAATTATACTATTTCGCGTTATTTAAATGTGATGTCTACCGAGACTATTCTCAATGTGCTGGAAATTGTTTAACAATCTATGCTCCAAGCGTGATATTTTGTTTTTTTTTTCAATTTGTTTACAGATTTATACTATTTCGCGTTATTTAAAGGTGATGTCTAGCGAGGCAATTTTCAATGTGCTAGAAATCGTTTCATAATCTATGCTCCACGCGTGATTTTTTTTTTCAATTTGTTTACAGATTTAAACTATTTTGCGTTATTTAAATGTGATGTCTGTCGAGGCTATTCTCAATGTGCTGGAAATTGTTTCATAATCTGTGCTCCACGCGTGATTTTTTTAAATTTGTTTAAGGATTTATACTATTTCGCGTTATTAAAGGTGATGTCTAGCGAGGCAATTCTCAATGTGCTGGAAATCGTTTCATAATCTATGCTCCAAGCGTGATTTTTTTTTTCAATTTGTTTACGGAATTATATTATTTCGCGTTATTTAAAGGTGATGTCTATCGAGACTATTCTCAATGTGCTGGAAATTGTTCAACAATCTATGCTCCAAGCGTGAATTTTTTGCAATTTGTTTACGGATTTATACTATTTCGCGTTATTTAAAGGTGATGTCTATCGAGGCTATTCTCAATGTACTGGAAATTGTTTTACAATCTATGCTCCACGCGTGATTTTTTTTTTTTTTTTTTCAATTCGTTTACAGATTTATACTATTTCGCGTTATTTAAAGGCGATGTCTTTCGAGACTATTTTCAATGTGCTAGAAATTGTTTTACAATCTATGCTCCACGCGTGATTTTTTGTTTGTTTTTTTTCAATTTGTCTACAGATTTATACTATTTCACGTTATTTGAAGGCGATATCTATCGAGACTATTTTAAATGTGCTGGAAATTTTTTCACAATCTATGCTCCAAGCGTGATTTTTTTTTTCAATATGTTTACGGATTTATAATATTTCGCGTTATTTAAAGGTGATATCGCGTTATTTAAAGGTGATATGAAAGGATGTCTATCGCGGCTAATCTCAATGTACTGGAAATTGTTTTACAATCTATGCTCCAAGCATGATTTTTTTGTTTTATTTTTCAATTTGTTTACAGATTTATACTATTTCGCGTTATTTAAAGGGGATGTCTATCGAGACTATTTTCAGTGTGCTGGAAATTGTTTCACAATCTATGCTCCAAGCATGAATTGTTTTTCAATTTGTTTACGCAATTATACTATTTTGCGTTATTTAAAGGTGATGTCTATCGAGGCTGTTCTCAATGTGATGGAAATTGTTTCATAATCTGTGCTCCACGCGTGATTTTTTAAAATTTGTTTCAGGATTTATACTATTTCGCGTTATTTAAAGGTGATGTCTAGCGAGGCAATTCTCAATGTACTGGAAATTGTTTTACAATCTATGCTCCAAGCGTGATTTTTTGTTTGTTTTTTTCAATTTGTTTACAGATTTACACTATTTCGCGTTATTTAAAGGTGATGTCTAGCGAGGCAATTCTCAATGTGCTAGAAATCGTTTCATAATCTATCCTCCACGCGTGATTTTTTTTTTCAATTTGTTTACAGATTTAAACTATTTTGCGTTATTTAAATGTGATGTCTATCGAGGCTATTCTCAATGTGCTGGAAATTCTTTCACAATTTATGCTCCAAGCGTGATTTTTTTTTCAATTTGTTTACGGATTTATAAAACTTCGCTTTATTTAAAGGCGATGTCTTTCGAGAATATTCTCAATGTGCTGTAAATTGTTTCATAATCTGTGCTCCAAGCGTGATTTTTTTGAATTTGTTTGCGGATTTATACTATTTCGCGTTATTTAAAGACGATGTCTATCGACGCTATTCTCAGTGTGCTGGAAATTGTTTCATATTCTGTGCTATACGCGTGATTTTTTTAAATTTGTTTACGGTTACCATTTCGCGTTATTTAAAGGCGATGTCTATCGAGACTATTTTCAATGTGCTCGAAATTATTTCAAAATCTATGTTCCAAGCGTGATTTTTTTTTTTCAATTTTTTATACTAATTATTACATTTTATACTATTTCGCGTTATTTAACGGTGATGTCTATGAAGGCTTTACTCAATGTGCTGGAAATTGTTTCATAAACTGTGCTCCACGGGTGATTTTTTTGAATTTGTTTACGGATTTATACTAATCCGCGTTATTTAAAGGTGATGTCTATCGAGACTATTCTCAATGTGCTGGAAATTGTTTCATAATCTGTGCTCCACGCGCGATTTTTTAAAATTTGTTTTCAGATTTATACTATTTCGCGTTATTTAAAGGTGATGTCTATCGAGACTATTCTCAATGTGCTGGAAATTGTCACATAATCTGTGCTCCACGCGAGATTTTTTAAAAATTATTTACAGATTTATACTATTTCGCGTTATTTAAAGCCGATGTCTATCGAAAATATTTTCAATGTGCTGGAAATTGTTTCACAATCCATGCTCCAAGCGTGATTTTTTTTTCAATTTTTTTACAGATTTATACTATTTCGCGTTATTTAAAGGTGATGTCTATCGAGGCTATTCTCAATGTGCTGGAAATTGTTTCATAATTTGTGCTCCACGCGTGATTTTTTTGAATTATTTTACGGATTTATACCATTGTGCGTTATTTAAAGGCGATGTTTATCGAGACTATTTTCAATGTGCTGGATATTGTTTCACAATCTATGCTCCAAGCGTGATTTTTTTTTTCAATTTGTTTATACTAATTATTACATTTTATACTGTTTCGCATTATTTAATGGTGATGTCTATCAATGCTATACTCAATGTGCTGGAAATTGTTTCATAATCTGTGCTCAACGCGTGAATTTTTTCAATTTGTTTTCGTCTTTATAGTATTTCGCGTTATTTAAAGGCGATGTCTATCGAGGCTATTCTCATTGTGCGGGAAATTGTTTCATAATCTGTGCTCCACGCGTGATTTTTTTGAATTTGTTTACGAATTTATACAAAGTCGCGTTTTTTAAAGGCGATGTCTATCGAGACTGTTTTCAATGTGCTGGATATTGTTTCACAATCTTGCTCGAAGCGTGATTTTTTTTTCAATTTGTTTACAGATTTATACTATTTCGAGTTCTTTAAAGGTAATGTCTATCGAGGCTATATTCAGTGTTCTGGAAATTGTTTCATAATCTGTGCTCCACGCGTGATTTTTTGGAATTTGTTTACGGATTTATACTATTTCGCGTTATTTAAAGGCGATGTCTATCGAGGCTATTCTCATTGTGCGGGAAATTGTTTCATAATCTGCGCTCCAGGCGTGATTTTTTTTAATTAGTTTACGGATTTATACTATGTCGCGTTTTTTAAAGGCAATGTCTATCGAGACTATTTTCATTGTGCGGGAAATTGTTTCATAATCTGTGCTCCACGCGTGATATTTTTGAATTTGTTTACGGATTTATACCATTTCGCGTTATTTAAAGGCGATGTCTATCGAGACTATTTTCAATGTGCTGGAAATTGTTTCACAATCTATGCTCCAAGCGTGATTTTTTTTCAATTTGTTTACAGATTTATACTATTTCGCATTATTTAAAGGTGATGTCTATCGAGGCTATATTCAGTGTTCTGGAAATTGTTTCATAATCTGTGCTCCACGCGTGATTTTTTGGAATTTGTTTACGGATTTATACTATTTCGCGTTATTTAAAGACGTTGTCTATCGAGGCTAAGCTCAGTGTGCTGGAAATTGTTTCATAATCTGTGCTATACGCGTGATTTTTTTGAATTTGTTTACGGATTTATAATATTTCGCGTTATTTAAAGACCATGTCTATCGAGGCTATTTTCAATGTGCTCGAAATTGTTTCACAATCTATGCTCCAAGCGTGATATTTTTTTCAATTCGTTTATACTAATTATTACATTTTATACTATTTCGAGTTATTTAAAGGTGATGTCTATGAAGGCTATACTCAATGTGCTGGAAATTGTTTCATAATCTGTGCTCCACAAGTGATTTTTTTTTTAAATTTGTTTACGGATTTATACCATTTCGCGTTATTTAAAGGCGATGTCTATCGAGACTATTTTCAATGTGCTGGATATTGTTTCACAATCTATGCTCCAAGCGTGATTTTTTTTTTCAATTTGTTTATTCTAATTATTACATTTTCTACTATTTCGCGATATTTAAAGGTGATGTCTATCAACGCTATACTCAATGTGCTGGAAATTGTTTCATAATCTGTGGATAACGCGTGATTTTTTTCAATTTGTTTATGTCTTTATACTATTTCGCGTTATTTAAAGGCGATGTCTATCGAGGCTATTCTCATTGTGCGGGAAATTGTTTCATAATCTGTGTTCCAGGCGTGATTTTTTTGAATTAGTTTACGGATTTATACTATGTCGCGTTTTTTAAAGGCGATGTCTATCGAGACTTTTTTCAATGTGCTGGAAATTGTTTCATAATCTGTGCTAAACGCGTGATTTTTTAAAATTTGTTTACGGATTTACACTATTCCGCGTTATTTAAAGGTGATGTGTATCCAGACTATTCTCAATGTGCTGGAAATTGTTTCATAATCTGTGCTCCACGCGTGATTTTTTTTTTAATTTGTTTGCGGATTTATACTATTTCGCGTTATTTAAAGACGATGTCTATCGAGGCTATTCTCAGTGTGCTGGAAATTGTTTCATAATCTGTGCTATACGCGTGATTTTTTTGAATTTGTTTACGGATTTATACCATTTCGCGTTATTTAAAGATAATGTCTATCGAGGCTATTCTCAATGTGCTGGAAATTGTTTCATAATCTGTGCTCCAAGCGTGATTTTTTTTTCAATTTGTTTGCGGATTTATACTATTTCGCGTTATTTAAAGACGATGTCTATCGAGGCTATTCTCAGTGTGCTGGAAATTGTTTCATAATCTGTGCTATACGCGTGATTTTTTTGAATTTGTTTACGGATTTATACCTTTTCGCGTTATTTAAAGGCGATGTCTATCGAGACTATTTTCAATGTGCTCGAAATTGTTTCACAATCTATGCTCCAAGCGTGATTTTGTTTTCAATTAGTTTATACTAATTATTACATTTTATACTATTTCGCGTTATTTAAAGGTGATGTCTATCAAGGCTATACTCAATGTGCTGGAAATTGTTTCATAATCTAAAGACAACTCGTGATTTTTTTGAATTTGTTTACGGATTTATACTAATCCCCATTATTTAAAGGTGATGTCTTTCGAGACAATGTGCTGGAAATTGTTTCATAATCTGTGCTCCACGCGTGATTTTTTTGAATTTGTTTTCAGTTTTATACTATTTCGCGTTATTTAAAGGTGATGTCTATCGAGATTATTTTCAATGTGCTGGAAATTGTTTCACAATCTATGCTCCAAGCGTGATTTTTTTTTCAATTTGTTTACAGACTTATACTATTTCGCATTATTTAAAGGTGATCTCTATCGAGGTGATATTCAATGTTCTGGAAATTGTTTCATAATCTGTGCTCCACGCGTGATTATTTTAAATTTGTTTACGGATTTATACTATTCCGCGTTATTTAAAGGTGATGTGTATCCAGACTATTCTCAATGTGCTGGAAATTGTTTCATAATCTGTGCTCCACGCGTGAGTTTTTTGAATTTGTTTTCAGATTTATACTATTTCGCGTTATTTAAAGAGGATGTCTATCGACACTATTCTCAATGTGCTGGAAATTGTCTCATAATCTGTGCTCCACGCGTGATTTTTTAAAAATTATTTACAGATTTATACTACTTCGCGTTATTTAAAGGTGATGTCTATCGAGGCTATTCTCAATGTGCTGGAAATTGTTTCATAATTTGTGCTCCACGCGTGATTTTTTTGAATTATTTTACGGATTTATACAATTCCGCGTTATTTAAAGGCGATGTCAATCGAGATTATTTTCAATGTGCTGGATATTGTTTCACAATCTATGCTCCAAGCGTGATTTTTTTTTC